>CP129445.1:51137500-51737500 GCA_030445155.1 Quercus variabilis | reverse complement strand
CTAAGCGAGATTTTCTCTTATGAGGACGAGCACCATCATAGATGAAAACAGAAGGGCCCATCTAGCAGGGGCCTGGGTAATGATGCCATGAGCAAAGCTTTGGATCAGATCTCTAAATGACCCTTCACACACAAGATAGAAGGGGCTAGGCTAACTCGGTGGTTCCATCAGCGTACATTCACCGTTTATAATGGTCGAACGAACTTCGCAGAGCATGTGAGCTAGTTTAACTAAAGAATGGCCGTCCACTCCAAGAACGAAGGATTGATGTGCAAGGTTTTCCCGTCCAGCCTAGGACCTGTAGCGATGAGGTGGTTTAAAGGTTTGAAAACGAACTCCATAGATTCCTATAAGCAGCTCACATAAGCCTTTGGCTCTCGCTACATTATGAATAGTAGGGTTCCTCAACCTCTGAGTTCGTTACTGTCATTATCCATGCATGAGGGAAAGACTCTAAAGAAATACTCAAACAGATATTGGGAAATGTATAATGAGATGGACGGCAACTTTGATGGCATCGCCATTAACACTTTCAAAAGTGGTCTCCCAACCAAGCACGGCTTGAGGAAATCCTTGACTAGCAAGCTTGTCGCTAGTGTACGTCAACTTATGGACCGGATTGACAAATACAAAAGAGTGGAAGAAAACCAGCTGCAAGGGAAAGGGAAAGAGAAGGTTATCCCTCAAAAGAATAGGGATTTCAGGTCGAACCGATATAACAATGATCATCTAAAAAGAGATTTCGCAGGGCAATCCAGATCAGCCAATGCGCATACGATCAACGTTGTATTCAGAGAACTGGTACATCAGGTTTTAGAGAAAATCAAGAATGAGTCATTCTTCAAGTGGCCTAATAAGATGGCTAGAGACTCAATGAAATGTAATCAGAACTTGTATTGTTGGTACCACCAGGACCACGGACACACTACAAAAGGCTGCAAGATCCTTTGGAGCCACTTAGATTAGTTGGTCTAAGAAGAGAAATTGAGGCACCTTTTACATCCTTCTAGGGTGATGTCTGTAGCTCGGCTATTTGCCGATGACTTTGGCCTAGAGCTGAAAAAATCCAAAGTATATCCTCATTCAGTCTTGAGTTTCTCTGATGAGAACAAAATTAGAACTATCCAACCCCACGACAATGCGCTAGTAATCACTCTTCAGATTGGGGGCTACGGCGTAAAAGAGTAATGGTAGATGATGGTAATGGAGCCGAGATCATGTACTCCAATATTTATAAGGGGCTGAAGCTGGGACCAGAAGATTTGATGCCCTACAACTCCCTCTTGATGAGTTTTGATGGGAAGGTTGTCATGCCAAAGGGCTAAATTAGACTTCCTGTACAAACTGTCCCTGAGATAGTGGAAGTCGACTTTATTGTGGTGGATACTTACTCCCCTTGCACTGCCATCGTGGCCAGACCTTGGCTTCGCACCCTAGGAGCCGTTGCCTCCACCCTGCATCAGAAGGTGAAGTTCCCTTTCGAGGGCCGGGTCCTAGAAATTCGAGGTTGGCAGGCTATGGCAAGAAAGTGTCTGGTAGTTGCCATCTCACATCGGCCTAGAGCAGAGTCATCGGCCCCTGTTGAAGAAAAGTCATAGCAATTAAAGAACCCGGCATCGCCTATCAATGCACCAGCCCATGAGGCAAAATGTGAAGGTCTAGAGAAAGTGACCATTAGCGATGAACCAGAAAGGTTCTTTCAAGTGGGATCTCAACTGCCTCCTTGGGAAAAGGAAGGATTAATGGGATTCCTCAGAAAAAAAAAACGTCAATGTATTCGCATGGGACGCTTATGATGCCCCAAGAATTGATCTGAATTTCATTTGTCACCACTTAAATGTAAATCCATCAGCCACTCCTAAAAACAACCATCTTGGCTCCCATCCAAGGAACACGTCGATGCTGTCAGGGACGAGGTGAGAAAGCTCAAGTAAGTAGGGGCTATCAAGGAGATGTTCTACTTTAAGTGGTTGGCTAGCACCATGGTTGTAAAAAAGAAGAGTGGAAAATGGCAAGTTTGTGTGGACTTCACAAACTGAAACAAGACATGTCCAAAAGACCCATTCCCCATGCCTCAAATAGACTTATTAGTAGACGCAACTGTAGGCCATCCTCGGATAAGCTTATTAGATGCCTTCCAAGGCTATCATCAAATACCACTGGCCCTGGGTGATCAAGAAAAAATAGCGCTCGTTACTCCTATTAGAAATTATCACTATAAAGTGATGCCTTTGGTTTAAAAAATGTAAGGTCAACCTACCAAAGGATGATGAGTAGAATGTTTGAGCCACAGCTGGGTAAGAGTATTGAAGTTTACATAGACATCATGGTGATAAAAAGTAAAGTAGCATCCGAGCACGTGGGAGACCTCGGAGTCAATTTTGACATCTTAAGAAAACACAAACTGCGTCTTAATGCCTCTAAGTGCTCATTTGGTGTCAACTCTAGCAAATCTTTGGGCTATATGGTAACTCACAGGGGAATTGAGGTGAGCTCAGATCAGATCAAAGCAATTCACAATCTGTAACCTCCTCGGAATCCCAAAGAAATTCAGAAACTTACTGGAATGATCGCAGCCTTAAATTGGTTTATTTCCAGATCTGCGGATAGGTGCCAACCATTTTACCTCCTGATGAACAAATGGAAAGGATTTGGTGGTCTGAGGACTGCATTTTGGCCTTCTAGCAACTTAAGGAATACCTATCTTAGCCACCTATCATGTCCAGCCCAAAGGCCGATGAGGTTTTGTTCGCCTACATCGCAGTGGCCCCTCATGCTGTAAGCTTGGTGTTGATATGAATTGATGGTGGCATACAACAGCCAGTCTATTATGTGAGTAAATCATTACATAAGGCCAAGGTGCATTATTTACCATTGGAGAAGGCAATTTTGGCAATAGTGCATGCCACACGAAAGCTCCCTCATTACTTCCAAGTGTACACAGTTATTGTTCTAACTCCACTTCCACTCAAGCCTGTACTTCAAAGTGCCGATTACATGGGAAGAATTGCCATGTGGAGCATAGTTCTAGGAACTTTCGATATCAAATACATGCCTCGGACCTCTGTCAAGGGCCAGGTCCTCGCTGACTTGATAGCCGAACTTGCCAAACCCCAGATAGAAATGGTAACAGAGGAGCAAAACATGGATGGAAAATTGGTTGACACAATCTCTGCACAAGAACCCTCACGCTAGAAAGTGTATGTTGATGGCGTAGCAAACCAAAAGGGGTTCGGGGTGGGGCTGATCCTAATATCTCCTGAAAAGATTACCATAGAGAAATCATTGAGACTAGGGTTCTCGGCCACAAACAATAAAGCCGAACATGAAACTTTATACAAGGAATGGCCATAGTACAGAAAATAGGAGGAATGGCAATAGAAGTGTTCTCAGACTCGAGATTAGTTTTGGGCCAAGTGATGGGGGAGTTAAAGGCTAGAGATGAGAGAATGCAGGAGTACCTGAGTTAGGTTAGGCGCTTGCAATCGGATTTTGAATTCTTCGACTTGTCACATGTCTCTAGGAGTGGAAACACACACGTAGATTCATTGGCCACTCTTGCCACCTCCTCGGCCCAGGGTTTACCTCGAATTATCCTTGTTGAGGACTTGTGTAGAGTAGATGGAGTCAAGGTGGACATGGTTCAGATCACCTACCGATGGGCAATTTAGCAATTGGACTTGGGTTGGGTTTACCAATAGCATGGGAAGGATTTCTTATAATGCAAGTTCCAATGAACATTTCAACATTTTTAATAAGATGAATTCTAATTTGGCTTATTTTGAATATTTGAAATTCTACACTTAAATGATTCCAATGAATTTGAAAATGAAATTAATAAAAAAATTGGAAAAGAAAATTGAACCTAGGGAACAAAATTTTGAAACTCTTAATATGGGCAATGATGAGAATCCAAGATTAATTAAAATTGGCTCAACTTTAAATGAACAAGAAAGAAAAGATCTCAAAGTGCTTCTCACTGAATTCCAAGAAGTATTTGCATGGTCTTATGAAGATATGCTTGGCATTGATCCCAAGATAGCACAACATCATATTGATACTCGTTCTCATATAGTGCCCGTCAAGCAGAAATCGAGGCGCATGAGAATCAAATGGCTCCTTAGGATCAAGGAAGAAGTCACCAAGAAGTTGAAAGTAAGGTTCATCAAACCCGTACACCAAGTCGAATGGATAGCTAATGTGGTGCTGGTACCCAAGAAGGATAGGAAAGTGAGGATGTGTGTGGACTTTAAAGACCTTAACAGAGCCTGCCCTAAGAATGATTTTCCTCTACCACACATAGACATCTTGGTAGATAATACCACTGGAAATGCCTTGATGTCTTTTATGGAAGGTTTCTTAGGATACAACAAAATCAAGATGGCTCCTAAAGACATGACCAAAACTTTGCCGTTTAGGCTCAAGAATGCAAGTGCAACCTACCAAAGGATGGCCATAACTTTGCTACATAACATGATGCACAACAAAGTAGAGATATATGTTGATGACATGATCGTGAAGTATAAAAATAGAGGAGACCACATAACCAATTTGAGGAAGTTCTTCGAGAGGATCAAGGAATATAGATTAAGTTTGAACCTATAGAAGTGTACTTTTTGGGTAACTGCAGGAAAGTTACTAGGCCTCCTAGGAAGTGATAGAGGGATAAAAGTTGACCCATCTAAAATCAAAGCCATATTGGACATGCCACAACCTAAGAGTGAAAAAGTGGTAAGGGGATTCTTAGGCCGATTGCAATACATTAGCCAATTCATCGTTAAACTCATTTCCACTTATGAGCCCATATTCAAACTTTTGAGGAAGAATAAACCCCATACATGAAATGATGAGTGTTATAAAACCTTTGAACTTATCAAGGAATACTTTCTCCACCCACCTATCTTGGTACCTCCAGAACTCGAAGAACCTTTAGTCCTCTATCTCTCAATGATAAAGGATACAGTAGGAAGTATGCTAGTAGAAGAAGATGATAAGAATGAGAGAGCCATATACTACTTGAGCAAGAGATTCCATGATTATGAGACTAGATACACACCCATAGAAAAATCATGCTTCGCTCTTGTATGGGCTATGCAAAAATTGAGACATATCATCCTACCATTCCAAGTGTGGATAATAGCTAGAATGGACCCATTGAAATACTTTTTTGGGAAGCTTGCTCTAAGTGGAAGATTAACAAGATGGTTGATCCTATAGGCAGAATTTGGCTTAAAGTATGTAGCTAGAAAAACCATCCAAGGAAGCGTCATGTCAAACTTTTGTGCCAAGAACCTTGTGGAAGGAGAAAACGGTAAAGAAGATTTCCCAAATGGAGACATCTTGGACTTCAAACTAAGGGCATGGAAGACATACTTCGATGGAGCTGTGAACCAATCTAGAAATGGGATAGGAGTACTTTTCATTACCCCCAATGGATCTCATGTACCTTTGGCTATCAAGTTGAACTTCAAAGCAACCAACAACATGGCAGAATACAAGGCTTGTATTGCCGGAATGGAAGCCCTCCGAAGGTTAGGGGTAAGAGAACCCAAAGTCTTTGGAGACTTGACTTTGGTCATAACACAAGCACAGAAGTTGTGGAAGGTAAAGGGGGAACACCTAAAATCCTACCAACAATACTTGGAAGAGTTTACTAAAACCTTCAACAGAATTGAATACACCATTATCCCTAGAGCTCAGAATCAGTTTACAGGTTCTTTGCTACATTGGCTTCTATGGTTGAAATACCAGAAGGAGTATGGACACAACTCTTAGAGATCGAGCAAAGTTATCAGTTGGTACACAAAGAGGAAGAAGAGTTGTCAATCTTGGCTATAGATGAAAGAGGAGCCCCATGGTATTATGACATTATAAAGTTTCCAAAATTAGGAATTGTGGGGGAGGGAGGCCCAACCAAAGACATTGGGCCCAAGGCCCTATATACGGACCACCATTGCCCGAAGAGATGAAAAAGCCTAGTCAGAGGCCCTGAGAAAAGAACGTGTCTGGTGAAGGGTACGTCCATGATCCGAGGATGTGTTCAACGATCCGAGGAGTCCAATACCCTCGGATCCGAAGAGCCTTAGTCTGACGTTCAACCTTTTGCAGCCCGAGCGATCCTCTCGACAGATGTAGTGACAGAATGAGCCTCGGACGCGAAGGAATATAACTGGATCGGAGAAATATCTAAGAGACAGACCTCAACCACCGCATTAAATGCACCGCACCTACTTCTCTGGCCGCATTAATGTGGAAGAGACCCCTGAACAGTATCAACCTACTATCACCACTCACATGAGGCTAGGGAACACCCTTGATGGGACAAGCACTCAAGTGGATGTCTGGATGATGAACAAGTGGATGATCAAGATAAAGTGAGGAGGTACTATATAAGTAGGAAGGCCCCCTAATGGGGGGGGTCGAAAATTGAGCAAGAGAAAAAAGTGTATTGTTTACTGTAGCACCAAGAATTGTAACCCTCCAAGGGAAATCACCTTCTCGGACGTTATACTTATATCCGTCCGAGCATATATTAATTCGAATTCCCTCGTTAGTGTGGCTGTTGTATACTGTTATTTTTGCTATTCGCCTTACTCTTTCACCCACACTCTACAAATTCATTGTTTTGGGTTCAGTGGGCTCCAAATCCACCCCTCCTTGGGCTTGGGCCGCAAAATCTGACCTTACAGGAATTTATCCTGATAAGGCCAATAAGAAGGAACATTGTTTAGTAAGGATGATGGTGATACAATACATCCAGTGTGGAGGCCAATTCTATAGGAGATCCTATAATGGGATACACCTTCATTGGTTAAAGAAAGAAGAAGCTGAAAAAGTCATGGGAGAGATCCATTAAGGAATTTGTGGTCCCATATGAATGGGAGGATGTTGGCAAAGAAGATTTTAAGGATGGGATACTAATGGAATACAATGGAAACTGATTGCATAGACTTTGTGAAGAGTTGTCGTGACTGCTAAACACATGCCAACTTGAACCATGTGCCATCTAGTAAGCTATACAGCATGTCGTCTCCATGGCCTTTCTCGGTATAAGACATAGACATGATTGGAAGAATAGATCCTAAGGCTTCAAACGGGCATTAATACATCCTAGTTGCAATTGATTACTTCACCAAGTGTTTACGGGCAACCCTCTATTCCGTATTGAAAGCTAAACACGTGGCCTAGTTTATAGAAAACAACATCATTCACTGGTTTGGAGTGCCACAAAAGACCATCTCTGATAATGGTTCCCACTTTGTGGGAGAAGTCTGAAGAATCATAGAGTTGTGCAACATTGAGCATCACAAGTCTTCACCACATCGACCACAGACAAATGGGACCATAGAAGCAACCAACAAGAATATCAATAACATCCTAGCCAAGATGGTAATTACATACAAGGACTGGGCTGAGAAGCTTCCATTTGCCTTGTGGGGCTATAGGACTTCTATCTGTGCATCAACTAGGGCGACTCCTTACTCTTTGCTTTATGGGAGTGAAGTGATGCTTCCCATTAAGGTTAAGATATAGTTTTTAAGAGTGTTGGTGGAAACTAAAGTTCTAGAAGAAGATTGGGCGAGAGAAAGATATAAATGGTTAGCCTTGATAGATAAGAGGAGGATTAAAGCCCAATACCATGCACAATGTTACCAAAAGAGGATCACTAGAGCATTTAACAAAAATGTGAAACCTAGAAACCTTAAGGAGGGAGATCTAGTCTTAAAAGTGATTAGACATGAAAATTTTGATCCAATAGGAAAGATGAAGCCAAAATGGCCTGGAGATTTTGTTATCAAGAAGATCATGTCAAGAGGTGCTACAAGAATTACAGATTTGGATAGAGAAGAGATGCTTCATCCAATCAACATGGGCAGGCTCTAGAAATACAACATTTGAAAAAAAGCCTACTAAGTTGTAAACCCGAAATGACGGCTTAGGAAAAAGTTAAGATAAATAAACCTTGCTAGTTTGAAAACCCGAAAGGGTGATCTAAGCAAAAGATAGGGAAAAAGACCACGGACATGGCAAAAATTCCTACAAGGACGTCGTGGGCAAAAACTACACGGCACAGAAAAATAAAAACAATAAGCAGAGATAATAAATGATAAGATTCTCACATTGCTCAAATTTAAAGATGTTAAGTTGTTTTCATAGGGGATTTGGAACATTCCAATCCTTTATTAACTCAAATGAAAGACATGGAATCATAAAGTGCAGAAAAGTAAAATTTAGGGCATATCAAGGTAATAACTCAGTCCTTTTTTTGTTTATTGGACTTGTTGTGGTCTTTCTCATCCCTATGGACTACCCTCATATCAATGGATAGTCAATCCTTGTATCCCGATCTTAGATGGAGAAACCGAGGAAAACAGATGTCCCTATTCATTGCCCTCTACGGCCAAGTCTTATGGATTCTGCCCAAGATTCTCTTAGTAAATACTAAGGTATGAAAAGAACCATTGCCACAAGGAACCCCTTAACTGTCAACAAATTTTCGTGCAATGCAACATGTGGGATAATAAGAATAGAAATGAAGCCCAACCAAAGATACACAATTTTCCTTGAAACTACAGCTAGACATGGCCTCGATACACCACCATTCTACCACCCATTGGACATCCAAGGAAGTAAGATGTTTCAAGAGTTCAGTAAACTTGACGAGATCCATCCCTTTATCTTTGGGCTTGCGATATTGATAGTGCTTTGGTTAATACTGACTAGGAGAAACAATGGAAGGCTAAAGCAATTTAAGCTTCTCATATAACCATATCTAAGGAAGAGAAAAAGAAAGCATGATGGTTCGGTCAATAAATAAAGCTTATATATATATAGATAAACTCTCTCTCTCTCTCTCTCTCTCTCTCTCTCTCTCTCTCTCTCTCTCTCTCTCTCTCTCTCTCTCTCTCTCTCTCTCTCTCTGGAGGTTGTAGATTTTAGGCGTGATGGGTCTAAGGGTCAACTTTCTCCATAGTTTAGTTGTTTAAGAAACTGTGCCCGAATTAATGGAATTTGAGAAAAAAAAACCAACAAAAAAAAAAAGTCTAATAAACATGGGTTTAGGTTTGAGGTCTGACAAGTTATAAAAAAAATAATAAAAAAATAAAAAATGAAATGAAGAAGAAGAAAGTTGTAAGTAAGTGTAGCACACATCCTTGTCTTTTTTAGTGTGACATAGTACTACTACTAAGTGCTATAGCCTTATCTTTTAAGGCATAAATGGTGGCAAAATATATATATATATATATATATATATATAAAGAAAAATATATGATTAGGTTTTGGTGTGAGATAAGCAAACAATTATGAGATATTTTTAATAGTCTTTCTTCTAGTCAGGTACCGTTATAAGTCTTTTTTAAATTATATGATTATTGAGTAAATGGTGCTTGTAAATTGTTAGGTGAGATCTAAGGATTTCAGAAAAAGTGTTAGAGAGAAGTTCTTGTGGTGAGCTAGCTGAGGTACGTAACTCTATCCTAATTGGTTTTATCTTGCGTATTTTAATTGCTGAAAATTGTTTATAGTTGTTACAATTTTATTTCTATTGTGTAACTGATTTCAAGTAAAGAATTATCACAGATATATATGATTACTGAATATAAGATGTATTTTATTTAATTGTTGTAACGTTGAATTTAATCAACTATCTTGTTAGCTTTATTCTGTGCCAAATTTGCTTGTATTTTAGCATTTAGTAATCCTATATTTAGGTGGGAATCTTGTAAGGGTAGTGAGTAAGAGAGTGTGAAGAAATACTCAAGATTGTGCAAAGAAACAAGGACTCGCGACTGGATCTCGCGGCTTGCAAGTCACCAGAAGTTGCACACATGCTAAGCATGCCAGAAGCTGAAGAGTCGTGCTAGCTGTCGTACTACAGGACAAAAGTCTCAGGTTGGCCAGACCGTTAACTCGTGGCTTGAACTCGCAACTCAACCAAATCGCGAGGCCAAGTCGTTAACTTGCCCTGTTTGGCAAAAACTGACGTTTCACATTCCATTCTCACCCTAGTATAAATACCCCTCATTCCTACAAAATGTAGAGAGTTTCTAAAGAGAATTTTGAGAGAGAAACCCTAGAGAAAACAAGATTGCCTCATTTACAATCTCCACCTAAGAGACTCTTCAAATTCCTCTACTCTCTTCCTCTCCATTGATACATCCTTGAGAGTTTCTTAACCAAATCATTTTCTCACCATACCCACGTCTATGAGAAGGTTGTTTTGGTACTAAGGGAAGTAGTTTGGAAGGGACTAATGACTACTGGTTGATGCTATGGGTTATAGCAGAATCTGGTAAGCTAGAAAAGAAAAAAATTCGGCGTAACCTCGTTGAAGTAGGAAGCTTGGAAGGCTTAGGTACCTAGGTAGATTAGGTTTAGAGGGTCTATTGCTATTCATGTATCGCAACTACATTTTCTAGTGGATTATTGACCGCTCGGAGGGCGGCGGAGAGGTTTTACACCGAGGGCTTCGGTTTCCTCTTTATTAACACATCGCGTGTTGTCCTTGTGTTTGCATCTCTCTTCCTTTATCTTTGCCATTTATTTTCTATTGTGAATGTAATTATAATTGGCTTAGATTGTTTATCAATTCTGGTATAAGCTTGTTATCATCTCCTGCACATTTATTGTTTGATATAAAGCTTGATTTGGTAATTTGTTATTTGGAGGTCTAAACGTTCATAGTGTTTTCAACGCTATTTGAACTCTCAATTGTTTTTAGCTATACTGATTCAAAGTAAAGAATAAATAATTTTCACAAATATATATGAGCCTTGAATATAAGATTTATTTTATTTAATTGTTTTTTTAGCTATATTGATTTAAAGTAAAGAATTATAGAAATATCACAAATAGATTTGAATTTTGAATATATGATTATATATATATATATATATATATGTATTTGAATAAGATATATTTTTGTTAGAAATTATGATCTCATATATATGATTATGAACAATCTAACTATGAATTTATTCTGATACCTAACTAATGGGGGTTATTCATTGGTACTCTAATATCCAAACCAATGAGGGTTATTCATTGGTACTCTGATGCCAAGTTACAAGGATATAGCATGACCATAGTCACAAGATTGTAAAGAATATGAATTTTGTTTGAATATTTGAACTATTTTGAGTGCTTAAAAATACATATGTGATTTTGGAAATGTTTGAGCATTTGAACTATTTTGAGTCATTAAAACTGCTTATGTATTCTTTGGAACATATTGTAAGTTATAACTTTGATATATGGAAAACTGACTACTTTCTAAACCATCTATGATATATTTGTCAAATTAAAGCATATGATCTATTTGCAACTTACTATTTTAAGACTATGAAACTTCTTTAGTTATTGTTTTTTGGAAAACCCATAGTATATTACAACCATATGTCTATATGGTTCTGGCTCGATAAATTCGGCCTATCTTCCCCAGCTTCCTCACTCGTAGCTTGCTCATGGAATTCTAAGTCTTGCATCCTTATTGCTGTTTATTCGTTCTCAAACCACTAAGCATCTTAGACAAGGCCCAAGGCCCAACCTATATCCTTGGGCTCCTCAACCCTACAATTTTATATTATATATTTGTTGAAATTTTTGTTATAAAATTTTAGTTGAAGTAGAATTTTCAAACTCTTAAAACGTATATTTAATAGAGTTTTACTTAAAATAAACTATTGTAACACCGATAAGATAATTACACGTTGAAGAGAAATAATAAATATATAAGATATAAAACCTAAAATAAAAAGAATCTAAAATAAAAAGAAAAAGAAAATAGTAGTGACGTGAAAAATTATGAGAGTTTCATTATATATAGATAAAGTTTGGCTACAAATTTAGTTGTAGCCAATGACTACAAACTTAATATATTTTTATTAGATATGAATTTTGAGAAATCCACCATATTAAATTTTTTTCTTATATTCTCCATGCTTACAAAATTTCCAAAAGATCAAAGATAAATAGCTATATCACCAATTGAATGTTTAAATCTTATGTTTTTGTAATTTAAAATTATGCACAAAAATAAGTTTACAGATTGAAAGGATTACCATTGATTTTCCCTCTCATTTCATTTTATCTCTCATAGATGTCTATAGGGATATGGCGACTCGTGATAAGCTTATTTTTCCTTCAACTATCATGAGAATCCTTCGCCATTTTTCTGTCTCTTATCTCGAGTCTCCTCACAAAAGACAAATGTTGGTTTGGATCAAATGTCCATAACTTCATTATGTTGAAGCATAGACGACACACTAGCAAGCAAGACTTGTACGTAGACATGTGAGCAAGCGTGTAAAGATGTAAAGAAAGCCAATAAGTGGCAAAAACAAGTATGGCAAGCATATCATCACACGGAGCGAAAAAGGGGAAGGGTATGCACAAAGCAACTGACATCATGGTGATGCATCCCAAATGGTTACATTCAAACAAGGCCTCATGGGCGTCGGATGTAACCACACAACCACAAACTCACTAAGGGCATCAAGCATAGCAAAGCCTAGAACAAGAGAGGCTAATACAGGCATAAAGCATAGAAGCAAGCAAGCATATACATGCAAATAAGAATGATCCAAACCCTTTTGATGTTGGCCTTGGTGTATGGATGATGACAAAGACCACAAGGTCTAAATCAGGTCCTAACCATTAGGCCAAAACACAAGAAAATGCAATAAAAGGAATAAAAGGGCTATAATAGCACATGGCATAACAAACAAGGTCTAGGTTTAAGCACATAAACACGACGTGAAGCACGCAAGCACATAAATGATGACTTAAAGCATGTAGAGAACATAGATCCAAGCACATAGGCATGTGAAAATATAGTTCAAGACAAATAGGCATCAAAACATTCACATTAACATGTACAAGCCTAACACATTAACATGTACAAGCCTAGCACATAAACATGGAAGAACATGAATCCAAACATATAAGCATTTGAAAATAAGGGTCTAACCATATAGCATGAAAATACACACATAAACACATAGATCTAAGCAAGGCATATCCAACGACATCATACGAGCATGTCAGCATGTAATCCTAACATCAACATAGAACAAAATAAAAAAAAGAACAAAGCATAGGAAAACATGGTATAAAGCATAAAGCATGTAGGAAAGACAAATAGACATGTAAACAAGCATAGAAACACGTGGATCTAGCCAAACAACACATGGGAAAGATAGATTTAGGTACAAACACATGGTATGAGACATGGAAACATGTGGATCTAAACATCAAAAACATAGGAAAGAGAAGATCTAAGCATAGAAAGCATGACATAAAATGTATAGCATGTAAGAAAGAAAAATAACATATAAACAAGCATGGAAGAACATGGATCTAAACTAAGAACATGCTAGGAGCAAGATAAAGCAAGAAACATGCAAAGCAAATTAATAAATCATGTTATTAAGGCATAAAAGAGCAAGATAAAAGCTAGAGAATGATTTAGAAAGTTAGGAGTGTGGATAGTAGCTAAAAAACTACATCCACACCCCTAAACCCCAAATCCAAGATGTAGAACCAAGGAAAAGAAGACTAGGTATAAGAACAATACCTTGTATTTTTGGTGAAGAGGGAAGAATTAAGAGGCTTTTTATGTGTTTTTTTTTTGAGTGTTTTTTGTGATTGGAAAAGGGAAGTAAGGTGTAGAGAACGTCCAAGTAGAAAGAAAAATCCAG
Source organism: Quercus variabilis (assembly GCA_030445155.1). Classification (NCBI taxonomy): domain Eukaryota; kingdom Viridiplantae; phylum Streptophyta; class Magnoliopsida; order Fagales; family Fagaceae; genus Quercus; species Quercus variabilis. Next base: position 51,723,800 of record CP129445.1, on the reverse strand, counting down.
AAAAGTCTTCTTCTTTTTTTTGGTTTGAAGGTGCTTGGGGCCTTTTATAGCCCTGGTGTGCTTTTCAAGGCGATGGCCTTTCAAAGGCCACCATTTTCAAATGGTCTTGGATCGGGTTAATCTTGACACCCTTGAAAATATCTTGACTTCCTGTTTCTAAAAAGGTGTGGAACTTAAAAATTCAATGATCGAATCAAAAGTTATGACTCCTGGAAGTTAGTGGTGTATCAATCGGTGTGTTATCCCGATTTTCACGATATTTTGGCCGTTCTAACTCCGATTTCAACCCATGAATAGTCGTTGGAATGAGAATTTGATAATATTTACAACAACATTGTTTTCAACACGTTCTAACGACTGAATCAAAATTAGGGTTTCTAGAACTCGCTAGGAGTCAACTCTGGGTCGACTTGGTCAAACTTGGTCAAAGTCATGAAAAATCTCCAAAAAACTCAGGTTTGATATAAAACCTTGAAAAAAGTTGTTTTGTGAGGATTTTGACTTTTTTTGACTTTCAGTTAACCGAGGGTTGACCAAGGGTGTTTTGGTCATTTTGGCTGAAAGAAGCACTTTGAGTGCTCTGGTGTCTGAACAGGTTGCACCACATCATCCTAGATGTTCTCGCAGCCCCATGGAGAGAATAATATTTTTGAATTTTTCGAGGTCAAACACGCAAATTAAGGGCGAAAAAAATATGGTATCAACAAGTATGCTCCATTCGGGCCAAGGTCTTTCAAAGTTCATCCCACCAACTCATAATTTATGTCATTGCCTATGATGGGCTTTGAGTACATTAACGGTTTGCCACCAATCCACAAAAGTCCACTTAAGCCTTCAGTTGGAATCATGGCCCCCCTGGTTATGAGTGACCTATTGATCCGTCCCTTTTACTTTAAGGAGCTTACCCACACATAGATGAGTTGAAAACCCAACCATGTAGGGTTACCCATTTGTGTGTGCATGTGTGTGCTTTATTTGAATTGTTTGTTGGGCTAATAAAATGGGTCAATCTTTTTTAGTATTTTATGTTTTCAAAAATATTGTTTAAGTTTTCAAGTTCTTTTTTAAATAAAATTTTTTTCAAAAAAAAAAAAAGCGTGAAGTTTTCACCCAAAGAAAAAAGCAACAAATAAATTTAAAAAAAAAATAAAAAAAGATGTGAGTTTTCATTTTTTTTTTTATAAATTCCAAAAAATATTTTTAAAAAGAATGGGTTTCTTTGTATTTATTTTTTTTCCAAAAAAGAGTTGCTTTCAAAATGAAATTTTTCCAAAAAAAATTAAATGTGAGTTTTCAGTGAGAATTTTTATATAAATTCTTAAAAAAAAAATTAAGTGAGTTTTCTGTAAATAAAAAAAAAATCAAATTAAGTTTTTAAAAAAGAGTTTCTTTCAAAATAAAATTTTCCAAAAAAAATCTTTTGAGTATTTCTTCAGTAATAAATTTTTTTCAAAGGGTGCCTCATTCTAGTAGCCTATTTTTGTTTGATGTTTTGAGTCTTTCCTTTGTTGTGTCTTGGGCTTAGGCCCATTTGTGTTTTGTGTTGCCTTGTTTTGGGCCTTTAGCCCATCCTTGTGTCGTCTTGGGTCTTAGACCCATCCTTTATCTAGTCTTGGGCTTAGGCCCATCCTTGTTTGTCTTGGGCTTAGGCCCATCTTTGTTTTTTCTACGGGCATTAAGCGCATTCATGTGTTGTCTTAGACCTTAAGTCCATTCGTGTTTTGTCTTTGCCTTGTCTTGGGCCTTAAGCCCATCCTTGTTTTGTTCAGGGGCATTAAACCCATCTTTGTTGTGCCTTGGGGCCTTAGGCCCATCCTATTTTTTGTCTTAGACTATGAAACTTTTTTAGTTATTTTTGAAAACTCATAGTATATTATAACTTTTGAAGACTCATATTACATCTTATTACTTCACAAATCTATTGCTTAATAGAACTTATTATGATTTTGGTTATTTATTGAGTTGTCAGCTCACCCCCTTTTTTCCCTCTAGTTTTAGATTGTGAAGAATAGCAAATTTTAGGAGTTTTGATGTTGTGTTGTGAGCAGGAAAAGAAGTTTAGTGATTTTGGGATTGAATGATCTTCTAATAATTTTATATTTATTGGCCAATTGGCATTATGTACATGAGGTTTGGATTTTGTTCCTATTAAATTATTAGAGATCTATTCATAAAAAAATTGTTGAGGTATTTTGGATTTATTTGATTTAATTTTTTAGGATAAATTTTAGTTGCAAAGAAGGCCTTGCACACTTGTACGGTGCTTACCTTATAAGTGTGTGTACGGTGCTTAATTTATAAGTGTGTGGCAGTTGTCGCATGCCTATCTTTATAATTGGGTTTGGGGCATGACAGGCAATATGGTAATTAGACAAGCAACAAGCTTTACATGCTTGTTTTCTCTCCATTTTTTAGAGAGAAGTTTTGTGTGGGCCCAAGTGGAAAATGCTTGGACCCCACCCAAAAATTTTCTTTCCCCTCCTTACCAAACAACACATAAACCCATTTTCTCTCCTATTTTCTCTCAATTATTTTCCATCCATCTTATTTCACATCCAACCAAACACACCCTAAGAAAAAGCGAAGATGGAGGAAAAAACTAAGATGGAGTAAAGCAAAAAAAAAAAAAAAAAAAATGGAGAATTAACAAACACACACCAAGGATCTCCACTTTCACAAGTACCTTCTCTTCTCTTCTCTCCTCTCTCTCTCTCTCTCTCTCTCTCTCTCAAATTATCCATAATCAGTTTTTGGTTTTTTTCATTATTTTTTCATTTGGTTTCTTAATTACCCTCGAAGTATATAAAGAAATGCATGTACTGAATTTTCTGTAATCAATTACTTCTTAATTCTACTTTTGATGAAGGTGAGCGGAAGAATGGAGGACATTATTCGTTTGATGGAGACTCTCTCTCTCTCTCTCTCTCTCTCTCTCTCTCTCTCTCTCTCTCTCTCTCTTTTTTTGAGATATAAATCCTACTCTAGCATAATATAACTTATAGGAGGTGAAGGTCAAAATCTGGAGGTCTCATAGACTCTGGCTCAAGGAAAAAATTCCAAAGATCCCCTTCCATGGCATGGGCCTAACCCATATGCAAATATGAGATAGCCAAAGCCCAAAAGTAGAGAAACCATTTAGGCTTATTACCTAAGTATTCCAAGGAACCTGGTAGTCCCAAGGTAAACCAACCAAGTCAAGGAGCAACCGGCTGATTAATCAAAGATATTGCTTTTCCTATCTTCTTGAGGAAGACAACCCAAGCCTAATGTAATAGTCATCTCCGCGTTGATGAGCACTTCCTACCTAATGTTAGTCACATTAAACGCTGAATGACTAACTTGAATAATGAGAACACCCCAAAAGTCTACTTTTATGATCAAGAAATAGTAGGAAGAGTGTTAACACCTCATTTTGCAACTCACATTTAACCTCATTTGGAGGGCAAAAGGGTAATTTTACCTTGAAAATATACATCTTGATTCTTGTCATTAGATCCTTAATCTCATTTCACCAAATGATCTTGACATTGTAATGATCAAATCGACTAATCATAAGCCCTAATCGGACCATAAGATTAAAAGTTATTATCAAATCAAATTTTAATGGCTCAGATGCATTATCACAAATTGAGTCCGATTAAATGTGATTATGAATAATTGATTTCAATTAGTTATAAGAATAATCAATTTGAGATCGATGATGTGTCATAATTTGATTGGTTAGGATTACATTTTATGATAGGGCTGCACACATCTAATTAACTAGATAGTTAAACATTAATCATTTAATGAGTAATTTGTGCAATTATCTTTTAATTAAGGTAAATTTTGAAATAATTAAGTCTGAAATGGGAGTGATTGGAGTCTATTAGTGTTAATTGAGAACTAATTTGGGATCTATTAATGCTAATTTTATTGAAATTGTTTTCTAACAAATGACCTCTACTTACCATTTCGTTGATATCTCTTAGAATATTTTGAATCTATGAATGTGATTAATTTTTCTAAGAAACTAGACATCTGGGGTTTCAATTTGAGCACAAGAATGATAAAATTCCGATCAAAATTGAGTAAGATATGATTTTTTTGAAGTTGACTCTACAGGTTGTTATAGTAGTTATGGGAAAACCGAATTTTTGCTTGATCCTCACTCCCACCAATCTCTCTATTTAATAGACCATATTTTCCTTAAGGCTAAAATGAGGTCTAGGTTCATGATTCTTTCCCAACCCTTATTAAATAGTCTTCCATTCATATTTACTCCACCATTACTATATAAACTCTTTCTCTCCTTCATTCCAAGAACAAAAAAACTCCCTTCTTCTCCTCTCTTGAGTTCTAGGAAGTTGAGTAATCTTATCATATTTTGGTCTTCTTGAGACTCAAGATATTGAGTGAAACTCACTCTTCCTCTCCAAACTTTTCTTTTCCTTCACCCTTAGGACCTCCCTTAAGAGTCTCCTCCACCATATGGATCTTACATAAAGGTATAATCCATTTCCCTAATTATTTTTTATGTTGTCATGATGAGAATTTAAGATTAAAGCATGATAGTAATTATTTAAATTCCATTGAGTCTGTTTGAATGTTCTTAAATGTTCTTATGTGTTCATCATATGTTCTTGGTTGTTCATCACATGTTCATACATAACACTAGTTTTAATCTTAAATCTACGTCAAAAATATGAAAAACATGTTTGTTTAATAATTCTTTCAAATCCTTGAATTTAGGATATCACAATCCATACATATTCACTAGAATTTATTTTTCAATCCAAATGAAATGCTTATTGAATTAGAGTTTATCACATGAATACACTTCAAATTTAACATGCAAATTGATTGATAATATATTGGATGATGTGATATGAATCTTGGCCATCATAGTCTAAAATACTAGTTTCATCGGGCAAGATGGGTGCCTAACACCTTTTCACCTTATAACATAGCCTCCGAACTTAGATCAAGGGTTGATAAACCAATGTTTATCCTTGTAATTTTCAATTTCTAGATTGTAACTAGAAAACAAAACTATGTACTTTATCTTAGATTGTATCTAGAGCCAAAGTCATGTAATTTTCCTATAATCAATGTAAATTCAATTGAAAATTAATAAAATAGGGAATTTTTCAATTTTGGTTTTCTTATTTATCCCAATAATTAAATAAGTGGCACCTCCATTGTAAAACTCTTAATTTAAAGGGGAAAACATAACTAGTCGAACTTTCATTTTGAGAGGTAATAACACGACTCCACCCATTCACGTGGGTTTGGCCCAGCTTTTTATAAAACGGACCGGAGGTGTGGTCTCTCACAAAGAGAGGTTGATAGGACAAGTATTCCCTAAATCCAACGAAGAAAGATATGGTTGGAGGAAGATGTGGAGGGAGTATAAAAGAAGGCCAACAAGAAAGGGATCTAGAAAATTTGAGAAGGAAGAACAAAGGAGAGAAACATTGAGTGAAAAACTTGTATCTTCCCTTAGAACAACCATATGTACCTCAGGAAACCAATTTCCATATACGAAAGTGTGATTTTTTGTCATCTTCGGCTTTGATTTCTTGTCTAATCTTCCCATTGTGGAATCAAATTCTCTTTTTGTTAGAAATTAATTGTGTTGACTAAAAACTCAAATACTGTTTTGTTGTAATTATGTTTGACCCCACAATTGACGCTGTCTATGAGAATTTTCACCAAGCAATAGGATTAGAAGTTAGTTGGAGATAAGATGACGAGCCAAGGAAGGAATGGGGCTTCTAGGTCACCTCAACCAAGCATGTCTATAGGACTAGTCTCAGGGAATAGAAGGGTATTGTTAGAATGGAGGATGGAAGGCCGATCGGAGCCATAGTAGACTTACAGCAGGGAACTTGAGCCTTATTCCCATCATAGAGAAAGGTCTATAATGAACTCCACAAGACCTAACCAATCCAACAGGGACTGGGAAATGGATCGCTTGAGGGTACAAGTGTTAGCCTTATAACAAGAGGCAAGGTGCCATGAAGGAAATAAAGATCATTGGGAAATTAGCCCTGATGGAGGAGATTCTCGCAAATGGGAAAACACCCTCCCTTACAAGATTCCTCGGATAATCTTGTAAGTTCCAAAATTCTTCCTCGGAAGCTCGGTAGGTGCATTGACTTTGCTAGCTCGGTGAAGATATTTACTTCAGGTGGGATCCTTATTGAACTTACTATTGGATCCATAATGACGCACCATTTCCTCTGTGGTTTGAGGTATGGATCCTTTAAGGAGACTTTCCTCTGGAAGAAGCACATATTGTGCCTATTTAAGCCCATGACCCAATGTTATTTGGGCCCTATAAATCAATCATTTAGGCCTTATAAACCACCTCTCTATAATAGTAAATTACTCTTTTAATCAGTTTGTGTTTTTAAATTTAAAATTATTTAACTAAAAGATAGGAGTATTTTATAAAGTTTAAGAATTTATGTAAGGATATTGTAGTACTCAAAATGATGAAATCCAAATAGGGAATTATATTATTAGGTTTTATATATGTGTGTGTGTGTGGGGGGGGGGGGTCATAAAGCCCAATGTTGCGCATCCACCTTCTATACTAGGCCTGAAGCCCACGATGAGGCCCATAATCATATATGAGGAAGACAAGGGTAATCACAGTCGCCTAGAAAACTGTGCTGAGGACAATCCTGTCCTCGGCTGGCCAAAGTCGAGGCTAATGTGAAGAGACTTACCAACAAAAATAATCTTCCAAAGTGCCCTAGGGAAAAAGATAAGTACAGCAAACAAGCGCACAGGAGCATGGCGGTAGAGCAATTTCAGGAAAAGCTGCAGCCTCCACATTAAATGCTCCACAACTAACACTCTGGCCGCATTAAATGTGGAAGTGATAGATAAGCAGTGGCTTTTCAGACTTACAGCTACTACCTACAAGCTTTGGGAGGGAGAATGATGTGACAAAGATCAACAACAGAAGATCTAACATACACGTGTATGGTGAAAATGAAGGATGAGGGGAGTATATAAGAAGGAAGGAGCCTTGAGAATAGGGCATGGGAAGTTTTACCGAAGAAAATACTGTAGCGACCTGAACTAATTCTATAACCATTGTCATTATCATTAAAGAAGTAAGAAAGCTTAAGCTCCTCGGACTAGTGCCAAGGATTGAACTACTTGATCAAGTCCATATTTATTTTACGTATTCGTTCTTTCACTCCTCCCCAGCTGTTGTTGCACTCATCAAAGCCCAATTCTTTTACTCATTCTCTACAAATTTATTGTGTTGGGCTTGAGTCCACTTATCCCTGTGGCTAGGTGCTCAAATTCGGCCCCTACAATATATATATATATATATATATTATGAATTATTTTACATTTTAAAATAGAATAATCATAATAAAAAATAAAAATAAAGATCTTATACAAGATTAAAGTACTAGCTTTTGACAAATTATATGATTTTAAATTCTTAATGTTTAATCTAACATACATATGAGATTCTCACTATGAGAGAGAGAGAGAGAGGGGTATAAGATTGGGGGTGTATAGCCAAACCATTAGTCCTTCAAAACCGACTCAATTTAATCCAACCAAGCGGGTTAGGTTAGTCTTTAAGGGTTGATGGGTTGGTTTAGATTGAGTTGCCAAAATATTTTTTACAACAAGTTGGGTTAAGTGTGGGTGGGTTAGTAAATTCACAAATTTTCCTAACCCAACTCAACCCACCTTTATTTAAAATATATATTATATGATTTTATTATTTTATTAGTATATGGTTTGATGTATTAATAAAAAAAAGATTGTGTTGGTTTCGTATTATGCTAAGCTTTATAAGGTTATATATTATTTGTTATTTTGTTGGTTTGGTGTTATACTCAGATTTGATTAGTGTATCAAATTAACACAAATAAAATTATAAAATTATTGTTATTTGTGTTGCTAATCTTATAACTCTATTATTTTAATGCTCAATTAAAAAAAAAAAAATTTCTACCAACCCATGGGTCAACCTGATTCAACCTAATCTATGTGGATTGTTTTTTGTTTTTTTTTTTTTTTCAAACCCGATTATGATGGATTGGATTGAAAAAATCCATCAACTTGGCTCAACCCTATCTATGCACTACCCCTTATTAGATTGTAACCCCATGCATATACATGGATACATTTAAAGATATACAATAAGATGCATAATATAGTTTAAATACTATTGATAATTATTTTTATATTTTGTTAACTCTTTAAAAAATTTTGTAAAGATATTATTTGGTATAAAATGTAAATTGTTCTTTTCTTTTTAAATTATTGTGAAGCACTTTTTTTTTTACAATTCATTTATTCTAGATTCTTTGATTTTTGTACTTAATAATTCACTTGGATGAATATTTATGATGTGACCCTACATTTGATTCTAAAATTAAGAAATAAAACTCTTTAAGAATAAATAATTAAAGACTTATGGCGCAAAATTAGAACTTTAATTTGGAATTCTAATTTGAGTTTCTCACAGTTTCACATATTATTATAGATATATAGATATGAGAGTGAACAAATTTACAAGATATAACAATATATTATATTTTTTTTCTAAAAAAGAATATATTATATTTTTATCATTTCATAAAAAAAAGAAAAGTATTCATTGGATTATAAGAAATAATTATTTTATATTAATATACTTGGTATATCCCAAATCAACAAGCATTCCTTTAAGATTTGAGAACCTCTCATTCACCTTATCAAATAAATAAAAAATTAAGATTTCATAACCTCAATTTGCATAAGTATCATGAGAGTGAGTGTGACCCATAATATGACAAGGTGGGGGAGGCCACTAACTTGACCATCCGACACATTTCTATATTGATTCTCAAAAAAAAAAAAAAAAAAAAAAAAAAAAAAATTCTATTTTTCATTTTAAAATATTTTAACTCTCTCTCTCTCTCTCTCTTTGTGTGTGTTTATTAGAAGAATAAAAATATCTGTGTCTAAGCCTACTTACGAGACTCTCTTTCTCTCTCTTTCTAATCGCAAAAGCTCCCAACGCAGAGAGTCTCTCAGACTCACATCTTCTCCGATCCCTCATCGTCTTGGTTTATGAGGTACTCTTCTTCTTCTTCTTCTCCTTCTTTCTCTCTAACTTTAACTGTTCTATGTGATTTGTTTTCATCACAGATCCGTTTCTCAATGTTTATAATTCGAACCCTAAACGGTGTTTTTTGGCCAAACTTTTCAATTTTTTAGTTTGTGTGCTCTGTTTATGTATTATAGTCTTTAATATTTTCGTTTATGATGTTCTTGGTAGGTTTTTTGATCTGGATTCTTCTTGAATTTTTGGATCTTATAGGTTTTTGGCCTCTATTTGGAGTATAATTTTCTGCAGGAATTCTTTTATGTTATTGGGTTTTTCCTTAAAAGAAAAATAAAAGAAAAAAGTTTCCCTTTTTTATTTTTTTTTTAAAGTATTGCTTTATTTTATCTGTAAAAAACAAAGAATTTTTATGGTTTTTTTTTTTCCTCTGATCTGTATTTTTTGATAAAGAAAAATACTTTGGATGTGAGTTAGAGTTGGTATTTCGGGAATTTTTTTTTTTTTAATCGTTGGGGGATCTTGTTGTTTGGATTTTTATTATCTGGGGATTATTTGTTTCGATCTTATCTTTGAATTGGGTTTGTTTGATTTTGCTGAAAAAATCCACCTTTCGATACTATCGGTTATGATCCATAATTTGCAAAAAAATAGCCATTCATTTTTACTGATGGAGTTTTTCGGTTTCATGCCTGCAGCTCGAAGGAGAGACCCACTCTTGGGTAAGACGTGTTCTGTGTTTTTATGTGCTGTATTATCTGATTTTTTTTCTTTGTTTTTTGGGAATAGTCTTTGATTATGCATCTGAAATTTAGATCAATCTAACTAATGAAATACTGTAAGTTTTGCGTTCCTACTTTTGTAAATGTTGACAAAAAAAAGTAAGGAGAAAGTGAAATGGTAAGACGCTTTCTCTGTTTTTATATGTTGTATGATTTGTTCTTTGTAATTTTGGAATATGCTTTGATTATGCATCTGAAATACTGTAAGTTTTTTGTTTCCACTTTTGTAATTGTTGATAATAAAAAATAAAAAATAAAAAGGAGAAAGTGAAATGGCATTTCAAATCTGAATTGTTGTACTATCTTGGTTTCAGAAGATAGAAAGGGCTGAAGTATCTCAATTCAACAAAGTTGTTGTATTTGGCTCAATCTCGTGAGGATTTTGGTTTATTTGGTCATCTGCAATAAATATCTGTCCAATTTTTAAATTTCATTCTTTTGTTATGACCAAAGTGAGAGCATTGTGTTGAATGATATGCTGTTGCAGATATATTTTGAATTTATCACGCGCTGCTTTGATGCTTCATTTCCTTTACTGTTTTCTCTTCTAAGTGTTGGATCTGCATTATATTTTTGTCTTTTTGGTTTTTCCTTCACTCATGAAAAGATTTTTAAAATCAGCATTTTGCAATCACAGATAATGAATCTACTTTAGGAGGGTATTGGATTTTGTGCTTCTTGGCATATGTTTATGGTCAGGATGGTGGATATGATACATATACAACTGTGAAGGCTTTTCAATTGTTTCACTTTCACAAATGCTACTTGTAGCCATCCCAATTAAAGATGACATAGGTGAACCAATTGTGCTTAATTTACCTATAAGTCAATAAGTATGTGCTTTCTGATCTTTAAAGAAGTGGCATCTGTTATTTACTCTTCATATGAGGGGAAATGTAATGGTTATGTTGTTTTGCAATAATTATAACTAATTTGTGGCTATATGGCCTAGGAAGTAGGAATTATTTGTGTACAGTATGTACAGTTAATATAGCACAACTTTGGATATTCTTGCCTAATACAACATTAGTTGTTACTACAATGTTGGAGTTCTTAGTCCCAAACTTGTTCTTATTTGTTTTAATTGATTCATATGTCCAGTGGTACGCGGATTAAGACCCGCAAACGGAACATTGCAGCGCCGCTGGACCCTGCAGCGTTTTCGGATGCAGTGGTCCAGATTTATTTGGATAATGCTGGTGATCTGGTAAGTGTTACTCATGCAATTATACTTATATATAACAAATTCTTTCCTATGCAATTATAATCTTACAAACTATTCAATTGCATGTATACCGTTCCACTTTGTATTCTTGATATACCTAACAATATTTGCTACATTCAGGAACTTATCGCTAAGAGTCTTGAATCTGCAGATCTTAATTTCTCAAGATACGGTGACACCTTTTTTGAGGTAAGCTACTTGATGCTCCAGAGATTTTTGATATCTTATGTTAAAAGAAAAGTTAATCCTTTATCAGTTTCAATGCATCTTTATTTTTAATTTCTGAAGAATAGTGATCCTAGCCTTTGGTTCTACTTGAAACTAGATTCAGAAAATTATGTCCATAGAATCATGGTTTATTACATGATGCTTCGATTATAGTGGATGATTCATTGAGGCAGTCATAATCATAGAAATTGAATCTGGTTCTTTCATTTTTCTCTCTCTCTCCTCTTTTTTTTTTTTTTTTTTTTTGGTGGCATCAATTTAAACAGTATGATTTTTTTTCCAATGTTAATTGGATGCGTATTTGTTAATATTACAGAACGCAGTTTACTGGATTATACAATTTGTACTTGGCTTTACTACTTATCCTTCTGAAATCTTAATGGGGGCAATTGTTTACTGTGTCCCACTGAATGTCACTTATTTCTGATTTCTGCCATTTTCATTACTATGGTGATTGACACAAAAATAAATTTGATTTGGTGTTTCACTCTTTACATATATCTGGTGGGAATTTTAAGTTATTTAGTTTTTGTAAATCCTGTTAGTTTATTACTCTTTTGAACATGGAATAGTCTAATTTGTGAGATTACTGCAGGTTGTTTTCACAGGGGGGCGTACACAACCTGGAACAACCAAACCTGATGAGGGGGAGCGCCACCCTTACTCTATAATAGACTGTGAGCCTACACGAGAACTCATTTTACCATCTGTAATCTACATACAGAAAATTTTACGGCGGAAGCCATTTCTCATAAAAAATCTTGAGAATGTCATGCGAAGATTCCTGCAGTCCTTGGAGCTTTTTGAGGAAAATGAGAGGAAGAAGCTGGCAATTTTCACAGCACTTGCTTTCTCCCAGAAGTTATCAGGTCTTCCACCGGAGACCGTGTTCCAGCCACTGCTCAAGGATAATCTTGTGGCCAAAGGGCTAGTTCTTTCTTTTATAACTGACTTCTTTAAGGAGTATCTGATTGATAATAGCCTTGATGATTTGATTTCTATACTGAAGCGGGGTAAAGTGGAGGAAAATCTTCTGGACTTCTTCCCATCTGCAAAACGGTCCCCTGAGGGTTTCTCAGAGCATTTCACGTGAGTTTTAACCATATGTTTTAAGGAATTGGGGTTATGGATAATCTTTTATGATACCTCCCTTTTTCTCCTATCTGCAGACCTATCCTTTGTAGTATCTGAATGCTTTCTGCCCTCTGATATATCAAACAAATGCTGTACTTGCTGGAAGAAATATTTGTTTTTATGAAATCCTTTTGTATTTCTTTGGAGTTCTTGTAACTTCAGTCTCTTTGCTTGTAGTTACTGTTATTGTTATTATCATTATTACCTTTTTCCTTTGTTTTCCCTTTTTTAATTTGAACACTGTTGTTACCCGCTAAAACCCATGATTTGGAACTAATATTTGTGTTGGTTTCAAAATTTTCAGGAAGGAAGGGTTGGTACCTTTGGTTGAGTACAATGAGAAGAAAATATTTGAAGTGAAACTTAAGGACATGAAATCTGCATTAACAACCCAGATAACAGAGGAGGTTGACATATCTGAAGTCATAGAAACTGTGAAGCAGCGTGTTAAAGATGCTAAGTTGCCAGACATCGAGGTTGTGAGGATTTTGTGGGATGTCATAATGGATGCTGTTCAGTGGTCTGGAAAGAACCAGCAGCAAAATGCTAATGCAGCTCTACGCCAGGTATGTTTAGACTTATGCTTGTTTTGTGTCTTCTTTTCAGTGGTTAATACTTTACCCATTTAAGAAACCAATGTTGAATGTTTTATGTATCATTGCTATTTGCTACACAACTTTACATCATTATCCTGGCATATGGGCAGGATATATTATTGCTCACTGTTTGTCAATGTCTTATATGTTGCTTGTACTTTTTTATATGTAATGCAATTTTTCATGCCAGAGTACTTTTTCTTTTATGCTTTCATTTCTGGCCTTCTGGGTTGATAATTTTAACCCGTGGTAGGGGCACTATCTGGATGATAGTATCTAGTGTGTAGCAAGTTGTTGAATCGAGTGATCTGGGATAAGATTGGGGCATTCTTTAGTTGTCTTAGAGACTTATTAAAAAAAATGCTTTAGTTTTCTAAGTTCCCCAATAGATAGCCATATCACAGTTGTAGGGAATAATTAAATTCAAAGTAAATGCCAGGAACAAAGATAGAAGTGAGACTTAAGCTTTTTTTGGTTATACCCAATTTGGAAAGAAAAGGTTGGGCCTTGGTGCGATGGCAAGAGTCTTCCACCCAATGTAACATGTTGTGAGTCTTGGAATTAGGCTCTCTAAAAAAAAATTAGGGGTAATGCTGCCTACCAATGACCTCTCCTAGACCTTGCAGAAGTGAGTTTCTACATTGGGTACGACAATTTTTTTTAAGTAATTCAGAAAGAAATATTTGCAGTATGCCATGGGTTGCCCCTACTGGTGTAGATAAGTTTTCCCAATAATAGACATGTGAATCTTTTACTATCTCAAAATTTGAGTTACTTTTGACTTGCTTTGCTGTTATATTCATGTTCTTTTTACTTCATCTCCCTGACAATCTCACTGCTGTGCTTGTTCTTGTTGTTTTGCCGGACATAGTTTGTTCTGCTACTTCATTCTTCTTGTATGTGGTAGTTTTTTTACTAATAATTTTTTTTTCCTTTATAAAATAAATATTCTGTAACATATTCCCAGTGAAGGCCAGAAAATGGTTTTGATGTTGCTTTGTAGAATAGAAGTGGTTGGTCAGATGTTTTGTCAGTCTAATGTTTCAATGGAGTGGGCTGTTAGTCTGTCATTTGAATATGTTTTTTGGACCATTTTGAAAGTTAATGTTTTTTGGGCAACTTCCAAACCAAGCTGTTGTTTTCATTTATTTTGAAGGAGTGGGTTTGTTGATAAGCTTATTTAGCTTTTTGCTGAAAGTGTGCTAAAATATATTTGTGCTTTGAAAATGTGAGCTTTTAAAAAGCTATACCTAAAAGCTTAAAAGCAAAAAGCTAGTCCCAAACACATATAAGATGATTAGATTGAGATGGATATGTTAGAAATGTTTGCTGAGTGCTTTGTGATTGGTGATTATGAGGGCTTAAGGACTATCCCACTCTATACTTTGGTAAGAGAAGGAAAACTGTAAAAATACAAAGGACAAAGACAATGGTTGAAAAAGATGTAAGGCAGGGAGTGAAGCCATCAAACTAATGAGGAAGGAACCTGCTAGTGTCTATGTTACAAGAGAGAATTTAGGCCTAGACAGTAAATGATAAAATTGGATTTGCATAGCTGGCTGGGTTGTAGTATATAAGGAATTTTTGAGTTGGTCTTAGGAAAGAAAGAAGCTTATGTGTATTGTTTTGTGAACAACTTTTGTACTGCAAATAGGAATTAAAGTGCTTCCATTCGGTGGATAATTGTTTAACTAGTTGTTTCAGGTTTCCCTTTCTAGGGCATAGAATATGAATTATCACTTGAAGTTTTCCTGACATAGCATCCCCCTGGTTTTCCTCTCTTACACTTGTTTGATCATTGTATTTTGAATTGATTATACTTCTCTCTTAGTACACCACCAGTGTACTAGGTATGTTTTTTTCTAATAATTTTTTTTGTTACTTAATAAAAAAAAAAAAAAAGGTTTTCCTGACATAGAAGAGTATCTAAAGAGGTTAACAGATGCATATTGAGGCTTTCAGAGGCATGGTCGTTGTATGTTGTATAGGTTGTATCATATGCTTATGGCTCTGAGCCTGTGGATGTAGGTATAGAAGACTGATCCACATAAATCAATGGTTATATTCTGCATTCTCTGTTTTGCTTTCATTTGTTCATACCATTTAAATCCTAGATTGTAAATCTTGTCACAACAATGCATATGCTTGTGGTCATATTATTAGAAAGATCATGAGAAATCTTTTTCCTGAAGTTGATTCTGCAATTCACATCATATGATTTACATTTGCTAAATATAGCTGTCATATTAATTCATAGTTGATGAGAATGTTTGGTACTCTCTTGCTAATGTCAAATTCCATTAGTTGCATCTTGATAAACCTTTATTGTATTGATATAGCGTGAGCTAACTGAATGTAGCTTTTCAAGAAAAGCTTTATTCTTGATATGAAAACTACAGATTGTACATATCCTTATCTCATTCAAGGGAATTTGTTAGCTTTAAATTTAATGGTGGGAGTGAGCTTTTTGTGATACAGGTGAAAACATGGGCGACACTGTTGAATACCTTCTGCACCAATGGGAAGCTTGAGCTGGAACTCATGTACAAAGTTCAGATGCAATGCTATGAGGATGCTAAGCTCATGAAGCTGTTCCCTGAGATTGTGAGGTCTCTCTATGAACAGGATGTACTGGCAGAAGATACCATTCTTCACTGGTTCCGCAAAGGAACAAACCCCAAGGGCAGGTATGCAAGTTCATTTCATTTCCTCCATTAGGATATTAAGCGTGCATTTGGGAAGGAATTATAAATTAAAATTATTTCACTATTCAGCTTATTTTTGGTACTATTCATGAGCCCCATTGCACTTTTTGGTACTATTCATGGGCCTTACTGTACTATTTCAACTATTTTTTACCTTTATCTACAGTACTTTCAACTATAATTTTCCAGTTTGAGCTAAATAAGCAGTATCTAAACACAACCTAAGTGTGTTCGGCAAAAATTAAAAAGTTAGCTTATTTTACTATTCAGCTTATTTTTGTTACTGTTCATGGGCTCCACTACACTATTTGGTACAATTCATGAGCCCCCACCATACTATTTCAACTAACTTTTACCTTTTTCTACAGTATTTTTAGTAAAAAGTTTTTAGTTTCAACAAAATAAGCGGATCTCAAACAGACCCTAAATTTCTTGTGCTGGCTGAGAGTTTTCCTTAGCTTATAGTAGTATATTATGATATAAGCACGTTTTGTAACTCAAAAATACTTTTGGACCCAGCAAAAGTTTGCTATTAATTTGTTAAGTATTTTCTTACATCCCGTATAAGTTTCTTCCTGAATTTCACATAGCACTATATTCTATGGTATATAAATCATTTCATTTGTTTCCGATTGCATTGTAGTACTATTTCTGTAATCTGGAATGGAGTCTTCATTGTGGAAAATTTTGGAACCTGAGTATTTCCAATTTCGTCTGTTCTTCTGTGATATTTATCAACTCTCCCAGGGATGGGCAATAGCCGTAGTAGCTATTTATGATACTATGCAACTTTTTTGGATTTGGATTTTTGGCATAGAATTTGAGTTTTATTTTTATTAAATAATTTCATTTGTTTCCCATTGCACTAGATCTATGGTGTCTTCAGTAACCCTGACCTTTATAGTAATTATAAAGGATACTTGGTGTGGGTTACCCTCTTAGTTTAGTTTTATTGGTTTCTATTCTATTTTTCTTAAAACAACAACAAAGTTTTAATTCCAAAATTTTTGGATAAACTAGTCAAGATCACCAGCATGTACTTCTCATTCATTCTATTATATCTGAAATCATAGTCTTTCATGCATTCTTAATTGACATGCCCTCTACTTCTATTGGATTTTGTTCCATTTTTCTTAGTGGCTTATAATTACATGTTGAAAATGCAACACAGGCAAACCTTTGTGAAGGCCCTGGAGTCCTTTGTGAATTGGCTGGAGGAGGCTGAAGAAGAGGAATAAAGTGCAGCAGCTGCAGCTGATGGCGTTGCAATCCATCCACCTGCAAGCTAAATTTACAATATAATATCTGTCAATTGTCTGAGATTATCAACTCATAGATTCCAAAAACCTGTTTTTCTTCACTTTGGTGTGCCTATTGATGATGATACCATAGAACCATATGGAATGGTTTATTACTTGTAATAATCAATTCCACTCTGTACTCATTCTCTCTTAGCGAGATGATGTTCTGTTTTTTCCTGCATGCTTTCTGGCTTTCAGTGTAAGCTTTGGTTCAAATAAAATGGGAAGTCAATTTCTCAGTCAAAATTTTATTTTCGGGATCTAACAGCGAAAGGGGAGTGTCACGTTTAAAATTTTAGTTTCTGACATGCATTTTCGCTAGAATCTTTAGTTTTATTGAAGTGAAACATGCTGATCTTGGCCTTTAGACCTGTAATACTTCCAAGAAATTATTGATGGCTTTATTTTATTAATATTCAAAAGTCTTAATTAAATATTTAACATGATAAAATGTAAAATATGGTGCATGCATGAAGTTGTTTTTGCCCAAGTAAAGAGAGAATTTGTAAATCTTAAATATAGGATAATAGAGGGGGTGGTTATTTTATAATTATAAATATAGTGGTGGAGTTAATAATAAGGGGAAACTATGTAGTCTAGGGGTGATTTTAGGTTTCATAGTAAAGGTTATATACACTTCAAATTAAATTAACAATTATAAGTTAAATTGATACAATTTTGTAAATCAAAGGTATGATATGAAATTAACGAAGATAGTTTAATTTGTAATTTTTATTTTTTTTAAGATCTTAAATTTTAGATTTTAATTTGAAATTAAGGGTATGTTTATTTGGAGGGATTTTAAGGAGGATGAAAAATTAATGAGAGAAAAGTAAAGAATTTTTAGTTGGTGTTTGGTTGGGAGAGAGGAAAAAAATATGTTGGGGTCTGAGTGTTTTCTTCTTAGACACATCAAAAAGTTTTATTCCGAAAATGAAAAGAGAAAAAGCTAAAACTGGGCTAATGAAAATGGTTTTTTTTTTTTTTTTTTTTTTTTGTCTTCTAGTTGTTTTTTTTTTTCTTTGTCCAATTGCACATATATAATTGTGGGGCCAAAAGATCGGGCAGTCCTGGCCCATTCCAAGCCAAGCCCAAATGGCCCATTTCAGGAAAGGATGACTTTTCGAGGCCAATTTAGGGGAAAACTCTTTTTTGGATCCACGCCAAGGACCCTTTCGTCCTCGGCATATTAAGGATAATTGTAAGGGAGGGGGGGACAAACCTAGAGCAAGTTGTTACCTCCACACTTAATACGCTCACCTAACCCTTCTGGCCGCATTAATGGGGATGCAACCCCCGGGTAGAGCTACATCGATTAGGGTGAACCACTTGAGTACGGATACGGCCTCTGATGGGACAGGCAGTCAGAGGAGAGGCCAATGGATAATCAACAGAAGGAGGAAGAGAGTAATATATAAGGGATACGAGCAAAGTGTAAGGTGGAAGAAAAAGAAAAAGAGAGGCCTAGGAAACAAGCCTCCTCAGCCATTGGCCGAGGAGCATCCCTCAGTTGTAAATTGGTCCAAGTGTTCTTTTAATAAGATATAAAGAAGTTCCGGCCCGGTGAAGGTCGGCCAGTGCCTAAACCTTTGATCCATTCTTTACAAATTCATTGTTTCGGGTTCGTTGGGCCTTCAACCCATATCTTTTGGGCTCGGGCTACAAAAACTGAACCTACAATTGGCGTCGTCTGTGGGGAGGATTAGTGCGTTGGTCGGCGTAATCGGCAATCGTTCTAAGTGATCACTTCATAGAAGGTTGGCGACGTATAAAAAAAAAAAAAAAAAAAAAGGAAAAAAGAAAAAAAAAAAAAGAGAATCGCAGAAGATTTAACAGCAAAGAGAGAAAGTTTGATATTATTTCATAAAAGGAAAAATATAAAATACAATCAGAGGCTCAGGCAGGCATGTTTTACAAACAAATTTACAAGCTAATCCTACAATCAGAGGCCCAGGCGGACCGATTCTAGAACTAGCTAGAGGGAAGTGTCAACTCGTGCTCTTATTGGCGTCAAGAGAATGGGAGAACTTGACAATAAGAGGGGGGAAGGGGGCTGAGGTTGGCTCGCTTCAAGGCCACCAGCAACTCCTTGTCTGGTGCGGCGGAGCTTGAACAAAGCGAGGAGCAGATGCAGGCGCGCTGGGACACCATCCCTCATGATGTTCCCTTGATTCTCTCCAACCCTCACGAGCGTTGGCCGTTGGAGACGGCAACGCTCGGGCACCAGTCATGACATGAATTTGCACGCCTCCTTCGTTGGGGGTGCGCTCCGAGAAGAGACCTTAGGTACTTCAACGACATCCCTCCGGGCCACCGTGTATTGCGCCATCGGGGTTACGCCTAGATTCTGCCGCACCGGAAGCCCAGTGGGGGCTGCGGCCACAACGGCTCTTGGCACGGATGTCCTCACACTCGCCCAAAGCCACCCCATAACTACCAACTCCGGCAGGGTTATTAAAGGGGCTTGGGGAGCTGAAAGGGTGTATTCTTTCTGTTTATGTTGGGAGGTTCATGGAGTATGAAGAAACCATCCCCCCGAAGAGCCTTATATAGAGGATGAGGGTTGGCGAGAATTAATTCACGCAGAATTCGAAAAGAGAGTTATCAGCAGGGCTAATAATGAAGCTACTAAGTTCCAAGGGGGCCGTAGACCGTTGGACTCGTGTTAATTCACGAGGACATTAATGAAAGCGCGTCTCCCGCACCGAAGCGTCAAGTGCGAAACACGAATAGCCAGGGGACGCTTCGTAAATAAAAAAGATGGGGGCTCGAGCTGAAGGCGAGATCAACGCCACGTGTAAAGATCATAATCCGACCTGAAGAGGAATCATCTCCAATGAAGCGGTCTGAGGACAAACGCCTACTTATAGAAAAATAGAAGTGATAGACAGAACCAAGGTATTGCATGGTCCTCGGACTCAAACCTATGGAGAAACTAGATACTTACAGAAAAATAGAAGTGATAGACAGAACCAAGGCATTGCATGGTCCTCGGACTCAAGCCTATAGGAAAACTAATCACACCATTATATCTAGGTACTAGACAGAACTAAGGTATTGCATGGTCCTTGGACTCAAACTTATGGAGAAACTAGATACTTACAGAAAAATAGAAGTGATAGACAGAACCAAGGCATTGCATGGTCCTCGGACTCAAGCCTATGGGAAAACTAATCACACCATTATATCTGGGTACTAGACAGAATCAAGGTATTGCATGGTCCTCGGACTCAAACCTATGGAGAAACTAGATACTTACAGAAAAATAGAAGTGATAAACAGAACCAAGGCATTGCATAGTCCTCGAACTCAAGCCTATGGGAAAACTAATCACACCATTATATCTGGGTATTAGACAGAACCAAGGTATTGGATGGTCCTCGGACTCAAACCTATGGGGAAACTAGATACTTACAGAAAAATAGAAGTGATAGACAGAACCAAGGAATTGCATGGTCCTCGGACTCAAGCCTATGGGAAAACTAATCACACTATTATATCTGGGTACTAGACAGAACCAAGGTATTGTATGGTCCTCGGACTCAAACCTATGAGGAAACTAGATACTTACAGAAAAATAGAAGTGATAGACAAAACCAAAGTATTGCATGGTCCTCGGACTCAAGCCTATGGGAAAACTAATCACACCATTATATCTGGGTACTAGACAGAACCGAGGTATTGCATGGTCCTCAGACTCAAACCTATGGGAAAACTAGATACTTACAGAAAAATAGGAGTGATAGACAGAACCAAGGCATTGCATGGTCCTCGGACTCAAGCCTATGGGAAAACTAATCACACCATTATATCTGGGTACTAGACAGAACCAAGGTATTGCATGGTCCTCGGACTCGAACCTATGGGGAAACTAGATACTTGTAGAAAAATAGAAGTGATAGACAGAACCAAGGCATTGCATGGTCCTCGGACTCAAACCTATGGGGAAACTAACCGTTCGGCTACACTTGGGGGCTAGACAGAGCAAGATCACTGCTTGATCCTCAGATTCAGGCCCACGGGGAGACTTAACTACAACATATCCCAAGTTAGGAAATGATCAAGTCCCACCTAACCCTTGAGACACAAGAGGGCTGCCCATGCATACGTACTCTCTACGTCTCATCATTGCTGCCACAATCGGCTGACATACAACTCAAGCTAAAATTGTGCCGATCAAAGGAAAGGAGGGAAAACAGGCAGCGCGTGCACAAATAAGCGATTCAAGTAAAGGGAGATTAAATTGACATTACAACAATGAGTTCGTAAAAATTGCATGGCAAGAGCCACAGTACACAGAGAAGAAGCACAACAAAATAGAATGACAACGTGAAAGTAGGGTGAGCCGAGACGCCGGGGAGTCTACTCCTTTTGCTCAGGCTAAACGGAGGCAACACCCAACCCCTCCGAGCCCTGGCCTGAAGGGACGGCTTGCGGGGGTATTATGGCGGAAGCGGTTGCTTCCTCTGTAGTGGGGGCTGGATCATCGGAAGGGATCTCCACTATCTCTTGGGGCACCTCCTCGCTCGAATGCTCCCCCAGTTCAGTTGCCTCCACCTCTTCAACAATCTCCCCAACCTTAGGGTCCTTAGGGGCGGCCTCGCGGATAGCAGGGGGGTAGTACACGTTCTCTGCCTTCCATAGGTCGGACGTGGCCTCCACCCCAGCTTGTTTGAGGGCCTCAGCCCAAACCTGGGAACAATATTGCCTACATACCCCTGGGACTTGAGCCTTATAGGCAGCCTCTACCGAAGCCACCCCATCAGCGTAGGCTGCGGCTTCAGCCTCCTCCTTGGCGCGCTCGGCCATCTCCCTGCCATGGTTAGCCTCGTCCTTGGCCCACTGGGCCTGGTCTCTGGCCCATTTTGCTACCCTCTGAGCCCCCTCGGCTTTAGCCACGTCAGCCTGCAGGTCAGTGATCAGATCCTTCGCGATCTGCAATTGCTCCTCTGCCTCGCTTAGGCGCCTTGTTTGCTTCGCAGCCTGGGTCTGGGCGCCGTCAAGACCAGACAGCGCATTGTCCCGCTCCCGGGTCACCTCTTTCAGAGCCTTTTGGGCCTTGACGAGGTCAGCTTTGGAATTCTTCAGAGTCCTGGTGGCCTGGTATCGCCAGTCGCGCTCCTTTTTAAGGGCCTCCTTCTAGTCGTTTACCGCCCCTTCCAATGCAAAGATAGCTTGGATAGCCTGCCAGAATAACCAACGTGCTTTAAGCCCAATAAAAGAAAAAGAGTAGGAGAAGATCTGAGGTTAAAGTCCTTACCATCCCCACATATCGCTTAAGGCTGAGGAAGACCTGCTCATTCGTCAAAGAGTTGAGCTCCGCCATGTCTGCCGGGAGCAGCAGGCTCCTCTCCAGTGCATCGGCCACGCGCGTCCCTTCGCCCTCGTTGAAGTCCCTGAAGGAGGCGTTATCCCTCAAGGGCTCCCCACGAAGCATCGGGGCTAGGAGGCAGGCCTGAGCCTCGGGCGAGGTGGTGTCGGCGACCTGCTTATCTGGACTTCTACCGCCTATCCTCAGTTGCTTGGACGGCCGCAGAATAATGTCCCCCTCCTGCGAAGGAACCGTTTTCTCCTCTATAGGCCCCTTACCCTTGTCCTTCCTCTTTTTGGGTGCGACAAGCACAGATCGAGAGGGCGAGCGTGTCTGGGGAGGAGGAGGGAGCTTCTGCTGAGCCGAAGTCGACCTAGTCTTCGGTGGGGTAGGAGGAAGCTTTTGTTGGGACTTCCCTAGCTGGCCCTCGATCAAGTCCAGTAAGTCGGTAGTTGGCTTCCTCTTGTAACCCATTGTTAGTGGAGGGGCTTCAAAAGCAAGGAGGTCTGCTTCGCTCAGATTAGGGTCACCCAGGTCCCCAGGCGGATCCTCAGACCGATCAAGCTGAGCAAAAACGTCAAACGGGTCCTCCTCCCTTTCTGGACCTTCCTCGGCAACCTCAGCGAATGGTTGGGAAGAGGAGGGGACGGCTAGTGTGACAGCTTCCTGATCGGAGGGCTCCTCGGGAATCGAAAATCCATCCTCGGTCACAGTAATCTCTGAAGCCGAGGATCGTTGGCTAGGATGACGTGCTTTGGAACCGGGAACGACTTCTGGGTGGGCGTATACCCCAAGATTAAATGGGCGGCTCTAACTTGATTGTCGTCCTCGTTTACGTAAACTGGTGCCCTTAACACCTTCTGCAAATCTTCCTAGTTAGTCAAATGGAAGTGACGCTCAAAAGCGTGCGGGTTTGCAAACGAAAAACACCGCCATGTTAGCAAAAAGAAAAAGGGCAAGAAAACTTAAAACCCCTCCTACTCCTACTGCCCCACCTGGTACCCCTTCCGTCGTTGGGCAGTGAAGGCCATCATGCCATGCCCCTGACACGATGAGGAAGTCTTCGCTAAGCCCCTTGTTGGACTCAGGGAGGCACTGGATGAGTCGCACCCTGTCGTCCCTCGTTTTCAGATAATAAGATTTGCCCCTAAGGTGCTGAAGGTTGTAGCACCAATTCACGTCGTGGTGAGTCAACCTTAGCCCCATCTTCTCATTCAGGACGTCCACACAGCCCAAAATCCTAAAGACGTTTATCCCACACTAGGTAGGGGCCAACCGAAAGTGCGTGAGGTAGTCTCTCATCACCGGTCCCATTGGGATCGTCATTCCCCCTTCGAGGAAGGCGGCGATGGGAATTACCACTTCACCCTCCTGCTTTTGTAAGCGCCAATCCCCATCCTCACTCCATCTCAAACCTACATTGGCGGGGATCCGGTAGTCAGCGATGAATTTCTCCATCGTCTCCTCGGTGTGGACATATTTCTTAAACCTACCCATCCCAGTTGACGCCTAAGGGAGCTAAGAAAGGACAATTAAAGGAGAAGGAATAACGAGAAAGAGAGCTCAGAGAAGGATAAAGCAACTTACTGAAGAGAGGAGGAGCTCCTCAGACAGGCTTTTTGTGCTGAAGATGTGAGAGTGTGGCTGGACTTAGAAAGGACGCACGAGAGCTCTTGATTACGAATGAGGAACAGGGAGAAGCAGTTCTTACGGGTATTTATACTCCGAATCGAGGAACGATGTGGGCTTTCCCACCTATAAATGCGAGACGAACCCCCACTGTTGGATGGATAACGCCTCACTAGACGTGGGGAGCACAGAGCCGCCTGAATTTAATAATGGGCACGTTACGTGCTCTGAAACGTCAGCAACATGCCTTGGACAGATGAATTGACCCCAGTCCTGACAGGGGTAAGGCCGAGGATGTCAAAATCCTACTCCCCGCCCGAAGATGCGTGCAGCAAGATTTTGAGGAGCTATTGTGGGGCCAAAAGATCGGGCAGCCCTGGTCCATTCCAAGCCAAGCCCAAATGGCCCACTCCGGGGAAGGATGACTATCCAAGGCCAATTTAGGGGAAAACTCTTCTTTGGATCCACGCCGAGGACCCTTTCGTCCTCGGTATACTAAGGATAATTGTAAGGGAGGGGGGGACAAACCCAGAGCAAGTTGTCACCTCCACATTTAATACGCTCACCTAACCCTTCTGGCCGCATTAATGGGGATGCAACCCCTGGGCGGGGTTACATCGATCAGGGTGAACCACTTGAGCACGGATACGACCTCTGATGGGACAGGCAGCCAGAGGAGAGGCCAATGGATGATCAACAGAAGGAGGAAGAGAGTAATATATAAGGGATACGAGCAAAGTGTAAGGTGGAAGAAAAAGAAAAAGAGAGAGAGAGGCCTGGGAAACAAGCCTCCTCAGCCATTGGCCGAGGAGCATTCCTTAGTTGTAAATTGGTCCAAGTGTTCTTTCAATAAGATATAAAGAAGTTCCGGCCCGGTGAAGGCCGGCTAGTGCCTAAACCTTCGATCCACTCTCTACAAATTCATTGTTTCGGGTTCGTTGGGCCTTCAACCCATATCTTTTGGGCTTGGGCTACAAAAACCGAACCTACAATAATATTTTTGAAAAAAAAAGTGTGTTCTTTTTTTAAAAAAAATTAATGGGAACATAATTATAAATTTATACTAACTTCATTTTCTATCCTCTTATTTTTTTTCTCAACCAAATAAATAAGTTTTCCATCCTCCAAACCAAACAAAATTGAGAGAAAACTAAATCTTTTCTATTATCTCCCAATTTTCTATCTTCCTATTTTTTCACTCTTCTAACCAAATGAACCCTAAATGAACTGATTGAAATTATGTTTAAGTTGCTCTAATTATTTGTTGAAGAGCTCATGTTCAAGGGGTTAGACAGGTTTCAAAGCACTACATTCTCAAGATGAACATTGTGTGTTTCAATGAAAAACCTTTTGAGAAGATAGTTTTTTTATTTTTTATTTTTTAATTTGGTAGAATCAGAAAAAATATATCAAAGGAAAACTTTATTAGGTTAACAAAAAATTCTATTAAAAATATAATTTATTTGTGCGTGGCCAAAAACGAGTTGGTTATCAAAAGTTAAGGACACAACTAATTTGTATTATGGGCTAATATTAATCCACAATGAGAGATTTGAATGAGAACAAAAAAACAACTACGTAAAAATCTTGCAAACTAGATTAATCAATTCATACTGTGGATAGTGTTACAAGGATTTTTCTCAGGAACAATGACACTTTATTCTTCTAGAAATTTTCTCTCTCATGTTTTCTGTGTCTGTTTCTTTTTCTCCTATCCTCCCTTATGTTAGCTCTATCTTCTTCTCCAAAGTGTGCTGTCCCTATACAGCTAGATAACTTTTGGTGCTACCAGACTTTTCTTTTCTCATTTTTCATCATGAATGGAGATTTTTGGGGCTTTTTTTACTGTTTAGGCTCGTCCTTTTGCATTAAATGCGACTGTGCTAGGTAGGTGATTCTCATTAATGTGGAGGTTATTGTAGAATCATCAAGAAGCTTCAGAAAGCTTCCTCAAAAAGCCTCATACTTTCTTGAATTGTACCTTGGAAGCTCAGCGGAGGCGTTGGCTTCGTTAGACCGATGAAGATCTCTACCACAAGATGGGATCTTTGGTATTTGGATCTAGGATGACACTATGCCTGATTCATGGTCCAAGGCTTGATTCTCTTGGGAAGGCTTATTCTCAAAGTGGACGGGTCAATATTGGGCTTACTTTTGCTATTGGATTGATGCTACTTGGGCCCTATATATCCATGTTCCTACATTATTTTTTAGAGATTGTTTTCTACTAAAATTTTTCAGAAGGCAGTTCTATCTCATGTCACACTAAATAAAAGAAGTTAAGAGCCAATATGGAAATGATTGAAAACAACTTTATCTCACTTTCAAGGACTCTACCAAACATAGAAAATGTGATAATTTTCTAAAAAATATTAATAAACATAAGAAAATAAGATAGTTTTTCAAAAATTAATTTTTTGAAAATGTTAATGTCGAAACAAACAAAGCGTAGGTATTAAGTTGAATTGTAATCTAACCATATCTTTTTCTTTTTCTTTTTAAAGGATATACTAATTTCAAGAATTTTCACTCCTTTATATAGACTTACCTCCACTCCCCCCAACCCCCCCCTCCCCCCCTCTCTCTTTGATAAGTAAGAATTATATTAAATGGAAGAAAAAGGGACGGACCAAAATCATCTCTTGGGGCCAAGGAGAAAGACTTAAAATCAGGAGGGATAAGATGTTTATGGGCACATCCGACTTATAATGGGCTACCCAACTAACAAGATTATGTGCCAAAAAAATTGAATTCCTTGTTTACAAAACAAAAGTCTCAACAAGTAAAGGAATTTAAAGCAGCCAAGAAAGAAGGCTTAAAAAGGGAAATAAATTCTAGAATATGTGAAAAAGGTTATCGAAAATCTTCTATCACTTGTTGAGAGTCCCCTTCACATTGAAGAAAGGGAGGCTATGAAAAAACGACAGCTTAAGAACTAAAAGCATTGCATGCAACTTACTTTCACCTACCATAATAGAAAAGGGAAAGGAAGTATACAAAATTTTGTGCCTATAGTCTGTTGAGGATCGAAATGTGACAAGGAAGTCCTTTCCATAAAAAGCAAGGAAACAAAAGAATGTCCAGCTCGTGAAGTTAAGAAGGACCATGGGGGCCCAAAGGCCCAAAAAGAAGGAAAGTGAAAGAAAAAAGTAAAAAGAAGAGGACCTAAACTTGGGCCATGAACAGGTCCTCCATCCTCTAGGAAGCGGGTCCTTTAAGAGAAAGCTTGAAAATCCTAAGAAGGACATAGACAATCTAGAAGATCTAGAGAAAGACGTAGACAACCTAGAAGATGCTGAGAAAGATGTAGATGACCTAGAAGGTAGTCTAGGAATAAGTCATTCACATGTATCCTTGAAAGAAGGAAAAGAAGGAAAGATCCATTGGATGTCTTGTCAATATCAAGTTTCTGGGAGGTAGAGAGAAGTGAAAGGGACAAGTGGTGGCCTTAAGTTCAGAACTTGGTGAAGGAACTAAAGGACCTCGGTTAGGGCAGAGGAGCAAGGCAGACTAGACATCATCTTTCTAACCTATGGTCCAAGCCCATGGGATCTCAAATTGGTAGTAAGGGAGAAGTGGTTTGGTTAGTAGGGGGTGATTTTTGGTGAAAGGTGGAACTTGCAATTCCTTTGGTTCATATGTTTGCTTGGAATGCATGAACCAATGGCCCAACTAAATTCCTCTGTGTGCATGACATCTCCCCATAACTTCCCCTCAATTGTCATTTTCAATCAAAACTGTCACCCATTGCATTGAATATACCACATACTCCTTTGACTTTCTTGGAAGGTATCTTCCATTTGTAGCTAAAGTTAAATACTCTTTTTGGGTTATAATTGTCAAACTAAGCTAACCATCTACCTAATGAAGCCCTTCAAATTCCTATCAAATGACATGGTTTTACCCAAGCAAACCAAAGATATCCTCGTCTGGAGGAACCAGACTATGACCATTATAAAAAGAACACAAAAGCATAACAAAGAAGGGAGTTCTGAGAGTTCAAGGAGTTTTGGGAGAGGGGATGAATAACAAAACAAGAGAGCTAAGGATGAGGACTTTGTCCCATATCCTTGAGATCCATCAAAATATCACCTAGTCTTTAAAGAAATTTATACAAAAGCATGCACACATTAGATCTAACTCTCTCCCAAAAAAATCCTCCTTGCCCGACTATCTTGGAAGGAAATTTCCAAGCAAAACTACTTGGACTTGAGTTCCAAATCCCACAAGTCTTGTGCAAAAGCACTAAGTTTGAAAGAATTAGGGCCAAGGACTTTGTGGCTAACCCATTTTTATGTTCATTCATATATATATATATATATATATATATATATGTTTTAGAATGTATATCCTAATTTGAGAAACTAACAATTATTTGAGAATATTTGTATTATATAGTTGTTCTTATGCAGAACTTATAGAGGTAAAGAGAAATGATAAAATCCATTGCATAGTAAGCATGGAAAAAGATCCTATGGCCTAGGGAACCAACATTTTGGGTCCCCAAATTAAATGCCACATGGTTTAGGAAACCAACATTTTGGGTTTCATGGGTTAAATACCTAATAGCCTTGGAAACCACGATATCACGCACGGAGAACCACGAAATCACGATCTGGGAACCACTTGTGGAGGAACCACTATAACATCTTTCCCAAGGAACCATCATGGAGGAACCGAGTGAAGGAACTCTATTGTAGAAAGTAGAAAAAAGTAGGACCTATAACAAAAGATAAGCCCTAAGTATTCTATTTTTAATCTCTTTCTCATTGTGAATATTATGAATCATTTTTTTTACTCATTTCCTAAGAAATAAGAATAAAAGGTCAAATTACAACATTCAAATACTTACAATGATATTTTATTGCTTAGGAGAAATCGTGTTTTTTCCTTTTGGAGTTTTGTGTGACTTGCGCATAGACCAGTTCATATAACGACCCTAATAGGCAGTAAAGAACCAGAATCAGTTCACCCAACATCATTCTAGCCCCTTTTTAGTGACCCGAGATCCCACGTCAGCATGGGCCTGAGAATTGTCTAAAAAAGGGATAGATCCCACATCAGCATTAGGCCTGAGAACTGTCTATAAAAAGGGACTCATAGTCTTACTAAAAATTATATATCTAGTTTCTCTAGGACCACACACTTAGGCATACACTTTATTACAACTTGATTGGGTATCAATAGATGATTGGATTACATAATTTACATACAGGTCCATCATTTAAAGTACTTCGATCATTAGTTGATACCCAAGTAAATTATATCAAAGTATGTGTCCTTAAGCATGCGTTTAGTTAAGCTGATAATTGTAGGATGAAAAACTAATAAGGGAAAAGTTTGGTTCAAAGGGGAAAAAATGGGTGGAAATAGTGTGACTCGAGTGTATTATCTTTTTGTTCATTTGAAAACAACTTATTTAACTTTTTTGTTGAAAACTTTTTGTAGAAAGTGTGTTTAAGTATATTTGTACCTTGAAAAAAGTGAGGTTTCAAAAAGTTCTACATAAAAGTTAAAAGCTAAAAGCTAATGCTAAAAGCTGATGCTAAAAGCTGATGACAAATAGACTCAATTTGTGTCACCAAAAATCAATTCATTCAATTTAGGGAGAAAATAAAGGAAGGGGGTTAGGGGGTTGCTAGATGAGAAATGATTGATCAACGACTTTTTAATTCTTAGTGTGGGGACAATTTTTGCTTCAAAGGCCAAGGGCTAGACCATGTTGTAACTTTAGGCAATTTTGTTGTCCCACATAGGAAAGATTTGCTTCCTCTTCATGCTATATAAGGATGACCAATGGTAATAGAGTACCACTAGTTTGGTCCATGTTGTAACCTTAGGCAATTTTGTTGTCCCACATAGGAAATATTTGCTTCCTCTTCATGCCATATAAGGGATGACCAATGGTGATAGAGTACTAGTGGTACTCTATCACCTGCATGAAGAGGAAGCAAATCTTTCCTATGTGGGACAATAAAATTGCTTAAGGTTACAACATGGTCTAGCCCTTGGCCTTTGAAGCAAAAATTGTCCCCACATTAAAAGAATACCAAACTAGTGGTACTCTATCACCATTGGTCATCCCTTATATGGCATGAAGAGGAAGCAAATCTTTCCTATGTGGGACAACAAAATTGCCTAAGGTTACAACATGGTCTAGCCCTTGGCCTTTGAAGCAAAAATTGTCCCCGCATTAAAAGGATACCAAACTAGTGGTACTCTATCACCATTGGTCATCCCTTATATGGCATGAAGAGGAAGCAAATCTTTCCTATGTGGGACAACAAAATTGCCTAAGGTTACAACATGGTCTAGCCCTTGGCCTTTTGAAGCAAAAATTGTCCCCACACTTAGTATAATGTAATTCTTATTTTTTTAGTCAAATGGTAGAATATTTTTTGTTTGTTTAAAATGCAAATTGCGCCCTTTAAATTTGAGTAAAATTTATTTTGGTCCTATAACTTTATTTTTGTTTAATTGAGTCATCTAAGTTACAAAATTATTCATTCTTTCAAATTTTATAAAAAATTTTCCATTAATTTTTTTTTTCCTCTCATGAAAAAGTCTATAAAATTAATAATAATATTTTATAGATTTGTAGGGGCAAAAGTTCAGCCCATACCAAGCCCAAACTGAGCACGTTTAGGGCTAATACCGACCCAAGCTTGATGAATGCCAAACTGCCACACTTGTGGACTTGTCCTCGGTGGGAATGCCCGAGCAGACCACTATTATTACCGAGGATGGAAAACAATGCCTAGGGGGAATCTGTCTGCTGAACACAAGATTTAGTGTATGACACAAGTTACTAGAAAATCATTTCAATAACATGGTCATGGGCTTGTTCCTAACATACGACTTGATAGGGTCAAACAGTGGCTTAGACCCAAAAGGCCACCCAAATCCCTCTGTTAAGGGGACCATTGACACATGGAAGATTTGCTTAGAAGAGGGTATATAAGGGGGAGGGAAGGGTTAGATAAGGGTTGAAACAAAATTTTGGGGAGAGAAGCATGAGAGAAAGGTGAGAAACAAGAACAACAATGCTTGGGGAAGGTGATCTAGCTCGGTCATAAACAGGGGCTTCTTGGCTGTCTGACATCTAGCTTAAATAGCTACTTTTCAAGTAGGTAAACACTGCACTATTGCCTTGAACCATCAACTACTAGCCAAAACTCCTTCTGGGGCCTCCCACAATGGGCTAAACAAGGAAAAAAATACAAATTAATTGAGGGTTTAGGCCCAATGAGCCTTTAAATCGTTGGGATTAAACAACCACAAGTTTTTTTAATTTTTTATGTGAATGTTTTTTTTTTTTCATTAGTTAATGGCATATTTAACATAATTTTTTTAATAGAAAAAACCATTATTAGGAGTAAACGTCATATGTTGAAACTCTCTTAAATTTTTTTTTAATGAAAATAAATTTAGAAGACTAAAATAAATTTTAGTCAAATTTAAATGATGTATTTTGCATTATAGTTTATTTATTTATTTATATATTTTTGAAGGTTTTTCTACATTTTGTGTGTATATGACATTGCTTAAAAAGCTATTTTTTTTTTTTTACTATTTAGCTTATTTTTGTTATTATTTATAGGCCTTACTGTACTTTTTGATACTATTCATATGTCTCATTGTATTATTTCAGTTATTTTTTAACTTTATATACAGCACTTTTAACAAAAAATTTTCAATTTCAACTAAATAAGTGATTCCCAGATGGATGGACCATTCGTCTCTCTTTATAGCCAAACTAAAGAAAAAAAGAATTCATTCTTACTCTTCCCTTCTCTCCCATTTCCTCTAACTAAACATGACTTTTGTTATATATCTGTGGGTTTTTTAAGAAATTAACTACAAAACCCAAACAATTTTATTAGGTAGGCAACGTTTCAAACATATTGCATTTTTAACAATTCGACTTCAGAGAAGTCGATTTCACTGTTCATAGAACCGTTGTACGCATTTTTAATACATAGAACTCGACTTCAGTGGAGTCGTTTTCATTACAAAGAAAACGACTCCAGTGGAGTCGTTTTCTTTGTAATGAAAACGACTCCGCTGAAGTCGAGTTGTTCAAAAACCCAATACCACAGAAGAGAAGCAAACGAGCGAACACCAACCAGCAACACGAAGGACGAAGCACGAAGAGAAGCAAACCCAGGCGAGAAGAGAAGCAACACCATTGTCACAGAAGAGAAGCAAACGAACCCAGGCGAAGCACGAAGGACGCCGACGAACACCAACCAGCAACACCAACGAGCGAACCCAGCAAACCCAGGCGAAGCACGAAGAACCCAGGTGCCGACGAACCCAAACACCGACCAGCAAGCAGGCGCCGACGAACCCAGGCGCCGATTTCACCAGACCCCGACGAACCCAGCAACACCGACGGCGAAGAACCTAGGTGCCGAACCCAGGCGACGAACCCAGGCGCCAATTCTGACCAAACCCCGAGTCAGGTCCGTTCGACGACTCCATTTCGAGTATCAGATCAGATCAGATTTGTCATTCGTGGGTTTGGGTTTCGTTGTCATTGCTGTTTGGGTTTCGTTTTTTTTTTGGATTGATTGGTCGCCTGAGTTTTGGATTTGCAGGTCTGGGCGTTTTTTTTTGGATTCGCAGGTCTGGGTTTCTATGAAGACGACTTCAGAGAAGTCGTCTTCTATACAAAGAAGACGACTACAGAGAAGTCGTCTTCTATACAAGGAAGACGACTTCTCTGAAGTCGTTTTCTATACATAGAAGACGACTTCTCTGAAGTCGTTTTCTATACATAGAAAACGACTTCTCTGGAGTCGTTTTCTTTGTATAGAAAACGACTCCGCTGGAGTCGATTTCTATGTATTACAAATGCTTAAAAATAGGTTCTATGAACAGTGAAATCGACTCCTCTGAAGTCGAATTGTTAGAAATGCAATATGTTTGAAACGTTGGCTAACTAATAAAATTGTTTGGGTTTTGTAGTTATTTTCTTAAAAATCCCTATATCTGTTGGGAATTTCATGTCTTGACTGAATCTCAGTCATTTAAAAGCCAGTGTTAAAAAAAAAAAAAACGATGTACATTAAAAAGAAAAGAAAAAAGAAATTGTAGTTTTATCTAAGTACACCCTAAACTGACAAATACTTGGAAACCTCTTCAACCCCTCTGATCTGATCCAGAAGCTGAGAGAGAGAGAGAGAGAGAGAGTGTTTGTTATGGGCCTTATGGCATTTACTTTAGGAATATGTTGTTCCACTTACAGGCCACCATATATGATCTGCAAGGCCACTATCAACAACAATAACCACGCGCTCGAGGCCGCGTACGTTCGACGCGCCGCTGAGCTTGCCGACAAGTCGGCCGGCTTCACCTCCCCTCACCCCAACTTCGGTTGCGTCATCGCCACCTCCTCTGGCCATGTCGCCGGCGAGGGCTACCTTTACGCTCAGGGTACGAAGCCAGCCGAGCTCCAGGCCATTGAGTCAGCCGGTGCGTGGAGTGGACGCGCCACCGCCTATGTGAACTTGGAGCCCGGTGATTGCCACGGCGACCACACTGCTGTCTCCGCTCTCGTCCAGGTTAAAAAAGAAAAAGAAAAAGAAAAAGAAAAAACTTAGGTTTAGTAAATTAAGTTCTCCAGTAAAATACAAACGTATAGTTGCATTGTGGTTAGAAATGATAATACTGTCCGTATGCATCTGGTTGTTTGAGATTGAATTTAATTTAATTAGGAAACCTAATGAGCAGTGCTACTTTCACAGCCATTGAGTTCTCAAGGGCCTATTTGGTGGCACTGTTTAGGTCAAAATGAAAACAAATTATCGAGTGTTTGCAATGCGTTTACATCGTGTGGATCCCATAGTTTTCAGAATGCCTCTCAAAACTCTTACTTGAAAGCTGAAAAACTGTGGTTTAAACTCTGCCTACCAAATGGGCCATAAGTTGTTATTGTTTCTCATCTTAGTTTGAACATTTTTGCGAAATAAAATTCTCACTCTAAACTTAAACAATTTTTTTAGGTCTTTGATTATGTTTTAGTGTGGTTTTTACTGCCTTTTGCATTGTTTATGGGTTTGGGATAATTGGCAATGATGTAGATTAGGCAGGGATATCAAGAGTTGTGGTTGGCATGAGGCACCCTTTGCAACATCTCCGAGGCAATGCGATACGCGCATTGAGAAGTCAAGGAGTTCAAGTTGATGTTCTTGGAGAGGATCTAAAGAGCAAAATTATTGAGGTATGTGTACCTTTTTCCACTCACACTTGCAATGTTCTTGGTTGATTGTTCAAACAAGTTTTGGTAATGGGTTTTGAGGTCTCCTTTTAATTACTTCTGTGGAATGCTCATTTTTCCTTTGTGGCTAATTCATTCATTTTTATATTCATTAATAAGTGGGATTTGGACATTCGGCCTCACTCTCCAGTCTCCACCTACCTTGTGAGAGGAGGAAGTGCCATTTAAGTTGAGGTTCCTTGGCTAATGCAGTTCTTCCTCTTCTTATTATTTTCCTTCATCTAGAATGCTTATATGACACCATCAATGGAAAATGTAATAGTGTATCATGCTTGCAAGACTATAAAAAGACTGATAAATTATGTAACTCTTTTCAAGTTATTATTTATTAATAAGTTATGGACTGGTTAACAATCAAGTCATTGTGAGTGGCATAATTTTCATTAAGGATAAAGTAGCATTTTTGTCCTAGAGTGCAACATATTTGAATCTTAAAACCTGGTGAAGTCAGGTGTGACAGGAAGACTGATCATGACAATGCTGTATGGAAAAGTCAGATTTCAATGAGCTATAGCTAAACTGTCACTCCCTTCTCCCATATAATGGGATGGAGTCCTGTTATATTTTAATTTGTTGGAGTTACCTATGTAGGAAGCTCGAAAAACATGCCTCCTAGTCAATGCCCCTATTATATGTAGATCTGCTTTGCGAGTTCCCTTCTCCGTTCTCAAGTTTGCAATGACTCTTGATGGTGAGCATTATACTGTTTATTAACTTTTTAACTATTTTCAACTGTATCTTATCCTCTTTTGAAAGGGTGAATGGTATAACTTTAGATGTGAACAGGAAAAATTGCTTGTAGTAGTGGACATGCATCCTGGATAAGCAGTAAAAAGTCTCGGAGTCGAGTTTTTGAGTTGAGGGGTAGAAGTGATGCCATTATCGTAGGAGGAAATACTGTACGCAGGGACAGTAAGTATCTTAATCACCTGTGATATTGTGATTGTTTTGATCATGTAGTAGGTGATGGTGCTGAAGATATTGCTATTTAAAAAAAATAAAAATAAAATTCTTATCTTGAATTAGATCCACGACTAACAGCAAGACATGGGGGTGGGCATATGCCTGTGCGCATTGTAATGAGTCAGACTCTTGATCTTCCTGAGGAAGCAAACCTTTGGGATTTGTCCGAGGTATCTACTATAGTTGTAACACAAAGGGGTGCTAGGAGGAGCTTTCAGAAACTGCTTGCTTCTAAAGGAGTAGAAATTGTGGAGTTTGACATTTTAAACCCTAGAGAGGTTATGGAATATTTGCATGATCGTGGGTGTCTTTCAGTTTTTTGGGAATGTGGAGGGACACTTTCTGCATCTGCTATTTCATCTGGAGTAATACACAAGGTTTTTTTGTTTTCCTCCTTGAGATTTTATGAAATTTTTATATATTGGCTACTCTTCTGCTGAATTTTACTTCATGAGTAAATGTGATTTACTTTTTGCATCTTATATGGTGCAATCTGCTTTCTTTCATTATTATCCTAATCCATAGAGCATTTTTATTTGTTATTTTGTGTTTTATAAGTTAGTAGATGCATTATTTACTGTAAACATGAAGTTGCAACCAACACCTTCATGTGCTACAAACAGTTTCTGATTACCAGTTGGATCTGCTATTGCACTTTCTTATGCTCTATAGTGGCTTGAGATATGTGGGCATGGATACATTCTTTTTAAACATGGTTTTGTTGTCTTTACTCTTTACTAGTGGTTTTCATTCTGTCAGAATCATAGTTGCCTAGATCCTTTGTTTGTGAATTTGCCTAACATATAAAGAAATTTGGGTTTCTTGACGTCAAGCCTTTAACAATTGGACTGAAACAATACAATAAATGTCTACTGATGTTAAGGGGAACAAGTGCTCACATAATTGCTTCCTATATCTGGCTCACTTTTGACCTTAGTATGGTTTTGGCTCACATTATGGTTTTCACGATCTATGATTTTTTTTTTTTTTTTTTTTTTTTTTTTTGCAGGTATTTGCAATTGTTGCTCCTAAAATTATTGGTGGAAGGAATGCGCCATCTCCTGTGGGTGAACTTGGGATGGTTGAAATGACACAAGCTTTAGATTTGATTGATGTTTGCTATGAGCAGGTTGGTGGTGAATTTTGGATTTTTTGTTGTTTGGTTTTGGTTAAATTTTGTTCTCATAATTGGACCTTGTACTATCTATGTTTCCTTTCAAGCTGATATTCCTTGCATGTTTCAAGTTTCAAGATGCAATCCACCGTCCAATATATAAGTTCTTTCCTTCATTAGTTCCACAATTGTATATATTGGAACATGTGGTTCACGTGCAGCACAGTTTAAAATATTGTACTCAGTGGATAGAATATGGCCAATGCTGTTCCTGTCCAACCAGAGTAGAACTCTAAGCTGGTTGGACAATTTATGCTGACTAGGTTGGGGGTTTCCAATGCTCTTTTTCTCTTTGCACCCTAGACTGATTGGTTTTAGATTTAGATAATCTATTGGAAATGTGAAAAATAGCAGAAAAGATCTTATATTCTCAACAGACAAATGTATTGGTCAACCTAAACAATGCCCTCCTCACCCACCCAAAAAAAAAAAAAAAAAAAAAAACCGGAATCAGGTTATTCAGTTTCCCTTGGATGCACGCATAGATACTTCATTTAGGATGCCATACCCATGTCGTATTTATGTCATAATGGTGTCTTATTTGCCCTATCATGTTATAATTTTTCAAAAATTGCTTGTATCCTTGTAACATTCTCATACCTGTACCCGTCAACCTGTTTCCATCTCCATGCATCCTACCTGTTTCCATTGAACATGTAAGCTTTCAGTTGAAGCTAATTATTCTGGCAGAGCTTTCAGGAACTTGAAATGTAATACGTATACTCCTGTTTGTGGTACAAATAAGGAATAATTACATTGTGCTTCTGTGACTTGAATTACAGGTTGGACCTGACATGTTTGTTAGTGGATTTCTTCAGCCCTTACCAGATGTCACACCTGTTATCCCATCAGTGGATGAGACCTTTGCAATTGATCCTACTGTCACTCCACATGAATCAAGCATCATTTTCTTCTATAAAACATGGGATCCTTATGGTTCTTTTTCAAATTTTTCTCATCATCCGATTCAAATGCCTGACGAGAATGGTGATTATGCCACTTGGTTGAGCGTAGAGCATTACTACCAGGTATGTCCTTTCCTGGATATTTCTGTTTGTGTGTTGCATCATTATATAATTTCTCTCAAAACTTTTTTCAATTCATAGGCACAAAAGTTTGTTGGGGTGGATGATCCTGTGGCATGGGAATGTGTTGAAAATATCAAATCCGCAAAAAGTCCAGAGGAAGCAGCACGAATAGGAAGGTCAATACAGAGACAGCAACCTGATCTGGTATGTTTCTTTTTTTCTGGTTGGATTTGATACTGCTCTCAACCTCTTAATTTGATGTGTTTCCATTTAGAAAGCACAAGTTCATGCCATTTATCATTATTATTTTTAAAGTAACAGTACAATGCTCTCCATTTTCTAAGAAAATTATTTAATGAGTTGCAACTAGGGTCCATATCTGAGGACCTGGAGGAACCCTACCAATTTCCTTTTTTAGGTAAGTCAATTGGTTTTTTATTTTTATTTTTTGGAGAATAAATGGCGGTTAAGTCAATTTTATTAAAAGGAAAAAACATTACAACAGCACGGGGCAGTAAAAGAAACAAAACAGCAATACATGCACTTGACATTGGTTAACAATTAATAAGAACCCTAAACTAAAGTTACATTGAGAAAGTATCAAGAATTAAAAAAAATTGGAACTTGAAGTTGCCAACGAGCTATAGCTCAAATGGCATCTCCTTTACTTGTAAGAGTAAACTGGAGGGAGAGGTCATGTGTTCAAAGCCTGCTAGGCGTGTGTGTGTAATTACCAAATAAAAAAAAATTGAAATAAGGTGGCTGGCTTGCTTTTTTGGAAGGATATTTTCAAATGGTATCTCCTTTCCTTGCTTGCTTGATTCCCATGTATTTTCAAATTGGCTTGCTTCTTTGGAAGGATATTTTGAGTTGTATGACATTTCCAATGAGAGGAGGGTCAGATTTGCTATTATGAAACT
This sequence comes from Quercus variabilis, assembly GCA_030445155.1. Classification (NCBI taxonomy): domain Eukaryota; kingdom Viridiplantae; phylum Streptophyta; class Magnoliopsida; order Fagales; family Fagaceae; genus Quercus; species Quercus variabilis. The sequence continues at coordinate 51,685,452 of CP129445.1, read as the reverse complement.
TATTTGACAAGCTTAAATCTAGCGGAAAAGTGTGGAGTATGATAGTTGACACGTTGAATAGCTTCCAATTGTTAGATGGGATGACATAAAGTAAAACTAAAGCAAGAGTACTTGCCTTGTGATTATGAAGATGAACTCTTTGAACAATTGACTACTCTTAGATTAGGCCCATTTGGTAATGTTGTTCTAATAACGTTGTTTGTATTTTTTGGAAATACACGTGGGTGAAAAGTGTGTGAAAATATGTGTAATATTGTTTAAACACTGAAAACTGTTGTTTAAACAACGGTAACAAATGGGCCCGTAATATGTCGGTAGTTGAGTATATGAACAAATTTGAGGAGTTAAAAATTTGGTGTAGGGGAATTGAAGATCCATGACAAACATTTGCCTAATTTAAGTTAGGGTTAAGTGCTGAAATTTGTAGCCAAATGATTACACAGTGAACTTGTAGAGTTGATGAGGCATTCCAATTGGCTTGGCTTTAAAGATTGAGAAGCATTTGAAGCAGCCCTTTACTAGGAGGTTTTCTTCTCAAGCCTGGAGGCACCTTTAAGAAAGGTTGACCCTAGAACATCTACTATGCAGCCAAATTACAAAGTCAATATTGCTATTGAGTTGAAAAATAAGGTTACCATGGTTGATGAATGGAGAAAAGAAAGCAATGATCATTGTCTGGGTGTAGCAAGAATACGCTTAATGACTGAAAGAAGAGATGTATCTTCTTCTACTTCTTGGAGATCATCAACATTCAATGATCCAATTTCGCTACTTGAGTTGTTACCCTCTTCATCTTCCCCAATAGGCGCCTCTTGAGCCTCAACATTAGCATATAAGTTCTCTTCAAACATTGCCATGCCATTTGCCCTTTTTCCCCACACTTTAAAATCATCATTGCTTTCTTTTCTCTCTTCATCAACCATAGTAGCCTTATTTTTCGACCCAATAGCAGTATTGGCTTTGTAATTTGGCCGCATTGTAGATGCTCTAGTCCTTTAGGGTCAACCTTTATTAAAGGTGTCTCCCCAACTTGAGAATAAAACCTCTCGCTTCAAATGCTTCTCAATCTCTAAAAGCCAATTGGAATGCCTCATTAACTGTGCGAGTTTTCTGTGTAATCATTTGGCTACGAATTTCAGCCCTTAACCCTAACCCTAACTTAAATCATGGATCTTTGATTTCCCTACTCCGAATTTTTAACTTCTCAAATTTGTTCATATACTCAACTACCAACATATTGCTTTATCTAAATAGTTAATTGTTCAAAGAGTTCATCTTCATAATCACAAGGCAAGTACTCTCATATTAGTTTTTGCTTCATGTCATCCCATCTAACAATTGGAGGCTGTCCAATGCGTTGATGATCATACTCCACACTTATCCACCAGATTTGGGCTTGTCCAATAAGTTTCATAATAGCAAATCTGACCCTCCTCTCATCGGAAATGTCATACAACTCAAAATATCCTTTCAAAGAAACAAGCCAAATTGAAATACTTGGGAATCAATTTTTCCATCAAAATCTGGAACTTCTGTGCAAACTTCTTTATATCTTCTGCCTCATTGTGATAATCACATCTCTCATAATAATTTTGCTTCATTAGCTCTTGGGCATTGTCATAAGGTGTAAAAGTGAGGCCTTTCGAAAGGACACATACCTTCAGCTTTAACATGAGGAGGCAAGATAGGATCTTCTCTTTGCTGTTCAGATTTCTCCTAGAAAGATCTCTTCCTCTTTAAGGCTGACCGCTTCTAGTTGTCATAGTGCTGATTTGGTCTCTGATACCAAATTTGATGTAAGCTCTTTAAGAATTCAGCATTATACTAGATTCTTGATGAGTTCTTGAATAAGGATTTATCTTTGAGGGTTTTAGGTTAGAAAGAATGAATCTTGATAGCTGTTTGGGGCTTAAAACAGGAGATAAAACAAAAAAGATAAATAAAACACTAGGCAATCACACCTAGGAGAAGAAAATAACACCCTTAATGGTTAAAATAAGCTGCTGAATTTTATTAAAATCAAAATCACCATGAATAATATTGACTACAATAAAGCCTTTATATAGGCTTTTTTTTGTTAAACCCTTGCCTAGAAGGACTAAGAGGACTCTAAATAACCTATTCCTAAAATGACTAGGAACACTAATAACCAACCAAAAATAAATTAATGACTTCTAAACCAAATGAGAAAATGACTCAAAAACATAATATATGACTCACGGGCTTGGCTTATAAGCCGCCCATTCCAGAAAATCCAGAAATTACCAAACTACCCCTATTTTATTAAAACTAAACCGGCAACTTTCTAACCTTAAGAACTTAATACTTAGACTAAATAAAAATAATAACTAAAATAACCTATGAAGTTGCTAAGAAGGCCCTACATCAAAACTAGACCACAATTCTTGAATCTTGTGAATTTAATCTTGTTTTTCCTTGAACTCTTCTTCACTGTCTGCATCATTTATGGTCTTTAGTTTCTTCATTTTTAGTTTGTGCAACTGGCTGCCTCAAGCACATCTGATCTTCCTTTTCCAATCTGAGTGTAATTGCTTCTCTAATCTTCTGAAGTTAAAAGCATCTCTAGTACTTCCCCTGAACCTCCATAAGTTATGATAGAAAGAATGAAGCTTGACTCTAGCTGTTTCTTTCACCTCAGAACCATCATCTCTCTTCAAAGCTATGATCTTGTTCCTGTTAAATCTTTTTTTCATTGTTTCACGAAACTCTCTCATGTTATGATCACCCAAATGAAGCCACTGAACCCTTGCCTTTGGTTGAAAAAAAAGAAGCTCTCCTCTGCTCTACTTATTTCACTGCAATACTTGACTGCAAAAATTTCACTAGCAAACAGGTCAGCATTGCCAGGATCCTGTTGAACCAATCTGCATGATTTATTCAGTTTTTCTTTAGCCACGATCACCTTTCCAGACAGCAGTAAAATTCTTCTTATTCATTTTCAACTCAGCTTTAAGTAGCTTCAACTTCTGAGACACCTGAAACAAGTAGAACCAAAAAAGTACTCCATACCCTGTGGAGCTTCCTTCATATATGATTCTCAGGTTTCTTGTTAAACTAGGTGAAACACATCCCCCTTAAAATTTTAGTCCTCCAACTCAGTCACCAGCATAAGGAGGCCAGTGTGTGATTCCACCCCAGCTCTCTTTCTTGCCCTGAAATGCAGTGAAATCCATCAGGACAATTCCTGGGATGTTTGCGGATATCATCATCTCTTTTCTACATCTGTTACATGACAATGCATAACCTTTGTTATCATAAAAAAGACATGACAATGCATAACCTGGTCTGAGAAGTGCTGCACTTGTCACTTAGACTGTAATTTCTTGAGGATCCCAGCATATATATTCTCCCTAAATCAGAAGCATTATGTTAGAGCTAACGTCCCATTTGAAGTTGATTGCATTCAAAACCCTGTTAACATTTACAGGTTTAGTTTTGGCCCCCAACAGACTTAAAGAGAGAGGTCTTATGGTCCTAACTAAATTCAGTTGGTCTGACCCTCATTTAATTATAGGTCTAGTTATTCCATTTCCACACGCAACTGGGTTCTGTTTGTCCTCAGGTGAGATAGTGCTTGTTGCACCTTTCTAATAAACACCAATTTTGCAAAACCTACCATTTTGTCCGTCTCCACAAACATAGTAAAAAAATAGGTTAGAAACTGAGTCATCAAGTTGGTAAGAAAGTGTGGATTTCAGTTAGCTTAACTGGTAAAATCTTTGATGGTTGAATAAGAGATTTAGGGTTCAATCTCTGCCTACACCAAAAACTAACTGGTGTCTTCGTCTGATGATAAAGAGCTATCATTAAAAGCAGATATCATAAGTTGAAACTCTCTTAAAAAAAAAAAAAGTTGGTAAGAAGGTGAGGTTTGTTTTTGGAAATTCAGTAAATCCCTGCATTGTCATGACATTATTACATGGTCCTAATTGACTTGTCTAGCTGTGGCAAGTGTGATTTACGTTCTGTTTGTTTTGATATAAAATATTTGTAGGAAAATATTTTCATATTTTACAGTGTTTGTTTTATAGTAAAACTTTTAGTCAAAAGTAAAATATTTTCAGTTAAACAATACAACGAAGGCAAATAAGTGTAAAATGTTTTACGCTTAAAAAATTGGTAAAATATTTTACATTTGCTGCTGTCTCTCTTAACAGTCCCGATCAACCCCTCTCACTCTCTCACGCTTTTTCAGTCTCTCCACAACCCAGCCCACCTTCACTCATCTCCCTCCCATCACCGTGTCCACCTTCTCCGGCAGTCCCTTGGGACTTTTGACTCTCAGCATCAATGTTCCTGATGTGAGCAAAGGCGGTGCACATCGACGACCACTACCCCTTTTATGGTACCCCTTTTATGGTGCAGGTCGGTGATAAGGTCGGTAGTGGGGTGGGTCGTCATCAGATTTGAGTGCTGGTGTTTCTCTCTCTCGGTGGTGGGGTGGGTCATCGGTGATGGGTTTTGGTGGGCTGGGTCATGGGTGTTGGGTTTTGGTGGGCTGGTTTTGGTGTTTTCAGGTCTGGTTTTGAGTTTGGTGATTGGTTTTTGGTGGCCAGAAATGCTATAATTGTGGTGGTTTGTGGGTTTTGATGGTGGCTGAATAAGGGTGGGTTTCATTGATCTTTGATTTTCGAATTTTTGTTTTCATTTGGTATTGTTGTGTCCTGTTGGTGGTGGTTGTTGTTGTGGTGGTGTGGCCATGTGAGTGGTGGTGGTCACTATATTTTGGTGGCAGTAGGGTGGTGGTGGCTATTTTTTTTTTCCTCTTTCCAATTTGGATTTTGGGTGGTTAGTGGTGGCGGTGGGGCTTGTATTTGGTGGCTGGTAGTTGTTTACATTTTCAAATGTCTAATCTTGCCAAACACTTGAAAATGTTTTCAATGAAAATATTTTATAGTAAATTTTTTTTACATGTAAAATATTTTATATTTGAAAATATTTTACATCGAAACAAATAGAGCGTTAATGATTTATAAATTTTACAGTTGTCACTCAATCCACTTTTGTGTTTCATGGCCAGGAAAACAAAACTTTTTTGATGAGATCATATTCATACGCAGACATTAAAGCATCAGCGTTATTGTTGTTTTCTTCCTAACAATTTGATTTAAGTTTTTTATTTTCTGTGGTGGTGCGCAGGTAAGATCAGATTGGGACAGTGTAAAGATTGACGTTATGTACAGAGCATTGAAATGCAAATTCTCGATTTACCCTCATTTGAATTCTATGTTGCTCTCAACTGCTGGTTCTGTTCTAGTAGAAGCTTCACCGCATGATCTTTTTTGGGGCGGTGGGCGAGATGGAGAGGGCCTAAATTATCTAGGCCGGCTATTGATGCAGTTGAGATCAGAGTTTCTTGGTGAGTCCTCTTGCATGGCTGTATGATTTGCAAAGTTATATATATATATATATATATAGTTGTGTGTGTGTATGTATATATATACATATATATATATATATATGTACATACATACATACATCCATTGATATATATATATATATATATATAGTTGTACTTGTACCTATAAAGTTAGATGATAAAAGATTATGTATTAATTATTTTTTGTAACATCATAGTTTTTTTTTTTTTGCTAAACTTTTGTAAAATCATAGTTATTTATTAAACAATTGGACTCCAGAGTCCAGACATATATACATGAGAGTACTGCATTTAGCTTTTTCCAGTCAAAGTTAGTCCAAGCATCAAAGCTAATAATATCGGGTGTTTGTTAGAAAAACATTGTGTATTTATTTTAAACCAAATATCAAAATTTAGTCCTTAAAGTTTATTCAATGTTTAACTTTTTTTTTTTTTTTTTCGGAAAGGAATTCAATGTCCAGTCGTTCCTACTTCCTAGAGTTTCAGAAGTATCAACTAAAATATTTGAAAAATGTAAAATGATCCAATTTTGTATTACACTCGCAGAATGTTGACGTGTCATTTGGACACATTGACATTTTAAAAGAAAAAAAAGGTTTAGAGCATTAGCATTTGAAATGCCAAAAAAATTCTATTTTACAATCTCAAAACTTACTTTATCTATTATATCATCTCATTTTACAACTTAGTATCTTAGTTTCTATTTTTACATAAAACTCATTAATATAATATAAATTATACCATCAAATAATATAAACAAATTATTTCTCTTTTATCTATTTTTTAATTTTTATTATTCTCTCTCTCTTCCTCTATTTTTTTTTTTCAATCTGCTACTGCCAGAGAATCTTTCTCTGCTCTCTGTGCTCCCAAGTCCCAGCAACCAAACCCATCCATATCACAAGCCTAGCAACCAAATCCATCCATACAAAATCAACCAAATCTATCCATACAAAATCAACAAGCATCCAAACCCAAAATAAACACAGCAAAATCCCAACAAATCCACACCAAAATCACCTAAAACCAAAAACCATTTACGACAAACCCACATCAAATGAACCCAAAACCACCGAACCCCCCACGACACCACCATCGCACCACCACATCAAACCTAGCACCGCCAACAACTGCTGGTCCACGTCAAAATCAACCAACAAAACCAACCGCCAATCCACACCACCAAAACGCAAAACCAACCAAAAACCCAACCACACCCTTGAAGCCCAGATCAGAAATCGTAACCTCCAATCCAACTACCACTAGAAATTGACTTGCCACCACCACATCCAAATCAACAACCAAACCCATGTTAAAGCCACAAGCAAATGCAAAATTAACCCACGAAACCCACGGTGAGAGGTCTGAGAGAGAGAGAGATTAAGAGTTAGAAAGAAGAGGGGAGATATGCGAGAAAGTGAGGAGGTGAGGTTAGAAAGTGAGGAGGGGAGGATTATGAGAGAGATGCAGTTGAGATGGGAGAGAGGAGAGAGGAGAGAGAAGAGCAATGAGAAAGATGGGAGACACAGGTGAAAGGGCAGAGAAAAGAGAGATATTTTCAATAAAATAATAATTTTTATTTTTATATCCTGTGTTACAGTTGGTATAAAAAAATCCATTACCACACCCGGATATAGCTTATTTTTGGTATGGTGGTTGCTAAAATAGCAACTAGGGGATGTTTATACCTCCAACGCTAGTGCTCTTAGGAGTTATTAAAAAAAAAAAAAAAACTAAAAAGTCTACATGGATTAAAATTGCCACTATAATGCTATGTGGCATATGTGAACTTGCATGGTGGCACAAAGAATGTTGATGTGTCACTTGACTGAACACGAGTGCCTCTTGGTAAAAGCTAAACAGTTTTTTTCTTTGTATCAATTAAAAAAAAAAACTAGTACTTTTGAAAATAAACTATTTTTTAGCTTTTTGTCATATATTTAGCGTAAAAGTTACAAAAAATTATATATTTTGATGAAAACTATGAAAGTAAATATTGAAACTTACGGGATATTCAAACGAACGCTAAAGTATCCCTAAATTGCATGTCTTTAGTTTAGATGGATTAAAAGTAGGGGTGTTAAATGGGTGGGTTTGAGGCATGCATAATTGAGTTGGGTACATAAAACCTATTTAACTAATTACTTCTAATTCAAACTCAACCCAACACAATTATTATGGGTAAAATCTAACTCACTTAATTACCCAATAATTAGAATTACCAAAATGCTCCTAAAACATGAAAATAACCAAAGTATTTCTAAAATCTTCTAAAATTTCCAAATTACCCCCTGGACCTAAAAAATTACTCCCAAAATCTAAAAAAAACCCCAAATATGCCAAAAAAAAAAAAAACCATTAAAAAGTATTGAAATATCTCATAAACCTAAAAATGACCGAAATACCCCTAAGACTTAAAAACTACCAAAATACCCCCTAAATCTAAAAAATGACCAAAATACCCTTGAAACCTAAAAATTACCAAAATTCTCCTTGAACTTATAAATGACCAAAATACCTTCCGAAACCCAAAAATGACCAAAATACCCCTAAATCTAAAAAATGTCTGAACTATCCCGAAACCTATAAAATGACTAAAATACTCTCGAAACCTAAAATTTACCAAAATACCCCCTAAAACCTATAAGATGATAAAAATACACTTTAAATCTAAAAAATGATTGAAATATACTTAAAATTTAAAAAATGACCAAAATAACCCCGAAGCCTAAAAAATCACTGAAATACCCCTAAAACTTAAAAAATAACCAAAATACCTTTGAAACCTAGAAATTACTGAAATAGCCCTAAAATAAAAAAAAAAACCCTTAAAACCTAAAAAATTATTGAAATTTCCTTGAAACATACAAAATGACCAAAATACTCTTAGAACTTTTAATTTGAAATAAAATACCCTTAAAACATCCAAAATACCCCAAACCTCTATTTTGGTAATTTTTAGAGTTTTTAGGTGTATTTTGGTCATCTTAGAGGTGTAGGGGTATTTTGGTACTTTTAAAGGTTTCAATGGTATTTTGGTTATTTTAGATATTTTGAGGGGTATTTTGGCTGTTTTAGAGGTTTAGAGCTATTTTGGTCGTTTTAGATGTTTCGGGGTATTTTTGGTAATTTTATGGGTTTCGGGTTATTTTTGGTCATTTTAGAGGTTTTGGGTTTATTTTGGTCATTTTAAAGGTGTAGGAGCCTTTTTTGTGTTGTGCTTTGGGCTGGGCTGCCTTCTGCGGTGATGGGCCTGGATATTCTGAGTAGGAGAGTTGAGACCGGCCCAATTGCAGCTCACTTTGGGCCGGCTTGTGCGCAAACTTAGCCTTGTTTGCTAGGAGAGTACTTATGGCAGACAGAACTATTTTTTAATAAGTCACGACAGGCAGATATAATAACAAAAGAAAAAAAAAGAATATAGTGATCTTTCCTTGACGGAAAATAACCAAGTAATCTCTATTTTTATGATAATCACAATAATGATAATAGCTTTACAAAAGAAGTGAAAGATTAAATGACAATATGAATTAATCAAAGAAATAATATCAATTTAAGTTTGGGTCCGTAGTGGCAAAGACCAAAGAGGAAGAACGCTTCCTCTCAATAAAACTAATCTCTCAGGAAAATATCTTGCCGTGGGGATTAATGACTTTGAGGGAATCGGACCTAAATGATTAGTGCCCAAAGGAATCACTATTGTTTAATCGTCTTTAAGAGAGTGGGATTTCGAGGGAGAGAGAAGGGAACCGACCTACTGGTGCATGCCCATTATACTTTTTCTTTTTGTTTTCTGTTTTCTCTCTAATCTTTTCTTCTTTCCTTTTTTTTTTCTTTTGTTTTCCTTTCACTTCGTGATACCTTTGTTTTTTGATCCCCTTTATAGGGCACAACAAGGGTCCTTTTATAAGGCTTGCCGTGACTGAATTTTACCACTTTACCTATTAACCGTCTTTATCTGGTCTGGGTGTACTTGCCGACCATCCAGAAGCTTGCTTGTGTACCACTTACCCTCGCTAGACAAAGGCAGGTTTGTGTTGTTTATTAGTCCATCATGGCACCCTCTCCTGCCATGGTGTAAATGCTTTTTCTCTTTCTCTCCATGTCATGCACCCAATGGTTCCCCCCTCAACGTTGCCTCTTTTGGGCGGTTTGTCATCCTAGCAGGACGTACCTCCCAAAAGGGCTTTGGCAAAAACCACAGAATAGATCTTTTTTTCTCTCCCCACCACCAAACCACACCCCCCTTACCTCTTACCTCTGACCCATGGCCCTATCACGTCCCATATTGGCTGGGTACAGGCTAGTAGTGCTTGGGCCTTGTGCGTGTCTTCCTGTTATGTATGTTCAAAATCTGTCTGTTGCTCATGCGTTTGCCACGATCTGGAGCTTTGTTTTCACAGTCTGCTGCGCTTCTTTATTCTTTTACGTGAGCCGTTTGCATAATTCACTGTTCCCTCTAAGGGCTGGGCTTTACTTGGTACTAGGCTTCTTATTTCTTTCAGCCCACTTCTTAATTACCATGGCTTTCTACCACATTACTTGGCATTTCCTGTCGTGGCAATTTGCTCCTGCTGAGCCTCTTTTTAGGCCTGTCGTTCTATTCTTTCCCCCAGTGGCTTAATATGGCCACTGGTGTTCTTACTTATGAGCTCCAGTGTCCCTTTCATTTTCCCTTGGGCCTGTGGCCCATTTACTTCTTTTGGACTTCCTCGGCTCACTCACTAACTCTGCATTCCTACGGGCTTTTGCTAACTTGATTGGGCTTCGCTGGCCCAATATCCTTATTCTCATCCTTGGGGTTCATGGGCTTGCCATTAACCCCTACTTTCTTTGTTTACATTGCCTTGGGCCTGCCGTGGCCCATTCTCACTTTTTCATACTATATACTGTCCATGGGTGCCATTTCTCTCTTTCCAAGCCCTTTGGGCCCATTTGCTTCTCAAGACCCATTTGTTCATGTTATGGGCCTATGATCCATTATTCCTGCCGCTTGGGCTTAATGGTTTTATTTTATACTTGCCACTTCTATTTGCTGCCTGCCTTGCTGAGTTAGGCCTGTTTTACAAAAATGACCCTCAACAAAAGGTTTAGGGGTTATTTTGGACATTTTATAGGTTTGAGGGTATTTTGGTCATTTTTTATGTTTTAGGGGTATTTTGGTTATTTTTTAGGTTTATGGGTATTTTGGTAATTTTTAGGTTCCGGGAGTATTTTAGTTATATTTTAGGTTTTGGAAGTATTTTGGTCATATTTTAGGTTTAGGGAATATTTTGATAATTTTTAGTGGTTTTCTTTTTAGCATATTTGGTGATTTTAGAGATATCAGGGGTATTTGGTCATTTTAGATATTTTGGGGATATTTTGGTTTGTTTTAGTTGTTTTTAAAGCATATTTGGTGATTTTAAAGATATCAAAGGTATTTTGGTAAACTCATCTCCTTCTCCCATGGCTTCACGCCTTAATCCTTTCCACAACAGATACATGATATCTCATATCTTCATTTACGAATAGCCGTTATAGGCTTTCTTAAAAATTAAGCAGTTTATTCAATTATAAGAAATCAAATGTTGAGGCAGTATTTGAAGTTTGCACAGTATGTTTCGGTGTTTTTCACTTCAGTCATTGTGATTACAAAGAAATCCTAGTAAAAAGAAAAAAAAAAGTTCTAATGATATGGCTGTTGCAATTTCTAAATTTGTAAGCCATCAAATTGGCAACTTTTCTCTTAAATGTTCTTACCTCCAAATCCTTTAAAATAAACACTTAATTTGATAAGAATGATTGATATCCAATGTTATGGTGGAACTATGGAAACTTTCATTAAAATCTCATAACGTTTGTTATTGGCTCTAATTCAAAAATGGGGGTTTTAATGTCATAAGTGGTGGAAGGTTAAGATTTCATATTCACAATACAACTGGGTTGTCCTTTAAACACAAGACAAATGGAGTGATTTGGCTCTTGCTTAATTTCTTTTCTTTATTATTTGTAGTGGGCCTTTTTGTTAGATTGGGCTGGATTGCCTCCTGTTGTACTAGGTCTAAGTGTTCTGAGTAAGGGAGTTGAGATCGGTCCAACTGCAATTCAACTTGGTCCGACTGGTGTGCAATCTATATCTTGTTTGCCAGGAGCATGCTTGCAGTAGACAGAGCTATTCTATATGAATCATGGCAGGCAAATATGATAATAAGCAAACAAAGTACTTTGACCTTTTAACTAAAGTGAATAGATAATCCCTAATTAAGAAAGATAATCATAGTTTAACAACAATTACTTTTATAAAAGGAATAAATGAGTAGTATATAGGTTAATCGAAAGAAAGAAAGAAATCAGATCAAATCTAATTCGTAGAACCAAAGCCAGAGAGGGAAGAACGTCTCTTCTTAACGTGAATAATCTCCTAGGGAAATCCTGCTGTGGAAATTACTTACTTTGAAGGAAACGGACTTGAATGGTTGATGCCCAAAGGAACCCTTTTGCTTTTGGTAGAAAGTGGGACTTTGAGAGGGAGAGAGGGAATCGACCTATTGGTGTATGCTTGCCAGTCTAACTCTTTGTTTTTTTCCTTTTTTTATTTAATTTTCCTCTTATCTTTCTTTCCTCCACCTTGATTTATATTTCCTGGTTTTCCTTATAGGTGCTTGTTACCGTGATTCTGTCCCCCCCGCCCCCTTTGAGCACGGTAAGGGTCTCTTTTTATAGTGCCTGCCGTGACTAGATTTTACTATTTTAGCCCTTAACTACCTTTGTTTGGTCTGGGTGTACTTGTCGACCACCATTGGACTGTTTGTGTGCCACTCCCTATTTCCAGACAAAGAAAAACTATTTTATTTATTAGTCTACCGTGGCACCCTTTCCTACCACGGTGTGTGTGCTCTCTCTATATCCCTCATGGCATGTCCCTAGTGGTTTCAACTCAACCTTACTTCTTTTGGGTGATATGTCATTCCAGTAGGACGTATCCCTCAAAAGAGCTTGAGTAGAAACTGCAAAATAGGTTTTCCCCTCTCCCCACCGCTAAACCATACCTTCTTACCTCTAACCCATGACCCCACCATGTCCCATATTGTCTGGGTATAGGCTGGTGGTGTCTGGGCCTTGCGCGTGCCTCATTTTCATATATGTCCAAAATCTGCCTGCTACTCATGCGTTCGCTGCGGTTTGGAGGCTTGCCTGCACAGTATGCCGTCCTTCCTTGACCTTTTATTTGGGTTGCTTTATGATTTCTTGCTCCCCTAAGGTGCTGGGCTTTGTTTGATGTTGGGCTTTGCCTTCTTTTAGTCCACCCTTTTGATTGCTATCATTTTTTTGCCATATCACTCTATCATTCATGCTGTGATATTTATTTGATCCAATCCTACTGGACCTCTTTGGGCTTGTCGTTTATTCTTTCCCTAATGACTTAGTATGGCTATTGGTTTTTTCATCACATTACTTGCGGGCTCCTGTGTCCCATTTGTTTTCTCTCCGGCATCCTTGGCCCATTCGTTTTTCTTGGACTTATTTGGCCATTTTCCTAACTCTGTGTTCTCATGGGTTTTTACTAACTTCATTGGACTTCTTTGGCCAAATTACCTTGTCCTCATCTTTGGGGCTCATGGGCTTGCTATCAATCCCTTATTTTCTTTGCTTGCATTACTTTGGGTCTGCCGTGGCCCATTTTCACTTTTCTACATCGTATATTGTCCATAGGTTTGCTATTTCTCTCTTTCTGGGCTCTTTTGAGCTCATTTGCTTTCTCAAGACCCATTTGTTCATTTTATGGACCTGTGACCCATTATTCCTGCCGCTTGGGCTTAATGATTTTTTTTTTTTTTTCTATTTGTTTACCAACTCCTTTTCTACCCGTGTTGTTGGGCTCCTTTCTCATTTGACTTCCAAAATGACCATCAACATTATCAAAGATAAATATATGAGATATCATGTGTCTTGTGGTGGATAGGGTGAAGCCATGGAGGAGGAGATGAGATTAGAGAGAGAATGTGTGTGCTTTGGAATTGGAGAGAGAAGGCATTTAATTTTAAAGAATAAAATAAAATGGAGGTTTTTGGTAAATCATTAATGCAATATTTAGAATATTAATTATAAGACATAGAATGTTATTGACCATTAGATCTAATGATAATCTACGATCAAAAGAAGGTGTAACTATTGTGAAGTTACACCAGGTGTAATTTGAACCCATCTGTCTTTCTCTATATATATAAGCAAAACTTAAAGAAAGTTCTATTAGAATTTGAAATTAGAATCCAATTTGTAGCATGCGTCTAAATTTATGTTGGGATCACGCCATAATTATTCACTTAAATTTGTACCATATGTCCACTTAAGTTTTTATTTTTATTTTTGTGTCAAGTGAGTTAATGAGTGCAAAATACTAAGAATCTAATATTAATGAACTATAAAATTAAAATTAAAAAAAAATCATATATACTCAATAAAAATTACTACACAATAAAGATCACCACATGTTCTATCTTATTAAAAATTAGAAAAAAAAAAAAAAGGCTAGAATAGAATTCTATCTTGTATTAAAAAAAAATTTAGAAAAAAAATGATCATAAGTAGTATTAAATTTAGATAAGAATATTAATAAGTGACTAATTATGTTTACATTTTTTGAAAAATAATTTGATTAATTATTTATATTTGTTAATGCCCATTTTTTGCAAATTTGTATCCAAAGGGCCATAAGGAAGAAAGCCCAGTGAGAAGCAAGGTCTAAAGACCCACCAAGAAGACTGAAGAGGAAGAAATTTCCAAAGAAAGAAGTGCAAGTGAACGCAAATCTGCTACAGAATATAAGTCTGCCGCAGAATACAAATCTGCCACAGAATACAGTTTTCTAGCAGGATGGCTTCGGCAGATGAAGATAAATTGAGCCCAAGACTCTTTTGATCCAGTCGACATCATTTGGCCCACAAAGGCCCAAATCCTTTTGCATAGAAAAGATAGGCGTGAAAACTAAGAAGAAAAACACACGGCAGGTCCAAAAGAGTCTGGTAGGATTGAGATAAGCAGCAGGAATAATAATCTGGTATGGCAGGAGATGCGAAGCCACGAAGCAAACACCCAAACTAAAGGAAGGCCTAGTGATCTAACAAGGCCTAACCTTTCAAAGAAAGGGACAAGTCATAAACGTTGGAGATGCAATCCAGAAAAAGCCAAAACGTGCATGGCTGGATATGCACACCTATTCTTAGACCTCGGTAAACGTATGAAATATCAAGAAGGTAAAGCATGCGTACGACCAAGGTATCACCAGCCTATACCCAGCCATTATGGGAAAGGGTGAGGTCATGAGAGAGGGCACGGTTTGGCGGTGGGGAGAGGAGTGGAAACCCATTCTTGTGTTTCTTGCCCAGGCTCTTTTGGTGGGCACAGTCCTGCTGGGATGGCATGCCACCCAAAAGAGGCAAGATTGGGTAAGAACCATTGGGTGCATACCATGAGAGATCGAGAGGGAGATGGTATATATTGGACGAGTAGAAAAGGAACTTTCATTGTCTGAAAGCCACATGTCAATGGTGGTAATCAGAACCATTGACTCGGTAAATGGTCGGCAAAAGGCTCCTATACTAGACAAGGGCCATTAAGGGGCTAGAATAGTAAAACCGGTCACAGCAGGCTCTATATAAGAGACTTGTAGCTGTGTACAAGAGGGAGAGGAGGGAATTCGAAGAAAAAACAGAGAGGGAAAAAAGGAAAAAACAAAGAAGAGAAAACAAAGAGGAGAAAACAAAGAAAAGAAAGAAAGGAAAAAAGAAAAGAAAGGCAAGAAAAAAAGAAAGAAAATAGAGAGAAAAGATAAAACAAAAGAACAGAGGAGGAAGAAGGAAAAACAGAGTATTTTATGGCAGGCATGCACCCAAATGGTTAACCCCCTCTCTTCCTCAATAGCCTTGCTCTCCATTGGAGAAAAAACGACTTATACTCGGGCACATACCATTTGGGGTGGCCTCTCAAAGAAATTAATTTCTTCTTTGAAATTACTTGCGTTGAGGGAGTAGTTTTCCCTTCCCTGATTAAAGTCTCGCGGTAATATTTGGTGCGGCAGACTCATTCTTTTAACTCTACTAATTCCGCTCTAACCCTTCGTTTAAGTTTTATTCTTTAAAAGTGAGGCCTTTTAAGTTATTTGCCTTACTTATTGCGGCAGAAATAATGGCTGTACTTTTTTTTTATGTTATCTATATTATGTTTGCCTGCCATAACCTCTTAACAATGACTCTGCCTGCTGTGAGCTTATAAACAGACTTAAGCAAACGTGGTGTGGCTTACGCACAAGCCAGGCCAAGGAAGTGGAAAAATATTTCTGCAGTAAAAATGAAGAGTAGTCATTCACACGGCAGAAAGCTTTAAAGCACAGTAGAAAACTTTAATGTACAGCAGACATCTCTATTGCACAGCAGGAGGCATTACGGCAGGAAGCTTTACTGCAAAACAGAAAACTTTATTGCATAGCAGATAGCTTCATTGCATAGCAGAAAGTATTGCTGCACAGCAGAAAAGTCAAACCTGTGGCAGATATCGGAGAAAAGTTCCTTTTGCAGCAGAAACGTCAATCCTACGGCAGAAACTGGAGAAAAGTCTTCTGCGGCAAAAACAAAGGATAACTTGGACTCAACGTTTGCGCACAAGCCGGACGATTTTTTTTTTTTTTTTATTTATTTTAAATAACAACAAATATTGAAAAATTTAGTTAGGTGTCACGTTTTAAAAGAATGTAGAAAACTAGTATCTCGAGTGTCTAAAACTCGAGTTCCAAGATAAAAATTGAGTTTTTAAGTCTCGATTTGTAAGCGGATAAGTGTGATGTGGAAAAAAATCCACGTGGAAATCGAGTTTTAAAGACTCAAGTTCCATAAACGCTGCTATAGAGCTTAAAAACGTCACTATAGGGCTTAAAAATGGAGTTATAAAATTTTTTTGCAGGAAAACACCGCTATAAGGCTTAAAAACGTCATTATAGGGCTTAAAAACGCCACTATAGGGCTCCCTGAACCTGGTATTCAACACTTATAAAAAAATTTGGCAGGATAACGCTGCTATAGGGCTTTAAAACGTCACCATAAGACTTAAAAACGCCACTATAGGGGCGATCAAAATAAATTTTTTTTTGCATGGAACTCGATTTTCAAAAACTTGAGATCCATGTGGCATTTTTAGTCTGACAACACTCGCAAAGTAAGTCTGTAAGACTCGAGTTTTAATATGGATCTCGAGTTTCTAAAACTCGAGATGCTATTTTTCTTAATTCTTCAAAATTTTGCCTAACTTACTATATACTTGTCTGCCCATTCCCCCAAGCCGGACCAAATTGAGTTGCAGTTGGACCGGTCTTAACTCCCTTACGTAGAATACTTGGGCCTACTACCGCGGGAGGCAGCCCAGCCTAACGCACAACACGAAAAGGCCCCCACAATATTTTTATGATAAAAATTGTGTTTAATTTTAAATGTGTCAATATGTATGCATGTGTTTATACTATTTTTTTTTTCAATAAACTGACTAATCATTTATATTTTTATTATAAAAATTGTGTTTAATTTTAAATGTATCCATGCATTTACATGGGTTACATGCTAGTAATTTATAAGACCAAACATATTTTTTTCATAATAATTTCAATTACATGCTAGTAATTTATAAGACCAAACATATTTTTTTCATAATAATTTCAATTGGACTTAATAAAAAAAAAAAAAAAATTAAGTGTGCTTAATTAGATGCTACATCCCTGTTCTATGTCAGTTGTTACTTTTGAAATCTAGCAACAAAATTGAAAAATTGGGTATAATTTTACATTTGAAACGTGATTTTCGGCCCTTCATTTTATGTTTATGGGCAAAATTTTAGCCATTAATGTTGGTGCTATTGCTCGTCTTGTCTAGTCAATCCATGAAAAAGGAAAGTTTGGAAGGCATGTGTACCGATTAATATACTTTTTTGATGGTAGATTTATCATGTGAACTTTATTTCTTAATAAAATAAATATTACTACATATTTTAAAAAATTAATAGTTAAATTGCGTGTTCTTTACGCTTTTAATACAAATGTCAAATTTTGTATGAATCAAATATTATTTATTATATGATTTCTAACCTTATATGTTATGCATTATTTTAAACTACAACAACTTGTAATTTTTACAATTTATTAATGACATAACTATTGATCTTTAATTTTCTAAAAATTTTGCAAGTATTGAGGATATAATAAGAAGATGTAATACAATTGTAGATTTGTCAAAATTCATCTCTAATAAAAAAAAGACTGAGTAAGGTCAATTTTGTAGTTAAACTTTGTTATTTTAGATATTTTGAAGGTATTTTGGTTATTTTATAGGTTTCAGGGTATTTTTGTTCATTCTAGTGAATTTGGGGGCATTTTGGTCATTTTGGCGATTTTGGGAATATCTTAATTATTTTAGAGATTTTGGGGTATTTTTGTCATTTTAGAGTTTTTTGGGGCTATTTTGGTCGTTTTAGAAGTTTAGAGGTATTTTTGGTTGTTTTAAGGTTTCGGGAGTATTTCGGTAATTTTAGTGATTTTAGGCTATTTTGGTCATTTTAATGATTTCGGGAGTATTTTGGCAATTTTTGAGATTTTAGAGTTTTTTTTGCTCATTTTAGAGAATTTGAGGGCATTTCTTAGTGATTTTGGTGTATTTTAATGAACCAAACACTTTAATCTTATATTGTTGTAATATGATTATATTGGTCAAAGATTAGAATATGTATTCAAACATTACAATGTAACGTAGCATAAGCGAACCAGACGCTCTGTTATTGTTAGGTCACTTAAACATGGATTCCTAGAGGTATCATTAAGGTTACTTCTGGGTAAGATCTTTCATAGTTTAGTCACTTTCCTGGCTTTTTTTTTTTTACTCAGGAAAAAATATTTAGTCTTAAAATAGATTGACTTGATGCAACGATGAGTGTTGGGCTCTAGAGTAGGCATCCACTAAACATGCTGGGTAGGTTTTGCAGAAAGCCATGCGCAATCCAAATTTGTGTTTACATTTTCAGCTTACGGCTTCACCTTTCGTTTTAGGCCTAAAATTGGGAAGGTCAGGCCTTTCAAAGACAAAATTATCGGCTTGGACAAGTTACAGTAACTATATATATGAGTGCTTATATATTTAATTAGCATATAAATTCTTTAGGGTGTCGTAGGAAGAGGGAAAATAGCCAATGGCAAATGGTGAGAATTTCTTACACTTGTTGCTGACCAATAAATCTATCGGAGTCTTAATGGGTTAATTTCACCTAAACTCATTTCATTCGTGCCAGATCTAAGTGTCATAAAAATTCTTGGACGCTTTCAATGTTTATCTCATAATCCCAACATCATAGTGAGCCCCATATAAGCAAATTGGAAAAAAATTCATTCTAGATGTGGTATAAAATGAGACTTTTGCATATATAGGATTACGAATTGCTACACTAAATCCTAATCCCTAACAAAGCCTAATTTTAGAGATGACAATAAGATGGGGCTACGGAGTGGGTTTCTTATTTGCCGCTCCACTTCCACTTTGAGACAGATTTTTTCCCACATCTTGTTATAGTAAATCCCTGCAGGTGCCCATCCTGGGATTTTATTTCTAAATAACAATAAATATTAAAAAATTTAGTTAGCGGTCACGGCGGAAAAGAATGTTGAAAAGTAGCATCTCGAGTGTCTAAAACTCGAGTTCTAAGATAAAACTCGAGTTTTTAAGTCTTGATTTGTAAGTAAATGGGTAAAATGTGGAGAAAAAATCAACATAAAAATCGAGTTTTAAAGACTCAAGTTCTATAAAACGCCGCTATAGGACTTAAAAAGGTCACTATAGGGCTCCCTGATCACACTTAGAAAAAATTTTGTAGAAAAACGCCGCTATAGGGCATTAAAACGTCACTATAAGGATTAAAAACGCCACTATAGGGCTCCCTGAACAAACTTATAAAAATTTTTGCAGGAAAACGCTGCTATAGGGCTTTAAAACGTCATTATAGGACTTAAAAACGTCACTATAGGAACTCGAGTTTCTAAAACTCAAGATCTTTATCGCATTTTTAGTCCCAAAACGCTCGTAAAGCGAGTCTTTGGGACTTGAGTTTTAATATGGATCTCGAGTTTTTAAAACTCGAGATGCTATTTTTCTTAAAACTTTAAACCGTTACCTAACTTACTACATATTTGCCCAATTCATTGTCGGTCTGCCCATTCCCCCGCCCATCCTGCCATACTTAAGTTATATATATATATATATATATATATATAATTTATTAAAGAGATTATATTCAATGAGGATTGCGTGTAAAAAATCTTGTTTTACACACCTCCAATACTTGTGTGCTATGTTAGATTATTGAAACTTAAAAAATAAAACTTGACACACATGATCAAGTCTCTTTGATACTCTATTACCCTTGCAACCGATTAAGTGAAAACTATCTCAGCACCAATTCTTATCAACAATGGAACCATTGAACCTCCAAGCCACTAGAAACGCCATCAGAGTATGGAGAAGAAGCCAGAACTGTTGTGAGTATGGTGTCAGGTTTATTATTATTTTAATTTTCCCATTCATTTCCCAATTTTTTCTTGATGGGTTTGGTTTTTTTTTTGGGCATTAATTACGTGATTTGGTATGGGTTTTTTTCTACATTTTGGTATCTTGATGATTAATTTTTCTTGTTATGTTGGTTCCTAAACCCCCAAAATTTTGTTCAAATTTTTGGTTTCAAAAAGCCAATTCCTTCTAAGATTTTTGGGACCAAGAATCAAAGTTTTTTCCCTCTCAGTCTTGATTGTTGAATATGTCCTTGGTAACATGATGTATCTGGAAAGGTTGTGCTCTTCTTTTCTTGGTACTGTAAGAAATCAATCTGAAAGCCCAAGCTGCAAAATTGAAGAACTTGCTGAGGAAGAAGATATTGTTCCAACGGTAACACCAAAAACGGTGTCGTCTAAGAATAAAGCTTCTCATGTGTCTCGCTTAGACAGAAACAGTGCCATTTCTCTTAAATAGAACGGTGTCGTTTCATGCCATGCGTATTAATTTAGTTAAGTGTTTATACATGTGCACATGTGAGAGGTGGTCAAAATCTGTTAGTGTGATTCTCGGGTCTGTTAGATAGTTTCCAGATTTTTCTATCATTCCTTCTCAGTATATATATTGTACAACCACACCTCAATTGTAATCAATCATTTTTGTTCAATCACATTTTTTTTTTCAATAACAGAAAATTCTCTCTTTCTGCTTCTCTGTTTCTTTGTATTTTCTCTGTGTTTCTTCATGGTATTAAAGCTTAGATCCACAACAATGGCTTCCACAAATTTGACTTCTTCATCTTCAACTTTGAATACAATTCCTGCCATAGCTAGTATAGCTTTACCTGCTAATGCCTCACTAATTCTACTATCCAATATGTCTTCGATGATGATTGTCAAGCTTGATTATGGCAATTACATCGTTTGGAAGCATCAGATTAAGGTAATTCTTGAAATTTACTCAATGATTGATGTGATTGATTATTCTATCATAGCTCTAGATTGTTATCTAAAAGATTCATCTGGTAATTTCACTACTGAGGTTAATCCTAGTTTCATTTCTTGGAAAAATTGTGAGCAAGCTATGTTCACTTTCATTAATTCAACTCTATCTTATGCAATTCTTGCTCTCACTATTGGACAAAAGTTTGCCAAGGGAGCGTGGAAAGTGTGAGAAAAGAGATTTGCTTCAATTTCAAGATCTCATGTTATGAGTCTTCAAAATGAATTGAGTGTGTATGTTTCTAGACCCCTTAAAACACAACCAGATTAACATAGCAAATTAGCCAAGTAATTACTTAGTCCAAATTTCAGATCTAGATTATCACAATCAAACAATCATATCATGTATAACAGTGAAAAGGTAAGTAACACAAAGATATGATTATCCAGGAAAACCAAACTGGTAAAAAACCTAGGGAGGATTTAACTTAGCTATTCTCAAGGTAAACTTGAATCTACTATAGAAAGAATTGAAATTTTACAATAGAATTTAGACCACTAACATTCTATTGCTACCCACCAGTAGAAACTTACTGACATGATCACGTGCAAGTTTCGAGACCACAGACTCTTTCTTTTTTGGATTCTCCAGCAAGTAAAAGTACTCCCACTTGCATATTTTTAAGCTCCTTAGTGCAGCAACTAAATGATCATCAAGTTCTTGAAGAAATCTCGTCCTTGATAATCCTAAGCTTGTGTGAAGGAAAGCTCTTCATAGATCTCACAAGAGATTCACACAAACAGCAATATAAGCACCCATTAAAACATGGTTAAGGTTTGTCTTATATACTTAGGGCAAAAACATAAAACCCTAAATGTTTTAGGAGTTAGGGCTGAGGTAGAAATCTACAAAAAAAAAAAAAAAAAAAATGCATCTGCCTGATTTTCAATTGATCGAGCCTAAGCTTTGATCAATCGAGCCAGGCCGAAATGCACAGTAGCTTCTACATCAACTCGATTCCAACTTTACATAAAAGAAGCAACTTTGAGCAAGTCTAAACAAGACTAAACAACCTGTTTTGATCATGGTTTGCTAACAATACACATTAGAGTTCTAAATACATGAAATCTCTAGTCTTTAGAACTTAATAAACTCCCCCTTTGGCAATTTGTGACAAAACACAAACTAAAAGCTCAAAGTTTACAAAATAAATCCCTTTACAAAACAAATCCAATCCTAACTATCTATCAGTTGCAAGTGTAGATAGCAGCACGACTGAATCAACCTGTATTTCCTGAAATACTCAACAAACGCATAAACACATGTGTGGAAAATACAAGTACATAAAATAAATTCTTGATTTCACAAAAACACAAAATAAAGACATATAAATGAATAACTCAAAAAAATATAAGTTAATAAACAGTGAAATAAGAAACAAAAATAAATGTATCTCCCTCTAACATGAATAGCCCAACAAGAATACATCAAGAGTAAAAAAAATGTAAATACAAAGTGCAGCTCTTAGATACAATCTAATCACCATAGGCTCCAAACAAGAACAAAACTCCCCCTATCAACAAAAACTCTATAAACTACTCCAAAAACTATTTCCCCTTTTTGTGACGGAATGCCAAAAGGCAATTAGAATCCATCATCAAAAGGAGGTGGCGTAGGAGATCATCTAAAATGTGTCAACTCTGCACGCAAAGCACAAACCTCATCGAGCAAGTCCACCAAAACCTGTCCTTGAGCCACCTTAATAGTCAAGACATGATCCAATGTACATCGAATGTCAGAAGCATTCGAAGTAGTCGGTGGAGGAACATCAGTAGTAGCAGCACCACCAGATGCCTCAACCTATGCATCACCTGTAGAAGAGGAAGGAGGGGGTACAGCACCAGAAGACTGAACTTTAGCTCTCAAGTGAGCAGCTATCTGCCGAAGGAAGGTGGCACCTATGGGACTAGTAATATGTATGGGCTCAGATGCGGGGAAACCATCTAAACCTAAAAACAACAAAATCCTATGAATGAATATAGAATAAACAAGAGCGTGACCAACAATGCTACTCCGATGAATCTCATTCAAAGAATTAAGAAACAGATGAGGGAAAGAAATAGAAGCACCAGACACAAGGGCATATAAAAACACACATCGCTCAATAGGGATGGTGTGAAGATGAGAGATAGGCCACAAAGAATGACACGCTATCCTAAGAAAAAGATAGGTAGTCTCAGTGAGCTCAGCGGACGTGATCCAAGGATCAGAACTCCATTAGATAGAAGACCCAGTGATGTATGAAATGACGTCATCTAAGGGTGGAGACTCCTCATAAGGATAGATGGGTTGCCTAACGACCGGAACCCTAAGAGCATTAGCCACTATCCTAGGGAAAATGGTGAACTCAACACCTCGTATCCAACTCCTAACAAGGCTGTTAGAATCATAGATGTGGCAAGAGAGATTTGAATAGAACTCTCTAATCAGGGCGGTCGGGGGTGGATGATCTATCTCCAACAAAGACAACCAACCCCTACTCTCAAAGTTTGCCTTAATGGCAGGATCCAACTCATCTAGCACAACATAACACTCAACCCAAATTTTTCTCTTATTGTTCAACTTATCAAAGGCCTCTATGTTTTTGTCATCCTTAAACCGCTCACTCTTAGAGGGAGACTCAGAAGAAGTGGAGGGACTACTATGGGCTCTAGTTTTCCTAGGCATGGTGTTAAAGATAAGGACAAAAACACAAAGCAGAACCAAAAAGAACAAAAAGAAAACCAAATGCAAATTGCAAGTTAGCACAAAAAAATATAGAACAAAAATCTATATGATGCATGAAAAGTGTAAATGTCATGATGCATGCTCTAATGCAGTGAACTAAGTTCAAATGCACAAAATTGGCTTGAGCATAGAGTTTCTAACAAAACCCAAAATTTGAAAAACTACTTGTCTGTTCTTTAAAAAATTGATCATCACACAAGAGAGAAAATAGATTAGAATGATCAATTACATCAATCCAACAAGCCAATTTCATCAATTTTGACCTAATTGAACAAAATCCCAAATTGGATTAAAACAAGCCCCAGAAATTTCAATTTCTCACAAATCACAAAATTGATCAAATTAACCAACATAGATCATGTTTATAACATCATAGGAACAAAACTCATTGATCAATTTCAGAAAATATGGCTTGAAACATGAAAATCCCCAATTAAGAAAAGGTCTGAAAATTTCAAACAAATGCATGAGTATATGCATGCAAACATGAAATAAAATGCAAAAGGAAGGGTAAAATGGACTTACTGGCTTTGGGAGAGGAAAACCTTACAAAAAATTCAGAGGAAAATGACAGAAAATTGGATGTGGAGCCTAGTCTGAATTGGAGAGAGAGAGAAAAAGTTTAAAACTTTTGAAAAAGGTGTTTAAAAAAGTCAAGATCTGATTTTTTAAAAACCTGATTCACGATTTTCGATTAATCGAAAATCAGTTTTGATTGATCGAAATAGATAGAGGCTCATGTAAATTTTCAATTGCAATTTCAATTGATCGAAGAATAGGTTCAATCGATCGAAATTGTAAAAAAAATGAATTTTTGAAAAACAACTGATTTTGATGCAGACTCTCCTTAAAACATTAAATTTTATGTATAAAATGCATGAGTATGAGATGAAATGCTTTTCAAAAACCTAAGATTTAAACCCAGTTTTCCCAAAATTAAGATTTTCAAACAATCTTCCTTTGAATTCTCAAGCAACAACTCTGTTTTGCATAAAACTCAAAGTATTTTCAAACTTGGTTGGTCAAACTAAAAACACACACAATAATATGTACAAATTTTAGCAAAGAGTAACTTATGTAGTGTGTGCAACTAGTAAAAGCTTGAGATACATGTGAGGTGATATGTGAATAGAAATCAAATACAAAGTCTACAAAATTCATCACATAGAATTTAAAAGAGACTATCACTTAAAGAGTTACATCATATAACTCTCACATCTCCTAGATCATAAGATTGCAATCATATAAGTTTCTTGAATTTTGCCTCATATTGTACACACCAATTTTAGTTGTTCAGAAACTTATTAAAATAGCCGAGATAATGTACACATTAATTTTATTTATTTGATTTAGCTTTAAGTCTAATAATGTACACATCAATTTTAAGAATTTAAACCGAGACTACACTTTATATTCTTTTTGTGCATGTGCTACACTTTCTTGAGCACAAAATCTTACGATATGCACTAAGGTGTTCATGATTGGCTAGTGAATAGTGGTGAGATGGTTATATATGCCTATCTTAAAAGGTTCAAGTTCGACAGTCAAAGACATGTGACTTCAAGATCATGACAAAGTGATCAAAAACCATAAACATTTTTCCCACACAACATGCACTACAAAGTTTCAATTAGTAAAGTGCAATAAATAAGCTTATCCAAGTTAAACAAGGTACAAAGACATGTTATGTGAAAATAAATTAACCAACTTTGTTTTCAAAAACTAAGAGAATAAATACAAAACACAACTTGCTTCCTTTCCTTATTTTATTTTATTTTATTTTTTTATTAAAAAAAAAGTCATAGAATGAAATGCATGAATGTTATGCAATGCATATCCTCAAAACAAAAAGATTAACAGAAACCAAAGAACAAAGGTCACAACAGGTAAAGCAGTGAAGCACAAGGACCATGTCAGAAAGACTTAATTAGGCGAGCCTTTTGCATCCAAAACTTTTTAGATGCACTTCGAGCATTGGAGTTTTTATTCACATTAGAGTGGTTTTCAACTCCAGAATTGGAATAAAGGTTTAGAGCCTTTACCAATTCACCAATAAGTGCCATAGGATCTTGTGCTTGAGGCATATACACTTTCGGCTTATTTGCTTGCTTAGCTGCTTGCACCTTGTAACAATTTGGACGAATGTGTCCAGACTTTCCATAAAAATGACAAACCCAAACAGGCTTACTATACATCTTGTCCTTAGAAAGGGTAGACTCTTTATGTTTGGACTCTTTCAAATTAACCTTAATCTTCCTAGGAGGTGTGACCTCTACATGTTTAGTAGTCTCACTCACAGGGGGTTTAGAGGAAGAAGAAGGAACAAAGTTTGTGGAATTTGGTGCAGACACAGAGATGCTTTCAACAAAAGCTAATCTAGATTTGTCAGAGGGAGACTTTTGAACACTCAACATTTGATCAAGTTTAGAACTAGCAAATCTAGCAACTGGTAAATCAAGTTTTAAAGATTTAACTTTATCAAGAAAAATCATATTCTTAGTTTTCACATTGTTCAAAAGTTCATTAGCATCAAACAATTTAACAAGCAAATTTTTCTTATCAAGCTCAAGAGATGCAATTTTCTTTAAGCCTAATTCAACATTCATGGCATCCTTTGTAGCAACTTTGCAAAGTTTATTGTAGGCTTCTTGAAGATCTGCATTGTAACACCCGCCTCATTTAAATTGAATTTAATTGCTTCTAGAGTGGAATTTATGAATTATTTAATTACTTTTGAAGGTGATATTATTTTATATTATGGTTACTACAAAGAAAATAAATAAAAGAAAATGTAACGTGAGAGTTATTTTTGTGGATTATTCATATTTAACTTTTAGTCTCCTTATCAGCTAAGAAAAGATAAGAGATTAAAACCTTTTGGATTAGGAGGTTAAGTGTTATTGGACTTCTTAGAGTCCAAGCCCATCTAAACAACCTTAATAAGTTTTAATGGGTTTTAAATTTCAGCCCAAGTGGAATCTATTTTAACGTGTAAGTAAGCTAGGGTTTCCTATTGAAAAAGACACAGAGAGAGAGAGAGACGGCAAAATTACAAGAAACAAATCCTACATCCATGTGGTCGTGTGGTCAGGTATACCTCTCTCTCAAACCCTCATGGAAATAACTTACGTTGCTAGAGTAGTTTAATAGATTTGCTTTAAGGTCCCATATGAACTCTTGAATTAGGCGATAAGCTCTTAAATGATAGTTGCTAGAGTTTACACATGGTATTGGGGCTGGACTTTTGAATCTTGTAATCTATATCATGGTCAAGTTTCTAAACTTTTATCAATACATGCTTCAGGTTACTAAGTCCTACGGGTAGGAATTAATTGGTAAATCTATTGTGTTCTTTCTATGGCTTACGGGTAGGGAAAATCCTTGGATATTATATATATGTTAGATTAAAATTCTAACATTCAGTACATGCTATAGATTGCTATACGGGTAGAGATTTTTATGGATGCTATAAATATATTTGGATCTTATAGAGTATTTCATGGTGGTGTGGAAGTGTTATATGAAATCTTAAAGAAAATATAAATTTGACACTTAACTAGATAATGGTTGTATTGGAATTAACCTATTAGGACTTGATGAAAATCTTGGTGAACAGCCAACATGCATATTCTCATTAGATGGTATCCTTATGGGTTGTAATACCTCTATTAGCCTTAAAGACATAATAGTAGTAAGGAGAAGTAATATGTTATAGAGGATTGTAGAGATGTTTAAAGACTAGTAAATTATTAGGAAGTGTCCCTTACATCCTTATAGTATACGTCAAGGTGGATTAATTATATAATTGTGTTACTCCTTTACTTTTAGGTGTGGAGGAAGATCTCATTTGATTTTGGATCTAGACTACGGGTATTAGCAACTAAAGGTAAGTGAACTTCAGAACATGACGTCTCTCAAGACATGTATATTGATATATATTTTTTGTAAATATATATATATATATATATACATAATTGCAAAAGTAAAGTTTCCAAAAACTTATACCGTTGTCCATGCTTTATACACATACCTAAATTTTATTATTTCTTGTATATTACTTTGAAATTGTATAAGTTAAGAATGACTCAAAGCTATATTTTTGAGAAAGTATTGGTTATATGATATATGATTAATATTGGCAATATCGTAATAAAGTAAGAATGTTTTCAAACGGTCAGCTAGATAGTCTACAACCTTTGCCAACACAGGGTTAAGTGTTGGTTTTCGGCCGATGTAGCGCTATTGTGGTGTGTTGCAGTGTTATTGTTTGCTCTTTGGAGCCAGTGTTGCCTCTTTAAGGTTAGTGTTATTGTCCCCTATGGGAATCACCATCGAGTGTTTAGCAGCTTATGTCTTTGTCTAGCTAATGTTTAACGTTTTTCGTATCGAATTACTCTTTTTATTGTTATTGACTTTTATAAGTGGAAAAATTGTTTATTACTAATATATATTGGTTCTACCTATTTAGTATATTTTGGTTAACTAAAGTGGTTATTATTTTATTTAATGATTACAGTGTTATAATTAAATGTTTTATTCTTGACAGTTTTATAGAATATATTATATTATTGTTAAAGCTATTTGAAAATGTTTTGTAAAGACCATATTTTGTCAATGATACTAATATTTTGTTTTGAAAGACATCCTCATGTTATGTAGTCTCTAATTGGGCTTCTAGCTCACCCCCCCTTTCTTCACCCTTTTAGATTAGAGCATTGGAATATCTTTTGGTGGTAAATCATTGGAGACATAGATTGAAGACTTTTTTTGGAGCTATGTTAGTTAATGGACTGTTTTAGTATATTTTCTTGGGATAGTGAGTTTGGCATTTGTGGAACTCTTTGAGATTGTATTTAGAGACTTTATTGTTAAAGTTTTTGTTTTATGGATTTCATAGGAAAGATTTTGATGGTTTACAAAGTATATTTGTGGATACTTAATTATGCTCTGTTCTATTATACTATTGTTGATTGTTTATAAGACAGGTTATGCATCTAAATCTTTGGTATGGGTTTGGGGTGTTACATGCATCTTCAGAGAGTTTTCTATCAGAAGAGTTCTCTTCAACAGACACACTTTCATTGACTACAGCAGTAGCAGTGAAAGCAATGAAGTTTCCATCCTCGTTACATCTAGACTCATCATCAGAAACTTCATTATCACTAAGAGTTACAGCCATAGCCTTTCCCTTAGACCTTAAGTATGTAGGATATTTAGATTTCATGTGACTATACCCTTGACATCCAAAACACTGAGGACTCAAAGAATTATTTGAAGATTGACCAACTTTTTCTCTAGGTTTTTCATTGTTGTTAACCTTAGTGGGATCATTCTTCCTAAAGTTTCTAGGTTCAACAGTGTTTGTACCTCTTGCCCTTCTGTTACTGTTCCTAAGAAAGTTTTTGAAGTTCTTAGCAAGGTAAGCAATCTCTATAGTAGAGAGCTCATCATCAAATCTACCAACCTCAACATCATTAACTGACTTAAGAGCCATTGACTTGGATTTGCTAGGTTTGGGTAGGTCCAACTCATAGGACCGAAGAGATCCTACAAGTTCATCAATAGAGATGGAGTCCACATCCTTGATTTCCGTTATGGCAGTCACTTTGGGTCTAAAATCTTCATTTAAAGATCTAAGAATCTTCCTAACAATTTTAGGTTGATCATAGATTTCACCCAAGTTGTATACAAAATTAACAATGTCATTAAGTTTAACGTAAAATTCATCAAAGGATTCATCATCAGACATCCTAATGCTCTCAAACTTAGAAGTTAATTATTGCAACTTATTTATTTTGACAGCCTTTGTGCCTTCATGCATAGTCTGGAGAATTTTCCAAGCAATGTGAGCCACCTCTACATTAGAAATTCTCTTAAATTTCTCCATAGAAACAGCGTTAAAGATAGTATTCATAGCTTTGCTATTGAACCCAGTTGTTTCTTTTTGAGAAGTTTGCCACACACTCATAGGAGTAGTGGGCTTCTCCCATCCATACTCAACGGAGTTCCCGACTCTCTCATTAATAAATTTCAAGAATGCTTTCATTCTTACTTTTCAAATAAGCATAATTATTCCCATCAAAGTGAGGAAGAATAACTAGAGAGTGTCCGTGTTCCTTGACAACAGGGTTCAAGGATCAGCTCAGAGATCTAAAGATCTAAAACAAAAGAGCTACCTGCTCTGATACCACTTGTATGTTTTTAGACCCCTTTAAACACAATTAGATTAACCTAGTAAATTAGCCAAGTGATTACTTAGTCCAAATTTTAGATTTAGGTTATCATAATCAAACAATCATATCGTGTATAGCAGCAGAGAAGTAAATAACACAAAGATATGATCACTTAGGAAAACCAAACCGGTAAAAAAACTGGGAAATATTTAACCTAGTTATCCTTAAGGTAAATTTGAATCCACTATAGAAAGAATTCAAGTTTTACAATAGAATTTAGACCACTAACATTTTATTGCTACCCACCAGTAGAAACTTACTAACATAACCACGTGCAAGCTCCGAGACCAGGACTCCTTCTTTCTTAGATTCTCCAGCAAGTACAAGCACTCCCGCATGCGTATCTTTAAACTCCTTAGTGCAACAATTGAATGATCATCAAGTTCTTGAAGAAATATCCTCTTTGATAATCCTAAGCTTGTGTGAAGGAAAGCTCCTCACAAATCTCACAAGAGATTCACACAAACAGCAATATGAGCAACCATTAAAATGTGGCTAGGGTTTTTCTTATATATCTAGGGTAAAAACATAAAACCCTAAACGTTTTAGGAGTTAGGGCTGAGTTGGAAATCTGTAAAAAAAAAAAAAAAACACATATGCCCGATTTTCGATTGATCGAGCCTAACCTTCGATCAATCGAGCCAGGTTGAAATGCATAGTAGCTTCTGCATCAGCTTGATTCCAACTTTACATAAAAGAAGCAACTTTGAGCAAGTATAAACAAGACTAAACAACTTGTTTTGATCATGTTTTGCCAACAATACACATTAGAGTTCTAAATACATGAAATCCTAAGTCTTTAGAACCTAACAGAGTGCAATCAAGAAAGGTACTGATTCAATTGATGGTTATTTCCAAAAGATCAAGCAAGTTCGTGATAAACTTGCTGCTGTGTCAATGTTTCTGGATGATGAAGAGCTCTTTCTTATAGTTCTTGATGGATTACCATTTGAGTATGTTTATTTTAGTTCTGCAATCTGGACTTGTAATGATGTTTTGTTTATTGAAGAGTTGAATACTCTACTCAATGCAGAAGAGAGAGTGATCAAGAAAAGATCTAATGTTGTTGATCCTAATTTAGTGGCCATGGCTATGAATTTTCTGCCTCAAGGTCAAGGCTTTTCTTGAGGAAGAGGAAGTAGAAATAATAATTAGAGAGGAAGGAGAGGCTGTGGATACAATTCCAATGGTGGTTATAATACCAATGGTGGATATGGTAATTTAGGTTATAATCCTAACTCAGGTTCACAGTATAATCAATCCAAGTCACAAGGAGGACAAGGTCAATCTCAATCCCATAGGACAACTTGCCAAATCTGTGGTAAAAATTGTCATCTAGCAATAGATTGCTATCATAAGATGGATTTCTCATATCAGGGAAAGCATGCTCTTGCTAAGTTAGCTTCAATGGTAGCTAACTCTTTACAAGTGTAGAATTGCAATGGTTGGCTCACTGATACTGGATGCTCAGGCTATGTCACCCCCAATCTATCTTTGTTGCCACTGCATCAGCAACCAGTTTAGGGCAATGAGACAGTCACTGTAGGCAATGGACAAGAGCTTCCTATCACTCATGTAGGTCACGGTAAGCTTCAAACTTTAACCCATAGTTTCAGGCTAAATAATAAACTTGAATTCCTGATCTTGCATCCAATCTTTTGTTTGTTCATAATTGTGTCTTCAAAACAATGCATTTTGTTATTTTGATGTTAAGAAGTTCTCAATTTAGGATTTGCCTTCAGGGAGGATCCTCTACGAAGGGTTAAGTAAAGATAAGGTGTATCCCATTCCAACTTCTTCCACACTATCCTCCTTTACTGCTTTCAACTCTAGGTCCAGTGTGTCTGCTTTCACTTCTGTCTAACCTGATCAAATTTTACTTTGGCATCATAGACTTGGACATCCAAGTTATAAAATTTTGTATTTTGCTTTGAAAGATGTAATAAAGAATGTGTCTTTGTCTCAAATTGATGAACTTTGTTCCTCTTGTGCATATTGTGTAAGTGCTAAAATGCATAGATAACCTTTGAATAAAACTTCCATTGTGTCAAATTCTATCTTGGATATTTTTCATAGTGATGTTTGGGGTCATACCCCTCTCACTGCTGTTCTTGGTTTCAATTACTATGTTATCTTTGTTGATGATTGCACAAGATTTACATGGTTGTTTTCATTGAAACATAAGCATGAGATTTTATTTATGTTTAAGCACGGTAGACACCACATTTCGTATCCTTTATGACTCGGGCTCCCGTTCTTTAATGATGCTGAAATTCTAAGGCCCAAGATTGGTTTAGGGCCTAATCAGATTACAAATTGACTTGAGAGGTGTTAAAATGGAAAATATAACTTTTTTTTAGCAAATAAATCTATTTTTGGAAAATGAAAGGCTAAGGAAACCCTCGGCCTGCATACGTAGGCCAGGATCTGTATACGCAGGTTTGATGCATGCGTATGCAAGTATGGACTTGGGCACGCAGCTAGGGTTTTAGAAAACTATGAAAGACAAGTTTCCAGCATTAAAGACTGAGGTTTGGAATGAATCTCACATCATCTTGAAATCGTTCCAAACCTCTAATTTTTCAACTACATAAAGCCTTACATGGTATATTTAAAAAACATATAGAAAATCTTAAGGGAAAACCTATGATTTATTAGAAAAAGTGAATCAAAGAGGGAGTTTTTTCCACTAAACATCCTCAATTCAATTTTATTTGATTGAGACCTTTTTTGGTCTTGATCTTTCGAGTTTAAAATTACTAATCACTTTTATATTTGATTGTGAATAGATTGGCTGAGGGGAATGATCAAAATCAAGCTTGAAAAGCTTCTTGTTTGAGGTATTGAGTTTAAAACTTGTTTAATTTTTTTTTTTTTTCATTTTGATTATGTTTTAATATGTTTTCTTGCTTTATTTATGTGTTAACATGTATGTTTAGCTTAGGTTTTCTTTGCTTTATGATTTCATGCATGTTAAGTTGTAAGATTTTAGTTCTGTTCATTTTTTGCATTTTGGTGCTTCTAGGTTAAGGTTTAGGGTGTATTTGCGTGCGCATGCATTTTGCATGCATACAAAGGCTTGAAGTATGCGTACACATACAACTAACCTGCATATGCTGGCTTATGTATGCGCACGTATAATTGTGGCCAAAAACCCTAATTTAGGTGTTCTGTTTCTATTTCTTTGTTTCTTTCATATTATATGCCCATGTCTTGTCCATTTTTATGCTTTTATGTCTCTGTTTCTCTATTTAATTGCTTGTTTGCCTTTGACATGCTAAATTAAGGTTTCTTTTCTATGTCTTGCTTATACACCATGAACATGCATTCATATGTCCATCCATTGATGCATAGGTGCTGAGATGTAGTAAGATAAGTAAGATAAGTCATGCATTCACATAAACATGCATTTTGATGATCAATATGTTTGTTTTACGCTTTGATTTCAAGCCTAGATATTTGGGATATATTTGATGATTAATAACTTATTTCCATGTTTCTGTCATTATTTGTTTGTTGCCTTGGATGAGATGATAGGATATGCGTGGTAGATGTATGTTAGGTTTGAGATGATTGCCATGATAGATGCATGCTAGGGTTTGTGAGGACAACCATGATAGATGTATGCTAGGGTTGGTTGATAAGCATGATAGGTGTATGTTAGGATTGTGATGAAATGCCATGTTGTTTGCTTAGATGTATGGTAGTGTGTGTGTGAGTTAGAATGCAATATTAGGTGTGCCTTTAATAAGATTAAGAAGTAAGACGCAATGAGTGGAAGCCGACCCACGGGTCGGGCGGTTTTGGGCGTCTAACACCTTCCCAAAATTGTACCTAAACTCTGAACCCATACTCTAGTAGTAAGATTAGTCCTTCCACATAAAGGCGCTATATTCATGGTTCTAACCATAAAACTAGGTGGCGACTCCTTATTTCTCTGCCCCGGTCCACTCAATTGATGCGTACTCTCTAAAAAGCCAATTGCGCGTTGCGCTCACAAGCACTTTAAAGCTCTCTTTGAGAACCAATACTCTACCAAAATCAAGGTCCCTAGGATAAATAATGGCATTGAATACACTAACACTGCTTTTCAAGCCTTTTGTTCTTCAAATGGCATTCTTCATCAGACTTCTTGCCCCCATACACCTCAGCAAAATGGTGTTTTTGAGAGAAAACATAGGCATATAGTTAAGACTAGTCTTTCCCTCTCTATAAATCTCATCTACCCTATAACTACTGTTCTTATGCATTCTCTACTGTTGTGTATCTTATCAACATATTACCTTCTTTTGTGTTGAATTTCAAATCTCCTAGGAGACTCTTTATTCTAGACCACCACCTCTTCAAGCTCTAACATCCTTTGGTTGTGCTTGCTATCCATACCTTAGGCCTTATAATAAGAATAAGCTTCAACCTAGGTCACAAGAGTGCACTTTTCTTGGATATCCTCCTTTATCAAAGTGTTATATCTGCCTTGATCCTTCCTTTAACAAAATATACATTTCTTGTTTTGCTTCATTTAATGAGTCTCTTTTTCCTTTTACTCATAATTTTGTGTACACTGATCCTTATATTCCTTTCACATCTAATTTTTCTCATTGGTTTTCTTCACCCTCTCATCTCATATCTGATATTGCTGATGTTCCTTCTTCCTCTTCATTTGATTGTTCTCCTTCCTCATTTCCTTTAGACCTTACTACTTCTCTTTTACCATATATATTGATGTACCCTCTTTTGTTATTGCCTCTCCACCTGAGATTTCTAGCTTTACTCTTATTCCTACTCCTCCCTCTACTTCTACTTCTACTTCTATTCTTGATTCTTCCTTTCTTGTCACTCACAACACTCATCCTATGATTACAAGATCAAAACATGGCATATATAAGCCTAAAGCTTTGTAGGTTCATTATGACTACACTGTGACAGAACCACCATCTTTTATTGTTGCTAAACATCCTTAGGGGGTTGCTGTTATGGATTCTAAATTTCAATCACTTCAAAAGCAAAAGACTTGTTCTTTAGTTCCTTTACTTGCAAATAAGAATATTGTTACTTGTAAGTGGGTGTACAAGTTGAAAAGGAATAGTGATGGAACCATTGCTAGATTCAAGGCTAGATTGGTTGCTAAGGGCTATCTTTAGCAGTTTGGGTTAGATTATGAGGAGACTTTTAGTCCTGTTATAAAGCTTGCCACTGTGAGGTTATTATTGGCTTTGGTAGTGAACAACCATTAGGAATTGAGACACCTTGATTTGAGTAATGCTTTCTTGCATGGACTTTTGAAGGAATAGGTTTATATGGTCCAACCTTAGGGCTATGTTGATCCTAAGTTCCCTAAACACGTTTGTTTACTTCACAAGGCTCTTTGTGGTCTTAAATAGTCCCCTAGAGCCTGGTTTGAAAGGTTTACTACTCTATTGTTGCACATTGGTTTTTTAGCTTCAGTGCAGATGGAAATTTATTCATTTACAAACATGGTTCCCATCTAGTCTTTCTATTGTTGTATGTTGATGATATAATCATCACTAGGAATAACCCTGCCTTCACTGCCACTCTTATTCATCAAGTAAGTTTTGAATTTGATCTCAAGGATCTTGGTCTACTTCATTACTTTCTTGGCCTTTAAATTGATTATACTACAACTGGTTTATTTGTTCACTAGACTAAGTATGCTTTTGATTTGTTAGTCAAGTTTGCTATGACTGATTGTAAACCTTGCAAGACTCCTTGCTCTCCAAATCATCATCTTCTTCCTCATGACAACTCTCTCTTATATGATCCTACTTCTTACAGAAGCCTTGTTAGAGCACTTCAATATCTCACATTCACTAGACCAAATCTATCCTTTGCAGTTTAGTAGGCCTATCAATTTATGAGTTCTCCTACTTAGAACCATCTTCAAGCTACTAAGCATATCTTGAGATACATTCAAGGCACTCTACATTATGGCCTTGCATTCACACTTGGTCCTCATTCTTTATCTGCTTATATTGATGCAGATGAGGCTGGGGATCCAATTGAATTGTAGGTTTATCATTGCGATTGTTGTTTTCTTTGGCAATTGCCCCATTACTTGGTCTGCAAAGAAACAAGCTACTGTCTCTAGGTCTTCTACTAAGGCCAAGTATAGAGCCTTAGCATCTTCAACTACTAAGCTTTGTTGGATTCGTATGCTTCTTCGAGATTTGGGAATTTTTCTTCCTCATCCTCCCTTGTTGTGGTGTGGCAATGTTAGTGCTTTGGCTATTGCTTCGAATCCTGTTTTCCATGCTTGTACCAAGCATATCGAGGTGGACTATCATTTTGTTCAAGAGAGGGTTTTAAAACATGATCTTTAGGTGAAGTCTATTTCATTTCACGATCAACTTGTAGATATTTTTACCAAAGGTTTGCCTTCTCCAAGGTTTCTTTGGCTTCCTTCCAAACTCATGTGGAAATTCCCCTTTCGTTTGAGGGGGGATGAAAGCCCAAGCTGTAGAATTGAAGAACTTGCTGAAGAAGAAGATACTATTCCAATAGTAACACCAAAAACGGTGTTGTCCAAGAACAAAGCTTCTCATGTGTCTCACTTAGACAGAAACGATTTCGTTTCTCTCAAATAGAACGATGTCATTTCATGCTATATGTATTGGTTTAGTTAAGTGTTTATATGTGTGCACGTGTGAGAGGTGGTTAAAATCTGTTAGCGTGATTCTCGGGTTTTTTAGATAGTTTCCAAATTTTTGTATCCTTCCTTCTCAGTATATATATTGTACAAGCGCACCTCAATTGTAATTTAGTCATTTTTGTTCAATCACAGTTTGTTTTTCAATAACAAAAAATTCACTCACTCTGCTTCTTCGTTTCTTTGTATTTTCTTTGTGTTTCTTCAAGATCAAAATAAATAGTATACATTTGTAAAGTTGTTATTTACAACTATGTTTTATGTTGGCTTTATTCCATGTCAAAAAGTGTCGCAATTGCTTTAATTTTTTTCCTTGTATTTTGTGGGATTTTATTGTATTGGGTTTAGTATCAAGTTGGTGAAGACTCAAGCTTAAATGAAGAATCTATGGATCTCGCGAGTGTCTCACTAGAAGCTAACCCGCGACAGAGCCACGTGAGGAGCACATGATTGGAAGCTGAAGAGTTGTGCCAGACTGTTGTTTTCACGAGTGTCTCGCGGGTAAGGCCTTCCCGCGAGACAGTCGTGAAATATTCTACTTGGAGGATTTTTAAGAGTGACTTTCTTACCCTTCACCTATATTATATATACCCTCATTACCCACAAATGTATATGAGGCCATTCAGAGAGAAAAACCCTAGATAGGTGTTCTACAACACACACACCCATCTTTTTGAGAGAGAGAGCTACTCATTCTTAGTGAGAAATTATTGTAGAATCTTCTCCATCCCTCTCCCATTAACATACCTTCAGAGAAGATTTGTACCCAAACACAACCCACACTTATTCAGAGTGTAAGGAGTGTTTTGGAGCTACTGGAAAGTATTGGAAGAATCCAAGGATGGCAGATGCAACATGGAGCTTGTTGCGGGATCCAGAGAGCTAGACAAGACAGGGTTCCGAGAAGCCTTGTTGGAGTAGGAGCTTTGAGGGCTTAGGTACAAAAGGTAGATTAGGCTAGGAGTGTCTCTTGCTCACCCTTGTATCTCACCTGATTGTTTAGTGGATTGATTTCCGCTTGGAGGGCGGCGGAGAGGTTTTTCGCCGAATTTTTCGGTTTCCTCTTTGATAACATGTCTCGATGTTATCTGTGTTGCATCTCTCTTCCCTACTCTTGTTCATTTCATTTTTATTGCTGTGTTGCTTTAAATATGGATTAGAGTAATTGTCTTGCTTATACGCTTGTGTTTACACTATTCTGTACTTAGTATTAAGTTAGTGTAAAATCAACCAAGCCGTAATTTTAATTTGGGGGTCTAAACAACTTTTGTGTTTTCGACACATTTTCGAGCTTTCAACATTCATCCCAAATTTTATTGTTTGTTTGTTTGTTTGTTTGTTTGTTTGTTTGTTTGTTTTTTTTTTTTTTTTTTTTTTTTTTTTTTTTTTTTTTTTCATTTTCTTGATGGGTTTGGGTAGTGGTGGCTCTTGGTGGCATCCTTAGCGGCTTGAGATAGTGTCTTTAGCAACATGGGTTGGTCTCTCAGGTAGATAGGAGGTTTGGGTGATCCTTAGGAAGGAGATGAGTTTTGGTATATGATATTCAGGTTAGACAAATAAGTTATGAGGTGTGATTGTATGTGACAAGTTTTATTCTTTTATTTGCAATAAGCTGACATGTTATATTATTATTAAAAGGTTTAAAACCAGGGTATTTGTAACACCTTAATTGTTTCCCCACAAAAAAAGGAAAAGAAAGAAGGGTTAGATTTTTTAGACCTACATGTGACACCCCTCTACCTACCCACTCATTCTCAACCACACAACTCCACAAATATCTCTCTCCCTCTAGACCGGCAGCCCCTATTCTTTAACACTCAAACACAAACACAAACACAAACACTCACATCCCTCTATCTCTCTCTCTACTGAATCTCTCCTCCCTCTTGGTCTCTTGGTTAGCTCTAACTAGATTTTCGGTCATCAAACTCCTCTCCATGGTTTGACTTCTCCTAACATGTATCTAAGATTCCAAGGTACTTGGTGATGGATCTATTAAATTGATTGGTTGAATGCGGTGCTC
The DNA here is from genome assembly GCA_030445155.1 of Quercus variabilis. NCBI lineage: Eukaryota > Viridiplantae > Streptophyta > Magnoliopsida > Fagales > Fagaceae > Quercus > Quercus variabilis. The sequence goes on along the minus strand of CP129445.1, from coordinate 51,646,850 downwards.
AATTGAGGTAAATTTGGATTGGACTACTGAGGTAAGTGGCTTCTTAATGAGATTTTTAAAAAGGAATCATTATTGCACTAAATTATTTTATGTTTAAAACCATTTTGGAACATCATTCATGGTTTTCCTAAATTGTACTATGTGTTCTATTGTTGTTAATCATTTATGGAAAATGCATGAAGCATTGAAACTTGAAAGTGCATCATATTTCTTATTCCATATAGGGAAATGCATGATTTATTAGCATGGAAAAGACTAGCATCTTTGGTTAAATTCTTGAGAATGGATTTTATGGATTTATTGCATTATTTGCAAAATATGAAGATGCTTTGATAATTGGGAAAGTTGATACAAAATATTCTTGACAAGAAATGAGTTTGAAGGCTGTGAATATCTTTGGATATTAAATGGTTTTGTCAAACTACTTGGAAATGAACGGTGTTTTGATTTCATGTAATCTATGAGCTCTTTATGTTTTACCCTTGTGTTGTGACGTGTGATTACCCGGTGATTACCTATGATAATAGCTTAATTTTGCATATTTATATCATTATTAGAAAGCATTATTATACTTATTTTGAATTAATTCATGCATTTTATAATTGGTTTTGGAATAATGCTGAATAATCAATTTTGTGCTCAATTGAATTTTAACGCATGAATTTGTCTTTTGTAGGATAATGAAATTAAATAAGTGGATTTGTGCAAAGAAGAAAGCTAATGAACTTTAATTTTACAAGGGCCATGATAAAGTCAAAGAGGGCCAACCCAATTAAATTCAAGTCAACTGGAGCAAGGAATCAAATGAAATTTGCATTAAATCCAAGTCCAATTTGGATTAGGATTTCAGCTTGCACACCAATTAGTATTTGGAGCATAACTTTCTACTTAAATGTCCAATTGGGATGATTTAAGTTGGGCTGGAAAGCTAACTTAAAGAGCTACAACTTTGTAGTTTACCAAAACTCCAAATTCTGAAGTTAAATGGGCCAAAAATGTCAGTTAAGTGAAGCTTAAAAACAAAATCCCAACGGAAATTCAACTTGTAATAGGATTCATTGATGTATTTAAAGGCTCTTTAGGGTAAAATTCAGAAGAGAGCTGCTGTAGAACATAATTTGTGTTTTTTTAAAGTTTCTTTACAGTTTTTAGAGTTTTATTTATGTTATGACTTGCTAAAAGCCTTGCTAAGGCAAGGGTGAAACCCAACCGTTTATTGGTATGTTCTTAACAATTATTTATTGGTTTTAATGATTATTTTTTTATGTTTTTTATTGTTTTACTTATCTAGAAAAGTGTTTAGTTCTATATAATTTTTTGATTTATCGTAGACTCTGGGCACGTTAAATGCTTAGTATTCCCTGTGAACTAATTCACTAGTTTTGTTTTTCCTAAAATCAATCAACTGCATTAAACTAGCTTAGACAATTACTTCTTGAGTTTTTATTGTTAAATTATCTGACTAAGATCATCCTTCGTATGAATTTTAGTTGAGTTATAAAATAAATATTGTTAAGACTACCAATAGATGTGTTGTGTGTGGATTTCTAAACCTTAGCGCCTTAATATATTGTTATTTTCTCTTAATTTAAATTAACTTTACTAAACCATAAAAAATCTCTCCAATTAAACTTTGTTATTTTAGTTTTATTCTCTTGTGGTTTGCTAATCAATTCCCTTTTCCCTGTGGATTCGACTTTGGACTCACCGAGTTATTATTTTGCGACAATCCTGCACTTGGGAGCATTATTTAAGTCGCTGCAACCTAGCTAGATACTATAGTTTGTGTGATATTGGTATCTTATCACCAGTCTTTGTGATCGTAGATTAGTTTGGGTTGTGTGGTGGCAATGAGTTCTGTCTTTGTGACGGCAGATGAGGTCTTTGTGACGGCGTTGCACATGGCCTTGGGTTGGATTTTCTGGTTTTGGAATAATGTTTTGATAGCTCACAGTATATAGTATGTAGTTTCTTGTTGAGATTTTTTGAGAAAGTTTTGTGCTGCATAGTTTTAATCATTCTTCTCATTTTACCAATGAAAATGAATTTGTTGTATTTTCATGGAAATTCCCAAATTATAGCATGTTTTGTAAAATGTTCATTATCATGAAACCTGCATTTCCTCCATTGCCATTAATTATGCTACTTATTGGGTTTTAGCTCATCCCACTCTTTCACAGTCTTATAGAATAATTAGCTACACCTTGTGAATGGAGCTTGTCTTATTGGTGGTGATTGGACTTTTATGCTGAGTTGGGAGACTTACATTATTAATGGTTGATGATTCGATCTAGTTGTTTTTAAGGAAGTAGTAGTTTTAATTCTATTAGAGGTTGGGCTCTTTTAAGGTTTGTTATTCCAAGAATTTTGTTGGGGTTGCATATTTTTGAGAACATTGGAGTTTTATGTTAAATCATTTGGTGTTTGGAATATTCATGTAAAGTTTGGAGGCACATGAGTTCGTATTGTTTGTGTATGTGTTATAGAGCTTTGACTTATATTGTGGAGAGATCAATATGTTTATTTATTTTATCATATGGAAAGATAAAAATTCCTCTACGATTTGTTCAAATGGTTCTCTTTCTCATGCTTTGGACCTATTTGGATTTGGAGTGTGACAGTATTACACCTCATTTGTATAGAATATGCAATCTTTATTAATAATTAATTTTGAATGCATTAAATTAAAACTCATAAAATATTTAAAAAATAAGTTCTAATATTACAAAACCTTCTCAAATCATAACAATACAACAATTAAAAAATATAACCAATTTAAATCTTAAAATATAAAAATATAAATTCAATAATACTATATTCAAAAGCATCATAAATTTAAAATTTGAAGGATATATATATATATATATGCCTTATAAAAAACTTATAAAAAAAATTTCTTAATTGTTTAAATATAAACAGGGCAATATAGGTTCACAAAAACAGAGCCTATATTTTTTATTTAAAAAAAAAAAAAAACCCCTATAGTGGCGTTTTCAAATCGCCAGTACAGGTTCACAAAATTGCCGGAACCCATACAGGCATTTTTAAAAATGCTAGTGTAGCTCACTTGGGGTTATTGTCATGCTTATTGGCCAGCGGTTGAAACCGTTAGTATTAAAAGCATTGGGATTGGTCAATTGAGTCTATACCAACACTTTTTTGCCCTATATTGGCAATTTTTTTTTTTTTTTTTTGAGAAAGAAACCACATTCATTTAATCATAATAATAAGGAATCTTGATACAAAGCTTCCAATGCAGGTGGGGGAGAATCCTCCAACCAGAACAAATCAGATTCTAACTCTCTAGCATACTGCGCAAGAGCATGCGCTACCCTATTACCTCCCCTCCTAATCTTACTAATTTTAACCCATTGTAAACCAGCCATTAAATGGCGGATGTCATCAACCACATTACCAAAAAATGAATAGTTAGCCACATTTGAAGAAATAGCTTGCATCACATTTTTATTATCTCCCTCAATTATTATTCTAGTGAAACCAGCATCCACAGCAAATTCAAGAGATCTTCTACATGCCAAAATTCAGCTTCCTCACTTGTTTCAATCCTCGGCCCAATAGCAGACATACTAGCCATAACTCACCCCTTTCATTTCGAATTATTGCTCCTATACCAGATTTCTCCACACCTGAAAAAATTGCTGCATCAAAATTCAGCTTATATACCATTGATGGAGGTGGCTGCCATACTTCACCAATTGGTTGCTCCGTTGGACCCACTGTTAAATGCCTTTGAGCTTGCTTAAATTCCTGCAGAAACTCCTCAGCTCTCTTGTTCAGGCTGGTTGGGTGCTTCAGCTGTCCCCCATACAATACACAGTTACGTTGGTTCCATATGATCCAATTTTGGAGCCAAAACAACTCCAGGTCTTCAGTTGATAGCCGATCCACAAGATACTCAACCAGCTAAAGAATATCATGGAAAACTAAATATCCCTTCTGCAGTTTCGGTATACTCCCAGCCCACACGTCAGTAGCAGCAGCACAGCGCCATAATGCGTGAATATCTGTCTCCACCTCCCTTGTACAGATAGGACATTTGTCTTCAGTGATGATCCTTCTCTTCACTAGATTGATTCGTGTAGGTAAAATACCACTGCATGCTCTCCAACAGAAAATTTTTATTTTATTTGGAATATTCAGCTTCCACAGGACCGGCCAAATAAGTCTTCCAACACAGCCCCCTGAAGATTCAGCCCGATTTGCATTACCTCTCATTCTTCGTGCTACCTTGTATGCAGACTTTACAGTGAATTTCCCATTTTTATTGTGTAGCCAACTGATTAAATCAAGAACAACCATTCTGCTCAGCGGAATTTTGGTAATTGCATCAGGATCTTCTCTATGGAACAAATCCATGATCACATCCCTTCTCCATTCATGTGAATCTGAATCAATTAATTCGGATACAGCCATCTCTTCAACCGATTCATTAGTGGGGTGAAGAACTTTATTTGTGGGGTAATTGGGAATCCATTTATCCCCTAACACACTTATTGAAGACCCATTACCCACCTTCCAACAATAACCCGATCTAATAATGGGAATTGCAGCCACCAAACTCCTCCATACATAAGAACATCCTGGAGAATCTTTAGCTTCAAGAAAAGAGGACCGAGGAAAATATCTTGCTTTGAAGCACTTGTATAGCAAAGAATCATTGCCTTGGATCATTCTCCACCCTTGTTTAGCCAACATTGCTAAGTTAAAATCTCTCAAATCTCTAAACCCCATTCCTCCCTCCCTCTTTGAAGTTGAGAGCTTATCCCAATTCGTCCAATGAATCTTTCTTTCATTGCCAACTTGGCCCCACCAAAATTTAGCACATAAGCTGTCTAGTTCATCACATAATTTCATAGGAAGTTGGAAGACGCTCATAGTATATGTCGGTATAGATTGAGCAACTGCCTTGATGAGAATTTCTTTCCCCGCTCTAGATAAAAGCATTCCTTTCCAACCTTGCAGCTTCTTCCAGATTCTGTCTTTCAAATAAGAAAAGGTGTGGTACTTGGCCCTACCAATCAAAGATGGCAGCCCTAAATAAGACTCAAATTTCATCACCTCCTTGACACCCAAAATCTGCAACATCTGCTGCTTCTGAACTTCATTTGTGTTAGTGCTAAAATAAACAGAGGACTTCTCCAAATTTATGCTTTGACCTGAAGCATTTGCATATGTTTGGAGAATCTCCACAATAGCCTCCCCTTCATTCTGTACAGCCTAGCAAAACAACAAAGAATCATCTGCAAACAATAAGTTAGTAACTCTGGGTGCTCCTCTGCAAATAGAGACTCCTTTGATCCTCCCTTCCAGTTCTGCTTTTGCCAATAAAGCTTTAAAGCCTTCTGCACATAACAGAAACAGGTATGGTGACAGTGGGTCTCCTTGTCTTATTCCCCGTGAGGGGTGTACCATACCATAGGGTTTGCCATTCACCAAAATAGAGAAGGATGTTGTGGTGATACAACTCATCACCCTCTCTATCCATTGTGTTGGGAAACCCATTTTCTCCATTATCCCCTGAAGAAATTGCCATTCCACCCGGTCATAAGCCTTGCTGATATCTAGTTTCAATGCCATGGATCCTTTCTTGCCTTTCTTCCTAGCATGCATTGTATGTAGTGTTTCATAGGCCACTAACACATTGTCTGTGATCAATCTTCCTGGTACAAAAGCACTTTGTGTGGGCGCGATAATCTGTGGGAGTACTTGTTTCAATCTGTTTGCCAAGACTTTGGAAATAATCTTATAAATCACATTACATAAACTTATTGGCCTAAAGTCAGACATTTTTTCTGGGTCTTTTACTTTAGGAATAAGAACAATATTTGTGTGATTTATTTCAGGTAACATATTTCCATTATTCAAAAAATCCAAAACAACACTAATAACATCAGTACCAACTATATGCCAGAATTTTTGATAGAAAAGGGCATTCATACCGTCGGGTCCTGGGGCCTTGGTAGGTCCCATTTGAAATAAGGCCACTCTGACTTCATCAGCAGTAAACTCACTAGATAAGACCTCCTTCATATCTTCAATCACCCTTGTATGAACAGCATTCAAGCACTCCTCCATCTGATCACTAGCCTCAGCATGAAATAAATTGTGGAAATAATCTGAAGCTACCCCCACTACATCTTCAATTTCCTCAACCCACTGCCCTTGATCATTTTTGATTCCCCTAATGTGATTCTTCCTTCTTCTTTGAGTAGCTTTGGAGTGAAAAAATTTGGTGTTTTTATCCCCATGCTTCAACCAAGAAACTCTAGACCGTTGAACCCAAAAAATTTCTTGTTTTTGGAGAAGCTCATCCATCCTTTTGCTTAAATCCAAAAATTCGGCCTTGCTGGTTTCAGAAATTTCTTCCTCATTCAATCGATCCAGTCTTTTTTGAGTCTCCTTGATAGCTTCAACTTCCGGAGTGGTCCAAGCCGAACCCCAACTCAATAATTCTGCTCCACATCTCTGAATTTTTTGCTTGATGGACTCAAGACCATGGGAATCACTATTGTCTCTACCCCATGCCTCTTTAACCGTGTCTTCACAGTCAGCTTTTAGCAGCCAAGCCTCCTCAAACTTGAAACTCTTCTCCCTTCGCTGCCTTTGATGATTAAAAGATTCTACTTGCAACAATAGTGGAAGGTGATCTGATGCATGGGTTGATAAGTGTGTAACTCTGCTCACTGGGAACTTCCTTAGCCAAGCTTCATTGGCCACACCTCTATCCAACCTGATTTTTGTATTTGCATCTCCCAGTCTCTTGTTATTCCATGTAAATGGATACCCCTTGAACCCAAGATCTTGCAACTGGCAAGACTCCAAAGCTTCTCGGAATGCATCAAGCTGTGAAGTTTGTGGTGGCCGTCTACTTTTCTTCTCTGAAGCATGTAGAAAAGCATTAAAGTCCCCAATAATCATCCAAGGTCCCTCTACAAAAGTCTTCAAATGTTCCAACAATCTCCAAGATTTCTCTTTTTGTTGTGCCTCCGGCCATCCATAAAACCCAGTCAAGAACCATCTAAACCCATCCTCTTCAGTTACCACTGCTAAAACATGGTTTGCAGTATAATTAATAATCTCCAAATTAATAGTATTCTTCCATAAGAAAGCTAATCCTCCCCCAGCATCAGGGTGCTTAACAATAAGCTTATTATTGAAAGGCAAATCACTGTACAAATTCTCAAATCCATCCTTGTCCAGTCTAGTTTCCATGAGAAAACAGACTGTGGGAGCTTGTTCTCTCACAATTTTGCGAAAGCTTCTACCTGTCCAAGGGTTCCCAAGCCCTTGACAGTTCCAACTTATCAGCCTCATTGCTCCCGGCAAGGGTGGCTGTCCACCCCCGCCGATATATCAACAAGATTATCTTCCTCATCTAGTACTCTTCCTCTCTTAGCTTCATGTTCCTCAACCTGTCCATTGCTAGTCTCCCTTACATCCCTCTTCCCAAGTGATGACAATGTGATTGCTCTAGTTAAGCCCCCAAGCCCAAAATCCATCCTATTAATACGGGTCCAAGTAGTTTTGGGCCTAGTAGTTGATAGCCCAAATTCATCCGTGGGTTTGTCAACATCATTTAAAGATTTATTGTAAATCCCAGCCTCCCTGAAATCTATCTGCCCTACCTCCACGTTGGACCCCATTAATTCCTCCATACAACCCGTATGAGAATCAACATTACTCTTCAAAATTGGCATTAAATTCGGAGTGGGGCACACACTCTCAAACTCCATTTGATTCACGTTTGCATGGTTAGATGACTCAGCTCCCTTTGCATGCTTAATTTCCGCCTCTACTTCCGCTTCAGCTCCCACTTTCATGGAATTAGCCTCATCGTTTGCACTAGGGTTTCCAGAATTTTCTGCTGCCCCCGTCACCTTCAAGCTAGGACTCATCTGAACAGGCTGCTTCATAGAATCACCGCCTCCACCTTCCTCCGAACTGGGTTTAGTACTGGAATATGGCCTGGTTGAAGCCCTTGCTCGTCCCCCTCCTGCCTTAAGAAACTCTCCATACTTCCACCATTCTTCTCCGCTACATAGTGTGCTGCACAATGCTTCAAATCATGCCCCAATATCCCACAGTAATGGCAGAAAATAGGAAGTCTCTCATACTTAAAATCCACCCAATACCTCTCCCCATCCGTCCCAGCAATAAATCCACCTCTCCTAAGGGGTTTCATAATTGGTAAGGCCACTCGAACTCGCATAAAAAAATTGACATCATCCTTCCTTTTTTTCCATTCAACTTCTTCCACTACTCCCAGACACCCACTAACTTCCTTAGCAACCTGAGGAGAAATCATGTCGAACGGCGCACCCCATATTTGGACCCAAAGGGATGCCGTCACCATTCTAATGTTTCCTACAGTCATTCCCTTCTGCCATCGTTGCAACATGAGAAGCTGATTGTCAAAAGACCATGGTCCACCTCTCAAGATCCTATCCATCTCAAATTCGGATTGGAATTTAAATTGGAACAAATTCGGCCCTACTTCTGAAATTTCCAAAGCATCCTCAACTCCCCAAGCCCTCTGTATCGTATTCTTTGCTGCCATCTTGTTAAAGGGCTTGCATGTTAAAAACTTCCCTATTAGACTTAGATTGCAACTCTCAAGCAGTTCTAATCTTCCTTCATCAGATACCTCAATAACTTCTTCCTCTTCCGAGGTTAACTTCATCTTTTCCATGCTGTCTGCCATCTCGTCCGCCATAGTGGTAGTAAAAAGCAAAAGCAATACCCTTTGCACAGGCCAAGGGAGGGAGAACCTCGTGGGTACACGAGAGAGAGAGCTCCATGCACGGGAGAGAAAATCACTTGTACCCCTATATTGGCAATTTAAAATAACTATTATAAGTCAATTTTTTTTTTCTTGGGCAAGTACAAGGATAAATGTTAACTCTTGTTCCCGTCCCATTTGCTATGCAGGTAAAATCTGTCCATTAAGGACGGGTGATGCGGGTATCCACCAGGATGAGTGAGTTTGAATTATTATTGGAGTGTATGTAAAAGTCCTATTTTACAGCTCATCCGGATTCAATTATTATCAAGTAACTAATGGTAAAATGAGATGAGAGATGATCAGCTGGAATTAACATTTTACGTAATTACTAGTTAAGGCAACACGTGCAAGGCACGTGCTTGCTGTGGAAAAAAAAAATGCTGTAGTAATTAAGGTCAATTCTAGATTTTATTTGTATTACAAAACAAAGATATGAATCATTTGATTTTTAAAATATATAGAGATTTACATTAATCAAAAGAGACATTAATTTTAAGAATTTTGATAATTATGTCGTAAAAAGTTAATTTCATTCGTTTAATAATTTTGATCAACCACAAAGTTAGAGTAGCTATTTAACATATAAATATTTATTTAACTATAATAGTTTTTTAGTACCTACTTGCCAAAGACAATATATCTATTATCTAAAAACTTCTAAGAATAATAACGAATATCATCATCTTTGAACAATAAATAACTGAGTTTTGCTAAGAAATTAAAAAAGAAAAAAAAAAAGATAACAAAAGGCTTTTGTTATCGAATATCATCATTCTAACTTTCTAAGAATTTTTATCATTTAAAACTCAAAATACATAAAGAAAATTTTTAGGATGTTAAAATTTAGCAGGAGTAATTTAGCCATTACACAATAAAATATTTTAAGAATCATAAGCTTTCATTAGAGTTTAATTGAGAGAATAACAATATGGCATATTTGCTCCTTCCAAAATATTAAGGGAAAAATTGCTTGATTTTAAAATTTAAGGAAGAATTGTAAACTACCCCAAAAATAAAGGATGAAAAATGTTTTTTTTCCTAAATTTTTGTTTTTGTGTGCAAAACTATGTGTTTTTACTTAAAATAGTGTTTTAAAGAAAAAAAAATACTAAAAGTCAACCCAAGAAAATTGTATGTGGAATAGTGAATTTTGGCTCAACAAAGTTGATTAAACCAACAAAAAATTTCTAAAAACACAACAGAATGACGCAACATTTTCATAATACCTTTATATTTTTGTTATATTTTATTTTAACTTGTAAAGAATTGATAACTCAGCAGTTTTGAAAATATTGTGACAACATCAAGATGTCTTAACATTTTTCACAAAAAAAATGTTATGTCTATGACATTTTCACAACAAATCATAAGTAGTAGGTTACTATAAGTTGTTATTGGTGGGCAAAAAAGTAGTTTCATTGATAAGTTTAAATTAGAACCAATAATAATTTACCATATTTGATTTGTTATAAAAGTGTTGTAAAAATTATTGTTGACAAACCAAAAATAATATAGCAAATATACTACAACTTTATGCATTTACCAAAAAAAAAAAAAAAAAGGCCAGCAAAACAATGAAAGTTAAACAAATCAAAACTACTGTAGCAAAATTACTATAACTTTTCGCATTCACTTTATATATATATATATATATATATATACACATTGCACTTGTAATGTAAATTGATATTGTAAACACATAAAAATTGGTAAATGTTGTACACATTGCAAAATTTGTATAATTTTTTTTTTTTTGCAAATGTATATAATATTTGCTACTTTTTGTGTGTATACGATGTAAACTTACATTACAAATAAAAAGTAAACATATAAAGATCCTTTAAAAGAAAAGAAAAGCTCAAACCAAGTTGGTGAACTTGAAGGAAAAAAGAGAGAAAAAAGGCAAGTTACTAAATCAAAAATATTGTTTATAACACTATTAATGAGTCTATTTGCTCTTTTTATATATAGAAAAAAAAAAAAGAGCACAAATCGATAACTGAAAAAAATAATAAAAAAATAAAAAAAAGCGATGAACGGTACATATTGAACAAACCCAAAGACTGTAGTTTTTATACATTTACCCAACAAGTGTCACAACATTTTCACAAAACATTTATTTTTAGTTGTGATTAGTCATAATTTCATATTTTATTATTTTATTTTGACTTACAAGAAATTGATACCTCAATAATTATGAAAATATTGTGAAATTTGTTGTGTCAGTATAACGATATATATAAAAAGAAAAAAAAAAAAAAAGGTAAAAACGGAAGACTTGTTAAAAAAAAAAATGTAGCTACTGTTGTGCCACTTGATACTGTAATTACTGTTCACAACTTAAAAAAAGAAAAAGAAAAAATGGCACCGTAAAGACATTATTATTTTTTATTTTTATATAGTTAATAGAAATAGAAATAGAAGTTGTAATGATGTCGAACATGAATATCAACTAGAAGGACCATTTCAGGTCCAATTCCTCCAACTCAGTTTCCAAAGAATAATTCATGCTTCTCCGTCAATATAGCCTGCCAGCATTAAAAAAAGGAAAACCCTTGAAAAAGTTTCCACGTCACATCAAAATTAATTTTCACGTGTGATACAACGAAATATATATATATATATATATTAACTTTCCTCCGAAATTCAAATTAAACATTCCTTTGAAAAAGTTAATGTGTTTAGTAAGGCATTTAGAAAACATGGCCCGCATAATAAGGTAAAACAAATTAGTAATGTAAAGTTTTACATAGATCGAAGAAAATGATGGTTTTCACGCTACATGACGAAGATAAACGAATATATATTAATTAAAAATGCATGCATTAGACAATAATTACTAATTAATAAATTAATTAGGTGGCATATAATTTAACTGTATATATGATTTTTTTTTTTTGGGTCTTCCAACATGCACGATTTGCATGACATTAATTGGTCAAATCATCCGTTACAATTTTATTTTATATTAGTATATTAAATAAGATGCAAAACTTGACCCTTTACCTACTCAGCTGTCTATTATCGTTTACGTCAAAGAAAGATTCTCATATTGACATTAATTGTTCAACATTTTGACCTAAATGTTTCACTCCCATGGGCGGGACTTTTTCCCACGTACTATTATTAATTATTAAATCAGTTTTTCATTATCGTTCCAAGTCTCTGCTTATAAGTATTCAAAGTATCCGTTTGGATAGACTTATTTTGTGTTTATGTTCACGAATTCTACAAACTTTATTTTTCAGTAATTTTTTCGTTAAAAATAGGTCTTACGGTACTATTCACACATTTAAAAATTATTTTGCTACAGTATTTTCAATTTTTAGTTTCAACAAAATAAGTTCTATCTAAACGGACTTTAAAAGTATTTTTCTTTTCTCTCTCCCTCTGTAGGAGTCGTCTCTTGACTCTACCTCCCTTCACAAGGGTTCTTTCTCCTTCACAGACAATCATATAAGCTTACACAATCTACCTACACCACCAAATGGATCAGATTGTTTTAGAAGGCCTCCAACATCTTCGGCTTACCAAGGAAGAAGAAGAGGACATAGCCATTTCAACCATGAGTAGATCGGACCTCATGGAGGAATATGCTTTAAGCCTATTTGGTAAGCCACTTTCAGACAGACAACAGAACCAAAGGGCTCTCAAAAGCACACTTAAAGCAGCATGGAAAATGGGATCAGAACTAAGAATCATAGATGTGGGCAAAGACATATTTTAGTTCAAGTTTACTTCAGAATACCCTATGAAGTGGGTCGAAAGGAATGGCCCTTGGAATTTTGACAATAATCTGCACCTATTGTGTTGATGGAAGAAAGGTTTATCTGTGTCCAATATTTCCTTCACCCACTCCCCTTTTTGGGTCCAAGTTTGGCGCCTTCCTTTCAAAAATTTATCAAAGGAAGTGGGAAGAGATTTAGGGAACAGTCTGGGGCGATATATCGAAATGGACAAATAGTCTTGGCTCTCAGAGCAAGCAAAGTTTATGCAAATCCATGTGGACTTACTTTTTAACAAGCCTCTTCGTAGAGGAGGCAACATCGTCAACTTGGATGGAAGCAAGACATGGGTCACCTTCAAATATGAGGGGCTCCCATGTTTCTGCTTTCAATGTGGACTCCTGGGCCACGATGATAGACATTGTGGAAGTTTTCCATACAGCCTTGACTCTTCCAAACAATATGGGGATTGGCATAAAGCAGGGGCGAACTCGAAAGGAGGTATGGAGAGGTTAAGAGCTTTGAGCAGTGGGGGTCAAAATGATGATAGTGTAGGAAAACTAGGGGCGAGATCGGAGGAAAAAACTACTCCGGTGATAGAAAACTCAAAGGATTTTAAGTTTGATCAGGGGGCAAGCATGGAATTTTGAAATACAAGACACGAGGGACAAGACTGAAATTTTGAAAAAAGTGGTGATATCGAGGTTTAAGGCTCCCAAGCTGCGAAAAATCCAGTGAGAAGTGACAGGATAAGATTGACTGACACAATAGCTTAGTTGCTCAGCCTCCCATGTGATCAACCGCATGTGGATGTTTCAGACAAGGGTTCTAGAGATGTTTCTGCCTTAGTGGGCCTTCCTAGCTCCTCAACATAGGAAGCCCAGGAGGTAACTAGTCCTCTAAAGCCTATAAAAAAGAATGAAAATCTCCCAGAGAAGGCCGACACTCTCTTAAGCCCAACAAAAAGAACACAACCCAAGGAAAAAGCCAATTGGAAGAGAATTGCATGTGAGAAGGGGAAGCAAGCCCAACCTACACCTACAAGAGCCCAGGTGAATATCTCAGGCATTAAAAGGCCCATTTGGCTTGACTTCTTTGAGGAAATAAAAGGTAACTCTCCTGCACAAAAAAGACTCTGTAAAACACAACACAATACCTCCAACCTCATACCAGATGGATCAGCGATATCTGTAAGGCAGCATCGCCGGGCATAATGAATTGCTTATGTTGGAGCTGCCGGGGAATTGGGAACCCTCGGAAAGTTTATGCATTACACGAATACGTGCGACGGTGGAATCCCTATATTGTCTTCCTTATGGAGACTAAAGCAAAAGTTTAACGCATGGAGAGAGTTAAATACAAGTTAGGCCTTACAAATGGCCTTTTTGTTCCCAGTAGGGGTCGTAATGGAGGTCTTGCTCTTCTGTGGTCCAAAGAGATAAACTTGGAAATCAAATCCTACTCACCTCACCACATTGATGCAATAATCTCAGAGCAACAAAACAACAATGGAGATTTACAGGGATCTATGGCCACCCTGAAACTTATATGAGAAAAAAATCCTGGAACCTACTTTCTTACTTATGTAATCAATTTACCTTACCTTGGTTTTACTGTGGTGGCTTTAACGAAATTTTGTCTTTGATAGAAAAATCAAAGGGAGCTCTGAGATCCCAGCACCAAATGGATGGTTTTCGTGAGGATGTGAACTTGTGTGGCTTCCAAGACCTTGGTTATTTTGGCCCAAAATTTACTTGGTGTAAATTGCAAGAAGGGAACAATAGGGTGTATCTCAGGCTAGATAGAGCCTTTGCTAACTCAGATTGGCTGAATATGTTTGGTGATGTGAAAGTCTAGCATCAGGTTGAGTCCACCTTTGATCATTGCATTCTAAGGATATCTGATTCTAACTATTCTCCTCCTTCCTGCAACCGTCACTTCCACTTTGAAGCTCTATGGACAAAAAGGGAGAATTGTCATGAGATTATTGAGACAGCTTGGAATAGTGGTGACCCCGCCACCACCCCTGAGGGGATTGCTTCAAATCTTCGCAAATTTGCAGCTGATTTATCTATGTGGAACAGAGAAGTGTTTGGTAATATTCCTAAAAAATTACAAGAGAAGAGGAATAGGCTCAACATTCTTACGGCTCATGACTATGATGGTTCCAAAGGTGCAGAGATAAACCAGTTAAGGAAGGAGCTGAACAAGTTGCTGGATAGTGAAGAGGTGTTATGACAACAGAGGAGCAAGGTTCATTGGTATAAGGAGGGAGACAAAAGTACAAAATTCTTCCATGCTAGAGCTTCGAACAGAAATAGGAAGAACACAATTATGGATCTATGGAGTGAAGATGGCAGGTGGTGTGATGACAAAGAGAGCATCTTAGCTATGTCAATAGCATACTTTCAAAATATTTACACCACAACCTCTCCGAGTTGCATTGAGGAAATCACCAGGGCCATACCAACTTGGGTCACTAGAGAAATGAATGAAGAGCTAACTCGTCCTTTCACTGGAGAAGAAGTAATAAAGGCCCTGCACCAGATTCACCCCACCAAGGCCTTGGGCCTCGACAGTATGTCAGTAGTATTTTTCATAGATATTGGAGCATTGTAGGAATAGATATTACTAGCATGGTTCTTAATGTCCTCAACCACAACCTTCCCATGGCAACAATAAATAAAACAAACATAGCTCTCATTCCCAAAAATTCCCACCCCACTAAAATGATTGAGTTTCGACCAATTAGCCTCTGCAACATTACTTATAAACTCATCTCCAAGACCCTTGCAAACCAGTTAAAGGCTATCCTACCCACTATTATCATTGAAAATCAAAGCGCCTTCACCTTCGATAGGCTAATCACAAATAATGTACTAGTTGCTTTTGAACTATTGCACTATCTTAATCCTAAATCTAATGGGAAGGATAGCTTCATGTCCATCAAACTCAATATGAGTAAAGATTTTGATAGGGTCGAATGGGTTTTATTAAGGGAGTTATGGAAAGGCTAGGTTTTGACGGGAAGTGGATTTCTTTTATTATGCAATGCATCTCTTTTGTTTCCTACTCTGTCATCATTAATGGTGAAGCATATGGAAGTATCATTCCTACCAGGGAGCTTAGACGAGGCGACCCTCTCTCTCTGGGTCTCTTCCTCCTTTGTGAAGAAGGCTTATTAGCTCTTATTCACCAGGCAGCCCGTATCCAAGCTCTCCATGGAATATCCATCTTTAGGGGCTACCCAATCATTACCCACCTCTTCTTTGTGGATGACAGCCTTTTATTTTGCAAGGCTAGTGCCCAGCAATGTCTTGAGTTGGTTTAGATTCTTAACTCCATGAAGAGGCCTTTGGACATAAAATAAATGCAGATAAGTCCTCGGTTTGCTTCAACCCCAACATTGCCAATGATGTTAAGGAAGAAATTTTAAGCATTCTGGGCCTAATCCAGTGTTCCCAACACAGGAAATACCTTGGCTGCCCTTTTCTTATTGGTAAATCCAAAAATGAAGTCTTTGCCGAGATCAAAGAGAGGGTGAGCAAGAAATTAGTTGGCTGGAAGGAAAAGCTTCTTTCCATTGGAGGTAGAGAAATTATGATAAAATCAATTGCCCAAGCAGTGCCAACGTACACCATGATTTGCTTTCAACTGCCAAAAACTCTCTGTGATGATCTAGAAAGAATGATGAGGAATTTTTGGTGGGGTCAAAGAAATCAGGAGACAAAAATGGCGTGGGTGAGTTGGAAGAATTTATGCAAATTGAAGCTTTATGGAGGAATGGGATTCAGAAATCTTCAAGCATTTAATTTGGCTTTTCTTGCCAAACAAGGTTGGCGGATTCTATCAAACCCAAACTCCCTAATGGCACAGGTCTATAAAGACAAATACTTTCCTTATGATGATATCTTGAATGCAAAATTGGGAAGCAACCTGAGCTATGCTTGGAGAAGCATTCATAGCAGTCTTGAGGTCATTAGAAAGGGCACTAGATGGCGGGTGGGCAACGGAAAAAGAATCCATATTTGGGAGGACAAGTGCCTTTCAACTCCAACTACTCATAAAGTGATCTCCACTCCGAGAGCTTTTGAGGATTTCCCAATGGTCTCATCCCTCATTGATGAGAATACTAAATGGTGGAAACCAGACTTAGTGAATTCTCTCTTTCTCCACTTTGAGGCAAATGAAATCCTTAAAATCCCTCTTAGTCACAACCTCCCTAATGACTCATTGATCTGGATGGGGAACAAAAGGGGCTCCTTCATGGTGAAAAGTGCCTATTACATTGCTAAAGGGCTGTTGGATGTAGGTATTGTTGGAGAAAATTCATCAAACCACCAAGCCTCTCCTTTTTGGAAGAAGATTTGGCAGCTAAATGTACCTCCAAAAGTTAAAATTTTTGCATGGAGGGTGTGCTTGGATGGTCTACCAACATTGCTTAATCTTCGGCATAAGGGGGCTAAGCACTTCTAGTTTTGCCAAATCTATGACAAGGACTTGGAATCAATTAACCATGCTCCGCTTCATTGTAACCATGCACAGAAAACCTAGGCTTGTTAGACTGATAACCTCGTGGACCTCTCTTCTTTAGCTCAGGACTTCATTGGTATCACGATCCAATTCCTTGAGAAAGGGTCTTCCATTGATCTGGGCCACTTTTACATGGCTGCCTGGACTATTTAGGGAAACAGGAACAATGCCATTCACAATGATGCAGGCTGTCCTCCAGCTCAAGCTTGGGAGATAGCAAAGCAATCTCATATAGACTTCACTACCTCCTGTTCACACGATCACCCCTCTCATCCCACTGTTAGCACCCATTGGTGTCTTCCCCCACCAGGTTTTCACAAAATCAACGTTGATGGGGCAACAACAAATGATGGTAGCTGCTCTAGCATTGGTGTCATCATCAGAGACCACATCGGAGCCACTATTGGAGCATTCAACAAACTCCTCCCTGCCATTGTCACTGAAGCATTTGCACTACATCAAGGAGTTCTTTGCTGTAGAAATGGGAACATCAAAAGCTATTTTCGAGTCGAATGCCTTAGTTCTTATTTGGGCTTTAAACTCGAAGGAAAGTGGGGGAGAGCTCGGCCATATCCTCCAAGATATCAAGTCCTTGGCTCATGTCTTCAATTGGAGCTCCTTTAAGCATTTGAAAAGGGAGGGCAATAGAGCTGCCGATGAGTTAGCTCGAGTAGCAAAACTATCGAGCCAGTCCCACATATGGAAGAGGGTCTCTCCTCCTTTTATTCAACATATTCTAAATGATGACTTAATGTAATTCTATTTTTTAGCTCTGTTGTATTCTGATGATTCAAGGAAATCCACCAATATGCCGCACGATACTCCTTCACTCGGACGGCAACCTGCACGAAACAAAAGAGAAAAACCTGTCGAAGGACACCGGCGTGGTGCCGGCCAAATACCCTCCGAAGGTCAAGTTAGAACTTCTTTTCAACTCTAGAGTGCTAGAGAGGGTTTAATTATGCGTACCTTGTTTTGTGAGAGCATTAGGGCTTTTATAGTAGTAGATGGTTGACCTCTCTTTCTTGGTTCGGAAGTCTTTTCCTTATAGGACTCTTCTTGTAGGAATCCTAAACGTGATGGACAAGTCCCTCCCTTATAGGGAAGATTTTTACCAAATACATAAGATTTCCGGAGTCCTACTAGCGCAAGGACTCCATTTGGGCCCTTATGAGAGTGGGCCAAATTGCCCCCCCTGAGGGGTCCAGCAGGCCCATAGCCAAGCAGCCCGTTCAATCAGTCCATGCGCCCAGCCTGTCCAACTAGGGTCCGTCCGTGTGAGGCCCGTCTAACCACACAAGGCCTTCCAGGGTATATCTTCCCTTTCAGTTGCCCCCTCACCCTATGAGTCCGTGAACAATAAATGAACGGACCCATGGGGTGACGGATAAAAATCAGGGACGTACCCATTGCATGCCTATGTCCGCGAACTTCCATCCGTACGCTGTTGGATCAGAAGCCAATTAATGCGTCGTGCCAAATGTCACTTTGTCAGTGGTTGTTGTTTTGGAACGAGATGTCGCTTCGACTTCCGTGCACCTCTCTTATAAATATCGAACCCTCGCCCCCCATTTCTCAGTTTGTTGCTGGAAGAGATTTGTCAGAGCGAGTCCGTCATACTTGTCAGGGCGCAGTCCGTTCGTTTACTCAACCGTCGTCCTCCAGATCTTGCATCAATCTTCAGGTGAGTTATTATGCCTCCGTCCTTTATTCTTTAGTTTTTATGTTTGCACTTTATGCGCCCGTCGATCTTTTAAAACCCGTCAGAGTCATAGGTTCTGTCATTGCCTGTAGGCTATGTCTAGTGCGTCGAGTAACCAGTCCATCGTTCGTGACGGAGCGGATTATGAAGGGATATACCCGTCAGGTCACAAAGACCATGACACCACGAGCGAGAGTAGTCCGTCATCATCTTCCTCGTCCTCAACACATGAGGGCCTGGAGATGGTCGAATTCCAAGAGGGATCAGATGAGGAAGAGCCATTGGTTAGGTCCGTCGTAGGGGCAGATGGGCTTAGGGAGTTCGTCTTGCCCCCAGAGTGGACGGTTCACGCCTTTGTATCTACCATCAAGGAAGGGCATTTCAATACCCTTAGGGATTGCTACCAAATTCCAGATCACATCCCCCTCCGTCTTCCATTTAAGTCAGAGAAGTGCTACTATGAGGGAGTTGACGGAGTGGGTGTATACGAGCCAGTGTTTAAGGCTGGTTTGAGGTTTCCGTTGAGTTCGTTACATCGCGAACTTTTAAGCTATTTAGGCATCTTCGTCAGCCAGGTGTCTCCCAACGCCTGGAGAGTCTTTATTGCCATGGAGGTCCTATACGGAGCCATGTCTGATGGAGCGAGGAGACTTACAATAAGAGAGTTCTTTCATTGCTACCATCCAGACGAGATTGATAAGTCGAGGGGAATGTACAGTTTTGTTCCTAGGAGTCCCGTCCTGAAGGTCATCTATGAGACCCCGGACTCCAATAGGGACTGGAAGAGTTGATATTTCTTTATGGAAGGTCAGGACTGGATGTGTCGTCCAGGGGAGACGGACTTCATGCCCGTCGACACAGTTTGGGGCATTTTAAACCCGTTTGGTATGGTCTGTCAATAATGATTCCGTGCATTTTACTAATTTTGTAGTGTCTCTAACCTCTGTCTTCTTGTGTTGCAGTTCGACGTCGGCCTCAAGTTACACTTGAAGAATTTAGTTTTCTTGAGAGAATTTTCTCAAAGACAAAACCAGAGGAGCGGACGTGGGCCAAGCTCGCCAACCTTAACACAATCAACTGGTATTGTGACGGTCCCGCCCACCCCAGCAGCCTTAAAGTACGAGAAACAAACCCGTTTGCGTAAGTCCGTCTATCCTCGCGACCCCTTTTTTTTTTATCCTCATTACTCTGTTTCTTAGTCCGTCATCCTATTCCAGAGATGGAGGATGCAAAAAGGCGAGCAGCCATAAGACTCCAAGCTGCCAAGAATAAACAGACCGGGACGGATCCCATGGGGACGGGCCCAAGCAAGCAACAACTAAAGAGGAAGCTGCCGGTGAAAAGCGACCGTCCACTTAAGCAGACCAAAGTCCCCCTCGACCCGGTCATTGGCTTAATGGCTGAGGGGAGCAAATCAATTACCCCGGCTAAACATGGTGCGGGCAAGGGGCTGATGACGGGTGCCCTTGGAGAGCAGAAAAAGCCACCCGTCTTGCTCCGTGAGGACTCCAAGTATGCCTTGGAGAAACTGTCTTCAATTATTTCCCCCGAGGATTACGAGGACCTTGGGAATCACTCGACGGAGGCTGTGGGGGAGACGGGCCTCTTCAATATTGCCCAGGTAATTAATCCGTTACCCTTAGTCCATCCGTTCATCTTACTTCTCTTTTTTTTTTTTTTTTATTGCTTGTTTGCTTACTTCCGTCGTTTCTCAGGCCATGGTCATGATGAAAGGTCTAATGGGACGGTGTCTCAAACACGAGACAACCATTGGCCGGATTCGCGACAAGGCTAAGGTGACGGAGGAGGAGCTGATAGACCTCAAGGCCTGGAAAGTAGTTCAAGAAAAGAAACTTAAGATGGCCGAGGCAGCCCGGGACGAGGCCGTTCAACTGGTGGAGGGCCTGAAGAGAGAGCTGGTTGAAAAAGACAACGAAGTCCGTCAGGCCAAGGAGGACGCCATATGCGAGTACCGTGACTCCGCCGACCTGATTGCGGAACTAAGTGTCGTTTACAACGACGGGTTCGACGACGCACTCCGTCAGGTGAGGAAGTTGTACCCGGAGCTGGACCTATCCTCCGTCAGCGTCTCTGCCCCCGAGCCTTCAACCGTTCAGCCTGTTCCGTCGGAGGATACTGATGCTTTATTCGAGAATGCCTTAGTTCAAGAGGCTCCGACGGATCACACAGTTGTGGACAGCCAGGCCAAGGTTGTTGGGGACCATCAAGCTGGAGAGGGAGACGGAGCAGAGCAGCCATGATTTTTTGTAATAACTTAGATTTTTTTTTTTTTTTTTTTTTTTTTTTTTTTTTTTTTTTGTGTAAGCGTTGAACAATTTTTGGACCAGTCATGTTTGCGGGGTTTGTATATACATTGACCGTTCATATGGTTTTTTTTTTTTTTTATGCAAGATTCGTTGTTTTTTTTTATTTCATTTTTATGGGATGTATGCTTCAAGCGAACTCCGTTCTGCCCGTTTGGTTGTCCGTAGGGTAACTTAGTTTATTGAAATAGTCCGTCTGGTAGCATAGCTTATTGAACCCGTCCGTTGGGTAGTTGATTTCTCCCTGAGTGGATAGTTCGACTAGCGAACGTTTCCATGGGTCCGTTCATTATGCGAATTTAGTAGTGTTTGTTTGTCATATTGACTTAGTGTTTTCATCCCTTTGGGGTGATCCGTCCGCTTTGTGGACAACCTTATTGGTCCGTCCATCATGCGGCCCATTGGTTTTCATTCCTTTAGGAATGATTGGTCCGTCCACTGTATGGACTTAGTGTTTTTATCCCTTTGGGATGATCCGTCCACTTTGTGGACAACCTTATTGGTCCGTCCATCATGTGGCCTATAGGTTTTCATTCCTTTAGGAATGATTGGTCCGTCCATTGTATGGACTTTAGTTTCCATCCTCTTGGGATAATCCGTCCATTTTGTGGACGGTTTTTGTGGTCCGTCCACTGTATGGACTTTGATTTCCATCCCCTTGGGATGATCCGTCCATTTTGTGGACAGTTTTGGTGGTCCGTCCATTGTATGGACTTTACTTTCCATCCTCTTGGGATGATCCGTCCACTTTGTGGACAGTTTTGGTGGTCCGTCCACTGTATGGACTTTACTTTCCATCCTCTTGGGATGATCCGTCCACTTTGTGGACAGTTTTGGTGGTCCGTCCACTGTATGGTCTTTAGTTTCCATCCCCTTGGGATGACCCGTCCATTTTGTGGACATTTTTGTTGTATTAAATACTTAAGCAGAAAAAAAATCTTGTTGCCTGGAAAAAAGGTTTTTATAGGAAAATGGTGCCTGCCCCCTTGGGCTTAAAAAGGCACTAGTAGAGAGGTTTGTTCAAAGCAGTAGTATAGAAAAAAAAAGACATAATTGTTCGAAATAATAAATAAAAAAAACTACTGAAAACTTTAGGAATGAGCTGGAATCTATTGGTAGTACTTCCGTAGGTAATCAGTGTTCCACGGGTGTTGCAGTTTCCGTCCATCCATGGTTTCTAGATGGTAGGTTCCTCTTCTCTGCCAAGATGAGATCTTGTAAGGTCCTTCCCAGTTTGGGCCAAGTTTTCCTTGCGAGGGGTCTTTAGCTGCTCCCATTACCTTTCGAAGCACAAGGTCCCCGATCTGGAAGTCTCTGTGTCTGACTTTGGAGTTGTAGTACTTTGCCATGAGGTTTTGGTATTGAGCTATCCTCTGTTCGGCCGTGGCCCGGACTTCGTCGACTAGGTCCAGCTGTAGCCGCAAAGCTTCTTCATTCTTGCCTTCGTCATAGCTCTCCACTCGATAGGTCGTTAGACCTATTTCTGCTGGAATGACGGCCTCGCTCCCGTATGTCAGTCCGAATGGCGTTTCCCCTGTTGGTGTTCTTACCGTCGTGCGGTATGCCCATAAGACACTTGGCAACTCATCGGGCCATATACCTTTTGCCCCCTCGAGCCGGGTTTTGATGATTTTAAGCAGGGATCGGTTCGTGACTTCAACTTGGCCATTCGCCTGTGGATGTGCGGGCGATGAGTAATGGTTCCTAATGCCTAATTCTGAGCAAAAATCCCGGAATGCCTTGTTGTCAAACTGTTTCCCATTGTCGGAGACGAGGACCCTTGGTATCCCGAACCTGCATATGATGTTCCTCCATACGAAACCTCTGATGTTTTTCTCCGTAATAGTTGCTAGAGCTTCCGCTTCGACCCACTTAGTGAAGTAGTCGATTCCTACGACCAAGAATTTCAGCTGTCGTGCGGCCGTTGGGAAAGGGCCCATGATGTCTAGTCCCCATTGGGCGAACGGCTAAGGGGCCGCCATGGGTGTCAGTTCTTCGGCTGGTTGCCTAATTAGGTTACCAAACCTTTGACATTTGTCGCAGACTCTGACGTAGGCTTGCGCGTCCTTCTGCACTGTAGGCCAATAGTATCCTGCTCGGATCAGATTGTGTGCCAGAGACCGTGCCCCCGAATGGTTTCCGCAAATGCCTTCATGGACCTCCCTCATTACATAGTCGGCCTCCTCGCGACCCAAACACCTTAGATATGGTCGCGAGAATCCCCTCTTGTATAGGACATTGTTGATTATTGTGAACCGTGAGGCCCGGACTTTCAATTTTCTGGCAGCGTCCTTGTCGTCCGGGAGCGTGCCTTCCTTTAGGTAGGCCATTAGGGGCGTGGTCCAATCGTATCCTGAATTTACCTCCCGTACTTCCGTTTCATCGCTAATGGTTGAGGAGTTCTGTATGAATGATAGTACTCGGTCAGGGGTCGCCATGTTCGCAGCGGAGGCAGCTTTGGCAAGCCGGTCAGCACATTCATTCTCTTCTCTTGGGATCTGGACGAACGTGACCTGGAGGGAATCGGTCCGTCTCCTGACTTCGTTCAAGTATTTCTTCATTTTTCCCCCTTGCATTCATAGACGCTACTAATCTGACTGACTATTACCTGTGAGTCGCAATGTATAACTATAGCCTCGGCGCCTGCTGCTTTTGCCAGGTCTAACCCTGCCAACAATGCCTCATACTCTGCCTCATTATTGGTCGTCGGGAAGTCTAATCGGATCATGAACTCGATTGTGTCTCCGTTAGGGGTTTGAATCACCACCCCGGCGCCTCCAGCTAGCTTATTTGATGATCCGTCCGTGTGGATGTTCCACAGTCTGAGGGCTTGAGGCTCCTTCCACCCTATTCGTGTAGATTCGGCGATGAAATCAGCTATAGCTTGGCCTTTTATCGCGGTTCGCGGGCGGTAGTGTATGTCAAACTTGCTTAGCTCTATCGCCCATAGGGCCATTCGTCCGGCTGCTTCGGGGCTGCTCATTGCCCTTTTTAGGGGCTGATCTGTTAGGACGATAATGCTGTGGGCTTGGAAATATGGCTTCAGTTTTCGAGCTGCGTTTATCAGTGCGAAGGCTAGCTTTTCCCTGTAGGGGCATCTTTCTTCAGCCCCCCGGAACCCCCTGCTTACAAAATAGACGGGTCGCTGCGTCCCTTCTTCCTCCCTTACTAGGGCCGCGCTTACCGCCACATTTGAAGCGGCTAGGTATAAGTAGAGATCTTCTCCTGGTTTGGATGGGCTGAGCAAAGGTGGCGAGGAAAGATATTTCTTTAGATCCTCAAATGCCTTCTGGCACTCCTTCGTCCACTCGAAAGATTTCTTTAGGACCCGGAAGAACGGTAGGCATCTGTCCGTTGCTTTCGATACGAACCTGCTCAGGGCGGCGATTCTGCCGTTCAAGCTCTGTACCTCCTTTGTTGTCCTTGGTGGTTCAAGTTCTATGATGGCCCGAATTTTCTCTGGATTGACCTCTATTCCTCTTTGGGATACCATAAAACCCAAAAATTTTCCTGCCGTCACCCCGAATACACACTTGTCTGTATTCAGCTTCATTTTGTATGATCGCAGGGTATCGAATGTCTCCTGGAGGTCGCTCAGATGGTCTCTTTCGATCCGGCTCTTGACCAGCATGTCGTCAACGTAGACTTGTACGTTTCTCCCCATTTGGTGTGCGAACATCTTGTCCATTAATCTCTGGTATGTGGCCCCGGCGTTCTTGAGTCCGAACGGCATCACCTTGTAACAAAAAAGGCCCTGGCTGGTAACGAAGGACGTTTTCTCCTGATCTGGTTCCTCCATTTTGATCTGGTTGTAGCCCGAGAAGGCATCCATAAAACTTAAGAGCTGGTGTCTGGCCGTCGAGTCGACCAACGCATCTATCCGTGGGAGGGGGTAGCTATCCTTCGGGCATGCTTTGTTGAGGACCATGACCACATTCACCAACCACTCCGGGTAATATACTTCCCTTATAAAACCTGCCTCGAGTAGCTTCCTGACCTCTTGTGCTATTGCTCTGTCCCGTTCAGGAGCGAACACTTGCTTTTTCTGCCGGACTGGAGGGTGTGAAGGGTTCACGTTCAGCCTGTGGACTATGACAGAAGGATCGATCCCGGGCATGTCTTCATGGGTCCATGCGAAGATGTCTTGGTTCTTCCTGAGAAATGTTACGAGGGCCTGGCGTACAGGTTGGCAGGCCAACGTTCCAATTCTGGTGGTTCGCTCTGGTTTGGACTCGTTAAGTGTTACCACCTCCAGTTCTTCAGCTGGTTCTACCACCGTTCGCTGTTCTTCTACGCACATTGCCTGATGGTGATCTTCCATTTCTAACATGGCAATGTAGCACTCTCGAGCGGTTGCTTGATTTCCCCGTAATTCCCCAACCCCATGGTCCGTCGGGAATTTGATCATTAGGTGGTATGTGGATGTTACTGCTTTCCACGAGTTGAGTGTAGGTCGTCCGAGGATACCATTGTAAGCGGAGGAGCAGTCTACTACGAGGAACATTACGTTCTTAGTGAGTTCTTGTGGGTAATCACCCACCGTCACCGGGAGTACGATGGAACCTATTGGGAATACCCTAGTCCCTCCGAAGCCGACGAGGGGAGCGCTCACTGGCATCAATCGGGCTCTGTCTATCCCCATTTGCTGGTACGCTGGATAGTATAGAATGTCCGCTGAGCTGCCGTTGTCGATCACCACCCGGTGGACGTTGTAATCCCCCACACGTATACTGACGACCAGCGCGTCGTCATGCGGATGATGAAGTCTCCTTGCATCTTCTTCGGTGAATCCAATGATAGGGCTTTCCATCCGTGGGGCATGGGGCCTTGGGCCCGTTGTGTGGACGTTCAGGACCGATCTGAGGTATGTCTTTCGAGCCTTTTTGGACGAACTGGTAGGTGCGGTTCCCCCTACTATCATCCTTATGTCTCCGATGGGGGGTCTCGGACGCTCATTGTCCCGTCGAGGGGCCGGCTCCTGACGATTGTTATCCGTTTTCTCTTTGTTGACGAATTTCTGCAACTTCCATTGTCTAATGAGGGCTTCAATCTGATGCTTTAGATCATAGCAGTTGGCCGTGTCGTGTCCATGATCTCGGTGAAAACGACAATATTTGTCTCGCGACCGTTTGCTGGGGTCGCTTTTTAGCTTTCCCGGGAATGTTAGCACCTCCTCGTCCTTGATTTGCATCAAGACTTGGTCAATTGGGGCGTTCAGGGGGGTGAAACTTGTGAACCTCCCGCTCGGGGGCTTAGGGCGTCTTTCGTCCCTCCTGTCTCCTGTTCTTGGTCTCTTCTGCCCTTGGTCCTGGCGTGTGTCCACCTGGCGTTCTCTCTTCTTGGGCCTTTCTTCCTGTGCAAGCAGCGCGTCTTCCGCGTTCATGTACTTGGTGGCCCTGTAGAGTACTTCTGACATGGTTTTGGGGTCGTTTTTGTATAATGAGAACAGAAACTTGCCCTTCGTCAATCCATTCGTGAAGGCTGCCACCAGTATCTTGTCGTCTGCTTCATCAATTGAGAGTGCTTTTTTATTGAAGCGGGTTATGTAGGATCTTAGCGTCTCGTCGTCCCTTTGTCTGATGCTCATCAAACACGCCGTAGACTTCTTGTATTTGTGTCCCCCTATGAAGTGTGAGGTGAACTGAGCGCTTAGTTCTTTGAAAGTGCTGATGGAATTCGGTGTCAACCGACTGAACCAAACTCTCGCAGAACCCTTCAGTGTAGTTGGGAAGGCCCTGCACATAATTTCGTCCGGTACTCCCTGCAGATGCATCAAGGTTTTGAAGGTTTCCAAGTGATCTAGAGGATCTTTTACCCCGTCATAACTATCTATATTCGGCATGCGAAACTTGTGGGGTAGGGGGAAAGAGTTCACGGCTACAGTGAAAGGTGAGTCGGTACGATTGACCAGATCGTCAAGATCACTGGAGACTCGCCCCTTGAGGGCATTCATCATGACCTCCATCTGTTCTCTCATTGCCTGCATCTTGGCGGCAATATGTGGTGGGGTTGCATCCATGAGGGATGGCATGCTCACGTGCTGTCTCTCCGGCCTACTTGGGGCGTGGCTGCCCTCAGGTCTCTCCTGATTCCTGTTCGGATTGCTAGTTCCTTCCTGGTCTTCTGGCCGGTTATTTTGCGCTGCAGTCTTCTGGCGCAGCTGTTCCTCCAAGTCGCGGTTCTGTTTGGTGAGACGCTCCACGGCGGTACTGAGGGTCCGAACTTGTCTCTTGAGGGCAGTCGTGGGCGGTTCTTCTTCTTGCACGTCATTAGTAGTTGCCATTGAGCGGGTGAGTACCATGCAAGCCTTTTAGTTCGGGAAGCGATAGTATGGCTTAATTGCTCGCTTTCCCACAGACGGCGCCAACTGATGATTCAAGGAAATCCACCAATATGCCGCACGATACTCCTTCACTCGGACGGCAACCTGCACGAAACAAAAGAGAAAAACCTGTCGAAGGACACCGGCGTGGTGCCGGCCAAATACCCTCCGAAGGTCAAGTTAGAACTTCTTTTCAACTCTAGAGTGCTAGAGAGGGTTTAATTATGCGTACCTTGTTTTGTGAGAGCATTAGGGCTTTTATAGTAGTAGATGGTTGACCTCTCTTTCTTGGTTCGGAAGTCTTTTCCTTATAGGACTCTTCTTGTAGGAATCATAAACGTGATGGACAAGTCCCCCCCTTATAGGGAAGATTTTTACCAAATACATAAGATTTCCGGAGTCTTACTAGCGCAAGGACTCCATTTGGGCCCTTATGAGAGTGGGCAAAATTGCCCCCCCTGAGGGGTCCAACAGGCCCATAGCCAAGCAGCCCGTTCAATCAGTCCATGCGCCCAGCCTGTCCAACTAGGGTCCGTCTGTGTGAGGCCCGTCTAACCACACAAGGCCTTTCAGGGTATATCTTCCCTTTCATATTCCAATTTCAGATCAATGAAATCATCTCATTTCCCTAACCCAAAAAAAAAAAAAAAAAAAAAAAAAAAAAAAAAAAAGAAGAAGAAAAGAAAAGAAGAAGTTAGTATTCTTCAAAAAAAAAAAAAAAAAAAAAAGTCTCTGCTTATAATATTGTATATAATATATATCACTTAACGCAAAAGCAAAACAATACGTGGAAGCAACAAACAATGGAATTTCAGGGTATATCTTCCCTTTCATATTCCAATTTCAGATCAATGAAATCATCTCATTTCCCTATCCAAAAAAAAAAAAAAAAAAAAAAAAAAAAAAAAAAAGAAGAAAAGAAAAGAAGAAGTTAGTATTCTTCAAAAAAAAAAAAAAAAAAAGTCTCTGCTTATAATATTGTATATAATATATATCACTTAACGCAAAAGCAAAACAATACGTGGAAGCAACAAACAATGGAATTTTGATAACTCGTCAAGAATTGTTTAACGTTACAATCTCAGGTTAATTAAACCACTACTACTGTTCCGAATTTAATTCAAGAATGACATAAAGCATATATAATTAAATGATCTGATTTTGTAGTGATATGGTGTTGGACTCTAAATAATATAATTTTTTTTAGAATACTAAGAGAGTGACTCACTTATAATAATTGAAATTGAGAGAAAGTGACTCACTTATCAAAAATAAAAGAAAATTAGAGGAAGTGATTTAATTTGGTACGTAAGGATGTCTTGTAGACTCTAATAATTAATTTGAAGATGGTGGAAGTTTCCTGATTTTGCCCAGAGACATACAGCTGGTTGCTATTTTCTAGTTTTTCTAACAGAGACATTTAAAATTAAAATCCTCAATTCTTAATTATTAAATTATGAATTATAAAAAAAGTTTCTTTGACCTTAGAAATTGTATCCCTCAAACCACCTTCGCCAGATAACAAACTTTTTTTTTTAATATAAAAAAATATATATTACAAATATTACTGGGAAAGAAATGCTCAATAACACATCTTAAACGAATTTTGCGTTAGCCCGTTAATTGTTAAAACACATCTTAAGTTTCTTTGAAATCTCTAATTTGCTTAATCGGTTTGATTGTAAGAAATAATAGGCACCATATTTTTTTTTCGAGGAAATAATAGGTACCATATTGATTGTAATCTTCGGGAATTATATTGTACTAGTTATTTATTCGATTAAAATATTCAGAAGTCTTATATTATTTGAGAAAACAACAGAGCTTATTTTGAAACAAAAATATTTAATCTTTCCCCATCAAAAAAATTTTAATCTTTAATTTTTTTTTATTTGTTTGTCTTTTTTTCCCTATAATAGTATCAATCGGAAATAGCCTATTCGATCTATTTCGCTCAAAAAGAAAGGAAAAAGAATAGAAGTGCAAAGTTATATATTTAGGAATAACAAACAATACTGTATGAGCTAAAAATTTCAAAGGCCCAATGAGATGATTGGGCTAGGATATAGGCCCACAACAATTAATTTATAGATATGAGTGTTCAAACCAACCATTGGACTCTTGGATGGTAGTTCTTAATCAAAGATAAAGAAAAGGCAAAAGAGTTGTGTTTAAGTTGATTACTAAGGATAAAAATGCTTAAATTATCCTTT
Source organism: Quercus variabilis (assembly GCA_030445155.1). Classification (NCBI taxonomy): domain Eukaryota; kingdom Viridiplantae; phylum Streptophyta; class Magnoliopsida; order Fagales; family Fagaceae; genus Quercus; species Quercus variabilis. The sequence continues at coordinate 51,617,228 of CP129445.1, read as the reverse complement.
TCGGAATGGCCGAGGAGCTGTTTACACTTGATGGATTGTATAGATAAGTATTCTTCTTCTAATCTTAGGGATCTGATCCATGTTCATTGGAGATCTCTTCTCTTTTATAGTTTTTCTGTTTCAATCCTAGCCCTCCACATGGAGGGTTTTTGATCCCCCTTCAGGATACTTGTCTCATCCTTCCCTTTTAGACCATGCTGAGTATGTTCATTAATGCAGTTGGCATGGTTGGTGTAGTGCATTTAATGTAGAGGTGATGGATACTTTTCTGGGAAGTTTCCTCTACTTCTTATCTACATTGGGCATTGTTACCTTCCTCGGATCATGACCTTCGGTCTCGTGTAGATTCTTTTTAACTTCCTTCAGGTTGTCCTCGTATGAGCACCCTCCTTGGACAAACTGTTTCTTTGGCCCTATATCCTTTTTGGTATTTCTTGGGGACTATTTGGGTTAGGTGGGTTGTTGATATGCATCCCTTCTATTCACATGTATGAACGTGTTTAATCAATTGACACAGCATGTCATTGGCATTTCGGATTCCCAACGTAGTAATTAATGTTGCAGGCGGTTGCTTGCTCCTCATGTTCTATGGTGAAATGGAGATTGTGTCATCGCCATTTCACCTTGAAAAACGGGCGGGAATTTTGCCATTCCTTTTACCTTACATAAGAAAAGGGGGACGAGCTTTTCTGGTTCTCATACTAATCTCTAGAGTCAGAAAAATCATCAAGGAACAACTTTTTACGTTTCCAAATTTTCGTGAGTTTTCTTACTCCTTCCTTGGCCCTGACTATTAATCTTCCCAAGATTTTTCTTGAACTAATTTCTTTTTCACTTCGTAGGATGGGCAAGTTTAGCTTTTTAGTACACCCTTGAAAAAATAGTCATTTAAGGCCAAATATAGCATTCCCCAACATGTTTCTATAGAACATTGTTTAGTTGGGGAGCACATTGTTAAGAGAAAACTTGGCTCTGTGGCCATTTCGATGATCGCCTTCATAGAGGGCGGGATTAGGATTCCTACAGACCAGGTTATGAGGGATTTATTTTTATTCTTTAGGTTGTGCCCTACCTAGTGTTGTCTCAATATTTTCAAAATAGTCAATAGTGAAGTCTGTTTAAATGAGAAAAAGAGTGTTAACTTAGCCTACCATGATATCAATTGGGTGTACAACTGTCATGACAATTCCAAATTAGGGTACTATCTTCGGACTAGGAACGCCCCAGATAGGTTGATATCGTGCATCCTAGAGATGAACAGAAACCTTGACAAGAACTACTAATTGTCTCAGGGAATTGGCATGACATGCTCTATTGTGCTGTCTCTGACGGTGAATCGGGTGGGGAGACACAGGGAGCCTGAACCTTTACTAACCTACTTTTTACAAGCTAACATTTAAATTGACTGCATTTTCCATTAATTTTATGTTTTACCAACCTACTTTCTTGGTCCTTTCATTATGTTTTGTAGACAAAAAGGCCATTGCTTGGAATAGAAACTTGGTGAACACCCTTGACCTAAACCGTATACTCCAATCCAAGATCTTTGTATACACAAAAGGTCAACTTTTTGCCACTCACGTGATCCTCGATTTCACACCTAGCTACTCTCACTTCCAAATTCCAAAGCAATCAAAGCTAGGGATCATCGGCTTGCCCAGATTAATGACTTAGTAAAGGGTTTTATTACGCCTCCCTTAATAGGCACACATTTAACCACTCCTTGTGCCAAAAAATTGTCAGACACCTTTTTAATCGAGGAAAAGCAAGCAACCTCTAAAGACAAAGAAACTCAAATTGAAGACGACACTTCAGAGTACGAAGAGAGGATTACAGTAAGGGATGAGGATTTCAAGGTGTTCTACTGGTCGGACTTTGTTGTTGGTGATAGCTCAGAAGCCCAAGAATCAAACCCTTTGATAGTCAAGTGAGTTTAAACTAAGAAGCTCCTGACATTCCTGAAGACATGGTGATCAAGAAGGATCCTTTTAGCCTTATGTTGCTACTCCAGTCATCAGCTGGAATGACCCCTTCAGGGCCTAATCCTTCTAGCAAGCCACCTACTCCTCTTCCTCTTCTAGTTAGCAATCCTATCTCTCTTGGTGATCATAGGGAGAAGAAGAGGAAGAGAGAAAAGAGACATGGGAAAGGTGTCATAAAGGAAGGGGAGGTGCAGGAAGTGCATCCTTTAAGGGCCACCAAAGTTGCTCGGACAACTTGCCAGTAGCAGAAAAGGAACACGGTTGAAGAGATTGGATCTAAGGCCGTTGAAGATTGTAGGCCAAGGGTCTTTGAGTGGCATCTAGAAATGGTCCTCGATGGTGTTCCCCACCCGTCTAATGCTTCAATTCGGGATTTTTGTAAAGGAAGGGCTGGATATGTGGCTGATTTTGTAGGGTAGACCCTGCTTCTTCCTAAGGACATGGAAGAGTTGAGGAATTTCAAGAAGCACGAGATCTTCATCTCCATAAAAAGGGACCTAGCTATGGTAAGAACTTGGCTTATTGTTCAGTTACCTTATTGCTTAGTGTATGGTTCCATACTTCATCTTCATCTCTTTCTGTTGCAGGCTTACCAAGCTTTATATGTTACCGAGGAATGGGTCAACCAGGCTTGGGCCCAAGCTAAGGAGGAAGAGTCAAGGAAGTAGGGGTCTTATAAAGCCCAAGCTCAAGCTGAGAAGAAAGCTAAAGAGACTCTTAACAGGCTAAATGAATATGAAAGAGGGAGGAAGAATGTTGAGGCAGCTTTGGCCAGATTTGATAGGCAAGCTTAAGAGCAAAGTGCCCACCAACTTGAGATCCTCAAAAGCCATTACACACTCCTTTGTCCACTGAAAGTCCTTCCACTTGTGAAGAAGCTAGAAAAAGGGATGACATCTGTCAGTGGATCGAGAGATGAACCTATTTAAGACTGCTGCCATTCTAGTCAATTTCTGCACCTCTTTAGGATTTCGAGGAGGATGCAAATTGCTAATAGCCTTAATCTACTCGGAGTTGACCTCAATCCCGCGGTGAGTAATCATGTAGCCTAGAAATTTGCCCGAGCTGACCCCAAAAGAACACTTAAGAAGCGTTCAGGTGCAATTTATGCTTTCTCAAAACCAAGAATGTTTCCCCCAAATTGGCCAAATGCTCCTTTACCCGCTTGCTTTGTTTTACCATATCATCAATGTATGCCTCCATATTCCTCCTAATCTGTGACTCAAAAATTTGCGTCACCATTCTCTGATATGTGGATCTTGCATTCTTAAGGCTGAAAGCCTTCACCCGATAATGGTAGTTCCCATTAGGAGCATGAAAGGTCGTCATCTCCTGATTAGGTAGTCACATGGGTATCTATTGGTACCCTTGGAAGGCATCCAAGAAACTCATTTGAGGGTGTCCTACTGTGGCATCCACCAATTGGTCAATTCTAGGAATGGGGAAGGGGTCTTTTGGGCAAAATTTATTCAAATCAGTGAAGTCAATGTAGATCGCCACTTCCTACTCTTCTTTTTAACCACCATAGTGTTGGCCAACCACTCGAAATAGAAGATCTCCTTAATGGCTCCAACTTGCTTCAACTTATTTACCTTCATCCTTACTGCCTTGGCATGATCTTTGGATGATCATTGAGGAGGTTGCTTATGTGGCGTAGCCTCGGGATTAACGTTCAGTTGGTGACATATAAACTCAGGGTCAATCCTTGGAACATCATAAGTACTCCATGCAAAGACATTAATGTTGGCCTCCAGAAACTTCACCAACTTTGTTTTTTTCAAAGGTGGCAATTAGTATCCCACTTGAAAGTACTGCTCCTGATCCTGTCCTATCACCACCTTTTCCAGCTCCTTGGATAACTCTCTAGATGCCTTGGTTTGTTGCCCCATTACAGGGCCCTTTAATTGGATCTTTAATCATTGCAGCAGGATCTAAAGGCTACCATGTAATTGCTGACACCAAGCATTGCCTCGTCGTGGCCTGGCTACCCACCAACTTTCTCATTCTCCCTTGAGTAGGATATTTAACCTTCAAACATAGGGTTAAGGGCATGGCACCCATAGTCTGAAGCTAGGGTTTGGCCAAGATAGCTGTGTTGGGGGAAAATGCTTCTACTATAATGAAGTTAACCTACACCTCCTTATCCCCAGCTTGTACGGGTAATTTTATCATTCCTCGGGGGACCACAATCCTACCATCAAAGCCTATCAATGGTGAATCATACCTTTCCAGGTCCTTGGGCTTCAAGCTTAGCCCCTTGTACAAATCAGAGTACATGATCTTTGCTCTGCTTCCTTGATCAACTAGCACCCTCTTTACATCATAACACCCAATCCTAATGGTAACCACTAGAGCGTCATCATGTGGCTGGAGAGTTCCCTCCTTATTCTCCTAAGAGAAACCCAGAGTAGGGGTGACCATCACCTTAGCTCTTTTAGGAGCCTGATTACTGGCCTCCAAATTACAACCTCCACCCACAGACATAACCCTAGTACCCGAGCCTTCACTATTCCTTGGCTTGGCAAAGATCACATTGATAGTACCTAATGCTGGACGAGGAGCGCTATCCTTATGAAACTCAGTGCCTAAGTGACCAAACTGTCCTACAGGCTGATGTAAAAACTGATTAAGCTTCCTTGCCTTCATCAATGGGCTCAGGTGATCTCGCAAGGTTTTACAATCCTTTGTAGTATGTCTTCTATTTTGGTGGTAGTGTCAATAGAGGCTTTGGTTTCTCCTGGATGGGTCCCCACCCATCCTATTGGGCCACTTAAAATAAGGCTCATTCTTAATTTTCTCTTGTATTTGATACATTGACTCTTTAAACAATGAGTTGACCAACTCAGCTTCTGCGGACGATGTTTGATTAGACAACTCCCTTCGGGGGCGATTACCTTAGTATCCTCCTTCCTGATGACCCCTTTTCTCTAGTAACATTTTAGCCTTACCTTTTCCCTGTATATGGTCCTCCTTCACTCTCTTATATTTATCTATACGATCCACAAGTTGGCGCATGTTCAAGGCAGACTTCATCATCAACGACTTCCTTAACTCGTTCTCGGCAAGGAGCCAACCTTAAAAGTCCTTACGGCCACATCCTCAAAGTCTCCATCAGTCTCATTTTCCCAATATCTATTCGAGTAAGTCTTAAGGGTCTCTTTCCCTTATTGCCATAGATAGCAAAAAGTCTACTGGCTTGGGGACCTTACTGCATGTTATGAATCTAGCCTCGAATGCCCTCGTTAGCTCCTTGAAAGACCCCACTAATCCTTCCTCCAAGGCGTCAAACCAATGCATAGCCATGAGTACAAGAATGGAGGGGAACAATTTGCACATAAGGGCTTCATTATTAGCATGGACTACCATCTTCTGATTAAAGTGGCTGACATGCTCTATGGGATCAGTCCTTCCATTGTAAATGCTGAACGTCGGCTGAGAAAACTAATGAGGAAGTTTGGCCTTGCTAATTCTCCTAATGAAGGGTGATTTAGAAATCTGTTGTAGGGTCTTACTCATTGCATCATTCCCCATGCCATGGTGGGAAGACCTTTTCTCATGCTTATTATTGCTCTTCTCCATCTTGTCCTAGCACGAAGAGGCTGAATAAGACTCACTAGATGGAGTCCTAGACCTACGATGATATGAACGGTCCCTGCTTCCCTAGGAACCATCACTTGGTGGGGAGGATGAATTTCTTCTATCACGTTCCTTATGCCTCAGCTTCCTGCGCAGGCAATCTATTTCCTGTTGCAACTTTTCTCTTGATCATGTGAGACATGACTCCTAGTCCTTGAGTGACTGTGCTTAGTACGCTTAGTGTGGCAAGACTCCACCATAACGCTTGGGGTATGTTGCCTATCCCTTTTTCGCTCCAAGTTAATGAACTGGTTCTCCTTTTGTGAGCCAACCAATTCCTCCCTATCTTGGCCTATGTTAGTTATAAATACTTAGGACAAATCCACAACACCTCGTTGCTTCCTATAGATGGCGCCAATTGTAAGGACCAGAAAAACTAGCGACCTAAGCTCACTTAGAATAATGGCTGGATTAGTCCAACCGCGGCCCAAAATAATGAATTTGTAAGAGAGGGAAATAAACAACTAAGGGGGGCTCCACCTGAGGAGGAAAATAAGGAAGAAAAGGCAAATGTTATTAAATGGATGAACAAATTTCTCCTTACAAGCTAACCTAAGGAGGCTATATTTACATAAGAAATGTTACTGTTTACTCTCTTTTCTCCCAGTGTTCTCCTTGTTTCTTCTCTATATCTTGGTGTTTTTGTCTCGATCCCTCTCTCTGTGAACCCTCCTTTTCTTATATACTCTTCCCTTCATCATATCTCAACTATCCATCCTTACCTAACAAACCTCCTTTCATGAAACTTGTCTCTTTTTACATCTGAAGAAGGTGGTGGAAGGAATTTACTTAGCTGTGACTTATACTGTTCTGGTCACTTCTTCATCAATGCAATTGATAAAGTTGTTGCCCCATCATTTAATGTAGAGGCAACAGGTTACTTTTCCCTTATGACCATTGATTCTCTCTCTTCAAATCCTTGTTCCCACTTGGAACGCCTCAGAGTCCTTTGACTCATCCCTTCCTCTCCTCAGGTGACTTTCCTCCTCGGGCCCATGGACCACGTCATCCCCACAATTATACTGCAACTCTTCAATTCCATCCTAGGTCCTCGAGCACCCACAATACTCAAACTAAATCTCTTCTGATCATTATTGGTTGGATAAATATGGATAGACTTTAAGGATAGAGAGTTTTTTTTTTTTAAGAGTTTTAAATTTTTTTTAATGAATTAAAGTACAAATGAATGGAGATTTAAATAAAATTGATAAACATCAATGACAGATTAAGATTTTGTGTACATCCTAAAAATTGATCAAATATTAGACTTTAAGTTGATAATAACTGTGGGGCCCAAGGGCCCAGAATCTCCGGCCCACCTTTCGGCGGGCCCAGGGCCCAAGCCGAGGAAGGAGATCTCCCCGGATGGTCGGCCTAAAGGATCCAATCCTCCCAAGGCCCGAGCCGAGGATACACCTATCCTCGGCGAACCTAGCCTAAGCTGGTTAGGGGACAGACTTACTGCATATAGTCACATCCACCCTTACCCATTCTACCAGGGCCTCCAGGTCCCATCAATGCTGACAAGACCCTTCACTGAAAAGCCTTGGGGGCAGCAACCCCTGGCATGGGAGAGAACCTGCCTGATGGGACAAGCCCTGGGCCATTAGTCCGGATGGCCAACAGCTGTAAGGCCAGGATCGAGCCAGAGAGAGTATAAAGGTTAAAGGACCCCCCTAGTGCAGGGGGGCCTCCTCGAACCCCAGCCGAGGAGCAACCCCAGACGGAGAGCAAATAAAGGAGAAGTCCAAAGAAGACCGGAAAAGGGCCGGCCGGGGCCAAACCCTTTGCCCCACTCTCTACAAATTCATTGTCGGGGGCCCACCTCCGAAAAAGGAGCCCCTACAATTGGCGCCGTCTGTGGGAAGGGTCAGTGTGCCGGCTGGCGCAACCGGCGATCGTTCTAAGGCAATTATCGCTCAGAAGTTGACGATGCAAAAAAAAAAAAAAGAGAGAAAGCAAAGGAAAAGGGGAAGAGAAGAAGGGCAGTACGAAAAGAAAACTCAACAACAAGTAAAAGAAAGATCTTTTATTAATTCAGAAGAAATTACAAGAGACTACAATTACAACTCTCATTATTTCAAAAAAAAAAGGGAAAGAAAAATTTAATTACAAATACAATCAGAGGCTCAGACAGGCGTGTTTTACAAGAACTCCTACCAGCTAATCCTACAATCGGAGGCTCAGGCGGACCGGTCTCGGGACTGGCTGGGCAAGAGACTCGCAAAGAATTGCCGTCAGGAATGAGGGAAGTGTCAAGCCGTGCTCTTATTGGCGTTAAGAGAATGGGAGAGCTTGACAGGAAGAGCACGGGCCGGGGGGTTGGGGGCTGGCTCACCTTCAAACCAAAACTTCAACAAAGTGAGGAGCCCCCAGACCCCGGGACACCCTCCCTCGTGATGCTTCCTCGACCCCCTCCGAACTACACGAGTATTGACCGTCGGAGACGGCAATACTCGGGCGCCGGCCATGACGGGAGTTCGCGTGCTCCCTCCGTCGGAGGTGCACTCTGGGGGAGGACGTTAGGTATTTCAGTGACGTCCCCCCTGGCCACCATGAGAGACTCGGCCAGTGTTACGCCTGAACTCTGCCGTGCCGGCAGCCCAGTGGGGACTGCGGCCACGGCGGCACTTGGCTCCAGGTCTCCTAACTGCGGTCACGACCCTGGTGGCGGTATCAAAGGGGCTCAGAAGGATGTAAGAGTGTGTGTCTGTTTGTGGAGGAGAGTTCACTGAATGAGGAGAAACGCTCCCCCCAGAACGCCTTTTATGGGGAGGCGAAAACCAACGGGGGCTGAACCGCGCGGAATTCGAAGGGGAATCGTCAAGGGGAATTAATTCCCACCCAGTTCCAAGGGGATTGCCAGCCGCCCGCAGCGTGTCGATTCACGAGGGCATTAATGGAGGCGCGTTACGGACACCGAAGCGTCAAACAGGAAGTGCGGAAGGCCAGGCGACGCCTCGTAAACCAGGAAAATGGGAAGCACGGACCAGAGGTAGGACTAGCCCTACGTGCGAAGTCACGAGCCGACCTGAGGAGAGAAAGTTCACGGAAAATACCCGAGGATAACCCCCGCCAAAAATGAAGTCCTCGGATCCGAGGACAAAATCCTATTGGAGGCGACGGTGCAATCGTGGTACAATAGCTCTTGCTCCCGCACCCTGCAAGGGGCTAGGGGGATGGACCCCTACCCGACGTGGGACTGAGTTGCCCAGAGAGGTGAACACTGTGTCCCCACGCTCGGGAGCCACATGGAAACGATGGCAGCAATTGTACCTAGGTCTTGCATGGTCCTCGGACTCAAGCCTACGGGGAGCTGACCACTCGTACTTAAAAGGCAGCAATGGTACCTAGGTCTTGCATGGTCTACGGACTCAAGCCTAAGGGGAGCTAGCCACATGGAAACGATGGCAGCAATTGTACCTAGGTCTTGCATGGTCCTCGGACTCAAGCCTACGGGGAGCTGACCACTCGTACTTAAAAGGCAGCAATGGTACCTAGGTCTTGCATGGTCTACGGACTCAAGCCTAAGGGGAGCTAGCCACATGGAAACGATGGCAGCAATTGTACCTAGGTCTTGCATGGTCCTCGGACTCAAGCCTACGGGGAGCTGACCACTTGTACTTAAAAGGCAGCAATGGTACCTAGGTCTTGCATGGTCTACGGACTCAAGCCTAAGGGGAGCTAGCCACATGGAAACGATGGCAGCAATTGTACCTAGGTCTTGCATGGTCCTCGGACTCAAGCCTACGGGGAGCTGACCACTCGTACTTAAAAGGCAGCAATGGTACCTAGGTCTTGCATGGTCTACGGACTCAAGCCTAAGGGGAGCTAGCCACATGGAAACGATGGCAGCAATTGTACCTAGGTCTTGCATGGTCCTCGGACTCAAGCCTACGGGGAGCTGACCACTCGTACTTAAAAGGCAGCAATGGTACCTAGGTCTTGCATGGTCTACGGACTCAAGCCTAAGGGGAGCTAGCCACATGGAAACGATGGCAGCAATTGTACCTAGGTCTTGCATGGTCCTTGGACTCAAGCCTACGGGGAGCTGACCACTCGTACTTAAAAGGCAGCAATGGTACCTAGGTCTTGCATGGTCTACGGACTCAAGCCTAAGGGGAGCTAGCCACATGGAAATGATGGCAGCAATTGTACCTAGGTCTTGCATGGTCCTCGGACTCAAGCCTACGGGGAGCTGACCACTCGTACTTAAAAGGCAGCAATGGTACCTAGGTCTTGCATGGTCTACGGACTCAAGCCTAAGGGGAGCTAGCCACATGGAAACGATGGCAGCAATTGTACCTAGGTCTTGCATGGTCCTCGGACTCAAGCCTACGGGGAGCTGACCACTCGTACTTAAAAGGCAGCACTGGTACCTAGGTCTTGCATGGTCTACGGACTCAAGCCTAAGGGGAGCTAGCCACATGGAAACGATGGCAGCAATTGTACCTAGGTCTTGCATGGTCCTCGGACTCAAGCCTACGGGGAGCTGACCACTCGTACTTAAAAGGCAGCAATGGTACCTAGGTCTTGCATGGTCTACGGACTCAAGCCTAAGGGGAGCTAGCCACATGGAAACGATGGCAGCAATTGTACCTAGGTCTTGCATGGTCCTCGGACTCAAGCCTATGGGGAGCTGACCACTCGTACTTAAAAGGCAGCAATTGTACCTAGGTATTGCATGGTCTACGGACTCAAGCCTACGGGGAGCTGACCACTCTTACTTAAAAGGCAACAACCGCACACGGGTAGCTGCCTATTTTACGACAGGGTCAAAGTACTGCTTGGTCCGAGAATCCATTCCCGCGAAGAAATTAACTACCTAATGAAGGGCCTAACGGTCGATCCGACCACTCAAGAAAGGACCAGCTGAATTGACGGTATTCCAGACCATAGGGGCCGAGGTTTGCAAAACCCTCCTCCCCGTCCGAGGGTACGTGCAGCAGGGTTTTTGAGGGGCTATTGTGAGGCCCAAGGGCCCAGAATCTCCGGCCCACCTTTCGGCGGGCCCAGGGCCCAAGCCGAGGAAGGAGATCTCCCCGGATGGTCGGCCTAAAGGATCTAATCCTCCCAAGGCCCGAGCCGAGGATACACCTATCCTCGGCGAACCTAGCCTAAGCTGGTTAGGGGACAGACTTACTGCATATAGTCACATCCACCCTTACCCATTCTGCCAGGGCCTCCAGGTCCCATCAATGCTGACAAGACCCTTCACTGAAAAGCCTTGGGGGCAGCAACCCCTGGCATGGGAGAGAACCTGCCTGATGGGACAAGCCCTGGGCCATTAGTCCGGATGGCCAACAGCTGTAAGGCCAGGATCGAGCCAGAGAGAGTATAAAGGTTAAAGGACCCCCCTAGTGCAGGGGGGCCTCCTCGGACCCCAGCCGAGGAGCAACCCCAGACGGAGAGCAAATAAAGGAGAAGTCCAAAGAAGACCGGAAAAGGGCCGGCCGGGGCCAAACCCTTTGCCCCACTCTCTACAAATTCATTGTCGGGGGCCCACCTCCGAAAAAGGAGCCCCTACAATAACAATTTATGAAAGTGTGAAGCTGAAATTTTTGATTAGATGATAATTTAGGTCTCCTTTAAGTATAGTGGTTACATGGCACCAAACAACTAATTTTTTTTTAATTTAATAAATTTTCTATAATTTGATGCAATAAAATCGAGAGGATTAAATCAAATAAAAAATATAAATAAAAAATGCTGATGTGAAAAATTGTGGAGAGGTCGACCAAAAGTCAAAAGTTTCGGTTATATATATAGTTTTTAACTCGTGCAATGCGCGGGGTCATTTTACATATTAATGAACTTTGTATCTAACATAAACTTAGTTATCATACTTCTACTATATATATATATCCAAACTTTAATAATGTAGTATATTTAAGCAAATAGTGTCCAATATCCCTTAAAAATTTTAAAAATTAGTTTCTTCAAATCACTTCTTGTGGGTACTTTCCTATTATGAGAGACTAAAAAAAACATCTGACTTTAAGCAATTAAAACTCACATGACAATTTCAAATAGCAAATTTGCTATTCCTAGGAACTCCAATGAATCACACTGAACTAAAACTTACAAGATAATTTCAATTTTACAACCAAAATGTTTAAATGGAAATAATGTCTACAGGTTTATGAAAGTCATTAACCAAAACTAATGTCTGGAGCGAAGTTTCAATATCATAACCAACTAGAAATTTGTTTTTTCAAATCACTTCTTGTGTGTACTTCCCTGCTATGAGAAAAAAAAAAAAAAAAAAGCGATCATGGTACCAAATGTCAAGAAAGCATGCAATACCAGATTATCATTAGCTTGCATCCACAATCAAGATATCATTATTAAAGTAAGTGATCGTGCAGTTCAGAAACATTCAACAAAAATTTAATTGCAAGGGGTGGGACTTAATTGCAAGGCCTCGGACGTATAAAATAGTTTTAAAAGTTCTCTTAACCAGCTTCAGATATTGGTAAATATAGAGGCAACTATTTCTCAGATGGAAAAATAGATACTCAAGTAAGAAGTTGTATTCTATAACTGCATATATAAAATTTGAAAGTTCATAATATAGAAGTAAAATTAAGTCATATGAAAGAATTGTAGGTTCATTGTAAAGCAATAAACCAAACGTACTACTACATTATAGATCTTTAGCAATAGAAATTTTACAAACTATAAACAAAAAATTAACCAAAAGATATTTAAGATGATAACACTAAAAAGCTGCAATGCATCTCGAATCCATAATTCCAAAAAAGCTGCAATGATACACAATCTAAAAACAAAACAACAACCTTCAACCCACAATATATAATCAATATAGAATTCCACCTATCACAACTAAACCAATTCATAATCCTTCATTAAAATTCATGGCAATATGTACAAAGAAAATGACATACAATAACTTAACAATATATTTAGTTTACTCTTCTAAAAAAAAAAAAAAAAAACTCAACTATACAATGAAATGTATTAAAAATCATAGGGTATTCTAGTACGCCCATTTGTTTATCATGCTTGGAGTGGCATACTTTTATCATCAGTTTCTTCAACTTCTATAGTTATAGCAGCAATTAATTGAGGTCTTTCAATAGATGTTTGTTGTATTTCTAATTTTTGACTGGCAATGGACTTGCCCTTCCTTGATTTCCTTACAATTTCCTCTATTGTATCCTGCAATAATTTGCATTGTAATTCCCAATGGAGATTGGATAGAAATGGAGCCTAACGAAATAATTCCCTTCAATTCCCTTAAATGTGTAATTCAAAAGTTAGAGAAATTAAGATGGGTGCACAAAGTTCCAAAACAACTCAACAAAACAAAGTATTCAACAGTATGAAAGATAGATGTTAACAATTAAATAGATACTAATATAAGATACCCAAACTTGTAATAAATAATTTGCTACTATTGCAACTCAAATCTTACAAACATGGATGGGGAAAAATGCTAGAGATCACAAACCATATATAAGAGCTCTATTTGAAATTGAAAGTTTCATTCACAAAATCATCACAAATAGCAACTAAAATCCCTTAGAATCAAGAAAATTTAATCTTTGAGGTAGATTGCAATGTAAAGCCTAAAAAAAGGTTTTTTTTTTTTTTTTTTTTTTTTAAAAAAAAAAAAAAAAAACCAAAGAGATCTCTAACAATATAATTTTGCTGAGAACTATCCCAAATACATCAATTGACAAAATGTAATCCAAAATATCAAATAAATAGAGGGATAGTCAGGCCGTCCTAACCTGCCAGTTTTATCCAGCAACATTTCTTGCAAAACACCTAGTGAACATTATAAATCTGTCTAAACAAAACGACAGACAATTTTATTTTATTTTTAAATATAGGGAAAAAGGTGAAACAAAGTCTACAAAAAGAAGCTGAAGTAATCATTATAAGGAAGTTGATCACAAAGCACGACACCAAGGAAAAGAAACATAACAATTTTACAGATTAGTTGAAAAAGAATTCATGAAATGCATTTTTTTTTCCGTTTTAGAAAAAGCTGTCTAAAATATGCAAAAATAGAGGGAATTCAAACAACAGATACATATGGACAAAATTAACAGATAAACAAAGGAAAATAATGAAGAATAAAAATGTTCAACAATTTCATTTTTTTTTTTTAATTTAAGAAAAAATGAACTTGAACATTAATATACAAATTTTGTGTTTCTATTTCTCTACAAAAACTAAAAGGGAATGAAAACCAACATCAAAGTTGAATAAAAATTGTATTTGAAAGCATAATGTAAAAGATGTTTCTTATTAACTTATATCCCAAAATTTTAAGGAACATCTCAAGTAGTTTAATAGCTAAACATAGCTTTTTGCAAATATAGCATTCAGCAAGAATTTACATTACAATTTCAAATGGCAAATCTGCTATTTCTAGGAACCACAATGAATCACACCAAACTAAAACTTGCAAGACAATTTCAAATACCAAATCTACCATTCCTAGGAACCACAATGAGTTAAACCATGAGATTAGAGAAAATTTTACAACCAAAAAGTTTAAAAGAGAACAAGTTAAGAAAATATTAGTCAAATAATAATGCATAATCAATAGTACATGGGAATGTCATATTCTAAAACCAAACCAATATATAACACATAAAAGGGACATTGAATCCAACTTTTTAATTGCAAAAGAAAAAAGAAAAAGTTGTAGTGCATAATCAAGCCACAATATATAAACAAAATAGAATTTCTCCTGCAACAAATAAAATGCATAATAAATAGTAGATGGGAATCTAAAATTCTAAAACCTAACCAATTCATAAGTCATAATCCATATAAAACAACATCAAATCGTAATCTTGACCCTAAATTTCAATTGCAAACAAAAAAAAAAAGAAAAAAAAAAGAAGAATAAAGAAGAAGAAAAAGCTCACAATCCTGAAAAAGCTACAATGATACAGAGAAAATCTATTAACAACAACCCTTGTAGTGATAAACAAAACAGATATATTAGATTATACCCACACCCAAGTTATGGAATTCACTGTGGTTCCTAGGAATGACATATTATTTACATCAATATGTTGGATGCAGCCATTCTGAGTACAGATTTAGTTTTGCCAATTTTAAAGCAACTATACCTTTTGTAGGCATAGTCACGCTTGCACATTTATATGCATCTTTATGTAGGAAGTGTAAAACTAATGAAATTCAACATTTTAACTAACAATGTCTAGTAACTGATTAACCAATTTTGTTTATGAATTATGGTCCAGGAAAACGGATAGTAATTGCATGGCTGAAATAAAGCTTCTAAGACTATTTGTGAAAAACCAAGCAGTTTTGTAGAGATGTTTAAAGTTTGAACTACCGCTCAACACAGCAGTGGATGCAGCAATAGCTTCTCCAGTTTTAACAAAAGTAAAAATTATGACTGACCTCATTTATAATAGACACCCAAAATCACATTGAGTTGCAAGAAATACTTCATTGTTAGTCTACTTTCCAAAAAGCATACACCCAAATCCCATTTTCCCTAGGATGTCGATCAATTATTCAATTAGTTGAAAATTAACGTGAGAGAGAAACGTAAAGAAACATTGGGTTATTTTGTTAATGTATCTTAGCATCCAAGTGTGGTATATAACCTCTAAGCTAAATAGAAACAAAAGAAGATAAGATTAGATGAGTATAAGGAATCAAAGTAAATATATTGCAAGAGCAGAGTTTAAATTGGTAAGCATTATGTTGTAATGCAACTCATATAACAGCCCACTCAACCAAACTTTTAATCAAATAAAAATTAAATCAAACCCCAAAGAAAGTAATGGAGAAATAGAGACATCAAAAAGCTATAGATTCAAAAAAGCAAACAGACATTGGAAGCTGCCTTCTTTTTAGTACAAAAGGCCATTTAGACTTAGAAAGGGATAAAAAAAAATTGATTATAGAATTTTGAAAAAGAAAGTTGAGGAAAATAAATGTAAAGAAGTTGGACAGGGCTACACTTCATATTTAAATTTTTATAAAGAAAAAAAAAAAAAAAGAGACCAAATAACCAAATAACTTAGGAACCAAAAAATGGAATCAAGTTAGTTACACACATACTGAAGTTTATAACAATGAAACAACTGTGAAAAGTACACTAGGATTAGAATCCCTGTAGGGAATTAACAAAAAATCCCCAAACCTGTGAGAAACAAAATAGAGAAAATACACGCCACAGAAAAAATAATCACATGCACAAGATAGTATTTACGTGGTTCAGCAATTTGCCTACGTCTATGGAGTTGCAGGGATTTCACTATTATCAGGGAAAAAATACAAAGTGCGGCAGTACATTTTTTCTCTCTCAAAAACTGCATTAAGAAACCCTAATTACCAAAATAAAGGTTTCTATATCATGCGCACAAGATTCACAATGGGCTACATAATGGGCCAAAATTTTAATCCCCTATGGACTAAGCCTTAGAAAGTCTCCCATTAAAAAACCATGCAACATCATTTTGGGTCGGGTCGTTATTCGGATCAAACACAACTAGGTTCCACAAAGCCCAACAATCCTAATATATATATATATATATATATATATATAAACAATTGAAGAAGCAGGTTAAAGAACCAAACAGATATGAAGAATGCAATTATAGGAAAATGCTCCCTTTGCATAAACCATGCATATAACTTAAAGAATCTGTCTCATAAATATGGTCATTAGCAAACTCTTCATGGAAAACAAAAAATAACCTTGAATTATAAACAATAAATTTGGGAGAATTTGTCACATCATAAAAGTTAAATTATAAACAATAAAAATACATTTTAGAATAAAAAACAACAGCAGAATTTTATCAAAAAATTTGTGAGCATATTACTAAAATGTATATATTGATTATTATCTTAGGCATTGCAAAGCTGATTGTAGGGGCCTTTTTTTGTGTTGTGTGTTGGGTTGGGCTGCCTCCTGCGGTAATGGGCCCGAGTAGGAGAGTTGAGACCGGCCCAACTGTAACTCACTTTGGGCCGGCTTGTGCGCAAACTAGGCTTCGTCTGCCAGGAGTATACTTATGGCAGGTAGAACTGTTTCAAATGATTTACGGTAAGCAAATATGATAACAACAGAAGAAAAAAAATACAGTGACATTTTCTTAATGGAAAATGACCAAGCAATCCCTATTTATGACAATCACAGTGATAACAATGGCTTTTACAAAAGAAGTAAAGGATTAAGTGACAATATGAGTTAATTGAAAAAATAAATATCAAGTCAAGTTTGGGTTCGTAGTGGCAAAGATCAAAGAGGAAGAACGCCTCTTCTCAATGCAACTAATCTCTCAGGAAAAAGATCCTACTGTGGAGATTAATGACTTTGAGGGAATCGAACCTAAATGATTAGTGCCCAAATAAATCTCTTTTGTTTACTTGCCTCAAAGAGAGTAGAATTTCAAGGGGGGAGAGAAGGAAATCGACCTACTGGTGCATGCCCATTGTATTATCTTTCTTTGTTTTCTGTTTTCTCTCTTATCTTTTTTTTTTTTTTTTTTCCTTTCCCTTGTTTCCCTTTTGTTTTCTCTTACTTCGTGATACCCTCTGTTTTCGATCCTTTTCTCAGGGCATGACAAGGGTCTTCTTATAGGGTCTGCCATAACTAGAGTTTACCACTTGGCCCCTTAACCACCTTTGTTTGGTCTGGGCGTACTTGCTGACCACCAAAGAGTTCGTCTGTGTACCCTCGCCAGACAAAGGTAGGTTTATTTCGTTTGTTAGTCCGCCGTGGCACCCTTTCCTGCCACGGTGTAAATGATTTCTCTCTCTTTCCCTTATGGCGTGCACCTAATGGTTCCCCCCTCAACCTTGCCTATTTTGGGTGGTCTGTCATCCCAGCAAGACGTACCTCCCAAAAGGGCTTGGGTAAGAGAGGCAGAATAGGTTTTTTCCCTTCTTCCCACCACCAAACCATACTCCCCTTACCTCTTACATTTGACCCATGACCCCACCACGTCCCATATTGACTGGGTATAGGCTAGTGGTGTCTGGGCCTTGCGCGTGCTTCTCTTTCATTTATGTCCAAAATTTACCTGTTGCTCATGTGTTTGCTGCAATCTGGAACTTTGTTTGCACAGTCTGCCGTAACTCTTCGTTCTTTTATGTGGGCCATTTTATAATTCACTGTTCCCTTTAAGGGCTGGGCTTCATTTGATACTAGGCTTCATGTTTCTTCTAGTCTACTTCTTGATTGCCATCATATTTTGCCATATTAATTTGGTCATTCTTGTTGTATTGACTTGGTCCTGTTGGCCCTCTTTTAGACCTGCTGTTTACTCTCTTCCCCAAATGGCTTTGCATGGTCATGGGCTTTCTTAATTAGGGGCTCCTGTATCCCTTTTGTTTTCCCTTGGGCATCCTCGGCCAATTTACTTGTTTTGGGCTTCCTCGGCCCTTTTCCTAACTTTGTGTTCCCATGGGTTTTTACTTACTTCATTAGGCTTCCCCGGCCCAATTACTTCATACTTATCCTTTGGGGTTTGTAGGCTTGCCAACAATCCCCTACTCTCTTTACTTATATTACTTTGAGCCTATCGCAGTCCATTCTTATTTTTTCACATCATATACTGCCCATGGGTTTGTTATTCTCTCTTTCATGGCTTTTTGAGCCCATTTGCTTCCTCAAGGCCCATTTATTTATTTTATGGACCTGTGATCCATTATTTCTGCCGTTTGGGCTTAATGGTTTTATTCTATACTTGTCATTTCTATTTGCTGCCTGCATTACTGGGTTAGGCCTCCTTCCTTCTATTTGTGTTTTACAAAAATGACGCTCAACATTTAGCCCCCTGAACATATGGAGCGTTCTTACGGTTCATATGTGAATAAAAGACCTTCTTGTCCTTTTCACTCTCCTTCTTTCTTTTCCTTTGCCGGCTTTTTTAAACTATGGACTCACTCTCATATATATATATATATATATATATATTTCTTTTCCTGTCGTGAACACTAGTGACTCTTCGAATTTCCCAAAATAATAGTTACTTTAAGACATAACTGCCGCCTCATTAATTTCATTCTTTTCTTGATGGCTGACCAGTCGCCTCCCTTCATGCCGGCATTAATAATCCAGGTATTTAAGAAGAGAGTCACTTTCCAATCTAGACATAAACTCCTTTTTCAAAGTATCCTATCTGTTTCCCTTCCTCCACCGTTTTCTTCTTTTTGAACACCCATTCCCATTTTACTCTAATCAAGCCCTCACGCTATGGCACTGGTGAAAACCCAAGCCTATTCCCTCCATAAAGGGAAAGAGGCTGTTTCTGATCCTCCTGTCAGATAAGAGATAGGTGAAGAGGCTGTACACTCCGAATCGGACCACTCCGATGAGGAAGAGGCACGGCGTGACTCAGATAGTGAGTGCACCCCTCTGATCGATCCTTGGTATAATATCTGTCCTTACTTCCCTAAGATTCCCGGCGACTATGTGTCGCCGCCGCTGGGCCGCGTGTGGCTCACTCTTTGCCAGCAAAACCCTGATTTTTCTTGGGCCCTTATGTCTTCCTCCATTTTCGATCTAGTTATTCGTCAAGGCATTGCGCTCCCTATGCCTATCCATTTCAAATTTGGGTCAGGTACTGTCTCGAGTTGGAAGGAGTGGGTTGATAGCAAGTTATCTGATACAGGCTTCATGGGTTTGCTTCAGTGTGTTGGTGTTCTGAAAGCTGTCGTCTTATCCCGAAGTCTATCCAATTTCTGAGACCTCTATAACCTTCACCATTTGGTTCGCCGGTGGTGCACCACTACCCACACATATTTATTTTCCTGTGACGAACTCACCGTTACTCTTGAGGACGTGGCTAATCAGTTACTTTTGCTAGTTATCAGCGATGTTGATCCTGCCAACATAGAACATTCTCTAGAAGAAGAAGCCATTGTAGTTGAGTTGAAGAAAAGGATGACCAGAAATGCTAAGCTGTCGTATTGGGTTAGTCCTTCTTCTAATTTTTTTGTTGTTGCCCGTCGTGCAGTTTTCGTTGCTTTTTAGCTTTGCAAATTTGTCTTTGGGTCCCATCCCCATTATGCCATAAAGCCGTTGTATTTTCGTTTGGCCATAAAAATATCTGTCGGAGTGAGTCAGCCGCTGGCCCCTATGTTCTTGGGGCATCTGTATATTCAACTGGATATCCTGCGAAGTGACGAAAGTCAAGCTGGCTCCTACCACATAGTCACTTCCTCTGTACATAGCACCATCTGGCAATAGTTTTTATTCGAGCGTTATGCCCAATACTTAGCAAAGTGTAGGCCCGTTCGATTGGCTAAAGAGAAATACCAATCCTGCCTACAGATAATTACGAATTTCTATGGCAGATTTGATTCTAATTTTCCTCTAGCTTTCCATTGGTTCGGTTTGAAGCCTATCGATCATTCTGTTGTTGAGTCCTTTGATGAAGGTATTAGTTTTTCCTAGAGAGCTTACAGATATTTGGGTACTGGTTACATATGCATAGATTCTGCTATGGGTTCGTTTGCTGATATTGTTGGAACTACTACTCCGTTAGCTGGTTTTGATGAGACGGATATCACCTATTTGGTAGCCACCAACACTGAATGGTTACCCTATTTGGTTGATGAAGGTGTCAGGTTTGTCCATTATCTTGCCAACCAGGTAAGGAGGTAATTTGGGCTGGATCAGGACATTCTTGATGACCTTTTCTTCCTCGCAGAGTCTCTTACTTCAGCTAGACCTTTTTTGTGACACACCGCTTTTGATTTTTAGAGACAGCGTTTTAGTGCAGTCATAGTTCCTGGCTCGTTGAGAGAGGGCCTTTGCACCCCTGCTATGCATGGATATTGGCATGCCGTACTGACCTCGTTTGAGTAAGAGTTGGCTGGTAGTCGTGGTTTGTCTCTCATTCCTCTTGAGGGACTTAGTATGGTCGTCTTTCCTAATCCTTGGTTGCTCCTTCCTTCAAAGTCTATATTGGTGTATGCCAGGAAAGAGAGCTGATCCACCATCTTTGAATGGGATGAGGAGAAGAAGGGATGGTACTGGCACACAGGTAATTATCCCCCAGGTTGGGAAAAGAGGGTTAAAGTGATAAATGTTTCTACCCCAGTCAAGAAAGTTCCTGCCAAACTTATATCCGCCAGCAAGCCCAAGTCTGCCACTCCTCAGCCTCCCATAGGTGCTACTCCTGCTAGCAGAACATGAGGTAGTAAGAGGAAGACAACTCCCCATCTTGCGCCTGCCGTTCAGTGGAGAGTACGTCACTTTAAAAACTTTTTTTTTTCTTTGTCTTTCAAATACACATATATACTTTTTTTTTTTTTTCGACTTTTCCTGAATTTTAACATGCTTGCTAACTTCTTTCTTTGACTCTATCTCTTATCCCCCTTTTCCTTTACAATCTAAGCACAAGGAGGATACGTCAGCCACCCATCCCATTATGCTCTAGGAACCTGAACCAGAGGTACATTTACTCTTTCTCTTTCTCTCTTCTTTTTCTTTTTTATATATTCGCATGTGTTCAGTCTGCTACATGCTTTTGGTTACCTCATTCACCTAAAAAGTTACTTTGATCTTCATTCCTATTTCTTTTTGTCTTTTAAGATGAGCCTGGGCCTCTTTTTATATATCGCCCTACTGTTGAGGAGCTTTTTGCCCCCAGGGCACACCTATTGAGGGCCTTTTTGGTGGGGTTAAGTTTGCAACACCTGCCCCTTTTACAGCTATATGTGGAGTTCCTGCTGAGGCAACTACCTTTCCCATTGGACCGGTACCCATAGATGAGGGTACTTATACCCTACTCCTACCGTGACACCCTCCGTTCAAAGGGGAGCCACCCCTCTTGTTGCTACTCAGATCGAGGCTACTCCTGTTACACCTCTTGTCATTTCCACCGGTGACTCCTTCATTGCTCTTTCTCAGGCTGTGAAAGAAGGTTCTTCTCTGGTAGTTACTCCTTTCTCCATTCCCGTTTCTGCCACCGATAGGCCTGATGCTGATTTGTCCTTAGAGGATTCTGAGGAAATCCTTGAGGATCCTGAGGATGATCCCGTCCTGGGGAGAAGGATTTCTGAATCCGAGGAAGAGGAGCGTGCTCCACCTGAGACTGAATTCATGGGTATGTGCTTTCTTCCCTCCTTTTTTTCTTTTGCTAAGTATACTCTTCCCTTCTTTCATTTGCATATCTATTTCTCTATTTGCAGAGACCTTTGAGGGGCTTGGAATTGCAACAGGTGTAGGGGTGTCTGCAGTAACTATTCCTGCCGCGCCCACAGCATCGATTCCTGCTACATCTTCTATACCAGTTTCTGCCATATTTACAACATCTGTTTCTGTTGTCCCTTCTGTTCCTATCTATGTCTTCCCCACAGCCCCCATTATCGCTAGCTCTGGTAAACTTTCTTTTCCTTTTTTTTTCTTTCTTCACTTCTTCCTCGTGGGTCTATCTCCCCCTTTTTTTTTTCAAGATTTCTCATTTCAAGACTTGTGCCTTTTTGACAGGTCTACCTCCTACGATGCCTTCTCAGTTTGAAGTGGGTAGTAGTTCCGCCACTATTCCAGATCTTGTGAGCGAGGTTGCAGCCTTTTTTACACGCTTTAACCAACCTGAAGTCAATGATCTTGGACCTGTGGATTTCTGGGGTTACGAACCTATATAGATTTCCATGGCTTCAGAATCCCTGAAAATTGCGCTTCTCAATTGGTGACGGTCTACAGCAACCGTGGGGACTTCATGCAGGGATTTTGACTTGGTCGCTCCACTAGAAAGCATTTCTTGAGGATGTTGGGGAGTATGCTGAATGATATTCAGCACAATTTTGTTGACACTGTCTCCACCGAGAGGATCCTGCATTGGAGGGCTGTAGTGCAGGAGCTTATTAGTGTTGGTTTTGCTGTGAAGTTTATCTTGGACCACTTTCGAGAGATTGCTCGAGCCGTTTTCATGAGGAGAGTCCAGCCTACTGCTGATGCTATTGACTCACGCCTTGAGATTATGAGAAATGAAGTGGCAGACTTGGAGGGCCGTCACAAGTACCTTCTTTCTAGCATAGGCGGGTCCAGTTGTTTTGGAGATCAACCACTCATTTTTGGACTTCATTGATGATGATGCAGTTTCTTCTTTGTTTTGTTGTTTCCTTTACCTTTTTACTCTATTTAGTACATTATATTTCCTATAGTACTTATTTGGGCTAGTTTGCCGCAGTTTGGGTTTGTAACTTATGATGCTACTCTTTGCTACTACTTTTACTTTTGCTATGACATATGATGATAATACTTCATGCTTTTCATTGCATCCTTATGAAAGTAAGTTAGAAAAATTTTGTCTTGTGACATAGTCACTTGAAAGATGGAAAAAAAAAAAAAAAAAGGTAAAAGGAAACATAAGAGTTTTTTCAACAAAACAAAAGAAATGGATAATCACATGACTTTTCTCCTTAGGCATAGTAGCGTTTCAACCATTTCCCATTGATGGGATCCATTAAGTCTTTGCCATCCATTTGAGTCAAACGATAATATCCACTTGGATGTGCCTCTCCTATCACAAAGGGTCCTTCCTGCTTTGGTGCAAACTTCGATGGTCTTGCCAGGCCTCTCCTAACGTAGTCTGCCACTTTTAAAACAAGTTGTCCTTCCACGAATACTCTCTCTTTAGTCATCCTGCCGTAGGTCTCAGTCATTTTTTGCTTGTATCTGTGGCTGCGTTCTTGGGCTTTTTCTCTTCTTTCATCAAGTCATTTTAGGTTTTCGCACCTTTCTGCCGCAAAGACTTCTTCTTCTTTCTCTTTTTCTTGCATTTGCATAACTCTTAGGGATTGGGTCATTTTCTCTGCTGGGCTTACCACCTCAGTTTCGTAGACCAAGGAAAAAGGTGAAAAACTTATGGCTGACTTAGGTGAACTTCTATAAGCCCAAAGAGTGTCTAGCAGGTGCATTGCGCATCCTCCTGTATACTCTTGGCTCATTTTACTGATAGTCTTTATGAGAGTCTTGTTTGTTGCCTCTGCTTGCCCATTTCCTTGAGGGTAATAAGGTGATGAC
The DNA here is from genome assembly GCA_030445155.1 of Quercus variabilis. NCBI lineage: Eukaryota > Viridiplantae > Streptophyta > Magnoliopsida > Fagales > Fagaceae > Quercus > Quercus variabilis. The sequence continues at coordinate 51,593,600 of CP129445.1, read as the reverse complement.
CGGTGATGTTTGACTTGGTAGAACTCTAACATTTTCCTCACATCACTGTTGACAAAAGGTGTGCCGTTGTCACTGATGATCCTGTGGGGAACTCCAAACCTTACAATTATGTTTTCCTTTATAAAGTTTGCCACTGCTCCTCTTGTGGCTTTATGAAGTGGTACTGCCTCTGCCCACTTAGTAAAATATTTTGTAGCCACTAGTATCCATATGTATCCTCGTGATGGCAGATTCACCGGTCCAACCAAGTCAAGCCCCTAAGTGTGGAAGGGCCATGGTGTGACCATGCTGTTAAAATTCTGCGGATGAGTGTGAATCAAATTGGCTTGTACTTGACAATTGTGGCACCTTTTCACAAATTCTGTCGTATCCTTTTTCATGGTAAGCCAGTAGTAGCCCATTTGCAGCAGGCATTTGTAAAGCCTTTTCTTTCCCTGGTGCTCCCCACCCTCTCCTGAGTGCGCTTCTTTCACCATTTCTCTTGCTTTTTCAGGGCCTAAACACCTCAAGGGGTCTTTATCATACCCTTTTTTGAAAAGGACTATATTATGCAAAAAATAACGCGTTGCTAACCTCTTAAGCTTATATTTTTCGCTGTGCTTTTGCAGCAGGATGCCTTCTATCAGGTACTGTATAAACGGGCTTCTCCAGTCTTCGCTGATGAACATAGTGTAACTTTCCTCCCTGTTTGCCGCAAGTTGGCATTTCCTACATTGGGTTTGGACTTGGTCTGCATCTTTACCCATGTTTGGCCAACAAAAGCTTGCCCTTTGAAGTTTGCGGTAAAGGCTGACCTCCCCGCGGTTTTGTAAGTCTTGTCATGTACTTCTTTCAACTTTCTCTGGGCCTCCTTTTGCCCTACACATCTGGACAAGACTTCACTTGGCATCCTGCGGTACATTTCTACCCTCACTAGGGCGTAATCTTTAAGTATTTTTAGCTCCATGGCTTCTTCTTCCCCCATCAAAGCTTCCCTTATGGGTATCCGCCAATTCCCTTCACAGTGTTCCTCTTGGAACCTTTCTTTCAACATCTCAATTATGGATTCTTCTCTCTTGCTGATCTCTACTCTGGTGCTACCTCCTTTGAACATTATTTGCAAACCTAGTGCGGCCAACTCATCGGCAAACTGATTCTCGTTCCTTGGAGCATGTTCTATTTCAAAAGTTAAAAACTTTTCTTTCATTTTCTAGGCCATTGCTTTGTGCAGGGCTAGGCTAGGCTCTTTTAGGGAGAAACTCCTTTTAGTCTGGCAGACTATTAAGTTCGAATCACCTAGTACCCTCAAATGCTTGATTCCCATTTCAAGAGCTATGGCCAGCTCGGTTAGGTAGGCTTCGTATTTTGCTGTGTTACTTGAATAGGGGAATTCCAGATTGAATGATAGTGCTACTTCCTTATCTTCTTCATGGTACAAAACTACTCCCACTCCTCCAGATTGGGCGGTAGAAGACCTATGAAGTTTCATTACCCATTGTTCTCTGACCTTCTCTACCATGGCTACTTCCCCTAGGACTTCATCGCCCAGTGGGAATTCTTCCTCTCCTGGAAACTGTGCCAATAAGTCTGCTATGGCCTGGCTTTTCAATACCTTAGGTGCCCCCATTCTCAAGTCATATCGTGACAATTGTAACAACCACTAGGATATCCTACCAAAGAAGGTTGGTTACTGTAACAAAACTTTAATGGTCTGGGACTTGGTCATCAGCCATACTTCGTAGGCCAAGAAATAATGGCGTAATCTCTATGAGGCATACACAATAGCCAAACATGTCCTTTCTACCCTTGGGTAACGAGTTTCTGCATCTTTTAAGGCACGACTGATGTAGTACACTGGTTGCTCGACCCCACCTCCATCTTCTTGGGCAATTAATGTACCAATGGCATATGAATTGGTGGCCATGTAAAGTAGCAATGGTTTCTTATGGATTGGGGCCTGCATTGTGGGGAGGTTCATCATGATTTGCTGCAGCCTCTTGAAGGTCGTCTACTGCACTTCTCCCCAATCAAAACTTTGCCCTTTCCTGAGCAACTTGGTGAAAGCCAAAGTGATTGATGCCAACCCAGGGATGAATCTCCGGATATACGAGACTTTTCCTAAGAAGCTCTTTAGTTCCCTCACTATGGCTGGAGGTCTCATAGTTGCAATGGTCGTGGCTTTGGCTGGGTGTACATCTATTCCCCTGCTGTGAACCAGGAAACCCAAGAATTTCCCAGAGGATACTCCAAATGCGCATTTGAGAGGGTTCATTCTCAATTTAAAGGCTCTACATCTTTCGAACACCCTTTTTAACACATGGAAGTGCTCTTCTCTCCTTTTTGACTTAACCACTATGTTGTTTACATAGTCTTCTAACTCCTGATGCATCATATCGTGAAATATAGCTGTCATTGCTCGTTGATAAGTTGCACCCGTGTTTTTCAACTCGAAGGGCATCACAGTGTAGTAGAAATTTCCTATGGGTGTTCTGAAAGCAGTTTTCTCCACATCCTTTGGTGCCATTCTGATGTGGTTGTACCTGTTGAAATCATCCATGAATGAGAACATGATACCTCTTGCCGCAGAATCTACCAGTAAATCCATATTTGGCAATGGGAACTCGTCTTTTGGACACACTTTGTTGAGATTTCTGAAATCTACACAACACCTTATCTGGCCATTCTTCTTCATTACTGGTACTATGTTAGATAGCTAGCGGGGGTGTTGAATAGGCTTAATGAATCCTGTGGCCAACAATTTTTGCACTTCTTTGACTATTTGCCCTTTTATTTCTGTATGAAATATCCTGGCAGGTTGAGCCACTGGCTTGGCCTGCAAGTCCACATTTAACGTATTTCACTAACTTAGGGTCTAGCCCTAGTATTTTACTATAGTCCCATGCGAATACATCTTTGAATTCTTTCGGCAACAGTACTAGTTCTATTTTTTCTTTTTCATCAAACTTGCACTAATTGAGATGGGCCTCGGCCCTTGCGAAGCAGACCCCATATTAACTTCCTCCATTTCTTCTTTTACCGTAACCTGTACCTCCTTTTCTGCCGCAACTCCTTCACTTTCCTCCTTATTACCTTTTTCCTTTGAACTTTCTTGAACTCTGTAACATGTCAAACTCTTGTGCTACCCTTCCTAGGTGGGGCCCATCTAGGTTTCAATTGCGGGCCCGCGCCCCTTCATAATTTGTAGACAATCTTGCCATCAGAGCCTCGGACTCTAATACATTGGGGCATGTCATCTGATTCTACGGTGGGCGCTTCTTTTCTTGTCTTATTTCGTGCTAATAATTCTCTTAGATCAGGCTCTCCATCTTGGATGTTTTCCCACTTTGGCACGAAGGTACCTCGTGACTTTGACATTGAGCTTTCCCCAGACGGGGCCCATTGGTCGTAGAACATTGTTTCTACTAAATGAGCTTCTGCCTGCTCGAACGATGAGGGATTCACAGTTATTTGTATCATCCTTTCATTCAATTTTCCTTTCACACACTGGTGATAAGTGGATGGGACCAATCGGTTTTTGTGCAACCATGGCCTTCCCAAAAGCGTGTGATAAGATACCTCTGTTTTCACCACATGAAACTGAGCTAAAGAAATTATGGGGCCTATTTTCAACCATAGCTAAATGTGGCCTGTGGTGTACTCACCCCTTCCTCCGAACCTTGTCACTTCCATTGGGCACCCCTGGATCTTCCTTTCCAAAATTCCTACTACTTGCAAAGTGGTCAATGGAATGAGATTCATAGAAGCACCTGTATCTACCAAGGTTCTCTTTATGGGGATTTGATTTATGGACGCCGCCAAGTATAAGGGCTCCTGTGATCTGGGTGTCCCACCTCTATATCTTCATCACTAAAAGTGATTTTAGTTAACTCCTGTAAGAGAGCCCTATCATCTAGGATTTCTGTCGATAGACATTCTACTCCTGCACTAGAGGCAATGCTCACCAAAGCCTCTGTGGCTACCCTTTTTTTCCTTTGCTGCGAGTCCCAGCTGGTCGAACAAATTTTTGAACTTAGAGCTCTATTGTAAAGTGGTAATGGCCGCTGCGGGCAAGGTCAAGTTTTCTTCTTCGTCTTCTCCTAGGTCTGCGCAAATTACCACCGCTGCTACACCTTACCCTTTGTGGTTTAGGAGTGGATTTCTTTAGATTTCCTGCTAGGACAGTTTTGGAGTCCCTTCCTTTATCCTGCGGTGCACTAGTCTACGGAGCACCCAACATTCTGCTGTAGAATGTTGCACATAATTGTGTAAACAACAAAAATGTGGGTCCCTCCGTTCCTCCTTTGTGGGCTCCTTAGCAACCTGATTAGGTTTGAAAATTCCATCTGCTATCCACTTGTCTAGCAACATGTTTAGCTCCTTTGAGGTGCATGGTATTGGCGGGGGAGTATCGTACTCTCTCCCGTTGGTCTTTCTTCTCCACTTACTGTTAGACACTGCCATGGCTTGTGGGACATTTCTTTTATCCATGCTCGACTTTACAGATTGGGCAGTTTTTCTCACCTTTTGCAACAATTGTACGAACTGGAAGATCTCTAAGTTCTCTAGGACTGCCCTGTACTCCCTCATCATATTCGTCATACACATCTCACCAGTGTCCTTTCTTCGCAATGGTCATAGCAGTCGAGTGCTATGTCCCTGAATCTCTTGATGTACTCCATTAAGTGTTCACCATTCCTTTGTTTGGTCACTTACAGAGTTGCAAGTGTCACCGTTTATTCTCCGTGAAAGTATTTGGTACAAAATACATCCACCATATCATCATATGTTGGGATCGATCTTGGCTTTAAGCCAATGTACTAGGTGTAAGCCCGATCACACAGTGATTTAGAAAATTCTCAAAGACATAAGTCTTTGTCTGCGACATAAGGGCCAAGCGTATCAATGAACTTGCTTACGTGCTTAATAACACTTCCCTTCCTACCATCATATTGTGTGAAAACTTGTGGCTCATGCCTCTCGGGGTATGGTTTACTGAGCACCCTTAGTGGGTATGGAGGCCTACATGTGTAAAATCTCTCATTTGGCCCTCTGGCTCTCTCTTGCTCTAGGAAAGCCGCTACCTCAGCCAAAGTAATAAAACGTTGATTCGCATTTTGTGGGACACCTCCTGCTAGTGTCTTTTTTTTTTTTGTCGCATGTTTTGGATCATGCTGGCTTCCTTTTTCCTTTATTCTATATGTCTTTAGTTGACAGATTTCTTCCATCATTTGCTGTTGCGAGTGCTACAGTGCTTGCAACACCTCAACGAAGGTGTTGGCGTTGTCTGCGAGGATTCTTGGAGGAGGTTGGGGCAAGACCCCATTCTGTTGGCACTTTCTGTCTGGTTAGGCTATTGTTGGTGAGGCGTCGTTGGCCTAGACTTTGCTTTCGAGGGCACGACACTCATATTTCATGTTGTCCTGGACTTTGGAGGCATTTTTTTGTGAGGGCTCTTGTCCCTAATTTGTTTCTCAACTCCTCAGTGGAGTTGCCAGTTTAATGTAGGGGCCTTTTTTGTGTTGTGCGTTGGGCTGGGCTGCCTCTTGCGGTAATGGATCCAAGTATTCTGAGTAGGAGAGTTGAGACCGGCCCAACTGTAACTCACTTTGGGTCGGCTTATGTGCAAACTAGGCCTCGTATGCCAGGAGTGTACTTATGGCAGACAAAGCTGTTTCAAATGATTTACGGCAGACAAATGTGATAACAACAGAAGAACAAAAATACAGTGACCTTTTCTTTATGGAAAATGACCAAGTAATCCCTATTTATGACAATCACAGTGATAACAATGGCTTTTACAAAAGAGGTAAAGGATTAAGTGACAATTTGAGTTAATCGAAAAAAATAAATATCAAGTCAAGTTTGGATCTGTAGAGGTAAAGATCAAAAAGGAAGAACGCCTCCTCTCAATGTAACTAATCTCCCAGGAAAAAGATCCTGCCGTGGGGATTAATAACTTTAAGGGAACCAGATCTAAATGATTAATCCCCTACTTTTTTTGCTTACATTACTTTGAGCATGCCGCGGCCTATTCTTACTTTTTCACATCATACACTGCCCATGGGTTTGTTATTCTCTCTTTCCAGGCTTTTTGAGCCCATTTGCTTCCTCAAGACCCATTTATTTATTTTATGGACTTGTGGCTCATTATTCCTATCGCTTGGGCTTAATGGTTTTATTCTATGATTGCCACTTCTATTTGCTGTGCATTGCTAGGTTTGGCCTTCTTCCTTCTATTTGTGTTTTACAAAAATGACCCTCAACACTAATCAATGTTGTCAATTTCAAAAACTTGGCAATTTTAATTTTCAAAAGAGAAAAAAATACTAATCGTAATGAATTTTGGAAATGATCACTGATGAGTCCATAAAAATTATTAAGGTTGTCCATCTTAATGGACAGTCATTGTGTCATTAGTAGGCCATCAAAGATAGATGATTAACTGCCCAACACATTCAATAACGATCATCAAATGCCTTAAACCCTCTCATCAAGAAAAAGAACATTACAATTAGGGTAATAATCATCCTCATTTATGTCCAACAGTTACTTAAATCACCTATAAAAGGGATAATATGTCTCACTTGCTAAGGTACGTCAAAAGCTACAACAAAACACTATCTAAATACGAGAAATATAAGATGATACTAACTTAAGCATCGAAGGCTCCCCCACTGGGCACAACCTGGTGGTCTCCTCGATCTATCTCTCTTTATCTTGCAGGTCTTACAAGATCATCTAAAGCTCTTGACTGGATGAGTGACCTAACTGACTATTTTGGCTTCATCAGTTTGGCACCGTTTGTGGGGAAGATTAGCCATTAACTTCTTCCTGTGACAAAGGGTTACTCAGTTTAATCCAAAGTCATAAAATATTGAATTGTTGCGCTCATGCAAAGTAGCAACAAAAAATGCATAGCCGTAAATTAGATAGACTTTGTGGAGTTCAGTTTTGATGAAGATGTCATGGTTAAAAGTCCCAAAGTGGGCATTCAATAATGAGGGAAGAGCAAAGATGCTACCTCTCACCAAGGAGCAAGGCTATGAACGAAGCAAATGGAGGAAGCAGTATTGGAAAGTAAGTACCCAAATTTTCTATTTACTTCTTGATTATCTTAAGTGCCTCCACAATGCATATATTGACATGTTTGGACCGTAATGGATCATTTATCTATCTGTTATCCATGATTCACTCCTTTCATTAATTCCCTCAAACAATATTGCTTTGCTAAACTAAAATATAAGGCTATTCATAAACTAAATAGTGAAGCATATATTTAGTTAGAAAAGTGGAGAATGTTTGGTGATATCTCATGTACGAGAGATGTGCTTGTTCAAAAGGGGATGTAAATATTTGTACAACTATGAGGCTTTAATAGTTACAGCCTACATAGATATAATATATATATATATATATATATATATGGTAAATAAAAAGGATTAGTCAATGGGGAGACTCACCGTTTCCTCTATAAGATTCCTATTAGAGCCAGATTTTATGGCCTTGATATCCTATTTATGGCCATCAAAATTGTCTTATTATATTTCCTAATATAATCATAGCATAACATCCTAGTTGATATGCATGCATTATGACTTTTCAAATCACCACTTTTCTTTCCTAATGCATCTTGCTAAGATAAGAGAAAAAAAAAAAAAAAGGAGATATTGCTTCGATTTCAAACTAAGATTCCTCAAATATCTTCTGTACATGGTGAATAAGTTTCTGTGATGCCTATATGCTCATGCACCATATGATATAATGCTCATGTTATGTTTATTGGTCAAGGTTAAGAATTTATGATATTCCAACATGTAAACATTGTTGTTAAGAACTGTTTAAGGTAAAAACTCCCAACCTTTGTTTTTCTGCAAAATTTAAAGTTAGTAATTTTGAGTATTAAAGAAAAACGAAACCAAAATTTATCTCATAAATTTGGACATCAAAAAGGTGGAGTCAAATCTTACTGCCTTTCCAAATTTATAAACCCTAGGTTTAGGCAATAAAACCAGAAGTTATTTGGTTGCATTTTTGGAATTTTGAAATTAAATCTAAGGCTTTCAAAGAAAATTCTGCCTAAAGAAAGGTAGTGAATTTCCTAATGGGCATTAAGGATCCTCCTATGAATGCTTCTTGGGGCCTTCAGTCAAATGTGTTAAATGTTATTTTCGGGTCAAAAGATCTAATTATCCATATCACATAAAAAAAGGAATGCAAGTTTGTGATTGAAAAAATCGTAAATTTTATGCCAATCTATATAAAGATATTTAGAATCAATATCTTGAAATGTTCTACCAAAGAATGAACAAATTTTATTGTTCAAAATTTTCCATGTATAATAGAGCATGACAATTGTTCCATTTATACACAAATCTCACCACACGTATTCATGAAAACTTTGGTGGTATCTATATGCCTGTGCATCATACTTTCATAACTTAAGCCATAATTTTAATGCTTAGTACGAAATAAATTACATTTTATGCACATACATATTTGTGTTATGTAAACACACTAAGGGATACTATGCTAAAGACTATGTCATAGACGCATCAACATATTCCGTTCTTAAGCCACAACAAATTTTATACATTTGTGGTTAATAATATTTGTGAATTTCTTACTTGACAATGCTACTCCAAGTCTAACACTTTGCACAGTGAAAGTAATAGATTATTTAATGTACCTATATTCTTGAGTTCATAAGCTTTAGAATGAGAACTTGTCAAAAAGAAATAGCCAAGAAAGAGATCAAAAAGTCTTAAGTGGAAAAGGGGAAAACAACCAATGATTGGGAAAATTCCTTTGACATCACAAATGGTGAATCAAGCCCTAGTAGCTTTGAAGCCAATATCAACCCAACAAAGAAGAGCTTGTTGAAGAGGAATCAACTTGAACAGATACCAAAAATCTAGTACACACATCCAAGTCACTTGTCATGTGTGCAAAATGGTTCCAAGCCAAGCATGAATGTTCTAACATCCTTGCAAAGGTGGGCTCGGATATTCAATTTCTAAAAAAGTCTCCAAGGCCGATAGGTAATTAAAACCTTACTCTTCCTCCTATTAACTTTCCAAAACTTAATTGTCAATTGTAACGTATATAGTTTATATTTAAGGCATTGCATAATCTTTGGCATCATCACTCTAAATACCATAATAATATATGGATGTCAAGAAAGAGAAGCCAAATACTAAGATGACTATTGGTTGTGCTCAAAAGCGGAAAGTGATGGATTGTATTATTTAATAATTCATCTCTTTTTACCTTTTAATATTTGCAATGTTGTGCTATTTTGAAAGTTAAATACCCATTGAGTAAGGTCAAAAAGGAGTATATATATATCTAACCTCATATAGATTCAAACAGAATGTGCATGAGGGGTTCAACCAATTGGTTGAATTACCCGAAACATCGGTGGACTACCAAGTTTAATAGTAATTTGATGACAAAGGTCAACTACATGGAAAATAGCCTTATAAATATTGCTAAACGTGAGCCTACAAAAGAAAAAAAAAATTGTAAAAACAAAGAGAAACCTGTCAAGAATAGGAGTATCCAAAATAATCCATGATCTCTATTGTAGTCTCGACACTTTAAAGAAGCATATAGTATAGCTTCATTCTTTATACATCATATAATACTTCTCTGTGATTTATATAGAGTACGCTTTGTCTAATGATGTCAATTATTGTGCAATATGCAATTGCCTATTTGTATATTGTCATTCCTAACGAAATGTAGCTAGCTCTATCGAAGTGAGTTGTCTTAAATGACCATAGTCAAAGCACTCCTGTCTAAAATAAGATTAAGCCCAAACAAAGGAAAATACAAGTTCAAACCATGATAGGCGATTCCTTTGGTCGTTGGCAGATAAGAATTGCACCTTTCATGTCAGAACAGGGGGTAAACCCTCTGGATATATCTACATCTACAAAAAATTGGAACAAACTATAGCAACGATGCTGCCCAGTTCTTGGGCCTTAAGGTTAGATTTAAAATTTTATTTTCCTCTTAGCTCATTTGCAACAATGTTTGAAGTCAAATTTTAGGCATAATGACGAATATCATTATTGCCAAATAAAAACCTAGCTATAAATTTAAAATAAGATCATAACTGTTTACCATGATAAATATGATGATTGTTTATCTTAATGGCAAATATCATTAAACACATCGAATTCCAACACTCTTTAAGAAGTTTAAACACTCTGCCAAGTGTTATTTAGTTGCACGAGAATAGGATAATAGTTATGAAAACGATTGTTGGAATGGCAGATTTCTAAATCACAAGATTAGTACAAATATGAACAATTGACACAAAAGGCTAGATAATTTCTTGCTAAAGTTAAAAGGCTTGATTAGTAATATCTACTCTAGATAGTGCGACCTATTTTAGACTTTTGATCTCTAACCGATCAAATGATCTTAAGTTCATCCATTTCTTTTGCTATTCTACTATCATCAAAACAAAGAAAAAAGTGGAAATGGTTGAATTGCCTATAGAGCATGTGCTTCATACATAAAATAAGACAATTCGGTTTGATCGCATGGCATTAAGTGTGGCTTTAATGCTCACTAAGTTTTCACTCTTACATGAAATGGTATTGTTTGGACGTAAACTATATCAATTCACCTAAAATTTTGTATAATATGTAAACCTATAAGAGGTTTGCTTCATTACTAGCTTCAAATATGCAAAAAACAGATATTCCAAATTTTCTAAGGGGATGTCATAATACAACGAAGAAAAACCCTTAAGAAGAAAATAAAGATATAGCTAAAAGTTGTGAAAATTCCACCTACATCACAAATGCCAAGTTTAACTCTTGTAAATTATGGAGTTGTACAAATCCAAAGAGGAACAGCTCAATAAGTAAGAGTTCATTGACAAATAGTTCATCAAGAAGACTATAACAATGAAAAGATCGAGGTATGACAAAATAGTATCAAGATTTAAGGTCTTCTATTGAGGTAATTTATTTCTTTCTTTCTTTTTAATTATCCATGAGATTATTTTATTGAAACTATATAATATCAAGCTTGCTTGATTATTACAAACGTGTATGTGGAACATGTTGAAAATATTGCTATAAAATTTTTACAATTATCACAATCAATATGACTATATTATTAGTAGCATAGGTTTCATCGTCATGAATATGAGAAGTTCTATTAAGTTTCCTAAACTTAAAATACTAGATGATTGTGTTCACAATATGCTTATGAGTTTAAGTCTCAATAAATTTCCGCTCACCAAAATCTTTTTAAATTGCTTTAAAAATCATATACGGTACAAGCACCTTGCAAAGACCAGTTTAAAGAAGTATATAGTCAAATAGCTTCAATTTTTATACTTCTCTTTGATTTGTATAGAATGCACTTTGTCTTGTATAGCACGCAATTGCACATTTGTACATTGTCATGCAGCTAGCACTATTGAAGTGACTTAAGCGTATAATTAAAGAAGAAGGAAGGGGAAATTGCTATTACAAATGGCAATGACCATAGTCATCAAAGCATGCCAAAAAAAAAAAAAGTTCAAATCATGATAAACCATTCCTCTAGTCGTCAACAAACAAGAATTGTACTTTTCACATTTGAATGGGGGCAAAAATGTAGCCTAGTTTTTACGCCTTCAAAAAATTGAAGCAAAAGAGATCTAGGCCTTAGACATGAAGTATCATGTTAGCTTAAAAAAAAAAAAAAATCTATAAAAATTTACACCTAGTAAAGTTTTATGAAAAAATATATGCATTATTAGACATATCACAAAAGAGGTAAAACTCTAGGATTAGAAGGAAATAAGAAAAAGGTACACCTACGCTATTCGTAACTTATTATTTTTATATGAATTATTTTGAAATTCTTGTTTAACCAAGTCTTGTCAAGTGCATGTGATACTTAATGTAGATATCAACATGGCCTCAAGAACGTCCAAAATGACATAGCGTCAAGGAATCTTTCCAGCAACAAGTGACAAGATTCCTTAAATGGATGTAAGTCACCAAAAAATGGCTAAGTGATAAGATTCCGCCAAGACGAATGTAAATCACTGACAAAGCCTAAGTGACAAGATTCCTTAAATGAATGTATGTCACCAAAAAATAGTTAAGTGAAAAGATTCTACCAAGACAGATGTAAATCACTGACGAAGCCTAAGTGAAAAGATTTCTTAAATGGATGTAAGTCACACAAAAATGGCTAAGTGATAAGATTTCACCAAGACGGATGTAAATCACTGATGAAACCTAAGTGACAAGATTCTATAAATGGATGTAAGTCACCAAAAAATGGCTAAGTGATAAGATTCCACCAAGACGGATGTAAATTATTGACGAAGCCTAAGTGACAAGATTCCTTAAATGGATGTAAGTCACCAAAAAAAAGAAAAAAAAAAAGGACAAGATTTTGCTAGAGCGATTTAAATCATTGACGAAGTCTAAATGACGAAGCTCTGTAACTGGATATAAGTCACCTAAAAGTGGCAAAGTGACTAAATACCCTTAGACGAGTGTAAGCAAACAAGGATTCTCACACAAATGCAAGTCACACGCAAATCAAGAATATCAAATGTGACAACTAGAAAATGAATGAAAGAAGAAGCATCGAAGTGATAAAAAATGGTCGTCCAAAGAAATCACCTTGCTCTTCAGCAATGATAAAAAATGGCCGTCCAGAGAAATCACCTCGCTCCTTAGCAGAAATAAAAAATGGTCGTCCAAAGAAATCACCTTGCTCTTCAGCAGTGATAAAAAATGGTCGTCCAAAGAAATCACCTAACTTTTCAGTAGTGATAAAAAATAGTCGTCCAAAGAAATCACCTCGCTCCTTAGCAGTAATAAAAAATGGTCGTCCAAAGATTGTCCAAAGCTCACTTTCAAGATCAAGTTATGATCCCTCAAACATCCAAAAAGAACTTCAAAAGGTAGATACTAAGAAGTCGTTGCAAAAATACTACCATTCTTGAAGAAGAAAGTAGTTGAAGATAAAAAAGTCTGAATCTAAACAAGTCAAGAATATTCCCAAAGCCTGACTAGCACAAAGCAAAATCAGACTTGGGAATGGGGGGCAATTGATGAGTCCATGAAAATTATTAAGGTCGTCTATCTTAATGGATGGTCATTGCATCATTAGTAGGGCATAAAAAATAGATGAGTAACCGCCCAACACATTCAATAGCGATCATCAAATGCCTTAAACCCTCTCATTAGGACAAAGGACATTACAATTAGGGTAATAATCACCCTTATTTATGTCCAACAGCTACCTAAGTCACCTATAAAAGAGACAATTTGTCTCACTTGCTAAGGTATGTCAAAAGCTACAACAAAACACTATCTAAATATGAGAAATATGGGGTGATACTAACTTAAGCATCGGAGGCTCTCCCACTGGGCATAGCCCAGTGGTCTCTTTGATCTATCTCTCTTTATCTTCCAGGTCCTACAAGAACATCTAAAGCTCCGAATTGGACGAGTGACCCAACTGACGATTTTGGCTTCATCAATCACTCAAAACAAAACCAATCTAATTTAATCTAGAACTAACACAACAATAATTTAAAATGTTAAAAATTAAAAATTGGCCAAATTACCTATCAGCGGCATGCTAATGGAAGCCTAACTCAAAACCAAATCTAATTGAAATAACTAAATCTAAATCAACCCAACCAAGAAGCTCAAACCTAAATCATATTCAATCCCTATATTTGAAAACAAAAGGGAAAAAAACCAAAAACAATAACTTTACAAGGTACGGCCTATCTCTTTGTGCCTTATGGACTCTATCTGGGGTATGATGTTCTGGCAAAAAGACCTAAAATAAGATTGAAAAGGGAAAATAAATATTAGAAAAGAAAATACCCAATGATTTCAATCCTGTACTTATTTAATCTCAATGGTTTCGTAAATATTAGAAACAGACGCACCCAGCTAAAATCAATATTTTTAGTGATTTTTGTAATCTAAAAAACAAAACAAAAGCAAATATCTAAAATTGAGATAACAAACATTTTGAAAGAGAACCCAAAAACCCGAAACAAAAATGAATAAAATGTAAACATATCAACAAAAAAACTCAATCAAAAGTAACGTTTCATACCCAAATGCCAAAATCTTAAAAATGGGAAAAAAATTGTACTGGTTTTGATCTTGACGATCTAGGTGGTAGATATATGGCCTAATAGTGTTGATGGTCCATAGGTTTTTCTTCATGTGTGCTTGTGGTTCCAGGGGCCCAAGTCTGGTGAGGGAACAGATAATGGCTGGCCTTAGATATTTCTTCTCTCTCTTGTCGCCTACGAACTCTGCTTGGTTCCTCTATCTTTGTATCCCTTAATTAAAACTTGACCCAAAATACCAATCTAAATCATAATTAACACCCAATTGATTCTCCAAATAAAAACCAAAAACCCTAAATTTTTAAATTTAAAATAAAACTTTACCAGTAGCAATTCCGATAGTCGGGGAGTGAGTGGAGGCTTATGGTGATGGCAGAAGATCTGGGAGGAGCCCTTATCTCTATCTCTATCTCTCTATTTCTCTGTCTCTCTTTTCTCTTGATCTCTCTTTCTCCGTGTAGCAATCTTTTTTATTTATTTATTTATTATTATTATTATTATTTTAAGTGGTTAGTTTCCTTTTATACCAAGAGTGCTCCCAAACAGTGTTTTAACGTAGTGAAACATTATAATTTATCGCTTTTAAATGGTGTTGTAGTGTTACTAAACAATGTAATTTATCAAAAAAAAAAAAACTTAAACGTGGCTGGATTTTAGATGAGCATTTTTCCTACATGGCAACATCTCTTTAATTGCAGGAAAATGCTTCTGCCATTAAATATAATATATATATATATATATATGTATGTATATGTGGTGATATAATCTATTGTATTTGGATAATATTAATAATAATAATAATAATAATAATAATAAACACATTCTTTTTCTTAACAAATGAAAGGCATGTTACCTGTATGCAACTTTATATTACATCGGTCTCATTCCTGATTGCGTAATTATTTGCATGTGTTTACCCTCTAATCTAATTACATGACCAATCGCATCATGAGTGAGTTTCTTCCATGAATTGGCCTTTTAAATAAATAATTATATCTCACATTCTATTTTTTTTTTTTAATAGTTTTCTCATGTAATGATTTTTTTGAAGGGTTCTCAAGTAATGATTTTATTTATTAATTAATTGTGTGTAAAGTGAGAATAAAACTCCTAATCCCAGCTCACTACTAATTTTTTTTTTTTTTTTCATCTTTTGCTATTAATATATGGATGTCACAAGTTATGATTTTTTAGAATTCTAAAGACATTAATGACATAGTAAAATCCAAATTTTTTTTCCCCACAATGAATAAATAGGATTTTAAGCAATCCATAGTAGAGTTACGGTACAAAATTTTGAGGATCTTAAATCATATGTACTAATAATCTCAAGCGATAGAAGACAATAATTTTGAACTCATCCCATGTCAGGTCATAACCCCTAAAAGTATGAACTCAAAACTAATTAATAGACCATGAGTTTGATTAGTAGTTACTTAGTTATTTAATATGAGTTTGGGCAAACGAGCTTTAGCTCAATTGGTACTTCTTTCGTTACAAGTTTTAGGTGAAGGGTACAGTCACAGTTCATGTAATGTGAATGTGAATTTGGTAACTTTGCACAATGCACCTCTCTCATAAGCTCAAATCAAAGGGTGGCAAAAATAGATATCTTTCTACAAAAAATTTACCTTTACAAATTTGTAAATTTAAATTGGATTTAAAATATACACGAGGTAATTCTATTGAAAATAAAAATACTCAATTACTTATTATTGGATCTATATAAAATATCAATAAAATTAAAAATTAATGTCTTATATATATAAATGAAATTTAAAAGTTTGTTTTTTATTTTTTTATTAAATCTACTAAACAAATTATTTTTTAAAATTTATTTTTTAAAATTGAATAGTACATACATCATATTGATATGATATTTAGTATGCATGATATAACTCTACAATGGACTTGGAAAATTACTAATCTACTTAAAATTTATTGATTAGTTTAATATCGCAAAAACTTACGATCATTTGAACTTAATCCTCAACTACCTATTTATAAGTTTCTTTTTGTGTATAATCTATTTTTTAATTTTTTTTTCTAAATTATTTATGTGGGGCCAAAAGATCGGGCAGCCCTGGCCCATTCCAAGCCAGGCCCAAATGGCTCACTTCGAGGAAGGATGACTATCCGAGGCCAATTTAGGGGAAAACTCTTCTTTGGATCCACGCCGAGGACCCTTTCGTCCTCAGCATACTAAGGATAATTGTAAGGGAGGGGGAGGGGGGGGGGACAAACCCAGAGCAAGTTGTCACCTCCACACTTAATACGCTCACCTAACCCTTCTGGCCTCATTAATGGGGATGCAACCCCTGGGCAGGGCTACATCGATCAGGGTGAACCACTTGAACACGGATACGACCTCTGATGGGACAGGCAGCCAGAGGAGAGGCCAATGGATGATCAACAGAAGGAGTAAGAGAGTAATATATAAGGGATACGAGCAAAGTGTAAGAGGGGGAAAAAGAAAAAGAGAGAGAGAGGCCTAGGAAACAAGCCTTCTCAACCATTGGCCGAGGAGCATCCCTCAGTTGTAAATTGGTCCAAGTGTTCTTTCAATAAGATATAAAGAAGTTCCGGCCCGGTGAAGGCCGGCCAGTGCCTAAACCTTCGATCCACTCTCTACAAATTCATTATTTCGGGTTCGTTGGGCCTTCAACCCATATCTTTTGGGCTCGGGCTACAAAAACCGAACCTACAATTTATATGTTTCCAAATGTATGAAATATTTTCTATAAAAAAAAAAATATATATATATATATATATATATAAAAGTCAAAAAGTATGATTTGTGTGAAAAATACAAAACGGTGGGAAAAGCCCACTTCAATAAGAGAACTCTTTTTTTTTTTTTTTTTATAAGAAGACGGTAACCTTTATTAAGATGAAGATAACAACATTGCATCACGAGTCACAGTAGACTCAACCATATAAGGAGTTTCCTCTATCCAAGTTACATAATCAACAAAATGCCTAGTATATTGTGCCAATAAATGAGCAAAGCGATTACCATGTTGAAGAATATGTGATACCCTTGCCCTTTGGAAGTCTTGCAGTTTCAATCTAATCCCCTCAATTAGAGTGCTTATTGTTGATGGTGGTTCACTACATCCAGTTACTACATCACAAACAATTTTGGAGTCTCTCCCAAAAATAACAACCCGAACACCCATGTCCTAGGCAAATAAAATGCTCTAGTGCCTTTGCCTTGGCCTTTAACGGCCATAGAGGTACTAGAAGTGCCTTGCTAAGAGCTACTTTGACTTGTCCATCATGGTCTCGAGTGATAGCTCCTACTCCGATAGAACTGGTGCTTTCAAAAATTGCATCACTATTAATTTTGTACCACAGATCACCTGGGGCCTCCAATCTTACCTCTTCCTTAGGATTGGTTTGGGACAGCTTCAGATTTGTAGTCTGGAACTCATCCAGCATGTATCGTGCCTTCTGCAAAATAACAGACCCGGTGGTCTTGCCTTACCAAGTCTGACTTCATTACAGTTGAACCATAAATACCAAGCCACCATAACGACAAGCTCTAGTAAGTCATCCCCCTTCCTTTGCCTGAACTTCAAGTGCCATAAAAGATCCACAAATTCTAGAAAATTGGCCCCACGTACTTCAAAGGGAATACAAGAAAGCTTCCAAATCTCTTTCGCTTTCTCACAATCCCATAGTACATGCCTGCTACTCTCAGCCCCTGAACTACATGCCTCACAAGTAAGATTATCAATCACTTTTTGGTGACATAAGTTGGCTTTTGTTGGTATGATATTTTTACTCGCACGCCATGCAAAGGACTTGACTTTGTTTGTAACGTTGAGCCTCCATATGGTTTTCCTGAATAGTATATTTAACTTCTTGTTTGATGCTTCCCTAGAATTCCCATCGTGCACCATCTCCAAGGCTAATTTGTAAGCACTATGCACTGTGAAGTCCCCTTTTGGGGTAAATGCCTAGACCATTCGAACACAAGGAAGTCAAAAGCTAAGGGGAATGCTTAGAATTGTAGAGGCATCTATTGAGGAGAAATTTTTTTAAACCATATCAGCCCTCCAAACCCGTTCGTGTGTATCAATGAGCAAGGAAACCTTTGCATCATGTGGATTTAATTTATTTTACTTTATGTTACTCTCAAATAAAGTTACTTACATTCTCTAAAAAAAAGTTACTTACCTTACATTCCTTTATTTTAAAATATCCAAATAAGATTACTGAATTTCATTTCATTCATTTCCCTTATTTAAATACATTCGATTCCATTCCTTTACGTGGGTGTTAGTTAGCTCAATTAATAAAGTCTCTGAGTAGACGTCATAAGTTGAAACTATCTCTACCAAAAAAAAAAAAAAAATTCCTATCCCTTTATGATCATTTTATTCTATTCCTTTATGAACACCCAAATGAAGGTTTATCTTATAAAAAAGACAAAACTTAATGAATGGCCTAAAAGCATAGGTTTAAGAAATATTTTTACAAAAAATTATATGGGAAAAGTAAAAAATGATTAATTTTTTAACTGTTTTTTATATTTATAAGGGAAAAAAAAAAAATCCAAAGTTTGGCCGAACCCTTAAAAAAATACAGTTTTTTTTGCTTTAAGAAAGAAGTAAAGATTTCGATTAGAACTGTTGCCTTTGACTTATTAAATAGATTGTTGCCATCATCATTTGTCATTGAAACCATGCCCACAACAAACCAAAAAACATATTTACATGATGCTTATTTGGTTAATTGGGCCTTGAAGGTAATTATTAGTTTTGGGAGGAGTTACATTCATGTCTTTTTGAGATGAATACATACATTCATTCATGTCATTTTAATTGAAGACCCAGTCGCTTTTGTCTTTATATACTTTTTGACATAATTTGGCATTTTTTTTATTGTAATATAGTAGATAAAGTTTCAGTGATGGTTGTCATTTCAAGAAGCTCCTTTACCTTATGCATGTTACACATTACCGTCAATTAAATCGCTGGGAAAGTATATAAGGTTATAAACACAAAAAATTTGATAAAAAAAAATTTATACTTAGTTAATGTTACAGATTGTTAGCAATAAATAAAAAAAGTAATATTAGTTTTAGCCTTGTAGGTTCAGATAAAAGTACATAAAAACTTATTAACTTTTATTACTTTACAAGTATAAGTACTTGTGATATGTGGGGAAAGGATTGGGGTTCAATTCTCTAGAAAGAAGATTTTACACACATATATACTTAGCTAGAGTAGAATTTTTATCTTGTATAAAAAAAAAATTGTGAAATATTTTCACTATGTATCATTAATTCATTATTTTGAAATGTTAATTCATTCCAAATTTAGCAACAGCATGATTGAAGATTTTTAACAACTTAACTTATTTTTTCTTTTTATGGTTATTATTTTTCATTATTAAATCAAGATCTTAATGACCAATATGAGCTTGATGTTTTGTTTCATAATTCTAGGAAGTTCTTCGTACTGCCTCTGTTCCATGTGTAGTCCATGTCGCATTTTATAAGAGACCTCAAAATAGTTATAAAAAAGAGAGAAACTTGCATTCTTATATGGATAATTTTTTTAGTTAATTGTTTATTTAGAAATTACTTATTTTCATGAAAAAAAAATTAAAAGTTAGTTTATTTTTAAATTTTTAAAAATTATATTATTTAATAAAATTGACACAAAAAATAGTGTGAAACCCACAAATAATACATTAAAAAAAAAAATCAACTTATAATCCAGTGACAAACTACACTTTTCACCTAATCATAGGCCAGGACTAACCCAATGGAAATTTGAGCACCGATTCTTTATAGTATTAAATATGTATGCAATAATTGCTGCATAAGAGGTAAGGTGAAAGCGATTTACCAAAAAAAAAAAAAAAGTAACATCAAATTATGAGTTAAGCTAGTTATGTACACTGAACATGATTATTGGACACTTAACAATTCTTTTTGGCTGCCACCTTACTCTTTATGTAACAATTGCTGTGCCTGCATACAAAAGCGGCTAAAAAAAAAAAAAACACAAAACAAAACGCCAACGCCAGATGCAGATGCCAAACCCAAATGCCCTCAATGTTGCAACAAATTCCCTCACTTTTATATATCATGAAAAAAATGAGAAAAAATAGGAAAATGGAAATTCAATTTTTATTTTTCATGTACATTTAATTCAGTTTTACTTTATGAAGTTTACATGGGTATTATGGACAATATCTGCCAATAGTTTGCAGTCTTTTTCACTTTTAGGTTCTGAAGTCAAAAGGCTATCATTAATAACCAACAAAACCAAGTAGCACACTTTCTGCGTGTCCTTCCTCTTTTTCTTATAAATAAAGTAATTTTTTGAATATAGATATTAAAGTAAAATTTACATCTCTCTTTATTATTATTTTTTTGGAGTAAAATTTACCTCTCCAAAATCTGGTTTAAGTTTGATTTTCTTCTCGTGAATTTGGATAATTATAATTTACATCTCGCTTTGTTTCAATAGAAAATTTTATGTAAAAATAGTTTTTCATGTTTCACGATGTTTGATAGCATTAAAAAGAAATGTCAAAGGAAAACTATTTTTATCAGTAAAAATTTCTTTTGAAAATAAGGTTTAATTTTTAGAATTTGTTTTGAACTAAATATTTTTGGAAATCAATGTCTTGTGTAGTAACAGATTCAACTCACTCAGCAAGACTATTTAGGCTAGTGTAGATGGTTTCTACAACTATTGAGGAAGTGGTATAACACAGAGCTATTGAGTTTAAAAAAACTCTTTCAACCTCATGGTGCCACGTTAGATGGTAGAAAACAATTTTATATTTTCCTACTTAGATTACCTTTGGCTACCACATATATGATTATAAAAAATTATGCAAATTTTTTATAAATTTTTGTAATGTTTATGTGCTATACTACTATTTATGTGTGTGTATATATATATATTGTTGATAATTTGAGATTCACAATAGGAATGAGATTGAATTATGAATGTCTCTATTAGAAATATCAGAAAATGTCAACTAATTGAATTACAAAACTCTTGGTTATGTATTATTTCATGTTGATTATGTAGTTGGTTTAAACAATATACATGTTATATATATTTTGAATTATACAAAACATGTTAGTGATTTTTTGTGCATACCAAACATTAGAAAACGTTTTTAGCTCATTTTCAAGGTCAATACTAAACATAGGAAAATGAGATGGTTTTCTTAATTTTTTTTCTAAAAAACGGCCTATTTTCTAAAAAACATTTATGACTAAACAAATGATGTGTAAAATTTTATTTTGTTGAACATCAACACTCTGTTTGCCAAGCAAGTAATATATGTATATATATATATATATATATTAATAGGCAAAACTGAGAGAAAATTCAATTAAAGTCTAATTTTGTGTCACGTGTCTCATCCAATTTAAGTTTTTAATTTTTTTTTTTGTGCCAAGTTAGTTAATTTAGTGTAAAAATTGGAATTTAATTAAAATTTAATTTTACGTCATGTGTTTCATCTAATGTAAGTTTTTAAATTTTTGTACCAAGTGAGTTAATTCAATGTAGAAAATGAGGAATTCAATATAAATAAACCATAAAAAACCTAATCATTTTTTATTTTTTTGGATATACCATGACTATATACAATCCATTACTAACTAGGTAATATATATATATATATATATATATATATAACCAATGCTTAGAGAAAATTTAATTAGATTCAAATTTGAATTTTGCTTTTGTTAGTTTTTCATACAAATTAAGTTGTTTAGATTTTTGCTATTATTTTTGCACCTATCACCATTCAATTTAGAAGATACTATTGGACCAATTTATTCTTTTATTTTGTGTTGTATTTAGTAGAATTTCACGGATAGTGATTGTGAATTGATATTGTATATATATTATCCAATAGTGATTTTCAAAATTATCTACATAATAGTAGTGTGTACATCCCACCAGCCAAGGCACGTGAGATTTGGACCTTACACGAGGGGCAGCTATGAGCAAAGGAAAGGAAATGTTGGCTAAAGGAGAGAATCTTTGTCCCGTGCCAAAGGCGTGACCATCTTAGGGAAGAGTGAGATTTGCACCTGACACGGACACCTAACACTTGCATAGAAGGGAGATAGCAACTCCCTATGGTCAGATGCTATTAAACACCCCTTATCGGTTGAGCTTGTTTTGGACCACTGTTGAAGACATGTATCACTCCTCGTATCCCTAATGTCTCTTTCCTTGTCCAAGGCTTGCTCCCCACATTGTAATAGAGTTGCCTTCCGTTCCATTACCCTGACATCGGCATGTTTTCTCTCTCTTCTAGCCTTAACATAGTACAATAGTTGTATTGAGATTCAAATGGATGAATCACGGTTTGACACCTGTCCTTGTGCACTCAGCAACATTCCTCGTACTATAAGAGGAACATATTGCTAGACAATTAGGGCAAGAACCTAGAGAATCCAAGAGAAAGGCCAAAAAGTTTGGGTAGGAAAGTGAGGTAAAGAGAGAAAAGTTTTCTTTGGGAAAGAACATCACCATTGTACAAAGACCTTCATTTTTGCATAATAGAGAGCTCTAAAGAGTGAGGAACATTCCCCCTTGCTCACCCATGGTTTTTCATCCCTTCCAAAGGGTTTTTTCATGTATTTCCCATGCCTTCTTTACTTTCCATGTTATGTTTTCTATTTCTCTCAACTTCAAAGAGTTAAAGATTTCATTTTTAGTGTTCTTAGACTTTTTCACTTAAATGTACTGTAATGTTGTAATTTATAACTATGTGTTTTGTTGGCTTTTATTTTATGCCAAATTTGATTGTAAATATGTTCAATCTTTTGTATCCTGTATTTTATGTGGGATTTTCATTGTAAGGGTTGTATGAGAGAAAGAGAGAGTGTGTGTGAGGACTCAAGGCAAATTAAAGATTGAAGTGTTTTTGTGGGTAGCTCGTGACTAAGCATCCTGTGAAGTGAAGCAAGTGCCTTGCACATATCTGGAATGCAAAGAGTCAGGACAGGATGAAGAGAGCTGGTTTTCATGGGTGTCTCGTGAGTAAGGCTTTCCCGTGAGATACTCGCAAAACATTCTGTTTTGTCAGATTGTCCTATCTGATACACACTTTCTGTACCCACACTATATATACCCACATTACCTACATATGTTGAGAAGTGCTTTAGAGAGAAAACCCTAGCCATAAACCTTGAGAGTTAGAGATTGTTATATTCACAATTCTCTACACAATTGCTTATGGATTTTCCTCAATTCCTACCTCTCCATTTCCATACCATTGAGAGGTTGATAGCCTAAACACTTACCACACCCTTTTAGAGTGTCAAGTAAGGTTTTGGTGCCGCTGGGAAGTATTGGAAGAAGCTAGATTTTGGCAGATGCAATTGGGTGTATTGCGGGATCCAAAGAGTTAGACAAGACACGGTTTTAAGAAGTCTTATTGGAATAAGAGTTTGGAGGGCTTAGGTGCATTTGGTAGACTAAGCTTGGAGGGTCTCTTGCTAACCCATGTATCCCAACTGATTGTCTAGTAGATCGATTACCGCAAGAAGGGTAGCAGAAAGGTTTTTTGCCGAGTTCTTCGGTTTCCTCTTTTATAACACATCGGCATGTTATCTTGTTTTTGCATTATTCTTCCCTACTCTTTTACCTTTCATTTTACTGCTGTGTTATAATGATTCTGAGTTAGAGTAGTTTGTTTTTTTATCAGCTCGCATTTACTTTATTCCGCACTTAGTATTAAGTTAGAGTAAAATCTATTGAACTGTTATTTTAATTTGAGGGTCTAAATAGCTCTTGTATTTTAACACAATTTCGAGCTTTCATGTACTGTTAGATGCATCACTCATTCTTTTACATAGTTTTGATAATCTAACTTACACGTACATTTTTGGCGACTTTGGTAGGGATTATCTTTGGTTATTTTCCCTTTTAGTTATTTTTTGTTTGTCCTTTTTCCGATCTTGTATTTGATTATCTTTCTCCTTGGCCATTCAATGCCTCCACGAAAGAAAAATGTAGGTGCTCAGGCTGGTTTAGGTGAAAACCAACAAGCAGGAGCAAGCATGGACCATGTTTCTATACACATTGAGGGTATAGAATCATCTGAGGAGGTCAGACAACCTGATAACAAGGACCTTGTGGCAGTCATTGAGGACCTTCAGCATTCTCAAGCCACCATATGGGAAGAGTTCTAGTCCTTACACTAAAGGATAGCCACCCTTCAAACCCCACAGGGAGGCCAAGGACCTTAGGGAGAGACCGAAAGGTTGAATCTTGTTCCAACCCAGAACCAAGATCCACTTCTCAACCAAAGGGCACCTTCATAGCTTGAGGGACCTCAAGCATCTCCCTACCTAACTAGGGAGGACATTACAGCCATTTTGCTTGAGGCTAAAAGGACAGAGAGTTTTGCTTACATTGATATGAGACCTCTTAACTCCAAAGAGATGGCTAGGAATTAGTTTTGAGTTGGAATGACATGGCTGCCCAATTCATGAAGAAGTTTTTAGCTTTGGATGAAAAGCTTACTTTGTTAGATCTACAACAGGAAAGGCAAAGGGTATCTGAGGGGTTACTAGACTACACTTGATATGCTATGATCCTGTAGAAGAGGAAAGATTGGTGGATATTTGCGTTGTTGGCATGCTGTATGAGTACCACCCCTACTTGGAGAACTTAAAGATCCCAAGTTTTACAAGGCTAATGGAAGCATCTAAGAGGATAGGCATGTCAGTGAGGAAGCCTTCAAAGGGCTCGACTTCACAAACCACAAGTGCTCCTTGATAACCTTGGAAGTGGGAGAGCAAAAAGGTGGAAGTATCTATGGTAAAGGAGCCAAAGAAAGCCACCAAAGGCAGGAAGAGAGAGAGAAGTGGTATTCCTCTCCATTTTTCAATTTTGCTAGAAAAGCTATATAGCATCCTAAAAACCTGGGTGAAGGATGGCATGGTGGTCTTGCCTGAGTGCAAACGTGAGCCAACAGAGGAGGAAAAGCGAGGTGCACTTTACTGTAGGTATCACAGAAAGAGCGACCACCACACCATAGACTGCTACGCTCTGAGAAACATATTCCATGAAAAGTTGGCCAAGGGTGATTTGATCATCAAGAATGGGAAGCATACAAACCAGAGGATGCATAGACCCAAGGTAGCAATGACCTTTTCCATAGGTTGTAAGGACCCTATGGAAGAAGAGGCTAAGAGTACAGGCAGCAGTAGTGCTACACCCCCCCCCCCCCCCAATTACAAGATGAAAAATTGATGATGAGAATCTAGCAAGATGATAAAGTTCATACCTTTCTTGAAGGAATAGGTTTCAAGCCATTGGCTAGGAGGGAGGCAACTCAGGCCCTAACTCGAGTGGTGGAAAGAACCCAGGGAACAGCCTACTTTTGAGGGAAGCTTATTGCAGGTAACATATCAGGAGATCAGGGAATTAGGAGACCAGAGAATTGTAATTTAGCCTAAAGTTTTTCACTAAATACATATATACATACATATATATATATATATATATATGTATGTATGTATGTATGATGTATGTATATATTTATTTATATTTGAATAAAAGCAATAGATTACTTCCTAGTTAGCAAGATAAACCTTTCACATTATGGCTAGCCCCGGTTCTAATGGTGACCAGAACCCAACTGTTTATGGTAGTATGAGGAGACCAAAATGTTTGTGGAGATAGGAAGAAAAAGCAGATTCCATAAATGAAGGCACGGGTTCTCTTTAGAGAAGAGGAAGCAGAACTAACGCGCAACAACAAGAAAGTAAAGGATAGTCATCACGCAAATTTCAGGAACCGTTCAGGTGAGGACTCCCTATCACAAGGTAACCAGAGTCCTTGGAATGGACTAAAAGCTTCCTTTAAGGATAAGCTTGTGGGTGAGATACTAGGGGCTTTTGCTCAAGTCTTTGATTTTTCGGACTCTATGGAAGTAGACATCGAATCGGATGACGATGAGGCTGAAGGGGAAAGTTAAGAAGGTAGAGTTTCGATCAAGTTAACCAGGGAGACGAAAATCTGGATTTGGGGACCATGGACAAAAGCCATTTTTGTCAAGCTTGTGGGCAGAATGATGGGGTTCAACTACATCTAAACAAAACTCACCCAGTTGTGGAAACCTTCAAGTCGAATGGATTGTGTGAACCTTGGTTATGGGTTCTTTTTGATTCGTTTCTATGCTAAGGAGGATTTAGACTTCGTCTTACAAAAAGGTCCCTGGTTCATTGGAGATCATTTCCTCTCCCTAAGCTGCCTTTTCAACTATATGATAGAGATGTGCTTCGGCAGACTGGTGTGGCGATTGGAAAGGTATTGAGGATTGATACACATATAGCCATGGAAGATCGAGAAGAGTACACAAGGTTGTGTGTTCAAATTGATATTAACAAGCCATTGGTTAACACTGACGCCATTGGATGGTTTGAACAGTTGGTCATATATGAGGGTGTTCAGAGCCTATGTTTTGCCTGTGGGTGTGTCGGCCATTGGAGAAAGGTTTGCCCGGTTGTTATTTGGAAAGAAAAGGAGAAGTCATTACCGGAAGGCATCACAGTGGAAATGCCGGAAAATAGCTCACATAGTGTGCATGAATCAGGTTGTACTGACACCTGTAGCAACATGACAAAAGCTAGTGGCACAGAAGAGGAGGAGGGGCTGTATGGTCCTTGGATGGTAGTGTCTAGGAAGAGGAATGACCACAAGGGAACAAAAAAAAGGTACCAATCCCATATAGACACAGGAATTTGGCTCAAGGACGACACACGCTCAATCCTTTAAAGGGCCCAGTCACGTGGCCAAGCATAATACAAGTTGCTCAAATAACTCAAATGGTCTTTATGAGGCCGGGTTCCCGTCCATGATGGGCCATTTTAATCTAAACGGGCCTCAGTCCAATGTAGATATTATAGGAACATCACTTAGAGCCCCTCAGACCTAAAAAGCTAATTTAAGGAATTTTGTTAAGGGCAAGAAAGTCATTGCCCGTGGCTCAATATCTTCTCCTAGCCTCAAAAGTGTTGTTGATCCTTCAATAGTTATAGCACCTCTCAAACTTGATTGCTTTTCCAATCATGGAGCTGAATCACTAACCAACGCACCCTTCAAGTTCGTGGCCAATGAGGAAGCGGTGGTGGGCTATCAACATGTTAAGAAAGGGGATCAAGGTGTCGATGTGAGCTGTTTTACTTCCCAAAGTCTTGGCTTAGGGACCCATATTGATTTAAAGGGAGAAGCATCACTGCTTCAAGTCAATTCGAGGTGTCAAACAAACCTTGAGGTGCTACCTACACTTTGTAACTAAGGGAGCAACGATGGGAGTCCTTGATCATTGATAGACCTTCAGTTTTAGGTTCGGCCAGTTGAAGGGAAGGATAGGGTAGATTGGATGGACTCTGAGGATGGAAGTGAAGCTACTCCCTCCTGTTGAGGACTGTCTCTCTTTGAATCATCAGGTAACCATGAATATAATCGTCTGGAACAGTAGGGGCGCTTTAAAGCCCAATTTTCAAAATCATGTCCGAGATCTTACTAGAATTCACAATCCAACCATTTGATCATGGAAACCAAATTAGGTGGTGAAAGTGCTAGAGAGATTACTGACAGACTCCCTTTTGATGGAGCCATACATACTAACACTATTGGCTTCTTGAGTGGGCTCTGGCTTTTATGGAATGCTAACAAAGTGGAGATAGAAGCCATTGCCAACACAAAACAGGAAATTCATGTGGAGGTCAAGGTACGTTCTTTAGGCTTTGCTTGGGTATTTTCAGCAATTTATGCTAGTCCTAGGAGTGAGGAGAGGCGAGTTTTATGGAGTAATTTGTTTAAGGTGGCTGAGCTCCACAATAAGCCTTGGATCATGGTAGGGGATTTTAATGAGCCACTGGTTGGAGGGGATAAATTTTGGGAGAGGGGAGTGAGCCTCAATCGATCCCTGTTATTTAAAGAATGTTTGGATAGGTGCAACATGATTGATATGGGTTTTTCCGGTCCAAGGTATACTTGGACAAAAGGGATATAAATGATCTCATTCTCCAAAGTATTAACAGGTTCTTTATGAACCCAAGCTGGTGCACACTATATCCAGATGCTAAGGTTACTCATCTGCCCAGGTGCCACTCTGATCACTGTCCGGTCCTCATGGAAGCTTTTCCGATCCAAACTGTCAAACTAACTTGACCTTTCTGCTTTCAGAGTTTCTAGTTAACTGACATGTCTTTTCCAAAGGCCGTGACTAAAGCATGGAGCCAGAATAGAAGACTGGGTGATTCTATAGATACCTTCACCAAAGATGTTGCCTTGTGGAATAAAAACAACTTTGGAAACATTCATGCCAAGAAGAAAAGAGTCATTGCAAGACTTTATGGGGGTTTAGAGAGATTTATCAGCAAGGCTGAGTGCCTTACTTATTGAGCTAGAAAACAATCTCAATCTAGAGCTGGGGAATATTTTGGACGAGGAATGTGACTTATGTGCTCTGAAATCCAGGGTTAACTGGATGATTCAAGGTGATCGTAACACCTCTTTCTATCATATATCTGCCCTTGCTCGAAGGAAGAGAAATCACATTGCTTCAGTTAAGAACAACGAAGGGGAGTGGATCATAGATGAGAGGGATGTGATGGAGCACTTTAGGTCTGGGTTTATTTCTTTATACACTACATCTCAATCCAAAGCTGATTGGTGCACTGATCATATTTATAATTGGCAGGTCCAACTCTCTGATGAGGACAAATTCAAGCTTGCTGATTTGGTGTCTCCTGCTGAGATAAAAGAAGCCCTTTGGTCCGTGAAAGCCTTTAAAGCCCTAGGCCCGAATGGTCTGCATGCTGGTTTCTTCCAGAGATTTTGGCTTATAGTTGGGGATTCAGTTAGGGAGGAAGTGATGAAAGTCTTTAGAGAGAGGAAGGTTCTAGAATACCTTAACTGTACTCTTATAGTCCTCATTCCAAAAATCCAAGGTCCTGAGACTATTGGTAACTATAGGCCGATCAGTTTATGTAATTCTGTCTATAAGATTGTCACCAAGATCATTGTGGTGAGAATAAGACCACACTTGGAAAGGTTGGTGTCTCCATACCAAGTTGCTTTTATTCCGGGAAGAAGGGTGTAGACAACACCATCATAATCCAAGAACTTATCCACACTCTAGGGAGAGCCAAAGGGAGGAATGGCTATATGGTGATTAAATTGAACCTAGAGAAGGCCTATGACAAACTTGAATGGAGCTTTATTAGAGAGATGCTTATACGGTTCAATTTTTCGGAAAACCTTATTAAGCTCATTATGAGCTGCATCTCCTCAGCATCGACCTCACTACTTTTTAATGGCAGATGCATGGAACCCTTTTGGCCCTCTAGAGGCATCAGACAAGGTGATCCACTCTCTCTGTATCTTTTTATTCTGTGCATGGAATTCCTTAGGCAACTAATTGATGAGAAGTACAGTGAACATCTTTGGATGAAGGTGAAAACCTTGAGAAGCGGACCAGCCTTCTCTCACATCTTTTTTGCCGATGACTTGGTACTCTTTGCCAAAGCTACTCCAGAGAATTATAGTACAATCAAAAGAGTTCTCCAGGAGTTTTGTTCCAAATCTGGGCAAGTGGTAAGTAAAGCAAAATCCTGGATTTACTTCTCACTGAATGTAGATCTTGATCAAAGGGATTCTCTAGTGGACATCCTCGGGTTTCAAACAACTCTAAACCTAGGAAAATACCTAGGTTTCCCTTTGAAGCACTCAAGGAGTAGAAGCTATGATTTTGATTTTGTCCTTGATAGAGTGAAGCAGAAGCTTTTGGGGTGGAAAGCTAATCTTATCTCAATGGCTGGACGAAGGGTCCTCATCCAAGCCTCTTCCTCCACCATCCTAGCATATGTCATGCAAAATGACTACCTTCTGAATAAGGTCCTTGAGGGTATGGATAGAGTCAACAGGAATTTCCTATGGGGCTCTACTAAAACTAAGAAGAAAATGCATTGGGTTAACTGGGGGAAAGTAACTAAACCTAAGGACTTAGGGGGATTGGGGCTTTAAACAGCTAAAGGTAGGAACACAGCCTTATTAGCTAAACTTAATTGGAGATTCCACACGGAAACTGATGCTCTTTGGGTTCGGGTTCTCAAGAAAAAGTATTGCACTAAGAGGCGAATTAGTTTTAGCTGAGAAGCTAGGCTGTCTTCTTCCCCCACTTGGAGAGGTATGAGAAGAGGTGAGGATACCTTTAACAAGGGAATCAAGTGGAACTCGGGTCGGGATAGTACCTTAAACTTTTGGACTGATGCTTGGACTAATCTCGATCCGATTAGGAATGTCATACATGGTCCTATTTCACAGCTTGATTTGGAACTGAAGGTAAAAGACGTTATTACACCTTATGGTAGCTGGGATTGGTCCATGATCCCTTTTGAGCTTCTTAAGAATGTGAAGGCAGAGATTCAAGGCACTCCTATGCCTATCATTGTGAGGGGAGGTGACAAGCTGGTTTGGAAACTATTCCAAATGGGCAATTTTGAGATGAGAAGTGCATATTTGCTGGATGCCAATTCTTTAGAGGACCCCCTCTTTCTCTGGAAGTTGGATATGGAAAGCATACACCCTCCCAAAAATCTAAGCTTTTGTTTGGAAAAGCATGCATGAGAGTATTGGAGTTAAAAGCTACCTTGCTAGGAAAGGAATGTTAGTAGATACTTCTTGCCCTTTGTGCCAAACAGAGGCGGAAACTATAACCCATGCCCTTCGGGATTGTAATATGGCCAAAGCTGTTTGGTATCAGCTGGGCATCCGTGTTTCAAACTCCAGCTTCTTCACTCAAAATTTAAGGGAGTGGCTCACTATAAACGGCAAACGTGTACAAAACCATAGTTTGATCAGCCCGCCTTGGAATGTTTTATTTCTTTTTGCTGTTTGGGAGATTTGGAGACAACGAAATAATTTTGTTTTCAAGCAGAGAACCAATAACCCGAGATTGGCAAAAGGAATAATTGCTCAAGCCACATAATTTTACTTGTGCACAGATCGTGCCGGGAGCATCAGCAGTAAGAGATCTCGAAAAATCAGGTGGGAAAAGCCAGAGGTAGGCTAGATGAAATTGAATATAGATGGGGCCTCAAATGTGTTGTTGGGATTGGATGGTGGAGGGGGTATGCTAAGAGATGAAGCTGGTAGTTGGGTTGCAAGTTTTACAAGGAAACTTGGGAAAGTGAACAGCTTCCTTGCAGAATTATAGGCTCTTAGGGATGGTTTTCTCCTTTGCCAGCAGATGAATATGACTGCCCTTATCGTGGAGTTAGATGTGAAGGCTTTAGTTGAAGCTCTCACCAACCTGAGCTACTCTAATATTGTTGTTTCTAGCCTTTTTAAGGACTGCAGACAGTTGCATGTTTTTCGAGAAGCTAATATGTGCGCTGATCAGCTTGCTAGATTAGGCCCCTTACAAGTTTTTGAGTTTGTTTTACATTCCTGTCCGCCTGTGGACATTAAAAAAAAAAAATCCTTTGAGGTTGATAGCCAAGGCTTGTATTCAATCAGGCTTTGTCCTGAGTTTGGTTGCTCTTAGTTGTTTATAATATGAGAGATGTTACGTCTATAACAATTTTACGATATTTTTCTTAAAAATATTGTAGACATATCATTTTTCTTATAATATTTTTCCTTTTACCAAAAAAAAAAATGTTTGTGGAGATATAAATTCATTACTATCTTGGTAAATAACTATCATTTGGTACTATAAATTCAAATTTAATTGTATTTTTTTAAGGAAAAAGTATTGCATTTTCGCTGTTATTTATTATTATCCTCATAAGCAAATTGAGGAGTAATTTACAAAGCCAAAAACATGTTAGTGCAAAAAAAGTAAAAACACAGAAGCTCCTAGCCATGGAAATGGAAAATGGTATCTCACTTCCCGACCAATAAGTAAAATCCCAAAATTTCATGTACAATCTCTCTCCTTAATAAAAAAATAAAGAAAAGCAAAATTTATGCTACAATTTTTACAATTGCAAAATAATACTACTACTCGTAAAAAAGTTGCCATTTTCACTCGAATTCGCTTAATTTTTCTATCCTTTATTTCCTTGTAATAAGATAATATCTCCCTCTTTTAAAAAATAAATAAAAATCTGTGTGTATGAAGGTCACGTCTTTTTAAGAACGGGTTTTGTGGGATCTTTTTTCCTCCTTTGGTGGTTGTAATTTTTTCTCCAATTGGGACTTTCGTTTTTAATTTTTTAATTATATTTTTTGGTTGGTGTCCTTACCTCTCTTTCTCTCTCTACCTTGCTCTTTTGTGAAATTCTCTGTTTACCCATTTGTTGTGTTGTGGTAACGTTCATGAAAGCACTCCTTTTGCGCCAACCTGTTAACTCCACTGCTCTCTCTCTCTCTCTCTCTCTTCATTTTGTTAGCATCCTCTGTGCCAAGCCAAACACTCCTTTGGTTTGTGCATATTCTGATACGATTTTCCTTTTATCTCGCTTCTTTATAAAGCTTGATCTGATAATCGAAATCACTGCTTCAAGTGCTCTGCTTTCATTTCGGACAAAATTTGTGGGATTGTATTAGATATTGAGCAAGTTTTCTATTTTTTGTGAGATTTGGTTATTTGTGATTGCTTTTCTCTTTTTTTTGAGAGAGAGAGAGTTGTTTCTGGATATGGATCTTTCTATATAGATTTGTTGTTCTTTGTGCTGCATGACCTATGTTATTTATTTATTTCAAAGAAAGCCTTTTTAGCATATTTGTGATTAAAATATAGCTTAAAAGGTGGTGGAGTCCTCCTTTCTCATTGGTGCTTTTATCCCAATTCCGTTACAAAAAAGTTACCTTTTCTTTGCTGGTGGGCGGTGTAAATTGAGAATTGGTTTATCCAGAATTTGGGTTCACATTTGGTGATTTCAATAGAAAAATAGGATATTTAGGGTGTGAATCCTTTAGATTTGGTAAAGGAGTGTGTGATTTCAAGAGGGTGAGGCTGTGGAGAAAGAAAAGAAGTTTACAAAGGGGTTTCTGACGGATCCATCAATTGAGAATAGGGGGTCTTATTGGCTGGCTCCTCTGGAGTGCATACTAAACATTGTCAGGGCCCTCAGAATGGGGTCCTGCTTGTCTGCCGAAAGCAGGAGCCCTCTCCCTGGTTCACCCTTGTCCCCTGCAGTGGGGGTCAGGAAGAGAAAGAGCTCGAAAAAACGGTTCGGCTCACGGAATTCTTCATTTGAGTACCGGAGGGATGAACCTCTGCATAGGATTCCGGGGAGGATGTTCTTGAATGGGTCTAGTGAAGTGGCATCTCTGTTTACCCAACAAGGCAAAAAAGGGACCAATCAAGATGCCATGATTGTTTGGGAGGTGACACCTCTTTCTCATCATCACCTGCTCAGCATATTATTTCTGGTCAAATTTCTGGTTGTTTAGTTGGAGTTAGAGTTAGAGTTAGATTTATTTATGTTGATTCTTGAATATCATGGCAAACAAACTATTAAAAAAAGTTATTTCTTTCTTGAATAAAAGAATATGCTCTTTTTGCAATTGCTTGTCTAGCCAATTGAATGGTAGAATAATGATCTGTAGCTTTGATGGGTATTTAACTGATATATTAATTATATATCAAGATTTAGTCTTCCACTGCAATTCTGATCTTATCCTCATATTTACCTCATGTATAGTGATGCATTCAGATAGAGGAAATTCTACTTTAGAGTACAAGAAAAAGCAGCAAGTTTGTATTAATTGCTTGCAGCTTCTCTATATTTTGTTTTCAGGAAATTGTCTACTTTCAGTTGCCTCACCGAACCACACTTCTATGGTGGCAAGTTGAACTTTACCTTCTTTTGTTTTCAGTTCACTCTTGTCATCACTAGACAGTGTGTATGAGGATCAAAAGAATTGGCTCACCTTCATATCATGTAATTCAAAGATCCCATAAGCAAGCCATTCTGCCGGTTTCTTACATGATTAGTTGGTATTAAGGCTTGGTTGAGTTAAATGTATGAAGTTTTCCATGAATGTCAGAACTCAGACTGCTCCATCATAATTGTGCTCATAGTATTACTTCCATACTGGCTCCTTGTTTATTTTCCTTTGTATGTCTATATCTTCTTATTATCAGAATATTCTTTAGAATTATCTATGTTATATGATGTCAACATTCTTGCTTTTGTATACTTAATAGTAGCAGTAGCAATATCTCAGTTTGCTTGCTTATAAGATTTTGTTTTTTAAACTGTGGGTTCCAGAACTTTGGTTCCAGAACAGACACAATTTTCTGTGGTGTTTTTGATGGCCATGGTCCCTATGGTCACATGGTTGCAAAGAGAGTGAGAGATTCTCTTCCTCTGAAACTGAGTGCCCATTGGGAAGTGAACATAACCAGTGAGGATGTTCTCAAAGAGATCAGCCTTACTACTGCTGGAAGCATGAACTCGGAAGATACTCCCTTCATATCTGTTGATGAAGAATCCAGGGTCTCCATTGATCTTGAGGAAGCAGATAAGCATCCTGAGATCTTTCAGACTCTGAAAGAGTCATTTCTGAAGGCTTTTAGAGTCATGGACAGGGAACTGAGAGTGCATCCAAGCATTAATTGCTTCTGTAGTGGGACAACAGCAGTAACTCTGGTTAAACAGGTTTTTGTCTTCAACCATTAGAAACTTGTTTCCAATATGATGTTAGTATATTTTGATATTCTCTTCATGCTCATGAATAGCAATGGCTGCATGTTTTAGGGTCGGGATCTTATCATTGGAAATGTTGGGGATTCCAGAGCGGTATTGGGTACAAGAGAAAATGATGATTCTTTAATTGCAGTTCAATTGACTGTGGATCTTAAACCAAATCTTCCAGGTCTCTCTCTCTCTCTCTCTCTCTCTCTCTCTGTCTCTCTCAATTAAGTTCTTTCCTACTACTACCTTTTAATCTACACATGTACATGACCTTGTTCTGTGTGATACACACACATAGAATGTGCCTTTTTAGACTTACATCTAAATTTTAGTTTGATCTTTGGTTTCATTTGGGGTAATCCTAGTTAGTTTTGTAATCTTGAGCTATCTTGATTGCAAAAGCCATGCCTGGACCTAGGACCTTCATATTTCTATATATATATATATATATATCTATTGTAGAGGGGGAGCTGTCTTTTTTTTTTTTTTGGGGGGGGGGGGGGGGGGGTGGGGTTGTGGTTAGGGTTTCGTTGGATTGGGGGGGAGTGGGGGTGAGGTAAGAGAACATTGGATGTGCCATCATTAGTTTCAGCGTTTGCAAAAGCTATCCTAACTATTTGTGCTAGGAAGGGTGCATCTTGATACTTAAGAATGAGATAAATGTCTCATATATGTTGTGTCCCAAGGCCTAATGGCAAATAACTCTGAGGTAGTTGAAGAAGTTTGAATTTGAATAGAATTTTAATAAAATTATGTAGTAGATTAGGATGAGGATTAGGATTTAGTTTCAATTTGTATTTAAATTTTAATAGGAGTTGGATCCTATGTTTTAGGACTTGGTTGTGATGAAGCTTATCTCCTCACTAGTATTTATGTATGTAGGAATTATGAATGAAGTAAGTAGAAAATTAACCAAAAATGTCTATTTGCTCTCTCAAATTTAGAAGGCTAGTCAACTCGAATTGACTAATCTATCTTTCAATTGTCTCAGTTAACAACATTTGGTATAATGTTGTGTCCCAAGGCCAAATGGCAAATAACTCTGAAGTAGTTGAAGAAGTTTGAATTGGAATAGAATTCTAATAAAATTATGTAGTAGATTAGGATGAGGATTAGGATTTAATTTCAATTTGTATTTAAATTTAAATAGGAGTTGGATCCTATGTTTTAGGACTTGGTTGTGATGAAGCTTATCTCCTCATTAGTATTTTTGTATGTAGTAATTATGAATGAAGTAAGCAGAAAATTAACCAAAAATGTCTATTTCCTCTCTCAAGTTCAGGAGGCTAGTCACCTTGAATTCACTAATCTATCCTTCAATTATCTTAGTTCACAACATTTGGTATCAAAGTCAACCCCCACCATCTTCCTCAGCCAGCCACCAACTACAACCCACACACACAAAAAAAAAAAAAAAAAAAAGAGAAGAAGAAGAAGAAGAAGAAGAAAACCCACACACTTTTTATTAGCCCCTGCCTTAAAACCCCAAATAGTTCCTGACCCATCCTAAAAGAAAACCCCACACACTAGTCCCCATGATCCACACCCAAAAAAAGAAAGAAAAGAAAATTCAGTTTTTGCATCAAGCTCCAGGTAAATCATGTCTAGCTTATATCAAAGCTTCAATCCTGAAGAAAAACGAACAATGTCAGAGCATGTTAACCATTGTTAGAGATTGTCAAGGACATGTCCAAAAGCATATCAAGGATGCAAGATTCGTGGGATCAAATGATAGAGGTCTTAGATAAACAATGCAATATACTTTTGGAACTCAAAGAACAATCAAAAGATCAAGGATCCCATGAACTTTCGGAGAATCAAAGTGATGTGCTCTATGCATCACCAACAATTCAAGAAAGTAATACGTTGGAGGGTGCACTTTCTACAAAAATTTAGTTAGAAGATCAAAGGTTCAATGAAGTGGAAAAGATTGATCAAAGGGATCTTTTCATGAATTCAAATGAGCCATTCTCAATCCCATACATTGAATTTGTCATTCCCGATGAGTTCAAGGGTATGAGAAGCAAGCTATTTTTGTTTCTAGTGCTCACAGAAATGGTTAAAGAATTGGTGCAAGTCTCCATGGTCATAATTTTCCTTCAACACTTTAATTTCTATGTTGCAGAATCTTTGAGGACAAGATTCATCTGAAGGGGAGGGAATGTTGTGTCCCAAGGCCAAATGGCAAATAACTCTGAAGTAGTTGAAGAAGTTTGAATTTTAATAGAATTCTAATAAAATTATGTAGTAGATTAGGATGAGGATTATGATTTAATTTCAATTTGTACTTAAATTTAAATAGGAGTCGGATCCTGTGTTTTAGGACTTGGTTGTGATGAAGCTTATCTTCTCACTAGTATTTATGTACGTAGGAATTATGAACGAAGTAAGTAGAAAATTAACCAAAAATGTCTATTTCCTCTCTCAAGTTCAGGAGGCTAGTCACCTCGAATTGACTAATCTATCTTTCAATTATCTCAGTTTACAACATGGTAGTCCTGTCATTTAGAAGAAACCTGCTAAAGAACTTGTCAGCTTTTAATTCCTAAAATTTGTTTCTATTTTAACAATTAATTCTTAAATGATGGTCTAGCATTATATGTTTGGTACAATTGTTAAGAACAACAAATTATTGAAATTTTAGGACTGTCAATACATGAAGCAGAGTAGTGGGCAAATTAGAACGCACTAGAAATAGTTGAGGCACATGTTAGATTGCAATGGTCAAATCTATAAAATAGCTGGAGAAAATCTAACATTACCATGATGGGTAATGACTAAAGGAGCAAGCATACAATCCACTAGGACTCCACTGATGATTCTATAATGGACCTAATTTATAGAATATTATATTTATGAATTGGACAGAAACGGCGTTAAAGTTCACTGTTGTAACTGATGGGATAAAAACCTAGAAGCCCATTAATTTGCAGGATCCATTAATCCAACATGGTTGGGGTGCTGGTATTGTTGTGGTTTGGCATGAGGCAAACAGTTGGCATTAGGCTTGCATTATGATGTAATGTCAATTATGAATTGAAGGAGCTTCTTGGTAAATAGGATTTGCTGGTTTATGATGTCACAATTAGGGGCTTGCATATTTGTGGTTTGTCCATTTCACTTTTGGAGTGGGGTTTCTTGATGTACAGGTTAATTGTTTTCATTTACCTTGAACATTGTGTAGGAAATAGAAAGGGAAGATTTTAGTGATCAATTTTATTCTTGCTTGGTCGCTTCTTTTCACCATCAATTTGGTTTATCCTCTTTCTCGTTGTTGTCAATGTCTTGCTTAAGTCTTTTTCTTTGTTTATTTCCCCTTACAGCGGAAGCGGAGAGAATCCGAAAGTGTAAAGGACGTGTTTTTGCTCTCCAGGATGAACCTGAGGTTGCTCGTGTCTGGCTGCCAAATAATGACTCCCCTGGCCTTGCCATGGCACGTGCTTTTGGAGATTTCTGCCTAAAAGATTATGGTCTGATCTCTGTGCCGGATATATCCTATTGGCGCATCACTGAGAAGGATGAATTTATTGTCTTGGCTACGGATGGGGTAAGAGAGCCAAGTATAGGTCTTTTGTCCTCTGTTTCAATAATTGGATTTCTTTTTTGCCTGCCTATACTATTTCTTTTAACTTTCAAGTAAGACTAATGTGACTTTTCCACAGATTTGGGACGTGCTATCAAACAAAGAAGTGGTAGACATTGTAGCATCAGCCCCAGCACGTGCCTCTGTGGCTAGGTACCTGGTTGAGTCAGCAGTTCGTGCTTGGAGATGCAAATATCCAACTTCCAAAATTGATGACTGTGCTGTAGTTTGCCTCTTCCTTGACACAAACTGCGCATGTACTGCTTCCAATAGCAAGTTAAATGATCAGCTCACTTCAGTGGACCAGGTTGAGTCTTGCAGTGAGAAAGAAAATCCCTCTGGTCCAGCCACTTTGGACCGTTCAGGAACTGTCCGAAATGGTAATGAGATTCCGCAAGAAGGAAGCAGTGAAGATGCCTCAAGGGAGGAGGAAATGCATACAGATGTGGGAAAAGACTGGTCTGCTCTAGAAGGAGTGTCTCGTGTAAACACGTTGTTGAATTTGCCTAGGTTTGTGCCAGGAAAAGAAGATAAAGCATGGAAATGATGGAAAGGAAAGAAGGTTAGCTTTGTCTTTGAAATCCATAATTCAATTTGTTTTATATTTCTATTTCCTTGTTTTTTTTTTTTTATTTTTTTTTTTTATTTTTATTTTTATTTTTATTTTTTTTATATTTTAAATATTCTACAGAAAGGGAAAAAGATTTATAGGGCCATCAATGTTAAATTTGAACCGGAGAGGCGGACCCGGCTATATTAAGATGTCTGGGAAATAGTCCTTT
Source organism: Quercus variabilis (assembly GCA_030445155.1). Classification (NCBI taxonomy): domain Eukaryota; kingdom Viridiplantae; phylum Streptophyta; class Magnoliopsida; order Fagales; family Fagaceae; genus Quercus; species Quercus variabilis. The sequence continues at coordinate 51,554,466 of CP129445.1, read as the reverse complement.
CTCTCTCTAGTGTGGGTAGAATTGGAATTTTTGTAGAATCCAACTCTCCGTCAAGTTTCGTTTAATTTCAAATTTTCATTTTTAAAATTCCTTGTGTGATTTGTTGGCAATTGTCATGTTGATAATAATTTTGTGATAATGAAGCCTCCTATTATAGTGCAACTTGAATGGTATTGTGTTTGAATTTCTTTTCTTGTCATGTTCAGATGTGGACTGAAATCATATTATAGCGCATGCTTATGCTGGAAAAGTATCTTTTCTTTCTTCTTTGTGGTTCAAATTATTTCACCAATGAAAATGAAATAATATGGATCCTTTTAGTAGCTACTACTTGTGTTTGCTACTCTCAGATAGAAAACAGATATTTGAAAGGCTAAACGACTGGCATAAAAGATTGATTAGTTCACCATAAGAAAATGAAAGGATTGAATGGAACAGAACATATTTGTTTAGAGCTCATGATGAGACTTAAGCTGAGTGTGTTGAATGACTGACAGGGGGCCAATGCTGGCCTACCATTTTTTCTTGGCTATTTGAAGTTTGCTGGTCCAAGACTATGCAAGTGCTAAATAACTGGCAGGAGGGCAAGGTTGGCCTACCATTTCTTTTGACCATATGAAAGTTTGCCAGTCCATAAGTTTTTTGTCCTATCTTTTATAGCCTAAAACCTGGGTTCCCTGCTACATTGCGATTCTTTTGTTTTGGTTATTAGGCTCACCCCCACCCAGATAGCTCACAATATCAACTTAGGCATAGGGATGGTGATTTTCTGAACTACTGTTTTATATTATAAAATATAAAGGAAAATATAATGGGATCTTCAAACATTTTGATTATTATGGTGCAAAAACTCTCTACACCCTCTAAGTTTGATTAGTCACGTTTTTGTTATTAACCTTGCTTAAAATACACACACACACACAGAAAATTGTAATCTATTCAAAAGGTTATTTATGTGTAAGTTAACAATAAATGTTGACAGTTGGGATACTTTGATATTATTGTAATATTTGAGGGTGCAAATTAAAGTTAAATGCTGTGTCGCAAGGAATTGGAGAATTCAATTGAATGGAATCTTATGCATGTTTTGGTAATAATAACTATAAAAACGGTTATGGTGGGCCATTTTGTGTTGTTGGGCTTTGGTTTCTTCTGTTGTATTGCGGCCCGTGGGTCTGAGGTAAGAGAGTTGGGGCTGACTTAAATGAAATACTCTTTAGGCTTGTTTATGCACAAGTCGGGCCATCCCAATATAGACGTGTTCTGGCCCAGGTATCAAGTGTACGACGTGTCCACAACAAGAACAACTGTTACAGATGTTATAGCAGGAAATATAGTATGACAAAATAACTATAGTGCTAGACAAATAACATTAACGCCTAAATAAAGGGAAATGACCTAATAAGATTGTGGAAAAATAATACAACCTTGAAAACAACACTACAACAAAGAGTTCAATAATAGAATAGTAAACTAATCACTCATCAATCATAAAAAGAAAAACTTGTCTGCCAGGAAAATCAGCTTGGCTTCTCAGCAAATGTGAGTCGAAGAAGGGAACCGTTCTCTAATGTGAGTAACCTCAAGGAAGGTTTTTGCCATAGAAGTTATGCACTTTAGAAAAAATGACCTAAATGGTTTAAGTTTCAATACCCAGTCTCCTAGAGAGTGGGCCTATCAAAAGGGAGAGAAAAAGGTTGTCTATTGATGCATGCTTCTATTCCTACCACTTATGCTTCTTTGATTTTTTTTTAAAAATTTTTTTATTCTTTTTTTTCTCTATTTTTCCTTCTTGTTCTATCTCCTCTTCTTTCATTTCCTTCCCCCTCTTTACTGTTCACAACTATTGCTTTTTATACTATCTGCCATGGTAGGATTTGCTATTTTTACCCTTTTACTGGTTTTGGCTTCTTATGGGTGTCCTTCCAAGACTACTCACTAGCCTGCCGGTTGCTCAGCCACTGCCATAGCTCTGAATGTGTTGGTTGCATCACTTCTCATTCTCAGACAAAATTGCTTGTCTTGTTTCTTATCTCTCTCTATTTTTCACTACTCTTATCTGGATAAGGGTTACCTTTATAGCATGCATCAAGTGGTCCCAACCCTCATTTATTTCTTTTGGGTGAGATGCCATCCTAGCAGGAGATCTCTCCCAAAGAAGTTTAAGCGGGAACCTTGAAATAGATCCCCCTTTTCTTCCCATTGCTAGACCATACTCTCTGAATATCTTGACCCATGGCTTACCTCCCATGTATTTGCTAAGTACCAAGTAGGTGCCTTGACCTTTTGTGTAGGCTCCACTTTGTCTGAATTTGTTTATTTCTAGCCTTCATACCATTTTTGCTGCCTCTGTGTTTATTTGATTTTGTTGTACGTTTTGGTTGGTGTTTATCTCTTGTGGCGGGAAGAATGTGTGGGCTTTTGGGCTCATGTTCCCTGTCTTTCATCCTTTCTTTGGATTGGACATTGCTTGGGTGAAGGCCCTCATCTTCCTACTGAGCACATGTTTTTCTTCTGTGTCAATGGGCCTCTTGGCTACTAATCTTGTCACATCACTTCATCGTGCCTGCTATAGCTATACCCTCTGTTTTACTTCATGTTACCCTATCAACTTGTGGGTTGACGTGATAGTCCACTTTTTTTGTCAATCCTTTGCTTAAGGCTTCCTAGGTCTACTCTTTACATCTTTACCTCTTGGGCTTTATTGGCCAATATTCCTGCTGTGCTAGCCTATTTCATTATTTCATTCCTAGGTCTTTCTCAGCTCATTTACTTCTTCTTTACCTTTTATACTTCCATGGACTTTTTGCTAGATCCTTTGGGCCTCCTCGGCCTAATTACCACATCTCTACCTTTTATTGCTTTTTGGGCTTATTGGCCTTTAAGCCAACCTAATGAGTTTACTAATTTATTTCCTAGGCTTTCTTGGCTCATTTACTTCCTCTTTACCTCTCATTATTCCCATAGACTTATTACTTTATTCATTAGACTTTCTCAGCCCATTTACTCTTTTTTTTTTTTTTTTACCTATTTTATTTCTTGTGGGCCTGTTATCCATCAATCTAGCCATTTCAGCCTGCTAGGCTTGCTTCCTTATTCCTTTACTGTTTTCCCTTTCCCACTTTCTTCATATTGTTGGACTTCTTCTGTTGTTAGGCTTTTTGTCAAAAGTGGGTATTAGCATTTAGCTTCTTGAGCATATAGATTAATCCTGCAATTCATATACGAATGCTTATGTAATAATTTTTTTTTCTTTCACGGGTTTTTTAAACAGTGGGCCCCGCCTTGTTTCCTTTCATACCATGAACAGACTTGTCTCTTTGAATTTTCCAGTTTAGCAATTATTTTGGAACAAAACCTCTGCTTCATTAATACGATGCTTCTTTTAACGGTTGACCTGTTGCTTCCTTCACGTCACTTTTATTGTCCTTAGTCTCTTTGTTTTTCTTTTCCTCATCATTCTCTCATAAACTTCTCTTTTCATTTCTCTTCACCATCTCATCTTCCCAAAACCTCATTACTCATTACCTTCTTCATTCAATCCATCTATAATGTCACTGGCGAAAGGTGATAGTTCTTCTCGCCATAAAGGGAAAGAGGTTTCCACCGATGATCCACTTGTCAAAACCATGGGTGGGGAGGTTCCTCATTCCAAATCGGATTGTTTCGAGGAGGAGGAAAGGAATCGTGATCTGGGTAGTGAATGCCCTCCTCTCATTGACCCATGGTATAATACCTATATTCATTTCCCTGTGGTACTTGGCGATTACTCACCTCCTCTGTTGGGCTGCGTGTGGCTTTCCATCTGCTATCATGACATCGAAGTTTCTTGGGCTCCTTTGGCTTCCTCAATTCTCGACCTTGATATCTACCAAGGAACCTTACTACTCGTGCCCATTCTCTTTGAATTTGGGTCGGGTACATCTTTGGGTTTGAAAGAATAGGTGGACACAGAGTTGTCTAATGTGGGTTTTATGGCAGTGTTATAACAAGCCAGCGTGTTGAAGGCCATTGATTTTATGGCGGTGTTTGTCCAATTATCGAGATTTGTTCAACCTTCGCCATTTGGTCCGTTGATGGTGTAGCGCCACCCATACCTTCTTCTTGCCTTGCGGTGAGATCGTCGTGAACTTAGAGGAAGTTGCGAATCAACTATTGCTACCCATTCTCAGTGATACAAACCTGAATGATATTGAGCTTTTCGTTGAGGGGGAGGCTATGAAGGTCGAGTTGAAGAAAGGGATGAGTGGGAATGCGAAGTTGTCTCACTAGGTTGGGGCTTTCTCCAAGGCTTCTATTGCCGTCCACCATGCCACCTTCGTCGTGTTTTGGCTTTGTAAGTTTATCTTTGGTTCTCATTCTCATTATGCTATAAAACTCCTTTACTTTTGGTTAGCCATAAAGATTTTTGCCAGGGTGAGTCTGCCATTGGTCCCTATGTTTCTGGGTCATTTGTATGTATAGCTGGATATTTTGCAGAGTGATGAGAGGCAGGTAGGTTCCTGCCATATAGTTACTACCTCTACCTACAGGCTGGTTCTTGCCATATAGTTGCTACCTCCATCTATAGTACCATATTACAAAACCTGTTGTAGGAGCATTGTGCCAAGCATTTGGCTAAGTGCAAGTCAGTTTGCTTTTCCAAGGAGAAATACCAGTCTTGTTTGAAGGTGATTACCAATTTCTGTGGCCATTTTGCTTATGATTTTTTGTTGGCTTATCGTTGGTTTAGGTTGAAACTGTTTGGGCACCCTGCCGTAGAGTTCTTTAATAAGGGAGTGGGTTTTTCTTGGAGAGCTTATAAAGACTTGAGTAGTAGATTCACTTGTGTTGATTCGGCCATGGGCCCCTTTATGGCCACTACTGGAACCACCACCTCGTTGACTGCTTTTGATGAGAGGGGGATTACATACTTGGCAACCATTAACGCTGAGAGGTTGCCTTATTTGGCTGATGAGGTAGTTTGGGCTTGATCAAGACATACCTGATGACTTCACTACTATCTTGGAGTCTATTACTTCTGTTTGGCCTTTCTTGTGCCCTAGTGCCTTTGAGATGGGATCAAGCACTTCACAGTAGTCACCATTCCGAGTTCTCAGAGAGAGGGCCTTTACACTGCTCAGATGCACGGGTATTGGTAGGCCGTGATGACCTCTTTTGGCCAAGAGTTGTTGGGCGGCCTTGGGTTTTCCTTTATCCCTCCTTCATGCCATTATTTCTACCAACTTTCGGTTGTTGCATCCCATTAAGTTTGTGGTGGCGTATGCTAGGAAGCAAAGTAGGTATGCTATATTTGAGTGGTAGGAGAAGGAGAAGGGATGGTACTTGTATGCTGGTGAGTTTCCTCTGGGTTGGGAGAAGAAGGTGATGGTGGTGAACCTTCCTGCACATGCGAAGAATGGTTCGATGTCTTGGACCGCCAAGTCTAAGTTTGCCAAGAGAGGTGATGACTCTTCCAAGACTTGTTCTTGTCTTGTTCCATATAAGGGAGGCCTTCCCCTTGTCAGTAACATAGTTCTCGAGAGCTCTCCTGCTCCTTTTGCTTGTACCCGTTCTAGCAGGTGTTCTATTGCAAGCAAGTTTAAGCCTTTCGTTCCAAGGCCATCTGTGGATGTTCCTTCTTCAAGTAGGACTCGTGGCAGTAAAAGGAAGACATCTCTACTAGCCCCATTTGCCACTGCCGAGAGGAGAGTATGTTATCTCTAACTTTTATTCTTTCTTCATTTTAGTTATTTATTGGGCTTTCTTGCGGCTAACTCTACACATGTGGTTTTCTCCTCCACTGGCAGCCTAATCACAAGGAGGATACTTCAGCCACTCGCCTTATACTGCTTGATAAGCTCGAGTTTGAGGTACACCCCTTTCCTTTGCCTTATTTGTACATGCATCTTCATTTTTTGTCACTATCACATATTATCATATACTTTTTTTTTTTTTTGCATGTTTGTTTATCTCCTTCTTTGCTTTAATACTCTTCCTTTACTCTTCCTTTAGGTTGATCCCGAGCTCATCTCTGTTTATCACCCCACAAGTAAGGAGGTTCCTGCTTTTGCTGGCACACCTATGGAAGGCTTCTTTGACGGGGCAAATGCTATGGTTGAGGCCATGGCTTCTGCTTCTGTTGGTGCTGCATAGGGAGCTCCTACCGAGGCTCTAGTTCCTCCATTTGAGCCTATTTCTGCCAAAGAGAGTACCTAAGCCAAAAGAGTTGTTACTGTGGAGTCTGCCCCTATTCCTGCTGAGATCCTAACTCCTCAAAAGGGAGTTACTCTCGTAGGAGCATCCTAGACTGAGAGCACCTCTCTTGCTACTCCTTTTGTCATATTTGCTAGCGATCCTTTCATTGCCATCTCCTAAGCCATGAAGGATGGTTCTTCCTTGGTGGTTACCCCATCTTTTATCCCTAATTTTGTCACCAGCGGGCCTAATGTCGACTTGTCTTCAGATGTCAGAGGAGGTCCTTAAGGACTCTGAGGATGAACCCATCATGAAGACACGAGTTTCTAATTCTAATGAGGACAATGATGGTGACGAGTAGAAGGCCGAGGCCATAGGTATATGTCCTTTACTTCTACTGGATCTTCTTTTTCTTCTCTTCTTGTTATTTCTCAACATATCCCTTTATTTACTTCGTATGTGGTTCCTGCCTTACATCACGGACATGCCTGAGGGGTCCAAGACTGCAGCAGACCCCACGATGCCTACAACCACTGTTTTTGTAGTACCCGCAGCCCTCACTCCTGTGGGTCCTAGTAATTTCCTCACTTTCGTACTTTCTTCAACTAAAATCTTCATCGTTGCATTCATCTCTTTCCTTTTTTTATTCGTTACGGGCTTATGTTGTAACTCGTGTTCTCTTTCAAGTCCATCTTTTATTGAGGTGGCTCCAACCTCTTAGTTTGAGGTTGGTAGCAGTTCTGCCACCATTCCTAACCCTGTGAGTAACGCCGCTATCTTCTTTACCCGATTTGATCATGCTGAGACCAATGACCTCGACCCTTCAGACTTATGGGGTGCTGGATCTCTTTATGTTGATTTTCATGGCTTTCGGTACCTGAGAAGTGTATCACCCATTTAGAGGCAGTCTATAGTAGCTGTGGAGATTGCATGCAGGGATTCCTTCTCAGTCATTCTGCGAGGGAGCACTTCCTCAAGTTGTTAGGGAGTGTGATGAATAACATTGAGCATAACTTCATTGACACCATTTCTGCAGAGAGAATCTTGCAGTGGAGGGTTGCAATTCAAGAATTGATTAGATTTGGATTCGTTGTAGAGTTTTTGCCGGACCACTTGTGAGAGATTGCTCATGCCTTTTTCATGAAGAAGGTCCAGCTTGTTGTGGATGCTGTTGATGCTCACATCAAGAGCTTGAAGAAGGAGGTGGCAGACTTAGAGGCACGTCGCCGGCATCTTCTTTCTGGTGCTATTGGCTCTAGTTACTTTGATGATCAGACCCTTATTTTAGGCATTTGATTAGAAACTATTTGCTTACGTGGCTTTATTTCCTTCCCTTGTGTTTACTTCTTTCCCCATTTTCTCTACATAGTACACTTTATTTCTCTAGCACATATTTTGATAGTTTGATATGACTTATGCATTTTGGGTTTGTAATCTATTATGCTACATCTACTACACCTACTATTATGCTTTATGATACAGTATTGCTAATACTTCATTACTTGCTGCTATTGCTTTTAATCATGATTTACAAGTAAAACATACTACAATGTTTTCTTGTGACATTATCCCCTGCAAGGGTGGTCACTTGGGGGAAAGAAAAAAAAAAAGAAAAAAAGAGAAGGAATGATTACATAATATTTCCTATGCATAATAGCGTTTTAGTCACTTGCCATTAATGGGGTCCATTAAATTTTTTCCATCTATTTGGGCTAAACGATAGTACTCACTTGCATGTGCTTCCCTTACCATGAAGGGTCATCATTCCCATTTTGGTGAGAATTTAGATGGTCCTACCATACCTCGCTTGACATGGTCTGCTATCCTTAACATGAGTTGTCCTTCTGTAAACATTCTTTCTTAAATTGTCCTACTATAAGTTTTGGTCATCCTTTGCCCATATTTGTAGCTACGCTATTGGGCTTCCTCCCTCTTTTCATCCATCCCTTCCAGGTCCTCGCACCTTTCTGTCGTAAAAGACTTCCTTTTCTTTTTCCTTTTCCTTCATGTCTATATAACCTTCAGAGATCGTATTATTACTTCTGTTGGGCTCACAACTTCTGTCCTATACACTAAGGAAAAGGGAGAGAATCCTATGGTAGATTTGGGCGAGCATCAGTAAGCACAAAGTATGTCTGGTAGATGCATTGCCCAACCTCTACTATACTCCTACCTCATCTTGCTAATGATCTTAATGAGAGTTTTGTTTGTTGCTTTTGCCTACCCATTCCCTTGCGGGTAATAAGGCAATGATCGATGATGCTTCACCTGATAGAACTCTTAACATCTTTGTTACTTCTCTATTGACAAATGGGGTACCATTGTCGCTTATGATTATGTGAGGTACCCCAAATTGGACAATTATGTTTTCTTTAATGAAATTTGCCAGAGCTCCTCTGGTGGCTTTGTGGAGTGGTATGGCCTCTGCCCACTTAGTGAAATATTCTGTAGCCATAAGGATTCTTATGTACCCGTAGGAAGGTGAATTGACTGGTCTTATCAAATCAAGCCCCTAAGTGTGGAAGGGCCATGGAGTGACCATGCTATGCAAGCTTTATAGGTGAATGTGGATTAAATTGGCTTGCACTTGGCAACTGTGGCACTTTTTTCACAAATTCTGCTGCATCCTTCTTCATAGTGGGCCAATAGTAGCCTATCTACAATATGCATCGATATAGCTTCTTCTTTCCCTAATGCTCTCCGCATTCTCCATCATGCACTTCCTTTAACATATTGCCAGCTTTTTATGGACCCAAACACCGTAGTGAGTCCCCATCATATCCCTTCTTAAAAAGAATTTACTCGTGTAGGAAGTAGTAGGTTACCAGCTTCTTGAGTTTATACCTTTCTCCATGCTTCTGTGGTATAATACCTTCTATCTAGTATTCTCTGAATGAGCTTCTCTAATCCTTCATGGTAAACAGCATAGCTCTTTTCCCTGTCCATAGCTAGATGGCAGATTTCGACCTAGGTTTGGGTTAAGTCTGCGTTCTTGCCTATGCTTGGCCAATTGAAACCCACTCTCTACAATCTTCGGTATGGGTTGTTCTTGCTGCAGAACCCACAAATTCTACTGTGCACTTCCTTTAGCTTTCTTTGGGCCTCTTTGTGCCTCACACATCTTGACAGAATTCCTCCTGACATTCTACGATACAACTCCCCTTTTTTTAGGATGTAGTCCTTTAATGTCTTTAGTTCAGCCACGTCTTCTTCCTTTAACAGGGCTTCCCTGATGGGAGCCCTCCAATCCTCACATCCCTGCTTCTCTTGAAACATTTCCTAGAGTATTTCAATTATGGACTCTCTTCGCTTGTTAATCTCAACTCTAGTACTGCTTCCTTTAAAGGCTATTTGTGATCCCAACACGGCTTACACATCTGTATATCGATTCTTGTTCCTCTCAGTGTGCTCTACTTTAAATGTGCAAAACTTTTTCTCCATCTTTTGGGCCAGAGTCCTGTACAGGGCTAGACTTGGTTCCTTTATAGAAAACTCCCCTTAGCCTGGCAGATTATCAGATTGGAATCACCTATCAACTTTAAGTGTTTGATCCCCATTTTGAGGGTTGTTGCCAACCCCATCAAGTAGGCCTTCTATTCTGCTATATTGTTTGAACACGAAAATTCTAACTTGAATGAGAGTGCCAGGGTCTCTTCACCATTGTGATAAAGGACCACCCTCGCACCTCCTGAGTTTGCTATAGAGGAACCATCAAACTTCATGATCTGCTATTCTTTGGCCACTTCTACTGTAGCTACTTCTCCTGGTACCTCATCATTTAGAGGGAGTTCCTCTTCTCCTGGAAATTGAGCCAACAAGTCTGCTATGGCCTGGCTTTTCGCCACCTTGGGTGTTCTCACCTTCATGTCATAATATGATAGCTATAATAGCCATTGAGATATTTTGTCGGACAAAATAGGTTGTCGGAGGAGAGCTTTGATCGCATGGGATTTTGTCATTAAATGTACCTCGTAAGCCAAGAAGTAAAGGCGTAGTCTTTGCGATGCATAGACGATTGCCAAGTATACCTTTTCCATTCTAGGATAACATGTCTCTACGCCCTTTAAGGCATGGCTTATGTAGTAGACTAGCTATTTAATGCCGCCTTCGTCCTCCCGGGCTATTAAAGCCCTAGTGGCAGACGAGCTTAAGGCTAGGTAAAGCAGCAACAATTTCCTGCAGACTGAGGTTTGCACTGTGTGGAGGTTCATCATAATCTACTATAGCTTTTAGAAAACTATTTGCTTTGTTCCCCTCCACTCAAAGTCTTGTCCTTTCTTTAGTAACTTCGTAAAAGCCGAAGTGATTGATGCTAAACTAGGGATAAACCTCTTGATGTAGGAGACTTTGCCTAGGAAACTTTTCAACTCCTTGACTGTGGTTGATGGCTTCTTGGTTGCTATTCCCACTGCCTTGGCTAGATCCACATCTATCTCTCTACCATGGACTAGAAATCCTAGAAATTTCCTAGCAGACACTCTAAAGGCGCATTTCAGTGGGTTCATTCTTAGCTTGAAAAGTTTGCACCTTTCAAATACCTTTCTTAACACCTTGACATGATCTTCTCACCTTTTCGATTTCATTACTAAGCTGTCCACATAGTTCTCCAGTTTTTGATGCATCATGTCACGAAGTATGGCGGTCATTGTGCACTGATAGGTTGTGCCTACATTTTTTAGCCAGAAAGGCATCACTATGTAGTAAAATTTCCCAAAAGGCATCTTGAAAGCATTTTTTTTTTGCATTCGGTGCCATTCAAATCTGATTGTATCCACTGAATCTGTCCATAAATGAAAACATGTCCTTTCTCGTGACAGAATCTATCAGCAAGTCCATGTTGAGCTATGGAAACTCGTCTTTGAGGCAGACTCGATTAAGATTTCTGAAATTGATGCAGCATCATATCTGCCCGTTTTTCTTTTTCACAGGTACAATGTTGGACAACCATTGTGGGTGTTGGATCGGTTTGATGAAACTGGCCGCTAATAATTTTTGCATCTCCTTTACTTTTGGCTTCTCTATTTTGGTGTGAAACACCTTGGCAGGTTAAGCCATTGACTTGGCCTCTGGATCTACATTGAGTATGTGTACCACTAACTCTGGGCCGAACCTAGGCATCTCGCTGCAATCCCATGCAAAGATGTCTCTGAATTATTTTAACAGTCGGATCAATTCTACCTTTTCTTCTTTCGATAGCTTTGAGTTTATTGAAATCGGTCTTGGCTTTTGTGGGTTCGTGCTCAAGTCAATCTCTTCTAGCTTTTCTTTTGCCATCACTTGTGCATCTTTTTCTGCCTCAATCTCCTTTTCACTTTCCATGTCATTTTCTTCCTCTAAACCATCCTGGGCCACACAACATACTAGACTCTTATGCTATGGCCCTCCTCTAGGACCCCCTTGCATTCTGCAGGTGGGCCCCGTGCACCTTCATAATTTATATACTATCTTGCCGTCGCTTGTTTGGACCTTGACACATCGTGGAATACTGCCTAGCTCAGAAGTTGGTGCTTCTTTCCTTTTCTTATTCTGCATTATCAAGTCTTTCAAGTCAAGCTCTAGGTCATCCTAGATGTCCTCCTAGTTGGGGACAAAGATGCCCTGTAGCTTGGATATTGAACTTTCTCCAGACGGTGCCCATTCATCATAGAGCATGGTCTTAACCAAATGGGCCTCTACTTGCTCGAATGAGTATGAGTTTGCTGTTATCTGTATCATCCTGCTATTCGATATCCCTTTCATGCTCTAGTGATAGGTGGATGGAATTAGTCGACGTTTGTGTAGCCATGACATTCCTAGTAGCACATGATAGGAAACTTCTATCTTTACTACATGAAAACAGGCTAAAGAGGTTATCGAGCCCACCTTCAACCATAGCTGTATGTGACTTGTGGTATACTCGCTTCTTCCTCCAAACCCCATTACTTCCATTGGGTATCATTGAATCTTGCTTTCTGGAATTTCTGCTGCTTGCAGTGTGCTGAGTGGGATGAGGTTCATTGAAGCGCCTGTATCAATCAGGGCTTTCTTAATAAGAATTTGGTTTATGGAGGTTGCTAAGTAGAGGGGCCTTTTGTGGTCTGAGTACCCCACCTCCTTTTCTTCATCGCTAAAAGTAATCTCATTGGTGTCTTGCAAGAAAGCTTTGTCAGCTTTGGCTTCTGCAGCAAGACATTCTACTCCCATTCTTGAGACAATGCTTACGAAAGCCTCCGTGGCCATCTCTCATTCGTTTGCCATGAGCTCCAGTTGGTCAAACAAGTTTTTGAACCGGGAGCTCTTCTGTAAGGTAGGGCTACGGTAGGCAAAGTTGACCTTTCTTCTTCATCCTTTCTTGAGTCTGCATAAATGACAATTGCTGCTACCCCCTTCCCTTTATGATTGGGGAGTGGGTTTCTCCGCACTTCTGGTTGGGACAACTCAAGGGTTCCCTTTCTGATTTTGCAGCGCACTAGTCTGCAGAGTGCCCAGCATTTAGTTGTGGCATGCTACATATAATTATGCAAATGGTAGAAACACAGTTCCCTTCGTTCTTCTTCAGTGGGTTTTTTAGAGACTTAATTGGGTTTGAAAACTCCATCTGCAATCCATTTGTCTAGGACCACATCCAGTTCCTTTGGTGTGCATGGAATTAAAGGAGGGCTCTTATACTCCCTTCACTTTGACTTCATTTTCTTCTCGCCAATGGACACTGTCATGGCTTGCAGTGTGGATTTCCGCTCCTTGGGCTTGTTAGAGCTGGGCTTGACTAATTGGGCAATTTTCCTAACCTTTTGCAATAGCTGCGCAAACTATGAAATTTCAAAGTTTTCTAGGACAGCTCTATACTCTATGATTATATTGCCCATGCACATTTCCACCAACGTCTTCTCCTCATAGTGATCATAGCAATCGGGCTATGTTCCTGAACCTTTTGATGTACTCCATCAATTCTTTACTGCTTTTCTACTTAGTACCTTATAGAGTTGTGAGCGTTATAGTTTCTTCTCCATGGAAATACTTGGTGCAGAACACTTCTACCATATCATCCTATGTTAGGATTAATCCTGGCTCCAAGCCAGTGTACTAGGTATATGCTTGGTCACATAAGGACTTCGAGAACTCTTGGAGGCAAAGGTCCTCATCTGCCGCGTAGGGATCAAGGGTGTCAATAAACCTACTTACATGCTCAGCAGCACTTCCCCTTCTACCGTCATACTGTGCAAAGGTTTGCGGCTCGTATCTCTCGGGATACGGCTTGCTGAGTATCCTCAGTGGATATGGAGGTCTTTGTGCATAGAATCTTTCCTTGGGCACCTTGGCCTTTTCTTGCTCTAATAGTGTTGTGACGACAACCATCGTGACAAAACGCTGCTTTGTGTTTTGTGGGTCACCTCGAGGTCATGTTAGCTCCCTTTTTCCTTAGTCTTGTTTGCCTTCAGCTGGCATCGTGACAAAACGTTGCTTTGTGTTCTACCGGTCACCGCCTCTAAGGGTTTCTTTTTTGTCTGCCACATGATCGGGGTCATGTTGGCTCCCTTTTTCCTTAGTCTTGTCTGCTTTCAGCTGGCGCATTTCCTCCATTAGCTACTACTGGGAATGCTGTATGGACTGCAATACTTCAATGAAGAAGTTAGTCTTGTTAGCGAGGTTTCTTTGTTGATGTTGTGGCCCAAGCCCCGCTCCATTAGCACCCTTTGCTTGATTGGGTTGGTGTGGCATGTTTGGCCTTGATTCTTCTTGTGATGGCACAACACTCATATTTCGTGTCATCTTTGATCTTAGGGCCATAACTTGCAGGGGATCTATTTGCTTTCCTTGTCTTTTTCCCAACTCCTGAGTGAAGTTGCTAATTCAAATGTGGTGGGCATTTTTGTGTTGTTGGTCTTTGGTCTCTTTTGCTGTATTGCGGCCCGTGGGTCTGAGGTAAGAGAGTTGGGGTTGGCCTAAATGAAATACACTTTAGGCCAGCCTGTGCACAAATCGGGCTATCCTAACATAGTTGCGTTTTGGCTTAGGTATCGAGTGTATGGCATGCCTATAGCAGGAACAACTATTACTAATTATAGTAGGAAATACAGTATGGCAAAATAACTATAGTGCTAGACAAATAACAGTAACCCCTAAATAAAGGGAAATGGCCTAATAGGGTTATGGCATAATAATACAACCGTGAAAACAACACTATAGCATACAGTTCAATTACATAATAGTAAACTAATCACTCATCTATCTTATTGGGAATAATGAAAGCATATCTAAATACTCAAAGTCTTATTTTTTAAGCAAGTTTTCAAGAAATTGCTTGAGTTTTAGCAAACAACATGTATACATATTTAGTGCAATCTACGTTAGTTGGTATACATATTTAGTGCTCTTACCTATGTTAGTTATGAAGTGAGTCTTTGTCAACATAAAATCTCTTGTCATTGAACAAAAGACTTGTAATGTCTTTTATCATCAAATAAAAAACTTGAAATTTAATTTCAACTAATCTAGATGTGTGTTTGGGGAATGTATAAGCTAGATTATTGTTTATTTTATATACTAGTTCCCACACAATTTTTTTTTTTTTTAGCTTTATTTAAAATAATATAATTTTAGGTTTTTTTTTTTTAATTTTTTAATTTTTTATTTTTTCAAAAGAGACTAGTTTTAACTTTTTGTTTTACATTATGCAAATAAGTTAAAAAAATAAGTAATTCTCAGATGGATACAAGCTTTTAAAGGAACGAGGGGTTTATCCCGTGTTGTCTAGTTTTTAGGCCCAATGAACCTCTTGCTGGCCCCAAAAGTAAAAGAGGGGGTATCTTAACTGACTACTATTGCTATGAGGATAGAAGCTAGAAAGAAGTTCTAGTTTATAATTTATTGATTTTCTTTGCATTCATAAATGCTTTTCATTATTTTCTCTTATTTTTTTGTTTCAGCTTTATTTAAAATAATCTACTTTTCAATTTTTTTTATTAATTTTTTAAAATTTTTTATTTTAAAAATTAGCTCATTTTAGCTTTTTGTTTCACATTATGCAAATAAGCTATAAGTCAAACAGACAAGTTTTTAAAGGAACAAGGGAATTGCCTCCTATTGTCTACTCTATAGGCCAATGAACCTCTTGCTGGCCCCAAAAGTAGAAGAGGATAATCTTGACTGGCTAATATTGCTAGGTGGATAGAAGCTAGAAAGAAGTTGTTTATAATTTATTTTCTTTGCTTTCATATATGCTTTTCTTTTCACATATATTTTCACATGTAAAAAGATGAGTAATTGAGAATCTGTGAACCACAAAGCTATTTATTTCTTTTCTTCTTGGATGTGAAATAAAGCTAATTGTTTTCATCTGTCATATTGGCTTCCCTTCCAACCAACGACGGTAGAAATCCAGTGCCTCTTGTGGCTTGTATTCAGGAACTGTGTGCCCCGAACCCTACACCATGAGATATATAGTCCAGCTTGAAAATAAAATAGAGTAATGCAACTAATAGACTTAGAGATTTTCTTTTTGTCAGGAGAAAGAAAAAGAAAAGACAAGAAAAGAAAAGAAAAGAAAAATTCAAATGGGGGTTCCTTCTACGCTTCTAGCTAATCCCAACAGTAATAATAATATCTTCTGTAGTTGTTCTTGTTTGACTATGTTGTATGTGTTTAGCACACCCCCCCCCCCCCCCCCCCCAAAAAAAAAAGGAAAAAAAAAAAAAAAAAAAGACTGTTGTATCATGTATGTGTGCACATTATTAAAAAGGTGAATGCTATTTTAGATGTTTTCAAATTCTCTATTCCCAACTATTAAATTTAAAAAAAAAAAATGCTACCAAAAATAAGAAATCTATGGTGATATATCATATAGAAAGTACACTTTTAGTTTTTTTTTTTTTTTTTTTGGGTCAATTTTCTTGCAATGATTAAAGCATAGCACTTATATATACAAACCTTGACGGTCAGAAAGGTGAGATTATTATCATATCCTTGTAAGTATCTGCAACAAATGAAAACAAGCAAATTATAACATAAATATTCGAACGTTATATATATATATATATATATTATTGACGTGATTTATGTATTATTTATGTGTCTTTTGTGTAATAGAAATTGTTTTTGAAGTATATTATTGACGTGGTTGTCCATAACTCTGAGCACCAGACTATAATTCTCTCGAATGTGTATTTTATATACTATTGACGTGTCTTTTGTGTAATAGAAATTAAAGAAATTGTTTTTGAAGTGGAAAAATTTACCCAGCCACTTGCCCCTTAGAGTGCCAAGACCTCCACTCATCCACAATCTTATATCCAAGTGATCTAGTCCATTCCTGGGTCCCGGTAAACGGCACACACATATCATGGTCACCACTGCATTCAAATTGAAAAATCGTAATTGTCACAAAATATAAGACTCACTTGAAGAAAATAAACTACTTTTGATCTATTATTTTCCAAATTATAGTAACTTTGTTCTAACAAATTAAACATATAATCGATAGTGACATATTTCTGTAACCATCTTAGGTGTGTATGACTATGATCACAGCTTTTAGGGGCTCACACCTAACTCATAAGCGTGTATAATTTTCCTCATTTATAAAGGAACAGTTGGACATTTATGACATATAATTGCACATTATTCCAGTGACATCTTGAAAAAGTAATATAGCACAAGGAATTTGTCAAAATATATCCCTAGGGATGAGCACAGAGAATCCAAATGTGGAATTTTGATTGCATGTATATGTATAATGTTAATGTATTAGTTCGAATCCAAAACATCAATGTCAGTGGATTTGGGTTGTAGACCACCGTATTGATGAAAAGGTACCAACAAAGAATAACAATTTAATTATTTAGTAGGCCCTTTGGTTCCCATTGAAAAAGAAAGCATTTGAGTAACACCATGCATGTTGGATTAAGTAGACATGTTTAAGTTAAGTGGGCTCTTGAGTAGGTTGGTCCAGGCCATAAATTTCTAGTTTTGCTATATAATTATCATCATCTCTCTAATTAAATTCACATATCTATCAATTTGAGTCATAATTAGTTGCCTTTGGACATGGCCACAAGATCCCAATTGGCAATTAAAAAAAACGAAAACACTTGTTTTAATGTGTTTTCTTATATCCCTTCAGACTAGTAGGTAACTCTAGGATTTTCCAAGAAGAAGGCAATACATTTTTAAGTAAGAAACTGATGAACTTCCAATCTACATGAAATGCTTTCAGCTGTCATCCTTCGTCATTTTATGCCCACTATATACCTACCAAATCGTTTTTGCTTGACTACCTTTACCAACATAATCTACATCCAAAAAGCAAGTTTTTATTTTTAGAAGTTGTAGTAGTCATTTTTGAATATTATTATAGCCAATATTGGAAATTTAATATCCTAATTATTAGTCCCTAATAACTAAATCCTCAAAATAATTAGAAGTAGCATGGAAATCAAACTAAGCACTTTCTGTAAAGATTGCATAAAATAAAATCGTAGAAATGTAATTGGTTTTCTTGAATTAACATTTAAGTATCTCCTGATTCAATCCAAGAGATTTACCTGTAAATAAGTGCTCGATATCCTTGAAGGGTCAGATTTTTATGGTAAGGGATCATACTTCCAGCATCATGCTCATAATGTATTGCACCAGTGCATAATACCCAAGGACCACCAGTCACACTTGGCTGTCATTGGTTTTAGTTTGGATTAGAAGAAAATAAGTGATGCAAAATTTTGGAATACTACTAATCAATAATATACAGATTGATTTACCGGCTTGGCATGAATTGCATCCCTAACTTCTTTTTTGTTCAGCCATTTAGTTGCAACTTCATCATTCTACACTTGCAAAAATAAATTAATTGGAAGTAAGATTTTCCACTAAATAAATATTTCTAATGGAAATATTTAGGCGGCCGCTCAAATCCAAACTCGCTGTTGTAATCATCAAATTATCTATAAAAATATATACATACCAAGATGTGATTATCATTCACAATCACAGCATCCAAGGCATTGAAAAACTTACTACACAGGGAACGCTGACTCCTTGGGATAATTGAGGCCACAGTGGTACCAAGCCATCTCTTATTGGGGCCCTAAAAGGCCAAGCACGGCCAAATATCCTTTTTCTCACGGGAAGAGGCCTCTCAGATTCTCCTAATTGCTGGAAGCTTAATGGTAAACTTGTGTTTCCTTGTGTTCCCGGGGCGTGATAGCAAGGCTCAAGGATGTCATAAACGTTAAGCCCATCAATAGCCTATACTGAGATAAATGTTTAGAAATTTGCAGTTTTTATTTTTCTGACTACATCACAATTTCAGACTCTTTGGAAGTAAATTCATATGGTATATCATCTCACCGCATAAACTAGTTGAAGGTTCTGATTGCAAGATTTTCCTACAGGGTTATAGTAATTTCCTTTGCAAGAAGAATGAACTTTCTGCAAAAATCATAGTCAAATATGCCTCCATTAGGATTTTAACTATGAGAAACAGTATATCACACTTTGAATAATTATTATAATTAAGCAGCAAGATTCTAAATTAAAATTCCGTAGAACCATATTGGAAATCTTGAATAAAAATTGGTCCAGATTTTGCAGCATTTTAAGCAAGCTTCACAATAAAGCCAAGGGTATGATGTAGAAAAAACCAATATTTAAACAATGTCTTAGCATGGTTGGTCTACCTTGCAAATTGCAATTGTATAGACTTTGTTCCTTTCTTTGAATAAAATTTCACCCACCTCAAAGATATTGTTTGAAATAAGGCTCATCCCGTGTGCAAATGGGACAAGTGCATTGCCATCAAATTTGCCATCAGTGACTCCATTTCCCACCATGTAGCCCTGCACAGATTTTTTTTTTTTTTTTTTTTTTTTTTTTTAATAATTGAACATCCAAAATGCCAAAGTGACATACCTTCAAATTGATAATGGGCTTTACGCCATTTTTTATTCCTGAAGAAAAATTTAAAATTACATTTTTAAAATTAATACTACCACATAGTTAATATGTATTATGAGAAAATATATAATTTATTTAACATATTCTTTTTTAATAAAAAAGAAAAAGAAAGAAGAGAGCTCAATTAGTACCTTTTATTACTTCAGAAGCAAGAGTTGGCACATAAATTCCAGCATAAGACTCTCCTGATATATAAAATGGATTGGAGACGAACTCTGGGAATTGCTTAAACCACTGCTTGCAAAACAATAAATTAAATCATTACGTAAATTTTCAATAATTTAATTATCTCTTTAACGCTTTTTTGGGAGTTCATAAATACGTTATTTGTTATTTCCTAACTTCTTTTTTTGACCTTATTAAGGAGCATTTCAATATCCTAATAACCTTGAGAAGGAATTCATGTGTATCAGAGGCAGTTTCTATGTCTCCTGTTGTGCGTGTGCTTGAGTATTTCCAGTAAGAGAAGCCAACACCGGCAGGAGAATCCAAGTAAATTATGTTTGAAACCTGAGGAATAAATAAACACATATACATATGGGCTTAATTACGAAAAAAATAGTAAGATTGTATATAGAATGAATGCATAACGACAGTGGAATTGTAAATTAAATGTAATTGGTATTGGCCATAATCATGATCAATGTAGATAATTCCCATATACACAATACAAAAGAAAAGGAAAAATGAAGAAAATTAGCATGAGATAGACTAATTTACCTTGGACCAGCTATAAGGATTAAGACGCAGCCTAGGAAGGCTTCCTTTTGGTTTTCCCTCTTCAAAGGTAAATGGTCCTGCACGAATTCAAATATTATGTAAAGTCCATTATTTTAGATTGGTAACGACCGATTGTAACAGTTTAGAACTTAGTTTTTCTAAATAGAATTACCTTAGATAATATTTGATCAAGACAAATCATGTGAAAGACTCAATAATATAGAAAATGAATTGTTGGAAGACTGCATTTCAACTGTAGCTTGATAGGCTAAAATGAAAACCACTTATCTCAACCGATCAAATTGCATATCTAGACCGATCGAGATTCGTGCAAATTGGAATTTTAACTTCTTTTCGTAGCTGTTTGATCTAGGATTTTGATGGAACTTAAGTACATATAAATACAAACCCTAGAACACCTTTTACACACAAGATGGTAGTGTTTCTTTATGCAGTTCTTGAAGCATCAACTGGAGACTGCGTGCAAAAAAGAAAAAAAGAAGAAGAAGAAGAAGAAGAAGAAGAAGAACTGGTGATAAAGCAAAGTTGTTGTCATCAGTTAACCATAGCTTCTGATCAAATCTTTGAGCGTGGATCTCGGAGTCACAAAGAAGAAAGTTCACATGCAACCATCCATAATAGAAGAGTCTATGAATCTCAAATCTATGTGTAGTCATGCCAAAAAGTACTACATAAGGTAATAGTAGATTTAAGGTTAAGTCTATTGTACAAATTTCAATTTTATTCTAGCGATATATTGCCTTGAGAATTGTTAGCTTAATTCCTCCCAGATTTTTTTACCATGAAATAGTTGTTTTATTGGTTTTTTAGGTCATCAATATGGTGTCACATGTGATATGTTTTAATCAATTTGATCCAGAGCATAATTTATTAATTAATTGGTTAAAAGTTAATTATTTTGTGATAACCGCTTAAAATATATTATAGTATATTATTAAAAAGAATACAAGTAATAATAATAATAATTATAATAATTATAATAAATTGTTACAAAAATGTAAACTACCAATAGTTAACACATGTGAATGCTATAATAAGAGAAAATTTTTAGGTATTCTTGGAGTACGAAGAAATGATACTCCCTTCTCTTCTATTCATGATGGATTTCATTATGAGTATAATGAGTAGACCCCATTATAAATGTGAAAGGAAGGAGCACAATTTTCTGTATTCTAAGAATATCTAAGAATTACTCATAATAAAAAGATGGACATTCATATTTTGCACATCTATATGCTTGAATCAAGCGATACTGCTAAAAAGTGCAGTCAA
Source organism: Quercus variabilis (assembly GCA_030445155.1). Classification (NCBI taxonomy): domain Eukaryota; kingdom Viridiplantae; phylum Streptophyta; class Magnoliopsida; order Fagales; family Fagaceae; genus Quercus; species Quercus variabilis. Next base: position 51,533,349 of record CP129445.1, on the reverse strand, counting down.
GCTATGATCGATTGGAGTTTTGCGCATAATGTTTGTCCCCACACCATTAAAATATCATTTGGAGAATTTCGTAAGTGGAAGCCCATTGTGGGTGGAATTGATGATAGCAAAAAATTCTTTACCATCTATTGGCTGCTTGCAGAATCAGAAAGTTAAAAGGTATGTTATAAAGAAAAATATGAGAGAATATAGGAGAAGAGGAAAGAAAATCTGTGATTAAAATTGCTAGTATTTCTCTTTGCACATTTTTTTAAATAGCTTACAATAAATGAGAAGAAAAAGATTCAAACTCAGGCATTGTTTATAGGGGAAATGGACAATACGACTAATTTATAAGACTCTCGATGATTAAAATATATTAATTGAGTGCCTTTGTCACATACAATGATATAAACATAGCTTATCAAAAAAAAAAAAAAAATGATATAAATATAGGATAAAAATTTCTTTATATTAAAACCAATAGAATTTTCATTTTTAAAAGTTTTTTTTTTAATTTTTTATTTTTTTCATATGCAACAAATGTTCCGACACAAATTAGCTAGATATGACACCACTGTAATATATATATATATATATATATATATAAGCAGTTAGAACCTTTGAAATTGCATATGTTTCTTTAAAAACATTAATCAATAAGCGAATACAAATCTTTTGTACTACTAATTATATTTCGCTTTATCTTCCACAAATTATAACTTACCATATATTTGATTTTTTTCCGTCTTAAACTTCATTTAATTATATAAGAAAAATAAAAAATATATGGTAAGTTGTGGTTAGTATAATATAAAAAATAGTACAAAAGATTTGCATTCTAGAATGTTAAGGGATATTTATTTATAAAATGAGTAGCAGTGCGGAAGTTGATGAAAATTAATAGAGATTATTTGTAATCAGAAGCGGCTTTAATTAATCTTGAACACTTTAAAAAGTTAAAAAAAAAAAAAAATAATAAAAAACAAGGATGACACGCATGCACAGTCATGAGTTTTGGCTTTTGTGGTTTGAAGTTTGAAATGAACATGGAGGTGAAGGGAGGGTGTTTGTGTCATGTCCAGGATGCAAACAAAAGTTGTTGGAGGGGAAGGGAGGCGTACCATGTTCGTAGACGAAACCGTCCATACTCGAGCAACCGGGTCCACCATTGAGCCACAAAACAACAGGATCCTTCCATGGCTTTCTTTCAGACTCAACAAAGTAGTAGAACAGCTTCTTTCCACCATTATTTTTTTTATTTTTATTATTAATATTGGTAACATATCTACAATACCCACATGACAAAATCCCATTAAAAAAAAATACTTTCCTTGCTGTGTGCCTTAATTTGTACTAGTGTTTGGATGATAATATGGCTGTATATAAATATATAGCTACAAACCCCAGATGACAGAACCCATGGACATTAATTAATTAATCATGAATAATATGAGACTTACCCTGCGTAGTGTTTAGATGGAAAAGTACCATTGAAGCCAGGAAGATGTGTGATGAGAGCGTCTTTTGGGGCAGCTTCAATAATTCCAAAAGTTAAAAGCATGCAAAGAGAGATGGTGAAGAAAAGGAAATTCACCATGGCCAATGACATGTAAATTAAACTAAGGTTCTAAGATTGCTCACTAGATAAAATTTGTGACTTTTTTTTTTTTTTTTTTTTGAGAAGAAGATAAAATTTGTGAGTTGATAATGCAAAATGAGAGAGAGAGAGAGAGAGAGAGAGATGAAGAAATCAATGACAGGAAACAAAGAGCACTATTGTCAGACTATTTATGGTTAGCAAAGTGAGGGGCAAACGAAGAAAGAAAGAAAAAAGCTCCAATTTTTGGGTCAAAGAGTGAAAAAGGTTCTTTTTCTTTTTTTTGGTATTTTTTTATGTCAAATATATGGCATTTAAAAATTATACATTTAGACTGAAACTAAAAACAGAATTAAATGATTCATTTGGAGTAAATCTTTTTCCAAATGATTGTTAGACTATCTATGGTTGGTAAAGTGAGCATCTTTTGCCTAATGCTTTGTCCAATCATCACCAATGATTTTTGGTATAGACTATAGAACAAGAAAGATAAAAATTAAAAATTACCAATTATTTGTGCATGCAAGAGACTTGACTCACTAGAGTATAGTAGAGGAGGATCTAGGAGTTTTGGCTGTAGACAATTTGATGTATCCGCACACCTATATATATATATATATATAGATATATATTTTTTTTTTGAGAAAAGAGATTTTATTAACAAAGGGAGTCAAACCAGATACAAACCATCCTCACACTTCTTTTGCTATTGGATGAACTGTCCTGAAATTGCCATGAATATGATGTAAGAGACAAAATGGAACTTTTCTTCCAATGAAAAAATAGGGGAACTTTTCTGGAAATAGAGAAATATAAGCACACAAATTTTGCAATGAATGGGTGATAATCTTGGCGTGATTTTCAATGAGAAATGATCTGGGGCCCACTTAACTTTGCATATAAAAAATGATTATATGAATTTTGTTGAAGGGATGTTGGTGGAAGGAGGTTGAGAATTTTCATTTATTAGTTTTTTATATTTTTATTTGGGATTATATATATATATATATATATATTAAATAATATATATTTTCTTGTCTTGGCTTTCTTTTCATTTTTTTAAAGGAAATTTGAATTAATATTTCATAAATCAATAAGCATATTACAACGCAGCATAATTTGTTTATTGATATAGACTTGAATTACAATGCGAGATGGCCTTTCCTCCAGCCAAAAGCATCTATAAGATAATTATTATTAGAGAAATGCTATGTCTACAACATTTCTACAACATTTTTACAACATTTCCTAAGTGGCAGGTTATTATTGGTTGTTATTGTTGGGGCAAAAAAGTAATCTTAGTATTAGTTTCAAATTTGAACCAATAATAACTAACCACCTGTGATATGTTGTAAAAATGTTGTAGACGTAGCATCTCTCTTATTATTAATAGTATACAAAATTTAGCAATTTAGTACTACAAAAAAATATATTATTTATTTTATTATCTTATTTTACAAAATATTCCGTATTAATAATTTTATTTTAGCGTTTAACTTAATAAAATAATATTATTTTTTTTTTTGGCTTTGAGCGTTCAACACAACACCAATAACAGAACACCCACCACTGCCACAGCTTGCAACAAATCAAAACCACAAAAAGCCAAAAAAGCCAGCAACACAAAAGCCAGCAACAAACCGACCCTCATCGTCACCAATCTCAGCTAGAGAGAAAAGGAGAAGCGAAAGAGAATAAGAGAAAAAAAAGAAAAGAAAAGAAAAAAAGAGAGAAAGAATGAAGAGAGAGAGAATGAAGAGAGAGTGAGTGGAACAAGAGAAACGGTGGCTGGGCAGGGGAGATGACAGTGGAAGAAGAGATAAAAGAAAAATAAAAGGGAGGGTGAATGGAACAAGAGGGATGAAACTGAAAAAGAGAAGGAAAACATTATTTAATTGAGGAGCAAATAAAATAATAGTATTTTATTATACCTTTGAGCTACAGTGCAGTGCCAGTGCACTGTAGGCCAAGTGGTAAAATTTATAGCAATACCCTCATTGATTTCAATTTTTGGCAAAGCATATAAATAAGAATGTTATGTTCTAAATTCATTAATTGTTTTGGATAGTAATAAGTATTCCAAATAAGTTATTATTTTATATAAATTTTTAATAAAAATAACCGTTTAATTTCATTTTGTATAAATTGTACGTGCTATGAGCATGTTTAGAGACTCGTATTTTTCTAATTAAAATATACTTTTATGTCATGACTGTAGGCAGTTTTAACTTAATTATAAAATGTGTGTCCTAACTTTATGAAATTTTAACTTGAATTTTAAATTTGTAACTTTATATATATATATATATATATCCTTAACTTGTTTTATTGTCCAAATTTGTATGGAATTGGATTAAAAAAAATTTTTGATAGAAGAATTTAAAATTACTTTTATATCCTTAATTTTTCTTATTATTAAATCTAATAGTGCAAAGAAAATTAGTAGGTTGAATGCTCTGGACTTTAATGGGCTAGTGATTGCTTGGAGAGCCTGAAAAGAAAAAGATACGATCAAAGGTGACCGGGATGAACTGGCCAAAAACCTTTCGACGTTTAAGTTAATTTTTTTTGTAACTTTAGAATTCTAATTTTTAGGAGTAGTGAGAACTTACTGCCATTTGATGTGAATGAATCCTTATATAGTGAGTTTTGGAGTGGTTACTTGTTTCGTAACTTCCCCAATATTTGTAGAAGTTAGAAGGTTTAGACTTAACCTCTACAACTGTTATAGAAGTTAGAATGTTAAATCTTATCTTCTACAACTACCACTGGAAGTTAAGTATATAGTAGGAAGTTGTAGCAATGAACAAGGATCTTGCTAATATTTCAAAATAGCAACACGTGGTCCGATTCACAAGCTTTTGTAGATAAACTTTTCTGGAAATTTCTTAAGTGCTGGGGGTGGTCCAGACGCTTTCCTGATGTACGACCCTCATGCCCATGGACGATCATCCTACTAGGGACAACCTTCCTATGTTAAGATAACCTTTTTGATCTAAACGACTTTTATGGACGAATTGGAGTAGATTTAACTTTTAGTTCACCATCAGTTGCCCCCTTGTCCTAGGGTCTTCTAGAGTATTGTAGAATTTACCACTATTCTTTGGACATGTGCCTTTACGTCAGTGGTTAGGTGTTGTGCCATGTGTCATGATCTCATTGGTGACTGGTTGCATCGATTTAACTTTTTGAGGAATATGCCACATGGCATTCTCAAGTTGGTCGCGTCGTTTCAGATGCCAAATTTCATTGCCTATAAATAGTAGAATTCCTCTCCTACCCTCCACATTTCCTAAATTCTCTTCTTTGACATTCATCATCTAGTGCCTCATCTAGGAGTATTTCCACATCTTTAGTCTTCCTTCACCTAGAGCCAAGTATTCTCTTCATCCTCGTTTTTAGGTTTTCCTTCAAATTTCTTCAAGATGTCTGAGATTGTTGTCTCTTCATCTAGTAATAGTGTTGATAAGGAGATAGATGAATACCATGACACTTCTAGTTATAGTGGTTCTAGTAGTGGTAGTAGTAGTAACAACAGTAGTAGGAACACCATGAACGAGCAATACATGTCTGGTGTTCCTGGGATTCCTTTAGAGGTTTTCAGGAACAACTAAGGATAAGGGCAGCTTTTGGTACCAGATTCCAGACAACCGTAACCCTAGATTAGCCATTCATGGGGAATGGTATTGTAAACCTCGTTTTGGAATAGGTGTTTATGAAGCTTACCTCCTAGGGGGATTTAGGTTACCCCTTAATGCCTTCGCTAGGGAATTACTTACTAAGTTAGGCTTAGGAGTATGTAAATTCAACCCCAAGACATGGAGGCTAGTCGTCTCTATGCAAGTTTTGTGGTGGGAAGTGTTTGAAGGGGATCGTCCTCTCATCATGGACGAGTTCCTCTATTCCTACAAACCCTTAGAGATCAACCAGTCCCTTGGCTTTTATCAGTTCCCAGCCAAGGGCAAATATTGTAGACTAATAAAATCACTTGTAACATCTGATAGAAACTGGAAGACGGAGTTTTTCTTCATCTCTGGTTTTTAGGCTGGCCACCCTGTTGAGGTTGGCAGGGATCCATTCGCAACCTACACTGGAGAATTAAGGAACCTTCATCTTGAAGGTATTTTTTTTTTTTTTTTTTATAAATATATATATATATATATATATATATGTTTATAATCATCTAACCCTTCTTTTTCCTCTTTTATTTTTTATTTATATTTATTTTTAATTTTTTTATAGCTGTTAGCCGATAATCCTTGAACAGGTTCTTCCTTGAACACATCTAGAGGGCTCATCTATTTGCTGACAGGAGTTTCCATTCTTTGGTTACCATTCGCCATCTTGCAACATGGAGACTTGGTCCTGGACCATCTCCTGAGGCTCTAGCTCACGAGCTCACTATTTGTAGACGTGAGTTTCTACTTAAGAGTTTGTTTGAGTATTATTTGAGTATTACCCTTTAGCTAAATTCTAATATTTTTCTTTTTAGGGATGGCAACCATGAAAGAAAACAAGGGAAAAGGGGTAGTGAACGAGGAAATCTTACCAGAAACAAAGTCTCAGCCTCGTCCTTCTGTTGGAGATAAAAGAAAAAAATTGTCTAAGATAGTTGACTTGGAAAATCTTCCAAGTTGTCACAGTCGTCATAAAGATAAGAGGGCAAAGCATAGGTCGTCCAAGCTTAGGGTTATCAAGCCTCGCCTTCCTATTCCTCTTACCTCTCAGCCGTCCATTCAAGTCCATGATGTAGACTCGTCTGTGCCCATTAAAGTCACCCCGTCCAAAACCACTGCACCTACCTCATCTCAGCCTTCTTAAAGGGTTCCTATGAATCTTGTTGAAAATGAAGATTTGGCTTGGGAATGGTTTCAGAAGGCCATGACAGATAAGGATGTGGTTGCATGCTATGACATTTCCTTGAAGGAATTTGAACATTATGCTGTTCATGATCTCTTCAAGGTATGTAATTTCGCTTTTTCCTCGTCATGTCATTTTTACATTTTTCTCATTTAACAAGATTTTTTATTTATTGTTTATTTATTTTTTTACTTTTTATAGTTTTTTTAGGCTATGTCAAAGTTCATTGCAGCATCTAAGCAGGCCATAGATATGGACAAGATGAGGATCCAACTTAAGCCGAGGATTCAGGAGGTTAAAGATGACTGCAGGGGCTGGGTTAAAGTGGTAGCCAAGGCTTCAGACGAGGCTAAGGAATTGAAAAACCTTGTCGAAGAGCTTAAGGCTGACATTGTCAAAAAGTCTTGATCACCTTCAGAAAAGGAATGATGAGCTGAGCACCCTTATTGAGAATGCCAAAAAGGACATTGTGGTGGAGTTTAGGGCTTCGAAATAGTATACTGATCTTTTGGATACCAACTATGCAGCTGGCTTCGGGGATTTTCATATGGATGCTATGGAATGTTTCCCAAAAGTTGACTTTAGCTCCATTAAATTCAACCTTGGTGCTGCTAGCTCTCTTCTCCAGACGAGTTTTGAAGACGTTAACATTGAGGACGATGCTTCCATCCAGGCTCCCCATGGCGAGCCTAGAATTGGAGATGACCCCCCACAGTAGAAATATAAAATTTTAACGTCTTAGCGCCCCCCCCCCCCCCCCCTTTTTTTTGTTGAAGTCCGTTATTTTGGACCATTAAAATTGATCCAAGTACATTTTACTCGTCTATAATCTTTAGGACGAGCTTCCAAATAGTTGCCTTTTAGGCTTTACTTTGTAAGGGTTTTTGGATGGTAGTTGTCTACCCTTTTCTAAAATTTTATGAATGAATGTTTATTTCCATCACTTTTTTATTTATTATTGAACATGTTATTGTATGGAAGAATTTTTCTTTATTTACATCATCCATATTATATTGGGTTTTAAGTGTGGTCCGTCCACTTATGAAGGCATTTAGCTCGTCCATGTTAAGATAATTTCCTCATGTTTAACATTTTCACCATTCTTCAAATTTGGCAAGTATAACTCGTCTTATGAATGACATGGGTTTTACTAGCTTTAATTGTCCAAAGATCTAGAGGCTGGTTCTATTATTTGTCCATAGGACTTAACTTTATGCAAAGTGTTTCTAGCTTTTACTTGTCCAAAGATTGGATTGTTTTAGCTGGTTATTTTTATCCATGGATTTTGAATTGTCTTTCGTATATGCATTTTCTCGTCCAGTGGTTGGACAAAGATGTTTAAGGGATAGGCGAATATACCTTAAGCTTATTTCTCTGCTTTATCCTTATTTCAAGGAAAGTATATAGGCGTTACATCCCTACTTCCAGAGATTTTATTTGTCTTGGACTTTTAGCCTTTCTTGTGGATTAGTTTTGATGAGAATTTCAACAACATGATAATTGGAAATTCACACAACCTTACATATATTGGAAATCCAAACCATATTTACGAAACATTGTCCACAAGTTTTGGCACATGCTTAGAAGTTGATGCCTTTATGGAATTAAAGACGTTCAAACAGCAGTTCATGACTTCGTCCATAGATAGTGCACAGTTTAGAAACTGATGCACCTTTAGGGAGTTAAAACACAACATATAATACTAATAACAAACATAGGTAAATGCAAGCAATAGAAAGTAACACAACTTTAGCTCATCTAGGGCGATGAAGTTACCTAGGACGATCCCAAGTCTGGGGGCAATGCCCCTAGTGGTTTATCCTCTTGAATTTATTAGTTTAATTTTTATTAAGGTGCCCGTTGTTTTGGGCTTTGCTCTTTTTCTCTTTTTATTTTAAATTTATCCAAGTACAATTATCTTGTCCAAGTTTACGGACGAGCTTTACATACAATCAGTTATATTATTTACATAACTTTTAAGGGTTTTTGGATGTTGGTCGTCCACCCTTTGAATTCTTTGAATGAATGAATGAATGTTTTCCATTTTCTCATTTCATCATGTTTGAATATGTTTAAGGATTTATGGACGTACTTTATTAATATCGTCCATGTCATTTCCATGGTTGTGTGGTTCGTCCATTTAGGAAAACATTTTATCTTGTCTTGAGCATATGGACGAATTTCTTCTTATATTGCCAAAATAGAGTAAAATGAATCCTTCAAGTTCGCCATTAAGTATAGCTTGTCCATGAATGATGTGTCTTTTTGCTAACTTTATTTGTTTTTCAAACTTAGGACGATTATTTACTCATCCTTAGAAAAATTGTTCCCAGCAAATGTTCATCCATGTGCTGGACCTTTTGGCTTGTTAGATTCGTCTATGGGCTTGTGGTGTTTTCACATGCACATTGTTCGTCCATGGTTTAGATGATTAGGCCTTCGGTTTTTATCTCGTCTTTAAGCTTAGATGGATATACCTTAGGTTTATTTTTCTTGCTTTATCCTTTTGAGGAAAGCTTATAGATGGTACATCCTTGCATCCAAGGATTTTATTCGTCCTTAGCTGTTTGCCTTCTATGGATTATTTTGAATGAAATCACAAAAAATGGAGGGTTCCTATACAATCATACATATACTTGAAGATGCATCATATATATATTTGGAAATCCACATTATGTAAACATTCTTCCTCAAGCATGGCACATGCTTAAAAGCTAGTGCCTTTAGGAAATTAAAAATACTTATACAACACAGATTTGTCCATAAGTAACACAAAATACTTATACATCTAAAACACATAGTAGTAATAATAAGCAAACATAAGAAAATAACACTTCAATCAATAAATTACTTCAAACATCCATGGGGTTCGTCCTGTGGCCTGGTTCGTCCATGGTCACCTTTTATTGATAGTATCTTCTTAGGTATTTAATATTCCAAGGGTGTTCCAACTTCTGTCCATCCAAGGCTTCCAAGTAATAGGATCCTTGCCTCTTGCAGTTGATAACCCTGTAAGGTCCTTCCCAATTCGGTTACAGTTTCCCGTGTGCTGGGTTTTTGGTGGCCAAAGAAACCCTTTTTAGGACATGATCCCCAATGTTGAAGTGCCTGGATTTCACCATGGCATCATGTTGCTTTGCCATGAGATTTTTGTACCTTGCTGTTCTCTGCTTTGTGTCCATCCTTACCTCGTTTATAAGATCAAGGTTAAGACAAATCTGTTCCATGTTTTCTTCATCTTGATACTTCATCACCCTATGCCCCTTCAAGCCGAGTCTTGATGATTTTCAACAAGGATTAGTTTGTTACTTCTGCTTGTCCGTTGGCCTATGGGTGGGAGGGTGAGGAATAATGATTCTTGATTCCTAGTTGTTCACAAAATTCCCTGAAGGGTGTGTTGTCGAACTATCGTCCATTGTTAGATACTAGTACTTTTGGTACTCCAAATCTTCACACAATGCTTTTCTAGATGAAGTTTTTGACATTCTATTGTATAATTTTTGCTAAGGGTTCAGCTTCCACCCACTTAGTGAAATAATCTATTCCCACCACTAAAAACTTCATCTGTCTGGTTCCAGTTGGAAATGGGCCTAATATATCAAAACCCCATTGTGCAAAAGGCCAAGGGGCCATCATTGGGGTAAGATACTCCGACGGCTGTCTAGGAATATTACTAAAGCGTTGACATTGATAACATACCTTAACATATGCCTTAGCACCAGCTTGGATGGTTGGCCAGTAGTATCTTGCACGGATGACCTTGTGGACGAGCGATCTGGCTCCTGAGTGGTTACCACATGCTCTTTCTTGAACTTCTCTCAATACATAATTTGCTTCGTTTGGAGCTAAACACCTTAGGTAAGGCTAGGAAAATCCTCTTTTGTATAAGACTTTACCTATAAGGATGTACCTGATTGATTTAACCCTGAGCTTTCTGGCCTTGTCATTCCCCTTTAGAAGCCTTTTGTCCTTTAGGTATGATACTATAGGGGTCATCCAATTTTTCTCACCTTCTATCTGCAACATTTCTGGAAGGTCTATGCGTGGCATGTATTGTATTTCATCAAACCCATCCATTGCTTCATTCGCAGAGGCTTCCTTTGCCAGAGTATCTGCTTCTATGTTCTCTTCCCTTGGGATTTGAACGAAATCGACTTTGAATTTCTTCACAAGGCGTACCACCTTCTTTAAGTATCTCTTCATTCTGTCTTCCTTGGCTTCGCATGTCCCATTTACTTAGCCTATGACCAACTGAGAGTCTCCCAAGACGAGTATTGAGTTCACTTCTACAGATTTAGCCAACTCTAGCCCTTTAAGAAGGGCTACATACTCCACTTCATTGTTGGTTGTTTGGTATTGTAAGCAAACCTTGTGCTTCAATTTATCTCCTTCTGGTGACTGCAAAACTACTCATATGCCTCCTGCATGCATTGTAGACGATCCATCTACATGGACAACCCATTTTTTATTGTCCTCTCTTTCGCTTAAGTCCTCATAGCTTGGAGTGAACTCTGCAATGAAATTTGCTAGGGCTTGAGCTTTTATTGAATTTCCCGGTCGGTACCGAATGTCAAATTCACTAAGCTCGACTGTCCATTGAATCAGTCGTCCTGTAGCTTCCAGCTTGTTTATTGCCTTCTTGAGCAGATGGTCAGTCATGACATTGATGACATGAACTTGGAAGTAATGTCTTAACTTCCTAGAAACTATGATTAGTGCGAAAGCTAGCTTCTCTATTAGTGGTACCTTCCTTCTGCTCATCTGAGTGCTCGACTAGTGTAATATACAGGCTTTTGCACCTTCCCTTCCTCTCTGATCAATGCTGAACTCATGGCATGTGAGGACATTGCTAAGTATAGATACAGTTCTTCTCCTAGCACAGATGGACTTAACAATGGAACCGTGGTAAGATAATCCTTTAAATCTTAGAAGGCCTTTCGACACTCGTCTGTCCATTTGAATGCCTTCCTAAGAACTTTGAAGAAGAGTAAACAATTATCTGTGGCTTTTGAAACAACTCTGTTCAGAGCTGCAACTTGTCTAGTGAGCGATTGGACTTCCTTGATGTTCTTCAGTGGTTCCATGTTCAATATGGCTTGGATTTTGTCTGAATTTGCTTCAATTCCTCTCTATGAAACCTTGAATCCTAGAAAATTTCCTGACGATACTCCGAATGCACATTTACTTGGGTTCAGTTTCATCTTATATCATGAAGATCGTCCAAATGGCTTCTCTTATCTAAGCTCTTCACAAGCATGTCGTCAATGTACACCTCCACATTTCGTCCTATCTGTGGACGGAACATGTGATTCACCAACCTTGGATAAGTTGCCCCTGTGTTCTTTAGACCGAACGACATCACCTTCTAGCAGAACAAACCTTGACTGGTAATAAAGAAGGTCTTTTCTTGGTCAGCCTCGTCTATCTTAATTTGATTATATCCTGAGAAGGCATCCATGAAGCTCAGCAGCTGATGGCCAGCTGTAGAATCAACCAATTGATCAATGCGTGGCAAATGATAACTATCCTTAGGGCCAGCCTTGTTCAAATCATTGAAGTCTATGCACATCCTTCACTTGCAATTTGCCTTTTTCACCATCATTACATTTGCTAACTAATCCAAGTAATAGACTTCCCAGATAAACTGTGCTGTAGTCAGTTTCTGAACCTCTTCCTTGATAGCCTTATCTCATTCAGGAGCGAACACCCTTTTCTTTTGACGAACAGGCTTAGAAGAGGGGAACACATTTAATTGATGAGTAATTACACTTGGATCAATACCTAGCATGTCGTCATGACTCCATGCAAAAACAATGATACTCTTCCTCAAAAACTGGACGAGGTCTTTTTTCACATTCTCCTTCATACTTGTTCCAATTCTAATGAACTTCTCAGGATCACTTTCTTGTAATAAAACATCTTCCAATACTTCAGTAGGTTCCGCAACAACTCTTCTCTCTTCTATACTCATAGTTTGCACCTGCTCGTCCAGAGTCAACATAGCTAGATAACATTCTTTGACTGCCAACTGATCTCCTTATGCCTGTCCTATCTCGTACTTCTTAGGGAATTTGACTGATAGATAGTAGGTAGATGTTACTGCCTTTCAAATGTTTAAGGTTGGCCTTCCAATGATGGCATTGTATGAGGATGAACAATCCACCACAAGGAAATTCACTTCCTTAGTTATTTACTGTGGGTATGATCCCACCACTACAGGCAAAGTAATAGTGCCCACGGCTACACTTTCATTCCTCCAAATCCTATCAGTAATGAACACACTACATGAAGTTGATCTCATCCAAGCCTCATTTGCTGGAAGGCGGGGTAATATAATATATTGTTAAGCTCCCATTATCCACTAACACCCTCCTAGTTGTGTAATTTACAATGAGTAATGTAATGACAATTGCATCGTCATGTGGATGGTGGATTCTCTCAGCTTCCTCGTCCGTGAAAGAAATGGTTGGCTCGTCTATCCCCCTTGTCCTTGGGGATCATCCAAAGAGTTGGACATTTTGCACCACCTTGAGATACGTCTTCTCTGATTTGGAAGATTGTCTTGTCGAAGTTCCTCCTATGATAACCCTTATTTCTCTAAGTGGGGGACGTGATGATTCTTCCATCTTTCCCTTCAATTTCTCATCTTTATGATCCCTTCCAACGAAGTGCCTTAACTTTCCTTGTCAAATGAGATTCTTGATCTGCTGCTTTAAGTCATAACACTTATCTGTATCATGCCCATGAACTTTATGGAAGTGACAATATTTATTCTTATTGTGCTTGTTAGGATCTCCTTTCATATTCTCTGACCACTTCAAGGAAGGATCATCCTTAATTTTCATAAGCACCTAATCGAGTGAGGCATTTAAGGGTGTATAATTCTAATTCCTTGCTGAAGGCCCTGCCTTCTTGCTATCTTGGTCCTTCTTATCTTCCATTCTCTTAGCTCTCTTTCTCTTTTTAGCTATGATTGCATCTTCTGCATTCATAAAGTTTTGGGCTAAATGAACAAGTTTAGCCATGGACTGAGGCTCTTTCTCATAGAGCTTGTGAATGAATAAGTCCGAGTTAACCCTATTGTTGAAGGCTGCCAATAATAGCTTGTCATCCTCCTCGTCTACTGTCAAGGCTTCTTTGTTGAAACGAGTGATGAAGGACTGCAGAGTTTCATTCTCTCCTTGTTCTATAGTTAATAGGCTGGATGAGGAGCGCTGGTGCCTTTGTTCTTCAATGAAGTTATTGACAAACAACTTACTTGACTCTTCAAAAGAACTGACTATGTTTAGAAGGATGACCATTGATGGAAGCCGTGAAAGGGGAATCTATTCGATGAACCAAATCTTCTACAGGATTTTCCCTTCTCATGTTCTCCCTTATCTCGTCCATAACCTTCCTCATCTGATCCATCTCCTTCTCCAAGTGTGGCACCCTTCACAAAGTGGTGCCCCTTGATTGACTTTCGGGCTCAACATTTTCCCCTCTATCTTTTTGACTCTGGGCTTGTCCTTCAGCATATCCTTCACTACGCTATCACAGATTAATCTCCCTGGTCAACTCTTGGTTCTGACGAGTTAACTCTGCCATGGCGATTGCCATGGATTGTATGTGTTGGATGGGAGGCGGCTGTATGACAGGCGTTGATTGGTGATCTCGATAGGGATGGCTAGAAGTATCCCTACTCTCTTGGTGTCCTGGGCTAGTGGCTCTTGATCGTGTCCAAACCATTCAGCTTTTTGTCAGAGAAAGCTAAACTGTAAAACTCGAAGTTTCTCTGTCCCCATAGACGGCACCAACTGATGCTACAAAGAATAAGTAGGCTAAACACTCTGGCTTTGGTGGGCTAATAGTTGTAGCGAAGGCTTGCATGGATGAACACGCTATCAAAGAAGATCGGGCTGGACCAACCAAACACCCTCTGATGGCTAAGTTAGTTTCTCACAAGAATGGAGTTCCAACTTTTTAGGAGTAAAATATCATAATGCACTTACCTTTGTTTGATTCAGACTGGTCCTTATATAGAGAACCTTAGAGTAGTTATTGGTTTAGTAACTTTCCCAAAATTTGTGGAAATTAGGATTTCGGACATAACTTCCTTAACAACTATAGAAGTTGCTACTGCTAGTGGAAGTTAAGTACTTAGGAGAAATTGGTGGCGATGAACACGGGTTGATTAACCGCTCCAAGACTTTGTGGTTCGAATCCTCCATACACGTGAGGTAATTTATACTTGAGGATTTTCCAAGTGTTATGTGGTTGTCCGTGTGCTTTGCCCATGGATGACTCTTTGTTCATAGATTGATGTTGTGTGGTCGTCCATATGCTTTACATATGGATGACTCTTTTGTCCAGACGGTCTGTGGTCATTTGGCTAACTGATGCTCATGGATGATTCCTCTGGATGAACTAGAGAGGGTAATTTTTGCTATCCCATTAGTGAGGATCATAGAATGTCCTTTTACCATAGGTTCCTACACAAAAGGGTACTTAAACAAAATTCATAACAATAGTAAAGAACGATGAAACACTTAGCAAGATGGAGAACTGGCAAAAAGGTTTCGGTTACTGAGGTCTCTCCTTTTTCATGCATAGTACTATTTTAACCACTTCCCATTTATGGGATTTTTCATGACTATCTCATCTTCCTTTGTGAGGTAGTAGTATCCACTATCATGGGCTTTTCTGATGATATAGGGCCCTTCTCATTTTGGGGCAAATTTGGAGGGTCTTGGGAGATTTTTCCTTACATGCTTTGTTGTTCTTAATACCAGCTACCCCTCAGTGAAGGCCCTTGGGTGTACAGTTTTTGCATATGCCTTAGCCATCCTCTACTGGTACCTCTGGCTTCTTCTTCTCGTGACTTCTCTTTCTTCCTTTAACCCCTCTAGATTCACTAACCTTCTTTCATTATTTGTGTCCTTAATGCCTTCTTGGTTTTCTTCAAGCACTACTCTTAGCGTAGGGATGACTAACTCCACGGGGCTGATGGCTTCTATCCCATAAATTAGAGAGAATGGTGAAAATTCTATGGTTGTCGTCATGGAGCTCATGCATGCCTAGAGCACATCTACCAAGTGGTCACTCCATTTTCCCCCATGCTCATGTTTCATTTTTTTTAAGGATCTTCAACATCACCTTGTTAGTGGCTTCAGCTTGACCATTTCCTTGTGGGTAGTATGGTGTAGATCTTCCATGTTTGATGTAATACGCCTTAGTCAGGTTCTTCAGATCTTTGTTTATGAACTGGGTCCCATTGTCATTGATCAGTCTCTTGGGGATCCCGAACCTTGTAATAATGTGTTCTCGAATGAAGTTTACCACAGCTGCTCCAGTGGCTTTTTTCAAAGGGATAGCTTCTACCCATTTTGTAAAGTACTTAGTGGCTACCAAAATCCATATGTAACCATTGGAAGGAGGGTTTATAGGCCCTTTAAGATCAGGCTCCCAGGTGTGGAAAGGCCATGGTGTTGTCATATCCTACAGAACATTTAGATGAGTGTAGATTGCATCTTTAAGTACTCGGCATGCATGACACGTTTTAACTAGCTCTTCGGAGTCCTTTTTCATCGTTGGCCAATAGTACCCCAACAGTAACAACTGCTTGTAGAGTCTTCTTCTCCCTGGGTGACTTCCACAGTCACTAGAATGGACTTCCCTAACTACTTTTCTGGCTTCCCTTGGCCCCAGGCATCTTAGGGGATCCCAGCTATATCCCTTTTTGAATAGGATCCCGTTTTGTAAGAAATATCTGACCACAAGTTTCTTGAGTTGGTGAGCCAATGTCAGTTGGTAGGATCCCTTGAGCCAAGTATTCCATGAATGGAGTCCTCCAATCTTCCGTAGCAAATACAGCATAGCTTTCTTCCTTGTCTACTGAAAGTTGACATCTTTGGCATTTCTCCTATATAGTTGTAGCATCTTTCTTCATATTTGGCCAGTAGTACCCCATGCCCTGCATCCTTCTGTATAGGCTGATTTTTTCTTCAACTCCATTGACCTAGCTATGTTGTTTGTCCAATCTCAGCTTTCCTTCTTTCTCGTCGATACATCTGAATAGGATACCTTTGGGCAGCCTTTTGTATAGCTCTCCCTCTATCAGAATGTAATCCCTTGGCTCATTGATACTTCCTCCATGTCTTGCCTCTTTTATTTTTTCTTTGACCTCATTCCTCCAATCCTAATGCTCTAGTTCTTCAAGGAACATCTTTTCGAGGATCCTTACGATAGAATGCTCCTGCTTACTCTTATCAAAGTGTCTCTTCCTTTAAATGGTACTTGGGATCCCAAGGTAGCTAGTGCATCAACGAACCTGTTCTCACTCCTTTGGGCGTACTCCATGCTAAAGGTTAGGAACTACTGCTCTAGCCTTTGCACCTAAGTTCTATAAGCTGCCAAACTTTGCTCTATTAGTGCAAAGTCACCTTTCACCTGAGAGACCACAAGGTGGAGTTCTCTAAAACCCTCATATGTTTTACTCTCATGTTGAGTGCTATGGCCAGCCCAGTTAAGTATGCCTCGTACTTAGTAGCATTATTTGAATAGGAAAACCCAAGCTTGAAAGATAAGGGCATGGTGTCCTCTTCTTCGTAACTTAGTACAATTCCCAATCCATTTAAGGTTGTCGTTGTTGACCCATCAAATCTCATTGTCCATTTCTTTCCTAGGAGGTCTACCATTGCCACTTCCCCAAGGATTTCCTTGCTTAGTGAACATTCTTCTTTCCCTGGGAACTGGGCTAGCAAATCTGCTATGCTTTGACTTTTGATAGCCTTGGGGGTCCTGAGGTTGATGTCATATTGAGAGAGCAAGCCTAGCCATTGTGCTATCCTTCTTGTCAGGAGAGGCTGATGAAGGAGTGCTTTTATGGGATGTGACTTAGTCATTAAGAGGATCTGGTGGGTTGAGAAGTATCGCTTTAGCCTTTGGGACACGTAGATAACCACTAGACATGCTCTTTCTATCCTTAGGTACCTAGTCTCAGTATCCTTAAGCGTTCTACATACGTAATAAATAGGTTGTTCATTCCCATCCTTGTCTTCTTGTGCTAGCAGGGCTCTTATAGCCTGAGAGTTTGATGCTAAATATAGCAACAGGGGTCGCCCACGTACTGGTGCCTATAGGGTGGGAATATGATTCATGATTTGTTGGATCCTTTGAAAGGCTTCTTGCTGCTTAGTTCCACAAGTGAACTCAGCTCTCTTTTTCAACAGTTTTGATAAACTACTTGTGACTGGAGCCAATCTTGGCACAAACCTCCTAATGTAGGAGACCCTCTCCAGAAAACTTTTGAGCACTCTTACCGTTGCAGGCCTTTTCATTGTTATGATGGCTATAGTTTTAGCTGGATCCATAATTTTGTGTTTGTGATGTACTAGAAACCCAAGAAACTTTCTAGCGGATAATCTGAAGGCACACTTCATGGGGTTCATGCGTGGTTTGTACTTCCTGCACCTTTCAAAAACCTGTTCATGTATCTTGAACTGTCCAACCCTGGCCTTTGATTTTACCACAATATTGTCCACATAATCTTCCATTTCCTTGTACGTCATATCATGGAAGATAGCTGTCCTGATTTGCTAGTACGTGGTCCCTGCATTTTTAAGGCCAAAGGGCATTACAATGTAATAAAAGTTACTGATTGGTGTCCTGAATGATGTCTTCTTTGCATCTTTGGCAGCCATGTGGATTTGGTTGTACCCACTATACTCATCCATAAATGAAAACTTAAAGCTTCTTGCAGTTGAATCTATGAGGAGGTTGACATTAGGCAAGGGAAATTCATCTTTTGGACATGCCTTGTTCAGATTGCGAAAGTCCACACAACACCGGATTTGGCCATTCTTTCTCTTTATGAGTACTATGTTGGAAAGCCACTTAGGCTGCTAGATGAGCTTGATAAAACTAGCTGTTAGCAGCTTCTTGACTTCTTGAGTTATTTGAGCTTCCACATCAATGTGAAAGACCCTTGCTAGTTGAACTACTAGGTTTACATTGAGAGAATGGACCACCAGCCCTAGATCTAGACCAGGTATCTCATCATAGTTCCATGCGAAGAAATCCACATATTTCTTAGGTACAGCCAGTAGTTGCTCCTTTTCTTGTGCTACCAACTAACTACTATTGAAAGCAGGCTTCTGGGATCCAAGCTCAGTCCCCAAGTTTACCTCTCGTAATTCTTTCTTGGGCTAAATTTGCACTTCCTTAACTGGGTTCTCTAGGATTTCTTCTTGAGCCATCATACAATCTGGTGGTCCAGGACCCTCTTGCACGATGCATTCAGGCCTCGTGCATCTTCATAAACAATAAATTAACTTTCTTCTATGTTCTTGTAGTATTGCACATTCCCGAGATCCCGAGAAGCTGGACTCCCTCTTTTACCTTTTTCTTTCCAGGAGGTTTCTTAGGTCATGGGTACCCCCTCCTTCTTCTTCTTCCAGGTAGGTGCTCCTGGGGTCCCTGGCATGGGGCTCTCATCATCTAGTTCCAACTCATTGTAAAATATTATTTCCACAAAGTTCACTTCTCCTTGGCTGAAAGGGTATTGGTTGGCAGGGATCCTTATGGGCCTTCCATTCAATCTCCCTTTAACACATTGATGGTACAGGAAAGGAATAAGGTGGTGCTTATGGAGCTATGGGCATCCTAACAGCACATGGTAAGAAACTTCTGAGTTGATCACGTGAAATCTGGTTAGGGCTATTATTGGGCCAACCCTTAAGGCTAGCTGCATATATCCCTTAGTTGATTCTATTGATACTCCAAATCTTGTTACCTCCATGGGAGCCCTTAGATCCTTCTGCCAGTTAGGTCCACGGCTTCCAGGGTACTCAGGGCTATGAGGTTAAGTGATGCCCCTGTATCTATTAATGCTCTTATGTCTTGGACAGCATTTATGGTGGCCATCAAATAAAGGGGTCTAAAGTTGGGGATCACTATTCAAAAAACCTGTTAAAGGAATTGGAGAAATGTTCACATGTTAATTGTAGAATAATTCACATGTTTAGGGGGCTGAATGTTGATATCTATTTTTTATAACATGGACCCAAAGGCCCAATGGTAGAAAAGCCCAAACCAAACCAGGAAAAAGAGATTAAGAAGTAAAGAAAGTAAGGCAATGGGACTACACCCCCAAGGCTTAGAGAGTAAATAAGCATGGCCCAAGCAAGGGCCCAAAGAGAGAGAATGCCCATAAAGAACAAGGAAAATGACACATTGACCCACCATAGGATAGGGCAATGTGAGAGAGTCGGCCACAGTGGGATGGCCCTCTTCAAGGAATTAGAATGGTCCTTAAAAGGGCCCAAGGAGGAAGGAAAAAAGAAAAAGGCCCAATAAGCCTATTCGGCAAGAACTAATGGAAAGCAAGAAGGGAAGGGCTTCAAAAGACCCACGTGAAACCAAATGAGGCAAGCCCAATAAGTCCATATCATTCTCTATAAAGGATGAATATAGGTGGAAAATCTCAGTCTCGACAAAGAAGAAAAGGGACAAAACTAGATAGCAATGACAAAAAGCATGTGAAAAATGAATAAGACAAGGCATGAGGAGAAGACAACAATGTAATGGCTGAAGCATCACCAACTTGTAACCCAGTCAATGCAAAGAGGATTGGCCCATGGCCAAAGGGATTACAAAGGGTGTGGTTTAGTGGAGTGAGAAAATGAGCCTATTTTTTGTATCCTGTCAGGACTTCTTTTGGGAGGTGCTTTGCTGGGAAAGCATCTCTACCTAAAATATGTAGTAAACCAGCTGGGGGCACTTGATGTATACTAAAGGAAATTGGTGGAAAGAAACCCAAGGTTTACCATTTAAATGGAGAGAGAGAGAGAGAGAGAGAGAGAGAGAGAGAGGTACATGGTAGAATGAGTGGGTGAGAGTTTGTTGTGGGATAAGTAGTGGAAGAGAGAAAATGATGCACATGCTTAGAGGGTAGTACTTGAACTCATAAAGCCGAAAGGGTAGTGGGCACCTCTAAAGAGTGTATACAGCCCAAAAAAAATGGTTGCTAAGCAATGACGGTAAAAAAGAGAAATCACAAAAGCTTGATTTAATATATTAATAGGAATAGTACCCATAAGGGGAACAGGGATAGTGACCTAGGCAATTAGAATAGGAAATTGAAAAAGAAAGAAGAGCGAAAAAGGAAAGGGTGAAGTGAGATTTAGAAAAGAGAGAAGAGTGATCACAGCAAAAATAGCATGTATCAATAGGCAAACATTTTCACTCCTTCATGTAATAAACCCATTCTTTGTAGTCTCATTAGACAAGGTAGCTATTTTGACACACCCACCAAAGTGCATAACTCTATGGCCTAATAGGGTAATAAGGTTATATAAGTTTGAGTTTGGGCTCTTTTAGCCTTCTTCATGCAGAGATTCACTTTTATGCTATGATTCTACTACTCTAACTATGCCTAACCACTGACAAGTTATTTGGACTGACCTTCATTTCTGCTACTATATATATATATATATTGCTTGTTTGTCCTTTAGAGTGTCTTGTCTTGTACACAGATTGGTTTTGGGCAGATTTTGCAGAAATAACGAGTCATGCCCAACTCTCCAACCCACTGTAGAAAGCCTTAGCCCAGAAGTATAAAAGGTCCCCACAAGATTCAACATAAAATCCTACTAAACAAAGAATTCCAAACTATTTTTTTTAAGTACATTGTGCTTGCCTTTCATCACAAAATTTGTGCTACCTCTGTTCCAAAAAATGAAACCTATGATTTTAATTTTAAAAAAGAATATATATATATATATATATATATATAAACAAAAAAGAAAGATAATTAGAACCCATTATCAACCAAATCATTGATTTCTTAATCAATTATAATTCTTAAATATATGTAAAACTAAATAGAGTAAAAATAAGGCAGAATAAAGGGAGAGATATGAGACCGATAAGTGTGGGAGTTTTTATTGACAAAAATGATCCAAAAAAATTGTGGTGATAATTGTTTTAAACATGTAATTCTCCATGAAATTGTATTGTTTTTAAATTTTGAATTTGGAAAATGTGGATGGTTGTGGACTTGTAATTCTTTTTTTCTTAAAAAATTATCTTGTCCATTATTGTTGATGATGCTGAAAAATCACCAGTGAGCCACACGGTTCTCGCACGCTCGAAACAACACCTACACAACAAAAAGAGAAGACCTAACAAAAGGCACTGGTGTGGTGATGGCCAAATACCCTCCAAATGTCAAGTTAGAATTTTCTCACAATTCTAGAGTGCTAGAGTAGGGATAAATTATGCGTACATTGGCTAGTGAGGGTTTTGGGGTTTTTATAGTAGTAAAGGGTTGACATCTCCTCATTGATTTAGAAGCCTTTTTCTTATAGGAGTCCTTATGAGCATATTTTGCAGAATCCTTTCCTTGTAGGGATCTTACTGAGCGTGGGGCACAAGATATTTCCTTACACACGCATACATGGAGGCCAAGTTAAGTTCATCTCAAAACCATCAACCTTGTGCGTCCTTTTTAGCTTAATGGCATTAGCTTTCCATCTTCCCCAACCTTCTCATCTTAAAGCTGTAGACTCCCTACTGTTGTCACTTGTCAATGGTCAAAAGTGAGACTGTTGAGTTTGTTTGGAGCATCGCTATATGCCTTCCCATCAATGAGTGTTTATATTTACAATTTTATCCTTATCAGCTACCCCCTACTCCATAGCTTCGTCAGCTTGAGTTGATGAATTACAGAGTTGAACTTTATTACTATTTTTTTTTTTTTGCTCAAGAAAGAGAGAAAATCATTTATTGCCTCAAGCAGCCTTTATTTAATGCTTGGACATGTGGCACAACTTAATTGGCCCTGCTTCTGGACGAGGGCATCGCCTCGTCTTTTGTGCATAACCTCCCTTATATACATCTCACCTCTCCCTCATTTTCTTCTATTTTACCGTTGTTGATTGTCAAAGCAATCTCGTCACTTTCAAGAACTTTGCCCACACCATCTCGTCTTACCCAATCTGTCATCTTTCAAGAGTTTGTCAGTTTTACTTGGTAAGTCACTTTTGCTCTTACTGCTCATTTTTTACTTTTATCTTGGTTGATTTGTGAAACTTTTTAGAGAGGTCGTCAACTTAGGTTCTTGGAATGCCTCCATCGCTTGTAGATAGTCAGATGTCTAGAGAAGTGACGAGTGAATAGTCGTCAATACGCGATGGAGCGGGCCACGATCCAATTAGGTCATGAGCCCGAGGAAGGTTTCTCCTGGTCGTCAGAGAGGGAAACGTCAGCCCAATCTTTTGATAAGGAAATGGAAAATAGTGGAGAAGAAGTTGAGGTAGTAAGTGAGGGTGGAGCGAAGATGACGAGGAGGAAAGGAGAGAGAGTGATGAGGACAAAAATGATGATTATGAGGAGGTGATAGAAAGTACATCAGGAAGCCCAAGAGATGACCGTCCCTTCATCCTCCCTGAAGAATGGAAGGTTAATGAGTTTCTGCCAATGATGTTGAATAAGGATTTCAAAAATTTACATGCCCGTTTCCAAATTCCAGACAACCTCCCAATCTATCTTCTTGGAAAGTTTGAAAAGTGTTACACAGGGAAGATTATAGACGTCGGCATGTACGATGCCATGTTCACGGCGGGGTTGAGATTGCCTCTGATGGCACTCCACCAACAGTTGGCCAATTTTTTAGGATTGTTCGTCTACCAAATCGGCCCTAACGCATGGAGGATTTTTATTGGGGCTAAGATTTTGTGGGGTTGCCTAAATGAAGGAAACCATCAGTTAACTCTTGACGAGTTCTTCTGGTGCTACCATCCTCAACACATTGTCTCGTCCAAGGGAATATATCACTTTTCTTCCAGGAAGAAAGAACTAAGACTAGTATCCATTATGCCTGATTCTAATCGGAATTGGAAAGGCAGGTACTTCTTTGTCAAAGGGACGAACTAGGTGTGTTGTCAAGAAGAATGGGAGACGATGCCCCATGGTTTTGAATACACTTTGGCCTATGTTAAGGATTTAGGTTAATCCCTTTAGGCTATCCTCGTCTTCTTCTTTAATTTATTTGTTATGAGTTTCTAACATCGTTTGTTTTTTCCTTCTTTTTCAGCTAGCGTTCGTTCACATATCACAGGTGATCAAGGAGGCTTTATTCATCGAGTAACAGAAATCCCGTTGAAGGAGTGGAAGTGTCGGGATCTCATTACACTCGACACTTTGCACACTTATTGTGGGGGCCCTAAGCCAACACCAGAAGCCCGTAGTCTCAGCGATTACTCCCGTCGTCATAAGTTAAACATTTTAACCTTTTTTCTTTTTCCATCAACTTCTCTAAGGCCGTCACTTTCCTTGATACTCTTTACTTGCCTTTTTGTGGAAATGGAGGCAGCTAGGTTGAGAGCCCAGGTGAGGGCTACTGCTACACGTAAGAAAGAAGAAGGGAAGGCCAAGGAGGGGGCGTCCTTGTCAGCCCCTAAGGTCATTGGTAAAGGGGTGCCGAAGAGGAAAGCTAACGGGAAGGACGACTGCCCATCCAAAAAGGTACCCCCAACCCCCGAGGAGGTTCCCCTTAAGAAGCCGTCACCATTCAAACACGGGGCAGGCAAAGGACTGATGACGACATCCGGCCTCATCATCCAGGAAACAGACCATCATCTTCTTACACATAAGGACTACATCGTTGAGATGATGAAGTCCATCATTAAGGATAAGGACCTAGACCCTTGTACTAAGCAAGGGACAAAGGAACTAGGGTCATTAGGACTCTTTGACCTTGCCCAGGTACGTCCCTTCCTCACTTTTCTCAACCTGTTCATTTTTTATGCTTAAAAGCTGATGGAAGCCATGTTTTATAGGCGATGGTTCGTATGAAGGCGCTGTAGGATAGAGGCATTGCCAAGGAAGAGGTGATCACTTGCCTGCACAAGCGCATTAAGAACATGATCGATGAGCAAAAACAGTATAAGGAGGGCCTCATAACCCTTAACCAGGAGGTGAAAGAGTTGAGGGGGAAACTGGAGGAGGAGGGTCGTCAAAAGAAGTAAGAGCAAGAGGCTAGGGAGACAGCAGAAAAAGAGTTGGCGGCCCTTTTGGGTTAAGTGGAAACGGCCAAAGTTGACGCTGTCAAGGAATTTAGGGCATCATAGTCATTCGTTGATTCCTGTGCTGACTACTATGGTGACGGGTTTAAGGATTGCCTTAAACAAGTCAAATCCATGTACCCTCACCTGGATTTTTCTAAGGTGTCAATGGATGATCCCTTGCCGTCGACATCTGTAAGCGACGCTACTCTTAAAGAGAACGAAGACTTCACTAAGTTCGAGGTAAATCCTGGGGATGATGGTGTCGTTCTTGCTCAGCCTACTACTGTGGATAAGCTTGTCGTTCTTCTAACCCTGTCAGCCAATACTTCGAATGCTGAGGATCCTTCAACTCAAGGAATCTAAGATCTTTCTCCCAAGGGCAATGGGATCCTCCAAGAACCCCCAACTCCTTGAACCTTACCTTTTTGTTTTCTTTTTTAAAATTCAATCTAACTTTTGAACAATGTTTAATGCCCTCTTGTTCTTGGGCTCTTGTTTGTAAAACACTTTATGATATTTCATATTCATCTCTTTCATTACTTTTATTGTTATGTGTATGTTGATCTCTTTGCTCTTATGAATCCATCTATTCTAATGATCTCGTCAACTTTAACAAGACGACTTTGTAAACTGTAGGATTGCCTCGTCAGTTTTGTTGACTAAGTTATGTGCCCTTCTTTATGGAATGAATTTGTCTTCTTTTTGGACTTTATAAGTCCACTTAGATCAATTATTGATTCGTTAACCTTGTGGGTCAATTAATGAATCCGTCTACATGTGGAATGAACCCGTCTACTTACAAGTTCTAATATTAGTGGATTTTTCAATAACATCTTATAAGTATGGGATGAGCTTGTCCATTCTATGGACTTACTGGTGAACTCGTCCTCGTCATGGACATAATAATTCATCCTTTTATAGCGAGCTCGTCTACCTTACGGACATTATTAAACTTGTCCATTTTATGGAGTGATGAATTTATCCATTTTATGGACTTTAATAAATCTGTCTACCTTATAGCCTCATCCACTTCCATGGACTTTTCCAATTTATGGATTGGCTAACAAACTTGTCCACTTTTATGGACTTACTATTAAACTTGTCCACCTTGTTAAGTAATGGCAATCTTATGAAGCCGTTAGCTTCAATGACCTTGTCCACTTTATTAAGTGATGGACTCATCTATTTTGTGGACTTGATAATATTTCATCCTTCTAGGATGAAGTCGTCCACTTTATAGATTTTAATAAGTTCGCCGATTTTATGAACAATAATAATAAGCTCGTCCACTTTGTGGGCTTGATAATATTTCATCCTTCTGGGATGAAGTCGTCCACTCTATGGACTTTAATAAATTTGTCCATTTTATGGATTTTAATAAGTTCATCCATTTTATGGACTTGATAATATTTCATCATTCTGGGATGAAGTTGTCCACTTTATGGACAATTTTCTATAGACAAACACCTTAGCCATGTTTGAATAAACTCCTCTTATTATGATAAACCATGCATTCGTAGAAAAAGTAGTTCTTTAGAAGAAGAAGACCTGCCATTAGGCTCTAAAAGAGTTATAGTAGCGAAACTAAAGTAAATAGAAAAACTGAGGAGTATAGCTAAAATTAACTAAGGTAAACTACAGACAAAGGGGTGCTACTTTTCGTGCCATCCTCTCTACTGGTAATACTTTCGTAAGTGCTCGGCGTTTCATGGATGGTGTAATTTCAGTCCGTCCAGCGTCTCTAGGTGGTAGGTGCCTTTCCTCTGCCATGACGTGATTCGGTAGGTTCCTTCCCAGCTGGGGCCAAGCTTCCCTTAGGCAAGGTATCTAGCAGCACCTATGACCTTCCTTAGAACAAGATCTCCAATTTGAAAATCTCAGTGTCAGACTCAGGAATTGTAGTACTTGGCCATGCAGTCCTTGTACCGTGCGAGTCTTTGTTCGGCCATCGCCCTGACTTCGTCAATCAGATTGAGCTATAAACGCATAGCCTTGTCATTCTTGTGTTCATCATGATTGTCCACCCTATAGCTTATGAGTCTGACCTCGGCTGGAATGACTACTTCGCTCCGGTATGTTAGTTGAAATGGTGTCTCTGCTGTAGGAGTCCTTACTATTGTCCTGTACGCCCATAGTATGCTTGGCAGCTCTTCAGGCCATATACCCTTTGCCCCCTCAAGCCGAGTCTTGATAATTTTGAGCAAGAATCGATTCGTGACTTCTACCTATCCATTAGCTTAAGGGTAGGCAGGGGAGTAGTGATTTCTGATCCCTAAATACGAGCAAAAGTTCCGAAAGGAGTCGTTGTCGAATTGTTTCCCATTGTCTGAGACTAAGAATCTAGGGATCCCAAATTTGCATTCAATGAACCTCCAAACGAAGCTTTGCACGTTCTTCTCCGTATTGGTGGTTAAGGCTTCAGCTTCTACCCATTTTGTGAAATAGTCTATACCCACTATTAGGAACTTTAGTTGTCGCACCACTATTTAAAATGGCCCCATGATGTCTAATCCCCATTAAGTGAATGGCTATGGGGCTATCATTGGGGTAAATTCTTCGAACGGTTGTTTGATGACATTGCTGAACCTTTGACACTTGTTGCAGGACTTAACATAAGTCTGAGCATCCTTCTGCATGGTGGGCCAATAATACCCCGCTCAGACGAGTTTGTGTACCAATGACCATGACCCTGAATGGTTTCCGCAGATCCTTTCATGTACTTCTCTCATGACATAGTCAACTTCTTTAGGACTTAAACACCTTAGGTATGGGCAGGAGAAGCCTCTCTTGTATAAGATGTCCTTCATTAAGATGAATCACGCTACTTGGAACTTTAGCTTTCTTGTAGCCTCCCTACCGTCTGGTAAAATGTCATTTTTTAAGTAAGAGACTAACAGTGTGGTCCAGTTGCTTTCAGAGCCTATCTCCTGCACATCGACGGAATCTATTAGTGGAGAAAGCTGAACAAAAGAGAGTACATTATCAAGTGCGGTTACGTATTCTGCTGAAGCAGCTTTGGCAAGGCGGTCGACTTGCTCGTTCTCTCCTCTAGGGATTTGGATGATCTTTGCCTTTAGCTCATCTACCCTTCTCTTTACTTGCTCCAAGTATTTCTTCATTCTCTCGCCCTTGCACTCATAATCCTCATTCACTTGGTTGGTGACGACCTGAGAGTCATAGTAAAGAACCACGCTTGCGGCTCCTGCCGCTTTGGCGAGATCAAGTCTTGCCACTAAAGCTTCATACTCTGCTTTATTGTTTATGGTAGGGAAGTTGAGGTGGACCATACATTCAATCTTGTCTCTTTTAGGGGAAAAGAGCACCTACTCCCTTGGCCTGCCTGTTGGACGACCCATCTATATGTATACTCCTTTGAGGGCATTCATCTGCCCCTTTATCTTCCCCGTTGGTGAATTCTGCTATGAAGTCAGCGACGACTTATTCTTTAATGGCAGTACTGGATGTCAAACTCACTCAACTCTATTGCCTATAGTACCAATCGACCAGTAGCTTCAAGGTTGCTTATTGCTTGTTGTAAGGGCTTGTCGATTAGGACGATCACCATGTGGGCTTGAAAATACGATTTGAGTTTGCAAGCTATCGTAACTAAAGCGAAGGTGAACTTTTCAATGGGTGGATACCTTTCCTCTGCACCATGAAATGCCCAGCTGGCGTAGTATATGGGCTTTTGAATCTTGTCTTCTTCTTTGACCAAAGTCGCGCTGTCAGCTATCGAGGAGACAGCCAAATAGAGGAAGAGCTCTTCCCCCAGTTGCAAAGGACTTAGCAGAGGTGGGGAAGAGAGGTAAGCCTTCAGATCCTCGAACACTTGCTGACACTCAACAGTCCACTCGAAAGACTTCTTCAGCGTGTGAAAGAAGGGTAAACACTTATTCGTCGCCCTTGATACGAACCTGTTTAGGGCGGCTATTTTTCCATTTAAACTCTGCACATCTTTCACGTTCTTTGGGGGGGGGAGGGGGAGGGCATCACTACTATGGCTCTAATCTTGTCTGGGTTAGTCTCGATACCTCATTAAGACACCATAAAACCAAAGAATTTTCCCGTTGTCACTCCAAATGCACACTTGCTTGGATTAAGCTTCATGTTGTAGGAATTGAAGGGTGTCGAAAGTTTCCTTGAGATCCTTCAAATGGTCCTCCTCTCTTCGGCTTTTTACTAACATATTGTTGACGTAGACCTGAACATTTCTTCCAATTTGGTTTGCAAACATCTTGCTCATGAGCCTTTAGTATGTCGCAACCGCATTCTTAAGGCCAAACAACATCACTAGGTAACAAAAAAGACCTTAGCTGGTAACAAACGAAGTTTTCTCCTGGTCCACTTCATCCATCCGGATCTGATTATAACCTAAAAAGGCGTCCATGAAGCTTAGTTATTAGTGCTGAGTTGTAGAGTCTACCAGTACGTCGACTCGAGGGAGAGGGTAGCTATCCTTGGGGCATGCTTTGTTCAGATCTGTATAGTCTATGCACATCTTCCATTTCCCGTTGGCTTTCTTGACCATTACTACATTTGCTAGCCAATTGGGGTAATATACTTCTCTAATGAAACCTGCCTTTTGTAACTAGCCGACTTCTTCTACTATCACCCGGTCTTGTTCTTGGGTGAATACTCGCTTCTTTTGTTGAACGAGTGGAAAAGAGGGCGACACATTCAACCTATGCACCATGACTGAAGGGTTAATTCCTAGCATGTCTTCATGACTTCAGGCAAACACGTCTTGGTTTTCCTTGAGGAAAGCTATGAGTGCTAAGCGAACCGCAAGGCTGGCAAGAGTGTCGATCCTCGTGGTTTTATCTAATCTGGAGCTATCGAAGGGTATCTTTTCGAGCCTTTCTATGAGTTCCAGCCCCGTCCGCTATTCTTCTATGCTCATGATCTGTAAATGATTGTCCATCTCTAGCATCGCAATATAGCATTTGCTTGTAGCTATTTAATCCCCTCACAATTCCTTTACTCCATACTCAATGGGGAATTTGATCATCAGTTGGTAGGTTGAAGTTACAGCCTTCTATGAGAGGGTAGGTCGTCCTATGATGGCGTTGTAGGCAGAAGAGCAATCAACAACAAGGAATGTAACATCCTTGATGAATTGCTAAGGATAATCTCCAACTGTGATAGGCAATGTAACTGCGCTGATGGGGTATACTTTTGTTCCTCCAAACCCAACGAGTGAAGCATTGGTTGGAACGAGACGTTCTCTGTTGATCCACATTTGCTAAAATGCAGGGTAGTAGAAGATGTCTGCTGAGCTTCCATTGTCAACCAAGACTCGATATGTGTTATAGTCTCCTACTTGGATGCTAATGACGAGCGCATCATCATGCGGGTGGTGAAGACGTCAGGAATCTTCTTCCGAGAAACCAATAATGGGGTTGTCGACTCATAGTATCTTCTGGACGATGCCTGTTAGCTAAACGTTTTGAACCATTTTAAGGTAAGTATTTCGAGCCTTTTTAAACAAGTCAGTGGTTGTCATACCTCTTGCAATCATCATTATATTCCCTAAGGGTGGCCTGGGATGCTCGTTTTCTTGTCAGGGAGCCTGCTTTTGAAGAGACGGATCTGCTCTCTCCTTGCGAACGAACTTCTGTAACTTCCTTTGCTTGATGAGGGCTTCGATCTACTATTTCAAGTCATAGCAGTCAGCTGTGTCATGATCGTGATCACAGTGGAAATGACAGTATTCGTCTCTAGACTGTTTGTTGGGATCTCCCTTTAGCTTTTCAAGAAAGGTCAAGGCACCCTTGTCTTTGGTTTGCATTAGGACTTGGTCGATTAGGTTAGTCAGTAGAGTGAAGCTTGTGAATCTCCTTGCAGAGGGCTTAGAGTGCTTGTCATCCCTTCATTCTCTAGTTCTTGCCATCTTTTGCCCTCTATCCTGTCATGTATCTTCCTGCCTTTCTCTCTTCTTGGGTTTCTCTTCTCAGGCCAGAAGCGTGTTTTTGGCGTTTATGTATTTGGTTGCCCTGTAAAGCACATCTGCCATAATCTTTGGGTCGTTCTTATATAGTGAAAATAGGAACTTACCCTTCTGCAACCCATTTGTGAAAGTGGCTACGAGTATCTTGTCGTCAGCTTCATTGATTGAAAGTGCTTCTTTGTTGAAGCGGGTTATATAAGACTACAGTGTCTCATCGTCTCGTTGCTTGATGCTGATCAGGCATGCAATAGACTTCTTGTACCTGTGCCCCCCGATGAAGTGTGAAGTGAATTGGGCTTAACTCCTTGAAAGTGTTGATGGAGTTAGGCGCCAACCTACTGAACCAAATCCTCGTAGGACCCTTTAGCATGGTCGGAAAGGCCTTACACATGATCTCATCCGCCACTCCTTGAATGTGCATTAGGGTCTTGAAAGATTCTAAGTGATCTAGGGTTGACTTAGGGAATATCCTATTAAAAAAAAAATAAAAAAAAAAAAGAAATTTGAATAAAATAAAAGTTGAGAATGTGTAGTAGAGCTAACTTAGTGATATTTAATTGTGCACATTTTTTTGCGGTTAAGGGATAAACCTAGGTAATTAATAAAATAAAGAGAAAACGAAAAAAGGGGAAAAAACTGGGGGGGGCGGGGGAGAGGGGTAAACGTGGGTCAATGGGAGAGTGGCTGTAAACAGTGCTTTGTATAGAGTTAGAGATGTATTTTTACGAGATTGTCTCCAAGTTGGATGAAAAAATGAAAAATAAAATTCTAAATTTTAGGACATTTGAGATAAGCAAGGTAAGAGGTGTTTTTTTTTTTTTTTTTTTTTTTTTTTTTTTTTTTTTATTTTTTTTTTCTTTTAACTACTAGAGGTTTTTTATTTGGATGACAAAAAAAAAAAAAAAAAAAAAAAAAAAAAAAAAACCTCTAAATTTTAGGAGTTTTCTTTTTGAATTCAAAATGATAGTAGCTATAGATATAGTAGGAATGTGTGTTTTAAATTTGGTATTTGACATTTATGATCTTATTTCTAAGAGAAGTTACTATTTATTAATGAAGATTTTTTTGAACTGTATGAAAGTCCAATTCAAAAAGAAAAATCTTGTTATATATATGGATAAAATAAAGAACAAATGTTATTTGTATGCACCAACCAAAGCACAGGAGAGTTTCTTTGTTTACATAGTTAACTAATTGTACATTGATTGCTTGTGGAAGTGACTTTCATGGAAATACAATTTTAGAAGAGGACGATTTTCTTAATCTATAATAATCATAATGAAGCCATATTCATTGCTGATGATGCTAGGAAAGTCATTAGTAAGTCACACAATACTTGCACACTCGAAATAACACTTGCGCAACAAAAAGAGAAGACCTCACAGAGAGCATCGGTGTAGTGTCAGCCAAATACCCTCCGAAGGTCAAGTTAGAATTTTTTATAACTCTAGAATGCTAGAGATGGGTTAATTATGTGTACCTTGATTTGTGAGGGTACTGGGCTTTTATAGTAGTTGAAGACTGATGTCTTTTCCTTGGAATCGAAGTCATTTCCTTATAGGAATCCTCTTAAATAGTCCTAAATGTGATGGACAAGTCTTTTCCTTATAGAGAAGATCTTCATTAATGTGCACAACTTCTGGAATCCTCTTTGCCTTGGGATTCTATAGTGAATAAGTGTGCGTCACAAGTATTTCCCATTTAGGCTCTCTGGCTGCCACATGGATACTTAATCCATTTATGTTGTGTCCATCCATGAAGGACCCGTCCATAACAGGTCTTGCACGTAACGGATCTGTCCTTCATCGGCCCACGAATGAGGAACCGTCAGGCCCATTTCATGGAGTCTCGTTAACCTATATTTTTTCCTCTTTAGTTGCCCCCTCACCCCATGGGTTCGTCATCTTTGAACAACAGGACCCATGGGGTGACAGTTTAAGGCAGGGATGACGGTTTAGAGTCCTGTGGGTCAACGGTTTCAATACGAACTTCATGAACTATACTCAAACCCTGACAAGATGTTTGAGAGTCATTTATGGCGCATGACACGTGTTGCCCTTCTATTGTGTGTTGTCTCAAATCGAATCGTTGCTTCGTGTTCCGTGCACTCCTTTTATAAATATCTCACTTTTCTCCTCTCATTTCTTTATTCTCCGCTAAAACGCATTGTCAAAGAGCATCGATCAACCTTGTCAGAGATCACTCCGTTCAGTTTTTGAATCCGTCATCAATGCTCTTCCTCCGTTACTTATTAACTTGGTAAGTACTTTCTACTTTAAGTTTCTTGTACCGTTAAATGTAATCTTTTTAATTTTCTAGACTTTATTCACCCGTCACCCACTTTAGACTCATCAGAGTCTTAGCTTTTGTCATCATGTGTAGGAGATGTCTAGTGCATCAAGTAACCAGTCGGTGGTCCGTGATGGGACAGATTACGAAAAAGTATACCTATTCGGTCACAAAGACCAAGACAACCTAAGAGAGGAGAGGAGTTCGTGTGCCTCTTCCCCGTCCTCAACAAATGAGGATATGGAGATGGCTGACCCAGATGAGGGTTCTGATGACGGCGAAGAACAAACAGTAAAGTCCATCGTGGGTGTTAATGGACTTAGGGAGTTCATCATGCTACCAGAGTGGATTGTGAATGCTTTTACGTCCACCGTCAAGGAAACCACAAATCAACACTCTTAGGGCCAATTACCAAATCCCAGACTACATCCCTATACGTCTACCCTATAAGTTAGAAAAGTGCTACTATGAAGGGGTAGACAGTGTCGGAGTGTATGAACAGATGCTCAAGGTAGGCCTTAGGTTTCCACTAAAATCCCTCCACCGTGAACTCCTTAAATATCTAGGCTTATCCGTCAGCCAAGTATCCCCAAACACCTGGAGGGTCTTTATAGCAATAGAGGTCCTGTACGATGCCATGTCAAAAGGTACCAGAAGGCTGACGGTGCAAGAATTCCTTCATTGCTACCATCTAGATGAAATAGACAGATTAAGGGGGATGTATAGTTTTGTACATTGAAGCCCCTTGTTGAAGGTTATTTATGAAACCCTAGCCTCCAATAGGGACTGGAAGAGTTGTTATTTCTTCTTAGAGGGCAACGGTTGGATGTGTCATCCAGGGGAGACAGAGCACAAACCCGTCGACACGACTTGGGGCATATTACATCCGTTTGGTATATACCCGTCATATAATATGTGAAAGTTTTTTAATGACCGTTCATTTTATTTAAAACTTTTTAGTGCTTTTAATGATCGTCTTCTTTTTTACAATTCGACGGTGTCCACAAGTTGACCTTGAGGAGTTTAACTTTCTTGAGAAAATTTTTGCCAAGTCTAAGCCGGAGGAGAGGACTTGGGCCAAGCTAGTCAACCTTAATATCATCCATTGGTATTATGACAGTCCTGAACCAACACTAGCAGCCATCAAATATGATGCCCGAATTCTCCAGCGTAAGCCCGTCGCTCTCATTTTGTTTAAACGATTGCGAATATTATCTTAGTATTCAACTTCACCCTTCTACCTTTACAAAGATGGAAGACACCAAGAGGAGGGTAGCGATAAGATTATAGACTGCTAAGAATAAGAAGGCTGGTGCGGATCCCATGGGGGCGAGCTCAAGCAAACAGTCAATCAAAAGGAAGCAGCCGTCCAAAAGGGATCGTGGAAGGTTCCTTTGGAGCCTCTCGTAGGGTAAATGGCTGAGGGTGTAAAGACAGTCACCCTAACAAAGCATGGGGTTGGCAAAGGCTTAATGATTGGTCTGTCTAGTAGCCAAAAGGAGCCACTTGTCCTACTCTACGAAGACTCCAAACATGCCTTAGAGAGGTTCTCATCCATCATAACTGCTGAAGATTATGAGGACTTGGGTAACCATTCGACGAAGGCTATGGGGGAGACAGAACTCTTTAGCATCGCCTGGGTAACTTATCCGTCATCTTCTCGTCTGTCCTTGTTTTTTGTTTGAAATTAATTTATTCCCTTTTTCAGGCCATGGTCATGATGAAAGGGTTGATGGGACGGTGTCTCAATCATGAGACGATGTTAGGCTGCGTACGCGATAAGGCCAAATTGTCGGAGGATGAGCTTATCGAACTAAAGAACTGGAAGGTGACAGTGGAGCAGAAACTTAAACCGACAGAAGAGGCCAGGGGGCTGACGGAGGATCTAAAGAAAGCTCTGGAGGACAAGGAGAAGGAGATCCGTCAGGCTAAGGAAGTCGCAATGCTGGAGTATCGTGACTCCGATGCCCTTTGGTCAGAGCCTGGAGTTTCATATAATGACAGTTTTGACAATGCCCTCCATCAGGTGAAGACCTTGTATCTAGAGCTGGATGTGCCAGCCGTCACCATTAATGTCCCAGAGCAAATGTTCGTCCAACCTGCTCAATCAGAGGATACGAATGAGCTTCTTGGAGAGGATGCCCCCATCAATAATGCCCCTGTTGACCAGACTGTAGTTGAAAGCGAACTCAAAGATGGTCAGGCTAGTCATGCTGAGGAGAAAGAAACCCCTGCTGTAGACTAAAATTATTTATTTTTATCATTGTTTTTAAGAATATTTGGAGAACAATTTATGATTCCTCTGTCATATATTTTTTGGAATTTTGTAGACATCTCCTTTTGAGGGCTTTTATTATTTCTCTGTTTAACTTTACTGCTATTTTGGCTTAATCCATCTATGACAATTTGTTTGATATTTTATTCGTGGAATGTTCACTTATTTTTAATGGGCTTTTAATTAGGTCCATCCTATGGACGTCTACCTCAATGAATATATTATTTATACCCATTTGCCATTGGAATATTTTCTTGTTACTTTGGGACGATCCGTTCACTTTGTGGACTTTGTAATATCTCTAGGAATGATCCGTCCGATATGTGGACTTCAATCCGTCCACTTTTATGGACTTTGTAGATTTTCATCCTCTTAGGATGATCCATCCACCTTGTGGACTATGTAAAAGTTTTCATCCTTTTGGGATGAACCATCTACTTTGTGGACTTTGTAATATTTTCATCCTAGGGATGATTCGTCCAGTATGTGGACTTCAGCCTGTCCACTTTTTTGGACTTTGTAGGTTTCCATCCTTTTAGGATGATCCGTCCACCTTGAGGACTATGTAAAAGTTTTCATCCTTTTGGGATGAACCGTCCACTTTGTGGACTTTGTAATATTTTCATCCTAGGGATGATCCGTCTAGTATGTGGACTTTAGCCCGTCCACTTTTTTGGACTTGTAATTTCATCCACTTGGGATGATCCATCCATCTTGCGGACTTAGTTTGTCCACTTTTTGGACTATAAGAATTTAAGTAGAAAAAACATACTCGTGTCTAGATATTCCTCTTATTAATTAAAAAAAGAAAACATGCGTTTGTAGAAAAGTACCTACCCCCTTGAGCTTAAAATGATACTTGTAGAAAGAACTGTTTAAAGTAAAAACTAATAACTGTAGTAAAACTAAATAAACTGGGAAATTGGGGAACGTCGATGCTCTTCATATTGTCTCTACTGGTAATATTTTCGAAGGTGCTCCGTGTTCCATGGGTGCTCCAGCTTTCGTCCATCGAGAGTCTCGAGGTGGTAGGTGCTCTTCCTCTGCCATGATGCGATCTTATAGGGTCTTTCCCAGTTGGGGTTAAGCTTTTCTTGTGAAGGATCTCTAGCTATGTCCATCACCTTTCGCAGTACAAGATCTCCAATCTAAAAGTCCCTATGCTTGACATTGGAGTTGTAGTGTTTTGCCATGAGATTTTGATATTGCCCCAACCTTTGCTCTGATGTCGCCCGAACTTCGTCCGCTAGGTCGAGCTAAAGGCGCATGGCCTCTTCGTTCTTATCCTTGTTGTAAGTCTCCACCCGATAGCTTGTGAGCCCTATTTCTGCTGGGATGACAGCATCACTTCCGTCTGCTACCCAAAACGGCGTTTCTTTAGTGGGTGTTCTTGCTGTAGTACGATATGCCCATAAAACGCTTGATAGCTCGCCAGGCCAGATAACCTTTGCCCTCTTGAGCCGGATCTTAATGATCTTAAGCAAGGACCGGTTCGTGACTTCAACTCGCCCATTGGCCTGTGGGTGTGCGGGCAATGAGTAGTGATTCTTGATGCCCATCTCCGAACAGAAGTCCCTAAATGCGTTGTTGTCGAATTGCTTTCCATTGTCGGAGACGAGCACTCTTGGTATCCCGTACCTGCAAATGATATTCCTCTACACAAAGCTTCGAATGTTCTTCTTCATGATAGTGGCTAAGGCTTCTGCTTCCACCCACTTAGTGAAGTAGTCAATGCCAACTACCAGAAATTTCAGTTGCCTTACCACTGTCGGGAAAGGGCCCATAATATCTAGTCCCTATTGAGCGAATGGCCAAGGGGTCGTCATGGGGGTCATCTCTTTGGACGGTTACCTGATGAAATTATTGATCTTTTGGCACTTGTCGCAGGTCTTGACATAAGCTTGTGCATCCTTTAACATTGTAGGCCAATACTACCCTGCTCAAATCAACTTATGCGCTAATGACCATGCCTCTGAGTGCTTTCCACAAATACCCTCGTGGACTTCTCTCATCATGTAGTTTGTTTCCTCGTGGCATAAACACCTCAGGTACAGTCAAGAGAATCCTTTTTTGTATAAGACATCTTTGATCAGCACAAATCGTGAGGTTTGGACTTTCAACTTCCTAGCGGCATCTTTCCCATCTAGCAGTGTGCCAGATCTTGGGTATACTGTTAATGGCGTAGTCCAATTTTTCTCGGAATATAATTCCTACACATTTGCTCCATCATCAATAAGTGAGGAGATTTGAACAAACGACAATACCTGTTTGGGAACAAGCATAAATTCTACTAAGATAGCCTTTGCTAGACGGTCGGCACATTCATTTTCTTCCCTTGGGATTTGAATGAATCTAACTTCAAGGCTGCTGATTCAATTCTTCACCTCTTCTAAGTACCTCTTCATCCTTTCATTCTTGCACTCGTAGTCGCCATTAATCTGACTTGTTACCACTTGGGAGTCACAATGTACGACCACGTTTTCAGCACCTTTTGCTTTTGCGAGGTCTAGCCCTACCACCAATGCTTCATACTTGGCCTCATTGTTGGTTGTAGGGAAGTTTAGTCGAATCATGCACTCGATCTTATCCCCCTCCGGGGTTTTGATTACCATACCAGCCTCTCCTGTTTGTTTATTGAAAGATCCATCCGTGTGGATACTCCATTGCCCGACGATCTCTACCCCCTTGCCTTCCACTTGAGTAAATTCGGCGATGAAATCTATCACAGCTTGCTCATTTATTATGGTTTGTGGGCGGTATTATATATCAAACTCACTCAGCTCTACTGCCCATAAAGCCATCTGTCTGGCAGCTTTAGGGCTACTCATCGCTTTTCTTAGGGTCGATCTGTTAAGACTATAATGGTATGCGCTTGGAAGTATGGCTTGAGCTTTCGTGTCGTAGTTTACTAGCATGAAGACCAATTTCTCCATTTGGGGGTACCTCTCTTTTACTCCTCAGAACGCCCGGTTTATAAAGTACATGGGTCTTTGGGATCCACCTTCCTCTCTTACTAAGGTCGTGCTTACCGCCGCTAAGTAGAGGTAGAGTTCTCCTCCTGGTTTAGACGGGCTGAGCAATGGTAGGGATGAAAGGTATTTCTTCAAATCTTCAAATGCCTTCTGGCACTCATTCGTCCACTTAAATGACTTTCTCATAGTGTGGAAGAAAGGTAGACATTTGTCCGTCGCTTTTGAGATGAACTTGTTTAGGGCTGCAATTTTTCCATTCAAGCTTTGCACCTCCTTAACCGTCTATGGTGGTTCTAACTCCATTATGGCCTGTATCTTCTCCGGGTTAGCCTTTATACCCCTTTGGGATACCATGAAGCCCAAAAGTTTTCCCGCCGTCACTCCGAACGCACACTTGTTTGGATTTAGCTTTATGTTATATGTCTGGAGGGTATCGAATGTCTCCCGAAGGTTGCCTAGGTGATCATCCTCATGCAGGCTTTTCACTAACATGTCATCAGCATAAACTTGTACATTCCTCTCGATTTGGTGTGCGAACATTTTGTTCATTAGTCTTTGGTATGTTGCCCCTACGTTCTTGAGCCCCAATGGCATCACCTTGTAGCAAAAGAGCCCTTGGCTGGTGAAAATGAGGTTTTCTCTTGATCAGCCTCTTCCATCTTGATTTGATTGTAGCCCGAAAAGGCATCCATGAAGCTCAAGAGCTGATGTCTTGCCGTCGAGTCTACTAATGTATCTATCCAAGGGAGTGGGTAGCTGTCATTTGTGCACACCCTATTGAGGTTTGTGAAATCAACACACATTCATCACTTCCCATTAGCCTTCTTGACCATGACTACGTTTGCCAACCAGTCAGGGTAGTATACTTCTCGAATGAAACTTGCTTCTAGGAGCTTCTTGACTTCTTCCGCTATCACTTTGTCTCGCTCCTGAGCGAATACTCGCTTTTTTTGCCGGACGGGTGAGGTGCAGGGTTCACATTCAACCTGTGAACTATGATAAAGGAATCAATCCCTGGCATGTCCTCATGACTCCATGCAAACACGTCTTGATTCATCCTAAGGAAAGCTGTGAGGGCTTGACGTATCGGCTGGTTGGCTAACATCCCCATCCTAGTCATCTATTCAGGCTTTGACTCATCAAGGGTTACCTCTTCCAATTCTTCAACCAGCTCCGCTATGATCTGTTGCTCTTCTATACACATAGTCTGCTAGTGAATTTCCATCTCTAACATAGCAACGTAGCATTCGCGTATGGCCACTTGGTTTCCTCACAACTCACCGATCCCATAATTTGCAAGGAACTTAATCATTAGGTGGTATGTTGATGTTGCTGCTTTCCATGAGTTAAGTATAGGTCGTTCGAAGAAAATATTATAAGCGGACGAGCAGTCAACCACAAGGAATGTCACATCCTTCATGATCTACTGAGGATAATCGCCCACCATTACCGAGAGTGTGACCGCGCCTAACGGGAATACCCTTGTTCCTCCAAAACTGACCAGCAGAGTGTTCCTTGGTGTCAACCGTGCTCTGTCAATCCCTATTTGTTGGAACACTGGGTAATATAGGATGTCCGCCGAGCTGCCATTGTCGACCAACACCCAGTGCACATTGTAGTCGCCCACTCGTATGTTGACAACAAGTGCATCGTCATGCAGGTGGTGAAGACATCGTGCATCTACCTCCAAGAACCCGATGATAGGGCACTCTCTCCGTGCTATCTTTGGTACGGAGCTCGTTAGTTGGATGTTCTGGACCATCTTAAGGTAAGTCTTTCGGGCCTTTTTAGACGACCCAGTGGTCGTTATCCTCCCTACAATCATTCTTATGTCTTCGATTGGGGGTTTAGGATGCTCATTATCCCATAGAGTTGGCTGCTCTTGAGGAGGTGAATCCATTCTCTCCTTATTAACGAACTTCTGCAATTTCCTTTGTCTAATGAGGGCCTCAATCTGTTGTTTCAAATCATAACAATCAATCGTGTCATGACCGTGGTCACGGTGGAAGCGGCAATACTTGTCTTTAGGTCGCTTGTTGGGGTCTCCCTTCAGCTTTCAGGGAAAGGTTAGAGTCCCCTTATCCTTGATTTGCATTAGGTCTTGGTCTATTGGGGCAGTTAATGGGGTGAAACTCGTAAATCTTCTTCCTGGGGGCTTAGGGCATCTTTCATCCCGTTAGTCTCTTGTTCTTGGCATCTTTTGCCCTTGGTCCTGCCGTACATCTTCCTATCGTTCCCTTTTCCTAGGTTTTTCCTCTCGGGCCAATAGTGCATCCTTAGCATTCATGTACTTGGTAGCCCTGTAGAGTACTTCCGACATGGTCTTTGGGTCGTTTTTGTATAAAGAGAACAAGAACTTTCCCTTCTGCAAACCATTCGTGAAAGCTGCTACTAGTATCTTGCCATTGGCTTCATCGATCGAAAGTGCTTCCTTATTGAAGCAGGTTATGTAGGATCTCAGTGTCTCGTCTTCTCGCTGTCTGATGCTCATCAAGCATGCCGTGGACTTCTTGTACCTATGTCTCCCAATAAAATGTGCAGTAAACTGAGCGCTTAGTTCCTTGAAAGTGCTGATAGATTTGGCATTGGTCGACTAAACCATATCCTTGCGAGGCCCTTCAGCATTGTAGGGAAGACCCTACACATGATTTCATCTGCTACCCCTTGAAGGTGCATCAAGTTCTTGAAGGTCTCTAGGTGATCTAGAGGGTCCTTGACTCTATCATAACTTTCTATCTACGGCATGCAAAACTTATGTGGTAGGGGAAAGGAATTGACGGGGGTAGTGAACAGAGAGTCGGTTCAGTTGACTAGGTCGTCAAAATCGCTGGACACTCGTCCTTTGAGGGTGTTCATCATGACCTCCATCTGTTCCTTCATCGCTTGCATCTCTACAACAATAGGAGGTGGAGCCGTATCCATGAGGGATGGGAGGCTCACATTTTGTCGTTTAGGTCTGCTCAGGGCATTGCTTCCTTCAGGCCCCTCTCGATCTCTTCACACGACACTGGTACCTTCTTGCACCTTCCTTTGATTAGTTGGTGCTACGTTCTTCTGTCACAGCTGCTCTTCTAGGTCCCGGTTTTGTTTGGTGAGTTGTTCCACAGCTATGGCGAGAGTTTGGAACTGTCTCTCAAGGGCAGTTGTGAGCGGTTCTTCCTTTTGGATGTTGTTGGCAGTTGTCATCAAGTGAGTGAGCACCATGCAACTCTTTTGTTCGGGGAGTGATAATACATGGCTTTACAGCTCGAATTACCGATTCCCACAGACGGCGCCAACTAATAATGCTGGAAAAGTCACCAGTGAGTCACACGATACTTGCACACTCGAAATAACACCTGTGCAACAAAAAGAAAAGACCTCACAGAAAGCACCGGTGTAGTGTAGGCCAAATACCCTCAGAAGGTCAAGTTAGAATTTCTCACAACTCTAGAATGCTAGAGATGGGTTAATTATGCGTACCTTGATTTGTGAGGGTATTGGGGCTTTTATAGTAGTCAAAGATTAATGTCTTTTCCTTGGAGTCGAAGTCCTTTCCTTATAGGAATCCTTTTCAATAGTCCTAAACGTGATAGACAAGTCTTTTCCTTATAGAGAAGATCTTCATTAACGTGCACAACTTTTGGAATCCTCTTTGCCTTGGGATTCTATAGTGAATAAGTGTGCGTCACAAGTATTTCCCATTTAGGGTCTCTGGCTACCACATGGATACTTGATCCATTTATGTTGCGTCCGTCCATGAAGGACCCGTCCATAACAGGTCTTGCACGTGACGAATTTGTCCTTCATCGGCCCACGAATAAGGAACCTTCAGGCCTATTTCATGGAGTTCCATCAGCCTGTATTTTTTCCTCTTCAATTGTCATTCTAGGAAGGCTTGTATGCATATGGGGTGCTTCTCATGGTAGTAGATTGTTGAAGAATTAATTTCTAGATAATGTTTTCAACAACCTCATAAGAGGCCTCAGTCTTGTTTGACAATGTAGAAGCACCACAAAGTTTGTTTAGTTCTTGCACTTAGGTGGTCTTCCCTATATATATTGTTCCCTAGTATTCAAAGTCATCTTGGTTTAAAATGGGAGCATGGGTGGTTGCATTTTCAAGCTCTCCAATGAGTAAAGATAAGCCCAAGCCCAACGTAAATAAGTTAATAGAACTAGCTTTGGAGTATTTTCATACATTTGAGCCATAATAGTTTTGGGAGTGACCTAACTTAGGGTTCATTTGGATACAGTTGAAAATTGAAAACTGAAAAATACTATAACAAAATCATTTTTAAATGTGTGAATACGTGGGACCCATTTTTAATGAAAAAGTTGCTGAAAAGTGAAATTTGTAGGTTCATAAACAGTAAAAGTTAAGCCATGGCTCAATCCATTTGATTTTAGCAAACGTTTACGGTCTTTGTAGTCTTCGTTTGGCACAATTTCTTTTTTCAGATTTTTTGAAAAATAGCTTTAAAAAAAATGATAATAATAAATTGAGCCTAAAAAAATAATAAATAAGAGGTTTAAATAAACTTTAATTTGAAAAAGTGTAGTTTCAAAATGGGATGTCAAATGAATATTCTCACACATTAGTTTCTCACCAGATAAAAAAACAGATGCAATCTTTTACATTTTAAGTCATCTCCATTCTGTCAATTTTAAAGTTAAAATTTTATTTTCTAATAAAATCTCGTCTTTAAATTTATAAAATTTAATTTAAATTATGAAATAAGTCTGTTTTAAATCAAAAAACACTAGTTACAATTGTGACAACTTGTCCTCTTACCCTATTTTATTCATTACAGAAATAATAATAATAATAATAATAATAATAATAATAATATTGGAGTTTGGCCTCGCATAAAATCCCACTGCACAAAACGAACTAGTGGTTGCACTTAGCAACACATAGCCCACACCTTATCCACAGGTGGAGAAGCAAAAAAAAAAAAAAAAAAAAAAAATCAGAGAAGAAAAAGAAGCTCTAATTCTAATCCAAGAACGTGGTCAACATGCATTAGAATGGAGAAAGATGAGTGCTTCAGCTTCTTCGGCTCTCACCACTGCTACCATTGCCACCACTGCCGCCTTTGCTTCTGGTCTCCAACACCGCAGTAAATGCATTTTCACTTGCAAGCCTTTTACTGCGTCCTTTCATTACCACCAACCTTTTTCACTTCGAGGTTTCTACTTTTCACTTCCTCTAATTAATTATCTCCTTCTTCTTTTTCTATTACTACAAACTTTATATGATGACCAGTTACTGTTGTTCAGTTCAGTTGCTGTGGAAGCTGTAAAATGAAATAGAAAGATCGAAATGTTAATCATATATCTGCTGAAGTAAATTTGATAATATTAGAGTTCATTTTTATTTAGATGACTAATTAATATATCTTGGTTTCTTTAATAACTTTACTAGCTAAAAAGACATTCTTATTAATCACTATATTCATTGTGGTTGAATATTCATGATTGGAAATGCTATGTTATTTGTACGTATTCATGCACGCACATTCAGTATATATAAGGATATTAGCGGAACATTCTTTACCAATCTAATTCAAAATTTTGATTCCTTAATGATGAAATAAACTGAGGTTTATATTAGAATAATGGTTCAATAAATTTTTTTCCCTCATCAATTTAAACTTACAGGAAAAGTGATAATTTAGTAGTTTACCACATAATAGGTCTAAACATAGAGAAAGTTAAAGTATTGTTGAGCAAATGGTCTTCTGAAAAAAATTCATATGCTCAAACTCTCCTCATAAAAATTCAATTGTGGAACAAGGGTATTTGGAAAATACTATAGCATATAGTTAAGAGAAGTTAACCCATGTTGCACACAAGCTTGACATGTGTGAATTAATGCCTCTTTTAAATGGAAACCTCACGGTTTCATTTTAGTACAAAATTTAGGAATATAAATGTAGCAACAATGATAGTTTGCCTTTCTTCCTCATCTTAGCTTTAAAATGCTCTTAGTTAAAAAAATTTGAGTTTGATAAGTTAACTTCTTGCACAAATTCAAAAACTTAACTTTGTAAAATGAAAATAAAAAGTGGAGGCCATCCATAATCAATTTCTTAGTTTTATTCTTTTAGAGTATAGTATTTGATGTTATGCCATCATTAAAAAATTATAGCTGCTTCGAAGCCTCTTTTAGTATTAGTAT
Source organism: Quercus variabilis (assembly GCA_030445155.1). NCBI lineage: Eukaryota > Viridiplantae > Streptophyta > Magnoliopsida > Fagales > Fagaceae > Quercus > Quercus variabilis. The sequence goes on along the minus strand of CP129445.1, from coordinate 51,489,218 downwards.
TTAGTTTTATGTGAAGATGCAATAGAAAGATTCTTTAATCAAGGTCAGGAGAGAGGACAGATGAAGACGTTTATGATAAATGAATTCAAAAATTAGCTTTCCTAGCATCTACTCTTAATCTTTCAATTCCTTCTGGTCAACCTGTTTTGCTAGCAACTAGACTGAGATATAAACTGGACTATATTTCTTGCAGTTTCAAATGATTCTAGAAGCACAGAATTGTCTCCTGAGCCTACCATTGAAAAATCAGATGCTGATAAGATTGTTGATGGTATGGACTTCGGTGAGCTCTGTAATGAGTTTGAGTGCATTAGTAGCCCCCTAGTGGAATCTACAGCAAGACAACTTGTTCGCGATATCCTAGAGCTTCGGGAAGGCAATCGTGCCCTTGGAACGTACGCAGTTTCTGTCAGATACAGGGTATTGATGAGCTTTTCGCTTTCTGTTTTATGAAATCATATGTTCATGTTTGTTACTGTACTATTGTCTCATTCTTTTTATTGCGATTGCTTCTCATAAGTGATTCCCTAATTACTTTTTAGATTTGTGGCAGTGGGGGACATGAAACCTTATGTGTCTAAATACTTTTATTGGTGTTTCTTTTATTAATTTGGTTGCAGTGGAGTGAGATTACTATTTTCACAATTGGGTATTTTAACACATTATGTTATGCTACTTGTTGCAGGATCCAGTTAGAAGTTTTGCTGGTCGTGAGAAATACAAGAGACCACTATGGGCAACCAGTGCACTAGACAACCCCACTGTGGTAGGACTTTTATTTTAATTATGTCTATATATTTTTGTTCATTAAACAATGAATATTCTCTCTTATTTAACTCCATTTTCTTTTTGTTGGGTTATAGATTAACTCTGGTTAATTAATTCAATTACTTAAGTTAATTAATTATGTCAAATTACATGCAAATCGTCGAAGCACACATAAATCGCTAAATAAATTAAAATGCAGCGAAAATTAAATTTGATACGGTGATTTGATGACTAATAGAGAAGATCTCTTACAAGGCAAAAACCCTCCACCAGGTGATTTTTAGTTTACCACTCCCAAGAATTACTAATCAAGAATCAAATAGTTATAAGTATAAGGAATCTTACTACTACCCTAGACTATCCTAAAATACCAACATACAGTTGAATTTTTATACCAATCCCCAATTGGACTTGATTTTTTAAAGACTCCTTCCTTTGCATAGATCACAGTACATGACTAACTTTCTAGCAACTGATGTTTGTTGTTGAATACATAGTTCTTCACTTTAATACACGTTGAAGATCTAAAAGCACTTAGTTACAAAACCTTAAGGCACATAAAAACGCAGTAACTTCCCCAAAAGTGTATGAGTTCTCTAATTTGAGCCTCTGAATCTTTGATGACTTTAAAATAAAGCTTCTCTAGGAGTTTAGTGAATGAAACCCTAGCAATCCAAGTCATCATGGGTTGAAAATATGATCTGAGAATTCTAGATCTACTTAGTATGATAGATCAAGAGTGTCGAGCTAATGTCGAGGTCCTTCATTTAATCTCAATAGATACTACTATCGAGATAGTGTCGAGACTAGTGTCGTGATTCACTTTTTCAGCTTTTCTTCACTTGTTTCTTGGTGCAGTCTTCATATCTTCAATAATACCACATGTCTAAGTCCTAAGACATACTTCATGATATTCTAGAAACCACTTAAAACTATCCAACTACAAGTAAAGTGTGTTTTGTCAAAGAATATGCCAACATATGAAAAATGTCCCTAACACTTTCGTTATATGAAACTGAATTCCTATGAGCCAACATTCTCACATTTCATTAAGAATTAGTTTGACTTTTCATGTTTCATAGTTGATATCTTGTGGTATGCAGTGTGAACTGATACTCTCTCTCTCTCTCTCTCTCTCTCTCTCTCTCTCTCTCTCTCTCTCTCTCTCTCTCTCTCTCTCTCTCTCTCTCTCTCAATTGTGCATTCCCATATGTTGGAAGTGGTAAACCAAAAGCCTCTTGATATTTCATAACAATTTGTGTCTTATGTTTTTCATAACTGTTTGTCTTTTGTTTTTTCATAACTATTTGTCTCTATTGTCATTCTATAACATTTGTGTTTTTAAGTCTTCCACATTCTAGAATTTTCTTTTATGAAATAAAAAGTCATGACTATAATGACAACTCTTGTAACTTCATCCTATAAAATGGAATAGATGAATGATGTGAAAGTGTGCGAGAGATGAAGTTGTAGCGAGCTCTCAAGACAGCAGTCTAATCTCTTTGTTTGTAATTTTGACCACTTTGGTTTGGTTTATTTGAAACTAGTTCATTCAATCTGACTTGCATTTTACTTTCAATAGCTTGCCTAGAAAAAATTATGCAGCGTAGGATCTTAACCTTTTAGCTGTGGCATATTTTGGTTAGTTTGACCTTTAATTTATCTTTCTATTTTGTTGTTACAGTCTGTGCAGGAAATGGGGATGCTATCAACCAGTGTCCTGAGCATCAAGTGGACAATTAAAGGGAAGCCTAAATCTTTTCTTGCTGGTATAGGAGGAGATTTGATAATTAGAGTTAATTCTCAATTCACTCTCAACCAAATTAGTGGCCAAGTGATTGAGCATGAGGAGTTCTGGGATTTATCATCTTCATCTGCTATTGCTCAAGCATTCTTCTGGACATCAAGACGTCTTTTTGCTACAAATGAGGTTGGAAAAGATTTGGCTGACGTTGTTAAGCACTTAACAAGCCGTTTCTCAACTGAGAAAGAAAACTTGGAGATATATCCAGACCCCTCAGGCGATCCAACAAAGGTGAGTTCTTTTAGTATCTTGCTCACCAATATGTATAATTAATTTATAGAAATTCATGCAACTATATGAATGTTAGGAACTCTGCTTAATATGCATGCAGTAATTTTAGCATGATAAAGTTCAGAAAAATTATGGGCTGCGCTCAGCTCAGATTCTTTTGGGAAAAACTACAAAGCAACTGAAGAATATCATTCCAAAGCGTAGGAATTTCTAGAATTGACATGCTTATATATCCCAACAAATTAATGAAAATTATCAACTGGATTTGATAGTTGAGCTGCAACAAATAATGCTTATCACCCCTGGAAACTTTATTCAAAAAGATAATGAATCTCTAATTGTTCAATCTGCCCATATCTAAAGAAGTTAAGGGGTTTGATTTAAATGAATGCAATAAACATGGTTTTACTTTTACAAACTTTTTCCCTACTGGGGAAACCTGCTCTCTGCGATACTTCTTAATTTTCAATGTTACACAAGAAATCATTTTAGTCCATTTGCAATAAGTCAGATTAATTGTTTCAAGGGGTATTGGGTTTTTGCCCTTATTTTGTAAAAAAATCTAGCACAATATCTCTATTTTGAAACTATTTAAATCCGTGTTCCTGTTTTAGTACTCGATTTTAAAAAAATCGAGTTATAAGTAGAACTCGACATTAGCAATATCGAATTCTATGCATATTTTGTCACTTAGTTTTAAAAAAAATTTCAAGTGAAACTCGACTTTGCTAAAGTCGAGTTTCAATTAAAAATTTACATATAACTCGATTTTGAAGATATCGAGTTTTACACCGAACCTGATTTTGCTAAAATTGAGTTTCTAAAATAGAAACATGGATCTAAATAGTTTCAAAATAAGGACATATCGCTGCAAAATAAGGACCAAAGACCAATATCCCCATTGTTTCAAATACTCAAACCTATTATTTACTTAGGGATGGGACAGATGAAACATTAATTAATGGAACAGCTTTTTGTTTCCTGTATCTCAGTTCTCTCAAAAATTGGTAACCTTGTTCTGAATCTTCCAACATGTGTCATTTTATGTTATTAGGAAAGGATTAGAGTTTCAATTTTGGAAGCTGGTTTATGTTCACATCACATTGTCATTTAGATAAACTGAATGGTATATATTCAATTGTCATGGTATATTCAATTGATTTCATGGTTTCTACATGGATATGGGATGTAAGTTACTAAGGATCTGGATTATGAAATTAGCATCTTCTAAATATTTCAAGACTTCATTTATTGTAACTAATTGATATGACACTAAAAGATATATTTAGTCAGCAATATTTACAATGGTTTATTATAAAAGATATATTTATATCTTTAAAAAGAAGATCCAAATAGTACTCTTAAGAGTCCAGACTAATCAAACTTATGGAGGCTCAAGTTAATACAAGTAGGATGTTTCAATGTTGACTCTTATAAAGAAAATAATTTTTGAATGACTTGAAACTCAGAAACTCTCTTATTAGAGAAACATTCATCTCCCAGAAAACCCTTTCCGTATGCAATTGTCAAAAAGAAAATTCTAAGGGAAACTTTTTTTCATGCGTGTATCCGGTTCTCCGATTGATGTTCATGGACAGGATATATTACTAATATTGCTTCCGCAACATACAGGATATAGGGTTCTATTTTTTGGTTTTTTTAGTTTCTTTCACTGTTTTTCCAAAACTTGCAGTCAATGAAGCCCCATATATAGGTTGCTTGAAAGTATTCTCCTTACCATTACCCTAGGTGCTTTATGGGGCTTTGTGCTACAAGCTTATGTAGAGCATTAGTATCTGGTATTGTATATGGGATAATATGCTATATTTTAGCATCAAAGTACAAAAATACCCTATTACCCAGTTTTGTAATTGTAAAAAAATTTACAATTATATTACAGTATCATCGTAAATTTATGATGGTATTGTAACTGACTTGCAAAAATAAATATTATTTTTTATTCACTCAAAGCAAAAGCATCTAACTCTTTCCCTCTCTCTGACTTACTTCCTTGTCATCTCATCTCAGCCTCCCACCCTCACTCTCTTCCCACCCTCTATGTCTCAGTCTCTCTATCCTTCCTCATTCTCAGATCGGAACTTAGTTTTTTTTTTTTTTTTTTGTGGAGAACCAAATAGTCCTCACTCTCAGATCGGCATGGAGCCTAAATCGGCGTGGATCGTGAGATATCTCTAGTGAGTGAAATGGAAAACAAATTGGTGATGGTTTGTTGGGTTTTGGTGGCAATGGCAACTCTGATCACGGCAAAGATCGGCGTGGATTGATCATGTACATTAAGGGGACATTTATAGAGTGTATTCGCATTCAAGAGATGATGGTATCTTATAAGATGGTATTTTGTTCACAGGTCCTAGAAAAAGTATCTCATACCCCTTCTTATATAGATTCAGTTCAAGTTTGATACAGACACCGGATATAATCATACCCTGAGGCAAATGTCTATAGGGCCCTAGACATTTTTGCAAATTGATGCATAATGATAGTTAATTGTGCTTGTTCTGCGATGCTTTACGTATTACACGTACCATGATTGTGTTTTCTTTACTTCTTCACTTTTTAAAGTTACATTACATGTTTAAAATCCAGAAAGTATGAGGAAAATTTTGCATTAATTTTTGAATTTTTAGTATTAGCTAAAATAGTTCAATTGGGATTGCAGCAAATATGAAAATGGTTGTTTTCTTTCATCATCAATTGACTTATTCCATTATTTAGAAAAAAGAAAAAAAACAAAACAAAAGGACTGAATTTTTTTTTTTTTTTTAATTTGCTTTGCTTCAGTTCTTTCAAAGGGACGACAGCTTCCAAAGAGATGCATACCAAATTGCACTACTTCTAGCAGTCTTCTATTTTGTTGTACAGTTTTTGAGGACCACCTTGTAATACCTACTTCGGCTACAATCTACTTTTGTAATTGTGGCTCTAAGTATAATTATTTGAACAGTATATTGTTGTATAAATTAATCTAGTATCATAAATCACATTTTAGCTGTTTTGGGAATGAACTTGATTCTCCCAGCTACATTGTACTTCATTTAGCTATTCTATAGCAGTCATAAAGATGTCTGAGAAAATTTGCACATCGGAGGAAGAAAGAGAATATTTACATGGAAGTTATTAAAAATAGAGTTAGCCCGAGCATAGTTAAAACTTAAAACTTAAAATCAAGCAAGAGACTTTTTTATCCGCTAAACCAACTGATACCAAAAAATGGTTTTCTAACTTTATTCATTTCCATTTCCAGAGTCAAATCATGCATTCAAAACCACAGACATCCCATACCATTCAAGTAAACACCATATTCTTTTTATTATCTCAGTTGCAAAGAATGTAGTCACCACCCCACCCCCCAACAATCACAAAATGAGGGGAAAAAAAAAAAAAAAAAATCTTCTAGAGAAGTTATGGGTTTGACCCCTCATGAGTAAGGTAAAGTTAATTGGACTATTGTTTATTCTACAGTTTGGGGGGAGGGTGTTCAATAAAACATGACTAATTTGAAGCACGCATTTTCATTCAATAAATTATAGTACAAGAAAATTAATGAACCCTATGCCTCTTGCAGCAACTATTTAATTGATAAAGCTGAGCAGCGTAGCAATCACTAACAACAAAAATGTTAATTTTCTCCCAATAATCAGAGTGGAAGCTGATGAAAGATTGTGGGCGCCAACGGAATACGCCACTCCAGAGCTATCCTTCACCTTAATGCTTGAAGAGCCTAAAAGTTAAAACAACCATACATGAGAATGGCCATATATTTCTTGCTATAGAATCAAACCGCCAAGTGCACATGCCATGACACATTCAATGATGTGTATGAACCAACGGGTATTTCCATTTTTATGATGAAATTAGTGACAGATTATTATATTTTAAATTTTTATTACTCAATTAGGAGAGAAATTCAAGGTAATTAATGTGATAATTGGGGAATCCAAATTAATGTGATAATTGGGGAATCCATTATTATGCTTAAATTCCAATTAAATTGGATTTCATTTTTATGGATTCTCATCGACTAGTCTGAGCGAGACACTTATTTATTTTGTCTAAAATACTTCCCTAATAAATATATTCTACTTAAACAATCAGTGACATTTCGAGGATTCAGCATTAAAAAAAAAAAAATTAAAAAAATAGGGTGAAACATTTGTGCAGGAAAATAATATAACACAAAAGAATTTGGGAGAAACTCAAACAAAATCAAAACACAAAAATTCGAATAAGTCACTACATAGTACTCACAATTGTATTCAGTCCATCCAATCGTCTGTTGTTCAAGATCATACAAAACTAGCTTATTTGAAAGCACCAAATCTGCAATTGGAAAAAACTGGAGAAGTCAATGGCTAAAAAATTAACAACCCAGCATATGCCATTTTAATTTCCATTTTATGATTTTTTTTTTTTTTTTTTTAGTAAAACCAACAAACTTTCCATTTTATGATTAATTAAATGAAAAACAACATTAATCAGGTAATCTATCCATGACGCTCTATAGAATAAATTTAAGTGTTTTTAAAGAGTGGATATTGAGGTTTGTGCAGAACCACAGCTGATTCCAAACTAAGAGAAGCATTTGTTGAGTTGATAAAATATAGTGGAATCAGAAAAGATTCTCATCTGCTGTGGAGCTTATCTCATAATTATTATATATAATGAAGTTTCAAAGACATTTTGGTTCTTCAGTTATTTTATAGAAGCAGGTTTTTATATAGATAACTCATGCAGAGATCTAAAGCATCATAGTGCACATCTTATGTTATCTTGGCATCAACACAAATTCAATAGGAATAGACATGCCCAAAAAGACCTACAAATGCATAAAACGTAATCTGAGATTGACTTGACATGTTGCATATTCTAGTGTCAGCTACAAAAGTTGAATTCATATTTAAATGGAATTATAGACAGCACCTCCTAGAAGAGTTATGTCCTTCCCATCTTTTGTTTGATCCCCACCATTCTGCCAACCAAAGCACCACACATTATCCTGCAAAAATTTCATAGATAAAAATTAAAAAAATAAAATAAAATAAAATAAAATAGTAAAGAGCCATGGAGAAGAATTAGACCAATAATATGTCAATAGTGTTTTCAGTGAAAAAAATAATAATAATAAATATAAGAGAGAAAATTCCCACTTTAACCATATGCATAATTGGTAGCAGTGCTCCAGATTAAATTTTTTTTTTTATTTATTTTTTTTTTTTTAATTTGATATAACTTCATCTATCTACTCCCAACTGGCAGGTATCAAAAGGAAAAATAAATCCAGTTACAGCATTGACTATCCATGAAAGTAATATCAGATTATCACAATGAAGAAGATTACCAAGAGCAACTAAAATGTCTTAGAACAAAATAGCAACTCCTTTCTTCATAACAGGAAATTTATTGAGAAAAACACAGGACAAAGTACAAGGAGAGATGTACACAGGATCCTTCAAATGATTACACAACATAGCAAGTCACACTGATCTTTATTTGATCAATTTAAAGCTATGTGCATGCTAAAATGGTGTACAGATAGAGATTTGTTATAAATATATATAGCCAAAAAAATACTTTGATTTTGAAAACCTTGAAAGTTGACTGCAAATAGCATATCAGGATTGGATTTTATAGGTCTTAATTATTCAACCAAGTAACAAAAATATTGGAGTGAGTTACAAAATTTTCTTCCACTAAATGATTACAAAATAACAATTCAAATTTTTTTATTTGGGACTGATCTTGGAATTTATGTAAAAGTACATTTTGGGCAATGATTACAACATCTGTTTAATCATCAGCAACTTTTGAGCTTAATAAAGATGTAAAATCACTAGATTTACCAATGAACATAGTGAGTAATAGATAATGAAATTAAGATGAAATATCTACATGATAGAATCACAAAGTTCAGGCCACACAATTTGCACACAAGATTAATGATCATATATATGAAATACCATTTGAAAGACATTGAATACAAGCATTAATTTCAATAATATCAAGGATAAACATGATCATATATGATAAAGTGTTTGATGGGAAATGGAATGCGAGCACAATTTCAATATCTGGAGGAATATTGAAGAACAAAAACTGTGAAAAAAAACTGTCACCAGATTATGAAATGACACCTGACATGTAAGGATTTTAAATAAAATTCTGGAACTCACATTATTACTTACTGAAATCTGGAACAGATACTCATGAGGATAAACTGTTAAAGAAAGGGAACCCTCAAAATAAAACTTGACAGTTGGAAATCCATCATCAACACTGCAGGAGAAATACGTGATATTAGAAAATAAAATAGGTCTTTTCAAATGCCTCGGTGAATCAATCTAGAAAGACATTTGTGGAGCTGATAAAACAAATCCTCTGTTCAATAATAAAATTCTTTTAGCTTGAAATCTGCATGAACTACCAAGATCAATCATAACGTTACATGAAAGATGATTCATAAACTGCTGCTTTTTCTTTTATAGTAGATAGATACTTCGTACAGATGCAACAACAAAAAACAGTTAAAGAAAAAAGAATGAATGATTAATGCCATTATCAAAGTTTAGAAATCAATTGTTATTAACCAATGAGGAGATTCGGGAGAAGTCAGGAAAATAATAGCTTGACATTCTAAACATGCCATAAGTACTAGTTAAAAAGTAATATAAAAAAATAAAAAGAGTCAGAGAATTATCCTTCTGTCTACAACTTTGGCAGGGCCCAGACCCCAGACCCCATATCAAGCCCTATAGATCCCCCTTACCACTGCACACAATGCTATCACAGCTTTCTCCAATCTTTTATAGTTTATAATTATTAAATAGTCCTTACAAACTTGTCCTCCAATTCTGATTGCAAGGAAAATCATCTCAAATTTTCAGTGAGTGCGATATCAACCCATACTAACTTCTGTGAATTCTTTGTTAACTGTGCCAGTTTTTGCAAATCCTTTATTATAATAAAATTAAATAAATGTTGATGCAATACTATCTCTTTTTTCTACTATTTTCAATGAATTGGATAAAAGGATGGTGATCTAAATAATAATGACTTCTGAGTTTACAGAATTTTCCTTCACAAAATTGCTTCCATGCTCAAGTGCACCATCCTAGTAGTAGTGGTATTAAAGATCAGAAAATGTTACTACAAATTGAGACATATATCATTTATATTTTTACTGCATATTATTATTTTGAGTACATGTTTTGTCTGGATTTATATTATGAGGTCTATTATGTCAGATTAATCACATCTATACAGTGTAAATGCAGTGCAGCCTGATCAATTATAATCCAATAAATTTATTATTGTATGACATTTAATAAGGAAATCAGTACTTTCAAACCCTATACTACCAGAAGGGGAGAAAAAGATCAATCTGTCATTCTGAAAATAGAAACTACAGGGGAGCATTCAGTTGATGCCTTACTTTCCACTGTTGTACTGGAAACAAGAAAACTGCTGTTCAACAGTACGCAATTTCAGGCCAGGCTGCTGAGCCAGGATCTAAATCCAAAACAAAAATGAAAATAAAAGGTAAGAATAAATATGTAAGTACCTAAAAGAAACCCTCAAATTATTGCGAGTTAGGGACTATCATTTACCTTAGACATTAGTTCTCCGTAAACGACCTGTGGAAGATAAGCCAATGTTGTACCACTGTCAATTATGGTTCCTTTCCGAAATCCATTGTCAAATACATCTGAAGGAAGTGATAGATTATCACCGCCCACCTCAATTTCCTTCAATACAACATTGTAATGTGCCCTAAGGTCATAGATAAAAGTACAATTATGACAAAATTCAAAAACAAACACCTGAACTGGATAAGGAAAGAAGACTAAAAGCCTTAAATAAGAATTTAAAGAAAGCATGAAATTCCAAAAAGAAACACAATAAACATCCAACAGATTCTTTAAATAATTCAAAAATCTTACTAAGCCCCTAATTCTTAGGTTCCTACGCACTTATACTAAGAAATTGATGTAAAACACTATATTTGACTGTAATATATAGTGAACAGTTCTAAGTAAATGTTCTCGTTTACTTCACACATCAAGCACAATTGTTGCCCTTCCATATAAAAATTGGTCCATGACTTGCACTTAGAATCATTGCTTCTAATCTTAATTTCGTTATATCTCTTCCTGAAAGATCAAGCTTTATCTCTAGCTAGAAATCTTATAAATTGTTATAGATATCACCTTTCTACACATCCATAAATACAATATGTGCCTTACTTATAAGGTGTTAAACACCCCAAGATTAATAAAAATAGGAGTGCTTCACACACACAAACACACAAAAAAAAAAAAAAAAAAAAACCCAATTAATGCAGAAATCCCTTTATATATATATATATATATATGACAAAACTTAGATACAGTACCTTAGATGCTATTCCTTAGGTTTCTCTCTTAAATTTCAGTCATGTTGCTTTTTTCTCATAAAATAGAAGAGTATTTTTAGTTAAATAGCCACATGACTGAATTTTAAGAAAGGTAAGGAACAGCACCTAAGTACTATACCTAAGTGTTATTCCTAAGTTTTGCCCATATATATAGACTGGGGGCAAACTAGAGACCACCATAATCATACTTGTAAATTATGATGATCAATAAAATCTAAAACTCATAGCAGCATAACCCACTAAACACCAAAAAAATTTAAAACCATATTCCACAACTTTGTAGCTACTAGGCAATGAAGCAAAAGGTGATCCAGAGACTCCCCAAAAATATTTGCACATATAACACCATTCTATCACAATAATGTCTTCTCCGCAAATTATCAATAGTAAGAATCTTACCCAAGAGCGACAGTCCATGAAAAAAGTGCAACTCTAGGTGAAACCTTCAATCTCCGAATAATTTTCCATGGAGAAGGTACATCTATATTAGACACCAAAAAACTATAATAGTATAATACCCTCCCGCTTCAAAACCCCTCCCTTTAGCCGCGGCTTCCAATAGATCTTATCTTCCCCATTCACTCTAACTGGAATGGAATAAATCAAATCCATAAAAACTGACAATGATTCTAACACCCACTGCAGAAAAACCTTATTGCTTGGAGGCCACTTCTCCCTATCAACTATTGTGTGTGAGATAACCAAATACCCTGTCCACTGTCTGACACCTACTTGGGCACTTACAAAAGGATCCTCCCTTAAATATTGTGAGGTGAAAACCTACCCAAATACTCCCAACCCTCATCATAGAATTGAGATGGAATATTTCTCACACCAATTAAGTCTCACACATTATTTTGGATTGCTCAAGCTAGACATCTAATGATTGTTAAAAAGTGTCTTCAATCAGCTATTAAGATACTCCCATGGTAGACAATTTCCCAAGGACTAGAAGGACATTCACCTCAGCCGGGAAATCATACCCTAGCCATCCAGATCCGAGAGATTGCCAGGAGAACAGAATCAAGTTAAAATTACCTACAGTACATGATTCCTATGGCCTTGACAAAGGATGAGGTCCAAAGGCTCGTAAGCAGTGCCCAACCACTTCCGTAAGTTCATGTCCCTCTTTATGTTCCACTGAAACTGCCACCAATCCCTACTTTCCTTGGTTTTTCCAAACAAACAACCACCTAGTTCAATACTACAATTTCTCTTCTCAATGCAACGTGGAAACTTCCAAATAGCCCTTTCACCACACAGCTTCTAAAGACAAACAATTTAAACAAAGATTGCTTTGTTGTAATGTTCTCTCAACCAAAATGCAATCTACATGACCTCTCATCATACCCGCACACAATTTTAGCATGAATAGCAACTGTGAAAATTAAGTCCCACAATGTTCATTATGGAGCCAAATGCAATTGATAGTACTTCCTTAAGGAAAGGGATTCCTTCTAGTCTAAGGGTAACAAAGACAGCAAAATGCCTTCTAATTTAAAACCAATTACCTAGAGTAAGTCTATGCAAGATTTGTCCATAATCATTCGGTTGTTTCAGGTTGTCCAATATTAGAATAATACTGAGGTGAAAAAAATGCTTTCCATAATATATTCCTTCAGAACCCCTAAAATGGAGAAGTAAGGGGCAAGAATAAATATAGGAAACCACCTACTAAATATCAGACAAATAAAAATAGACTGTATATAAGAAGACACCTCATGGTGGACAATCTTGTAAGGACCTGGACTTCATTCAGATACAAAGCCTAATACACCTCTAACCTTTTGCAGACTTTAATTCACATCATTTTTGGCACTAGCATTAAATCATAGCAAAAGAAGAATGATCTATATCCTGAATGTGTGTCAAAAGAAAAGTTAAGAGGGAAATCAAAAATTCAAAATAGAAAAGGCAAACCTGAACTCCAAACTCAGTGACATTATCATACAAAGAAATGCTGATTAAGTCTAATAAAATAATAATCATAAAGTACCAACAGCCTATGAATCACAGTGACCATAAATATCAGACAAATAAATAAATGAAATATTGCACATACTGATTAGGTACCAACGGAGTTGTGTTCACTTTTGGCTTCACCACTTCCCCAATGGCAAAGATTCCACCTCCATTTACATTATCCAAGCAATGTGCAAATATTTTTTTCACCTTTCCTGCTGAAGCTAGTTGTGAAAGCATAGATGAATTCGCTTGTCCAAAACCAAGTATGCCATCAAGTGCTTCTGAAGATGTGCCAAGCTCCCCTGATTGTTTAGCTCCACACCTATTGCACAGGAGGCAAGATTATAATATCTATAGACAGCACTGCACAGTTGGATAGTGCTAAATTAAGAAATCATATTAGACAAAAATAAAATTCCTCAGTAGAACTCTTGAATTGAAACTTGTATAAACATGTAAATATATTTATGAGAGAACTAAAAACAAGTTAAAAGGAAAAAGACGTGAAAAATCAAAAGGTATTAATTATAAGGTACTTATCGGTGCATGATCTTTAAATTGCCAAAGAAATACAACCCACCCGAATATTATACTCCCATTTCCTGGTGCTGTCTGAAGGTTTCCAGTCACTCGATCAAATTGTACATTATCATTCACAAAGTAACCAGAAGTTGAGCTTCCATCTCCATAAACAACTTCATATTGGCAAAGCACGTCAGGCTTACAACCAGTAAGTTGACCATTGTATGTGGAAGTGCAAAAAGCTTGATTACAAGCAACCAAACTTGAAGTTGAGGAACTCTTTGGATCATATAGTGTCAAGTCTAACTGTAATAGGAATAATTGTAATAATAATGTTTCTTCAACAGATGGTCAAAACATAATTTGGGAAACATGATATAACAGTGTACCATGATAATGGTTCCAATTGAGAAACAGAGAAATTCAATTTAAATGAAAAATTAGAAGCACATACACCAAGACCGCTTTTCTTTGGACAGCTCTTGCAGCCAACACAATTCACCCATAGAATGTCACTTCCTGTGTCAACTTGCACATAATAGTCTTTTGGAGGGGATCCAAGCCCAAGTTTGGCAAAGTACAGCCTACAATAATCAAGTAAACCATATAAGCATCCAAAAGACAAAATGATGAATACGTCTTTTTATTCGTTTCCTGCTAGGCGATATTATATGTCTGCGTTGTGCTAGTAAAATATTGTGACAGAACACACAGAAATTACATTTTAAAATTTTAAAAAAGAGTCTAGTATTTTAATATTAGAAACCAAAAATTTTCAATCAGTTAGGCCTTAAGCAACTACACAGATCAACCATGCCAAATTGTCTATTTCTCTCTGCACCACCAATACAGCAGCAAACAAAAGATTTCTTTTATAATCATTCTTTCAAATTATTTAGGTAGGAGATAAAGGAAAAAATAAACTGAGTTATAGATGGTACTAAAAAGAAAAAGAATGTATTGACTATTACAGTCAAAAAATAAAAATTATAAAAGAACCAGTGCATAGACAAAGGACCAGATGCTACCAACTTTCGTAAGTAAAAAAAAAAAAAAAAAAAAAGAAAGAACTAGCTTTACTCTTAACTAACAATAAAAATTTACAATTGATGCTTTAAGAAAATACCAATTCCAGTTGAAAACCAATAAATCTAGAGAACAAAAATTAACCAGAAAACAAATAACTAAGAAGAGAGAGATAGAGATTGGATCTCAAAACCAATAGCCTTATCTATCATTATAACATCTTAATTAAAAAGGAAAAAAGTACATAATTACCCCCACCAAGACGCCAATTACAACAGGAATTGGCATTAAAGGAAAGAAGAAACAAAGCCCAAATTTGTATATATGCAATTGAATTGTTCACACATTAACCGATCTGCATACAAATTAAACCAACACTATCATCAAAAATGAAACAACCAAAAAAAAACCAACAAAGCTCCAAGAAACGCCAATCCCAGCTAAATTACCAACACAGAACAAAACAGAAAGAAACAAAGTAAACCCAGAATTCATATAGAAAGAAAAATAAATAAATAAATAAAAGACTTGAAAAATGGAAAAGAAAGAGAAAAACTAACCCAGTTTCAGAAGGTTGACCATTACCACCCAATTCAAGATCGATATCAAAGAGAAACCTTCGATGGCGGCGTACATCATGGGCTTTCAATGCACTCAAGTTTCTTTCTCTGCCTTTGAACTTGTGTTGCACAGGGAACACTATGTTGCCACTCACATTCACAAGCAAAGAATCACCCAAAAACAACAACAAGACCAACCAACTGAGATCCATTAAATTTCACACCTTTACACTATTTAACCAAAACCCAATTCGGATTGAAATGAATGAAACACAAACTTGGCCTCCCCAGAAAAATTAATAACCCAAAATGAAAGAAAGTTAAGGTCGGTGAGGGAGGCAAAGAAGAAACAGAAATTGGTAACAGATATATATAAGAAAATTGTAACAGAAAGAACAGAATTTGACACGTCTATTTATTGGTGTGTGTGATAGAGTTAGAGACAATACATAGGAGGAAATAACGTTTGCTTTGTTTTAGGTGTTTGCAAGTGTTTTTGTTGGTGTTGGTTCTTTGGTTTTTCTGTTTTGGTGTTAAATTGGTTTTTTCTGGTTTTCGACTTTTCGTTTTTCTCTCTGTACTCTGTACACAGATAATATATATATATATATATATATATATTTGGATGGGGATGAGTCCCTTTCTTCCCATTTCTCTCTTTAGTTTCTTTCACCTTTCACGTCTCTCTCTTTCCAAGTCTTTTTTTTTTATTTTTTTTTCCTTCTTTTCTTTTCTTTTTTGTTGGCTCCTTTTATCAATCTGTTTTTTGTTTTCTGGAAAATTATTAGTAACTTCAACCAAAAGCGTAAATGAACTAGACGGTTTATAAAAGGCTCAGGTTAGCTTGTGAAAAAATTTAGTTTATGTTACCATTGTTTAACAAACAACCCAATCTCAAGTCTAAGCTTAAACTCTTTCTCAAAAAATAAAAAATAGAGTATAAGTTTAAATATGACTAAAAAACAGGTTAAGCTCAAACATAACGCGTTTACAAACAACTTTGTGAAAATGAGGTTCAATATAACTATATATTAATAGGAAAAAGTTAATCAATACCCTAAAGTCATTAATTTAATAAATAGTTTTAAAGACTTCTTATAGGAAAATAAAAAATAAAACTACTTTTTTTATTCTTTTTTTTTTTTTATATGAAAGTGGTACGAAAACTTTCTTAACAAGTCCAACTTAAACTCAAACTTATTATTATCATTTTTTTAAACAAAATTATTTTTGTTTAATGCAAACTTAATAAGGAGTGAAACTCTATCTCTCTAACAAATCTAATTTAAACTTAAACTCAAACTCAAACGTTAATAATTTATCTCCAAATTTACAAAGTTAATCATGAATACTATAAAAGTAATGTAAACCCTAATTTTTTTTAAGCCGAGTAGAGGTATAAGCTCTTCGTGTATTATTTTGTTCTCCTCTACTTTATTTATATATATATATATATATATAATTACGGTTTTTCATGTATTTTTTAAAAAGTAATTTTCCTACATGAACCACCAAACTCTCTTTAGTTATTTTTTACAAGATAAAAAAAGTATGCAATAATTGAAATTATTGTTTTGAATGTAACTCGTCTTTCTCTTATATTTCTCTATTATTTAGTTATATATATATATATATATATATTTTTTTTTTTTTCAATAATTTTTAAGCAGTGAATCATCTAATTCTTTAATATTTTTTTGATCTTTTAGATGTTTTAATATTTAAATTTTTGAGTTTTTTTTTTTTTTTTGGCAATATTTGAAACTTTCTAACAAATTTTTTATAAGCCATTGCATGTTCAAGTAATGGCTTCTTCATCAAATTGTAACACAAATTGAAGTTATACAAGAGCAAATTATGCAATGATGTAGTTTCTTAATCAATTTAAGATTTTATAAAATTATTTAAGTCTATCTCACAAATAAGTAGGTTTCCATGCATAACATGAGTTAACGACTAGTATACTCTATAATAAAATATTTGAAATTCAATTTCCGTCTATACCAAAAATTGATTGATGTCTTGATCTCATAATAAAAAAATTTATCAAGAGCGGAAATCATAGGATATGAAACTCTCAAAAAAAAAAAAAAAAAATACCCAATCCGATAGAACTATCCTAATTTTTTGAGTGATAAAACTAACATAATTTAACCATTGAAAAAAATGTCGCACAAAGAGAATTAGCTTCACGAATAAATTATTTTTTTTTTGTAGAGGAACAAGGAAGAATGTGTGTTGCGTTGCGTGGACTTCAGGATACGCAGGACTGACAGAGTTACAGTTATTGGTTAATCTCCTTGTATTGTTGCCGTCTCAGAAAACCAAATCATGTAGACATGTTCTTCTCTGACTGATCCCATGAAAAAATAAATAAATAAAAAATACAAACGAAAAAGGAAATTGAAAGTGTTCATAATTCCTTAAATCCTCTTCACAAGAATTTTGAAGGTTGTATTTGTCAAAATAAAAAATTTCTGATATGTTAAAGTAGTGACAGAGCTACTCTTGGACAGGGGAGCAATGGCCCCCCTAATTTTTATATAAAAAAAATTATTTGTATATATATAAGTAATAATTTGAGTAATTTTGTTTTATAAAATTACATTTTTCCCCCTTAATAATATTATTAATTCTTTTGAAAGTAATGTTATAGTCATTAACTTTTTTACAATATTTTTACAAACTGTTAAAGTAGCAAATTTTTATTGATTTGCATGTAGGCTTACTAGTTACATCACTTTTTACATAACAATAACCACTAACCACTTCAACAATTTATAAAAACAATTATAACTCTAATATTTTCCTATTTTTAAAGGCTATAAAAAATTTATAGATCTAAAATTTAAGACAAAATATATAAACCCTTAAAAATTAGCCCAGCGATAAAAATTATCAATAACAAAAAAAAGGCCCAATCAACCAATTTTACTTAAAAAAAAAAATTAACAAACTAATTTTGATGTTACCCAACTTTACACATCAAAGACACTGGAAAAAAAAAATAAAAATAAAAATAAAAAAACCTATGACTAATCAACCGATCCAAAGGCTAGAGCCACAATACGCCGTCAGCCGCAAAACTACCTCCTAATTTCAAATCTTGACTCCGTTCTTGAGTTAAACTAATTTTGGATATACTATATGTATTTTATCTTCTTTTAATTCTAACTATAGAGGGCCGGCCACTGCCTGGCTGAGAGCTACCCATATATATATATATATATATATATCTTAGAAAATATTGACATAATTATTTGAAAATATTGCACATCCATATTGACTTTGAATCAGACCCTTTTTTTATGTTATTTTTGGCGCAGGAGGAATTTGACTCAAACACCTAAACAACTTGAAAGAAAGATTATAAATATAACCAAGTCACAATGTATTTCTTTTCTTTTTTGTTTAGAAGAATACCATAGATATCTAAATTATCTACTCTCATTTCTACATACTATGGTTCATGAGTTTCTTTACTGAAAATGAATTTACTAATATTTTATTATAGATTTCAATATAATAAAAAATAAATGAATGGTGAGAGAGTCGACGAGGCTTGTGATATTTATTCGTTAGATTTTTATTTTATTTTATTTTATTTTATTTTATTTTTTGAGAATCTTATTCGTTAGATAGATGTTAATTAATAATAATGTTTAGTGTGAATAACAAGTATGATTTTAAGCCTAGGCTAGCTAGCATGTTCAGTAAACTCCAAAAGACTATACTCATGACTAGTTTAAAATATTTGATCCCCACCGCATACCCTTAATGCGATGGTCACTCCACAAATATAAGTGCTTGTGAGCTATGAAGGGCAAGGGCTGAGGTTTAAGTCTTCAAGAGAAAGTTTCACACGTATACACTTAAATTAAATTAGAGTAGAATTTCTATCTTATATATATATATATATATATTTGATCCCATTCTAATTTAATTTTATCTTTAAAATAAATCAAATTCTCTTAACCCTTAAGCAATTTATTCTTCCCTACTTTGATTCAATGTTATGAATACCATTTCGGTGGCCGTTTCGGTTTGTCTATTAGAACGGAATATTTTGGTAGCGGCCGATTTCGGGTACCGTTTCGGGATTTACCATTATATATATATATATATATATATAGTAATTAATAAAAAAATATTTATTATTCATTTCTATTATTAAGCCAAATGTTATAAATTAATGAATTTAATATAGTTTTTTAAAAGAAAATCATAATAATAAAGTTGTGGGGTCTAAAAGTCTGGTAGCATCGGCTCATTTCACACCCGGCCCAAGACCCATGCCGAGGATGGAGAATTGCCCGAGGATGTTGTGTTGAGGCCTAGGCTGTAAGGGCCTCTCCGAGGATGACCCTGTCCTCGGCGAACCGAGAACAACACAAAGTGGGGGAACGAGCCCAATACAGGTTGTCATCTCCACAATAAATGCGCTCACCTAATCTCCTGATCGCCCTAATGGAGATGTGACTCCTGGACAGGGTAACCTTGGCTACTGCAAATCACATGATTACTGATAATATAGCTGATGGGATAGATGGTCAGGAGGGAAGCGCACAGATGATCAACAGGTGGAAGAAAGAGATGGTGAGAAGAGGGCTATATAAGGGGGACCAAATAGAACAGTAAGGGACCTCCTGGAAAAAGGAGGATCCTCGGATGAATGCCGAGGAGGAGCCTTGGTGAATAATATTAGTGTGCCAGCCTTCAATGGGGGAAGATCCTACTTTGGGGCATTGTCCATTTGTTAGGGCCTACCTCTTGAACCCACTCTCTAAAAAATTTATTGTTTGAGCTTGTTGGACTGTTTTTCCTTTTGATTTCAGAAGGTTTTTTCCAATTGAGTCCCTACAATTGGCGCCATCTGTGGGAAGGACTAAGGCGTTAGCAGGCGCAATGGCTAGCGATTTCCTCTAATGCTTTTGTACAAGATATGATCGTTGCAGGAAAGTAAGAAATTCGGAGAAGGAAACAAACACAACAACATTTTATTAATCGAAAAGCAAATACAAAATACAAATAAAGGCTCAAACAGGCGTGTTTTAAAGCTAAGGCTACAAACAGAGACCTAGACGGGCCTGTTTTAAAACTAACTTCGGGGAAGGGGGCTAAGGCAGGCTTGTTTTAAGGCTGTTAACGACCCCTGGGCCTGTGCGGATAGTGCTGGTGAGAAGAGAGGAGCAGATGCATAGGCACCTAACGACCCCTCCCCATGATGTTCCCTTGATTCTTTCCCAGACCCACATTTGTTGACTGCAACACTCGGGCACCGAACATGACGTGATCTTGCGAGCTTCCACCAATGGACAGGCCAGGCGCAAGTCGCTGCCGGTCTGAAGGACAGGCATGGGTGTGCCCTAGAGAAGGGCGTTACATACTTCAGGGACTCCCCTCCTGACCGCCATACACAACACTATCGAGATGACGCCCAAACTCTACTGCGCCGAAAGTCTGACGTGGGCTACAGCCATTACGGCTCTTGGTCAAGGAAGGAGGACCTTTGGCCTGTGTGCCCTCACTCCCATCCAAGGCCGCACCGCTCCTTCAAACTCTTGTCATAATCCTGGCAGGGTTATTGAAGGGGCTCAGAGAGTAGGAGGGACCCATTTCCAGTTTTGTTAAGGGATTCATGGAATGTGGAAGGATGTTTCCCCCCCCAAGGAGCCTTATATAGAATATGGAGGTTGATGGGAACTGATCCACACAAAATTCGAGAGAAAAGAGTTATCAACGGCATTAATCCTAACCAAATTCCAAGGAGGCCATAAACCGTTGGATCTGCATCAATCCACAAGGATATTCATGAGGGCGTGTCTCGTGCATCGAAATGGTAGGCGCGGAATGCAAGCAGTCAGGGGACGCCTCACAATTGGGGAAGGCGAAAGCTTGAACGGAAGAAGGGGTTACTGCCACGCGTAAAGTTAGAAATCTGAACCACCCCTGCCCAGGACATCGCAGGGTCAGGGATTCGAACCAAGGCCTTGCATGATCCTCGGACACAAGCCTATGGGGAAACTAACCACTTGTAAAAAGATTCTAAGCGTTAGACAGATCCAAGGCCTTGCATGGTCCTCAGACCCAAGCCTATGGGAAACTAACCACTTCAAAAAAGATTCTGAGTGTTAGACAGATCCTAGGCCTTGCATGGTCCTCGGACCCAAGCCTATGGGGAAATTAACCACTTTAAAAAAAGATTCTAAATGTTAGACAAAACCAAGGCCATGCATGGCCCTCGGACCCAAGCCTACGGGGAAACTAACCACTTCAAAAAAGATTCTAAGTCTTAGACAGAACCAAGGCCTTGCATGGTCTTTGGACCCAAGTCTATGGGGAAACTAACCACTTCAAAAAAGATTCTAAATGTCAGACAGATCCAAGGCCTTACATGGTCCTCGGACCCAAGCCTATGGGGAAACTAGCCGCTTCAAAAAAGATTCTAAGTGTTAGACAGATCCAAAGCCTAGCATGGTCCTCGGACCCAAGCCTACAGGGAAACTAACCACTTCAAAAAAGATTCTAAGTCTTAGACAGAACCAAGGCCTTGCATGGTCCTCGGACCCAAGTTTATGGGGAAACTAACCACTTCAAAAAAGATTCTAAGTGTCAAATAGATCCAAGGCCTTGCATGGTCCTCGGACCCAAGCCTATGGGGAAACTAACTGCTTCAAAAAAGATTCTAAGTGTTAGACAGATCCAAGGTCTTGCATGGTCGTCGGACCCAAGCCTATGGGGAAACTAACCGCTTCAAAAAAGATTCTAAGTGTTAGACAAAAC
Source organism: Quercus variabilis (assembly GCA_030445155.1). Lineage (NCBI taxonomy): Eukaryota > Viridiplantae > Streptophyta > Magnoliopsida > Fagales > Fagaceae > Quercus > Quercus variabilis. The sequence goes on along the minus strand of CP129445.1, from coordinate 51,467,128 downwards.
CAAAGCCTTGCATGGTCCTCGGACCCAAGTTTATGGGAAAACTAACCTCTTCAAAAAAGATTTTAAGTGTTAGACAGAACCAAGACCTTGCATGGTCCTTGGACCAAAGCCTATGGGGAACCTAACCACTTCAAAAAAGATTCTAAGTGTTAGACAGATCCAAGACCTTGCCTGGTTCTCAGACCCAAGCCTATGGGGAAACTAACCACTTCAAAAAAGAGTCTAAGTGTTATACAGATCAAAGGCCTTGCATGGTCCTCGAACCCAAGCCAATGGGGAAACTAACCACTTCAAAAAAGATTTTAAGTGTTAAACCGATCCTAGGCCTTGCATGGTCCTCGGACCCAAGCCTGTGGGGAAACTAACCACTTCAAAAAAAGATTCTAAGTGTTAGACAGAACTAAGGCCTTGCATGGTCCTTGGACCCAAGCCTATGGGGAAACTAGCCACTTCAAAAAAGATTCTAAGTGTTAGACAGAACCAAGGCCTTGCATGGTCCTCCAACCCAAGCCTATGGGGAAACTAACCACTTCAATAAAGATTCTAAGCGTTAGATAGATCTAAGGCCTTGCATGATCCTCGGACCCAAGCCTATGGAGAAACTAACCACTTCAAAACAGATTCTAAGTGTTGGACAGAACTAAGGCCTTGCATGGTCCTCGGACCCATGCCTATGGAGAAACTAACCACTTCAAAAAAGATTCTAAGTGTTAGGTAGAACCAACGCCTTGCATGGTCCTCGGACCCAAGCCTTTGGGGAAACTAACCACTTCAAAAAAGATTCTAAGTGTTAGATAGATCCAAGACCTTGCATGGTCCTCGGACCCAAGCTTATAGGGAAACTAACCACTTTAAAAAAGATTCTAAGTGTTAGACAGATCCAAGGCCTTGCATGGTCCTCGGACCCAAGCTAATGGGGAAACTAACCACTTCAAAAAAGATTCTAAGTGTTAGACAGATCCTAGGCCTTGCATGGTCCTCGGACCCAAATCTATGGGGAAACTAACCACTTCAAAAAAATAATCTAAGTGTTAGACAGAATCAAGGCCTTGCATGGTCCTCGGACCCAAGGCTATGGGGAAACTAACCACTTCAAAAAAGACTCTAAGTGTTGGACAGAACCAAGGCCTTGTATGGTCATCGGACCTAAGCCTGTGGGGAAACTAACCACTTCAAAAAAGATTCTAAGTGTTAGACAGATCCAAGGCCTTGCATGGTCCTCGGACCCAAGCCTATGGGGAAACTAACCATTTCCAAAAAGATTCTAAGTGTTAGACAGAACCAAAGCCTTGCATAGTCCTCGGACCCAAGCCTCTGGGGAAACTAACCACTTCAAAAAAGATTCTAAGTGTTAGGTAGAACCAAAACCTTGCATTGTCCTCGGACCCAAGCCTTTGGGGAAACTAACCACTTCAAAAAAGATTCTAATTGTTAGACAGATCCAAGGCCTTGCATGGTCCTCGGACCCAAGCCTATGAGAAACTAACCACTTCAAAAAAAGATTCTAAGTGTTAGACAGAACCAAGGCATTGCATGGTCCTCGGACCCAAGCCTATGGGGAAACTAACCACTTCAAAAAAGATTCTAAGTGTTAGATAGATCCAAGGCCTTGCATGGTTCTCGGACCAATGCCTATGGGAAACTAACCACTTCAATAAAGATTCTAAGTGCTAGACAGAATCAAGGCCTTACATGGTCCTCGGACCCAAGCCTATGGGAAACTAACCACTTCAAAAAAGTTCTAAGTGCTAGACAAAACCAAGGCCTTACATGGTCCTCGGACCCAAGCTTGTGGGGAAACTAACCACTTCAAAAAAGATTCTAAGTGTTAGACAGATCCAAGGCCTTGCATGGTCCTCGGACCCAAGCCTATGGAAAAACTAACCACTTCAAAAAAGATTCTAAGTGTTAGACAGATCCAAGGCCTTGTATGGTCCTCGGACCCAAGCCTATGGGGAAACTAACCACTTCAAAAAAGATTCTAAGTGTTAGACAGAACGAAGGCCTTGCGTGGTCCTCGAACCCAAGCCTCTAGGGAAACTAATCGCTTCAAAAAAGATTCTAAATGTTAGACAGATCCAAGGCCTTGCATGGTCCTTAGACCCAAGCTTGTGGGGAAACTAACCACTTCGAAAAAGATTCTAAGTGTTAGACAGATCCAAGGCCTTGCATGGTCCTCGAACCCAAGCCTATGGGGAAACTAGCCACTTCGAAAAAGATTCTAAGTGTTAGACAGATGCAAGGCCTTGCATGGTCCTCAGACTCAAGCCTATGGGGAAACTAACCACTTCAAAAAAGATTCTAAGTGTTAGACAGAACCAAGGCCTTGCATGGTCCTCAGACCCAAGCCTATGGGGAAACTAATCACTTCAAAAAAGATTCTAAGTGTTAGACAGAACCAAGGCCTTACACAGTTCTCGGACTCGAGCCTTTGGGGAAACTAACTACTTCAAAAAAAAAAATCCTAAGTGCTAGACAGAACCAAGGTAATAAGCAAAACATTAAAGTATAACAAATAAAAGGAAGTATCAATCAAAGAAATAAAAGTGAACTACTGAATGTGTATTTCAAATAAGAAAGTGTGTAATTTTGTTACAATGTCGCCAAGGCGAAAAGCGAAATGAAATGAAAAGGAAAATAAATAGGAAGGTCCACGCCATCAGAGCAGGGTAGTCCACCGAGATGGCTTGCTTCCCCACATCGGCGGGCAGCTTGCTTCGAGGAGATTGTCAGACGACTTTGGCTCACGCCTTGGGAGCCTGCTCTCGAGGGGCTGCTTCGGAGGATCCTTCCCTGGCATGAGGGATCTGAGGGGCATCAAGTGTGGCTTAAAGATCAACATGAGGCTTCACCACACCTTGGGGCACTTCCTGACCATCAGTTCCCACCCCCTTCGACGCTTCATGGAGTTCAGCCCCCTCGACAGTTCTGTCAGCTAAAGATGCATCTTCGGTAGTTTTAGTTTGACTTTCATCTACCGTTGGCAAAGCAGACTCCACCTCAGAAGTAACAGGGATAACCTCGCGAATTGTAGGGGGGTAATACACCCTCTCCGCTCTCCTAAGGTCAGATGAGGTATCAACCCCTGCTTGGTTATGGGCTTCATTCCAGGTCTAGGAGTAGAAGCGCTTGCACACTTCGGGAATTTGAGCCTTAAGGGTTGCTTCAGTTTTAGCCACTCCCTCAACAAAGGCCTCTTCCTCTGCATTTTCTACGGAACGCTCGGCATCTATTCTCACAAACACGGCTTCATCTTTGGCCTTCACGGCCTCGTCCCTAGCATACTCGGCAATACCTTTCGCCCTAACTGCCTCGGCCAACTTTTTCTTCAGGTCGGTGATATCCTCTTGAGCCGCTTGCAATTGGCCCTCGGCGTCCTGCAAATGCTTCATCTTGTCCTCGGCTTGTTTCGTAGCAGCGGCTAGGTCAGAAGCCACGACATCTCTAGCCTTTGTCATCTCCTCCAAATTGTCAATCGCTTTCTTAAGATTTGCTTTAGATCTCTTAAGGGTACTTGCAGCCTGTAGGAACTTGTCGCGTTCCTTCCCCAGAGCACTACTCTGTATGTCGGCCTCCTCATCTAACTTGAAAACAGCCTAGATAGCCTGCCAACGAAAACAAGCACGCCATTAAGGGGAAGGGAGGTGCTAGGCGATAAAGTTCAAACAAGATAGACAAGTACCATAGGTCCTACCATGCCTAGGTATCTCTTAAGGTTGTAGGCAACCTCTTGCGCTCCCATGCTCCCAAGCTCAGCCATGTCGACGGGTTGTAGAAGGGACCTCTCAAGGGCATCGGCTACGCGAGCCCCCTCGCCTCCTCGGAAATCCCGAAGAGTAGCATCATCCATCAAATGTTGCCCATAGAGCATGGCAGCGGGCAGCTAGGCTTGGGGCTTAGATCGCTGAATGGTTTCTTGTCCTTTACGCTGACCACTAAGCCTTAATTGTTTGGAAGGTCGGCGGGCTTCACCTTCATCGGGAGAAGAATAGGATCTGCCCCATCCACTGGGTCTTTGCCCTTGGAAGGCCTCTTTCTTTTTGGAGTGGAGGACTCAAGCTGAGAGTCCGAGATTGTAGGGATGGAAGACGACCTGGTTTGCGCAGGCAAAGGCTTAAGCAAAGGTAGAGGGGGTTTGGGTTGTGACTTACTTGACACACCTTTCCTAGACTTGCCTTCAAGCAGGTCAAGAAGGCTAGTTTGGGGCTGTCTCTTGGAACCCATCTCCGTCTAAATTCCAACCCTTGGGGGCTGGAGGTTGGCTTCGGACAATTGGGGGTCTCCCAAATCACCAGAGGGATCCTCTGACTGATCAGCTCAGCCAAATACACCAAATTCGTCTTCAGATGAGCTTAGTTTGACCACTTCTTCCCCCTTCTCTGAGCTCCCTTCCTCGGCCTGTGCTGCTTGATGGGATGAGGAAGAACATGCTAACGGGATGCCCTCCAGAATAGAAGTTCCTTTGGAAAATGAAAATCCATCCTCTACCATGGTGATTTGCCTAAGCCAAGGATCTCGGGCCCTGATAACGTGCTTTGGGACCGGAAACGACTTCTGGGCTGGATTACATCTGAAGATTTTATGGGCAGCTCTAACCTGATTATCGATCTCATTTAGAAAAAGCTCCGCCCTAAGAACAGCTTCTAGGTCCTACTTGTTAACCAGGTGAAAATGACATGCGAAGGCGTGCGGATCTGAGAAAAGAGGAACAAAACTCCTATAATCAATCAAACAAATAGGGTATACGACAAAGAAAAAAGAAAAGAAGTTAGACCATCTTTTACTTCAAATGCCCTACTTGGCTCTCCCTCTACTGTCGGGCAATGGAAACCGTCATGCCACTCCCCCGATACTATGAGAAAATCCTGAGTCAAACCCTTACTAGAATCGGGGAGGCACTGGATAAGCCGAACCCTATCGTCCTCGTCTTCATATAGTATGACTTACCTTTCAGGTGCTGAAGATTGTAGCACCAATTCACATCATGGTGGGTTAACCTCAACTCCATTTTCTCATTCAGGACATCTACGCACCCTAGTATCCTAAACATATTAACGGCGCACTGGGTAGGAGCTAGCCGAAAGTGCCTAAGGTAATCTTTCATCACTGGCCCCATAGGGATTCTCATGCCTCCCTCTACGAAGGCTACTATGGGAATCACGACTTTGCCCTCGTTCCTTTTAGTGTACCACTCTCCTTTCTCGCAGTACCTCAAGCCGACATTACCGGGGATCCCATAATCAGCAACGAATTTCTCTATCATCTCTTCAGACTCAACTAATTTCTTAAATTTACCCATCCCTAGCAACAATTCAAAGACCCAAAAAAGAGAGAACGAAAGAGAAAAAGGAAGTAGAGAGAAGTCTGTGCTACAGAGAGAAGGAGACTTACAGAAGTGGAAAGATTCTTCTCAAACAGACTCTTTATGCCAAAAAGGGGCATTGGTCAGTGTGGAGATTGGACTAGATTCAGAATATGCACGCCGAAGTTCTTGAGCATACAAATAAGGAGACCAAGCGGTTCAAATGAGCATTTATACTCTCAATAAAAATTAATCGGGTGGAACTTCCCACCCATAAAGGTGAGATATCCCTACCGATTGATTGCCATCACACTGCTGGACATGGGGAACATGGAGCCACAGAAAATTTAATGAACGTACACCGAATATCGAGGCGCCAGAAACGTCCATTGGGCAAGCGAGAAGACTCCAATGCTGACGTCGACCGATGTTGGGTGAATCCCGAAAAGGCCCAGGATATCAAAACCCTCCTCCCCGTCCGAGAATGTGGGCAACAGGGTTTTGAGGGGCTATTGTGGGGTCTGAAAGTCTGGTAGCATCGGCCCATTTCACACTCGGCCCAAGGCCCATGTCGAGGATGGAGAATTGCCTAAGGACGTTGTGTTGAGGCCTAGGCTGTAAGGACCTCGTTGAGGATGACCCTGTCCTCGGCGAACCGAGGACAACACAAAGTAGGGGAATGAGCCCAGTACAGGTTGTCATCTCCACAATAAATGCGCTCACCTAATCCCCTGATCGCCCTAATGGAGATGTGACTCCTGGACAGGGTAACCTTGGCTACTACAAATCACATGATTACTGATAACACAGCTGATGGGACAGATGGTCAGGAGGGAAGCGCACAGATGATCAACAGGTGGAAGAAAGAGATGGTGAGAAGAGGGCTATATAAGGGGGACCAAACAGAATAGTAAGGGACCTTCTGGAAAAAGGAGGATCCTCGGATGAATGCCGAGGAGGAGCCTTGGTGAATAATATTAGTGTGCTAGCCTTCAACGGGGGAAGATCCTACTTTGGGGCATTGTCCGTTTGTTAGGGCCTAGCCCTTGAACCCACTCTCTAAAAAATTTATTGTTTGGACTTGTTGGACTGTTTTTCCTTTTGATTTTAGAAGATTTTCCCAATTGAGTCCCTACAAAAGTGATTTTATTTTGGAAGATATAAAGTGATTAAGTTAATTATTGAAAAAATCAAGTTTGGGGTTCTTTTGGTAAATAAACAAACATAGTGGGATACTTATAAACCATGAAGCTTCCCTGAAGCTTCCTTTCAACTTAAACTCCACTCACCATTTGCTAGGTGCATCATTGGTTCTCTACTCCTATTCCTCATTTCAAAATCTTATCACTTATATTTCATTTCTCACTTAGAAAGTTTATAGACGCAGTAATAGTGCAGATTGCAAAACTGAAGAAGACCAATTTCAAAGTAGTGTAGATTGTAAAAGTGAAGAAGACCAATTTCAAATGGGTTACTGCAGCCAAAACTGAGCTTTTGTTCTCTTCTTCTTCTTCTTCTTATCTTTTTTTTTTTTTTCTCTGAAATGATTTGGTAGTAGGTCTGACCTGGAGTTCACGTTTATGGTTAAAAAAAAAAAAAAAAAAAGGCTAACTTCATTCCGGCCGAAACTTCTATTTCGGTCGGAATTCACTGAAATGTCCCGAAATGGCTAAAATTGACCGGAATGACCTATAATTTAATCCGAGGTGGAATAGGGGGTTTCTCATTCCAGTTTGTATACCGGAATGGTATTTTCCGGCCGTTCCGATCGGAATGAAATAACAATGCTTTGATTTTCAAAGATCTTTTTTATATTGCTATCATTAAATAAAAAATATTTTTATATAATACTATTATATTATAAAATCTACCCCCATCCACTTCTTACAAATGAAGTTTGAACAAAAATACATCTAATGTCCTACATCTTCTCCAAATCAATACCTAATCATTTACTAAAAGTCAAAAATCCAATTTTTTCCTCTTTTAGAAGAATTTTTTATTTTAACTTGATAGGCTAATTGCGAAATGTTAAATACTAAATTCTATTTTTTTTTTCCCTTTAATATTGATTGGTGAAAGTAATATGTTTTTTTTTTTTTTTTTTTTGGGTAAATTGAAAGTAACATGTTTGTTATCTCTCTTTTTAAGGCTTAATAATAAGGGCTCATTTGTTACTATTGTTTAAATAATATTTTTCAGTGTTTAAACAACTTTACATGTATTTTTACACACTTTTGACCCACACGTATTTCTAAAAAATGCAAACAACGTTATTAAAATAACATTATCAAACGAGCCCTAAATTACACTAGTTCACTTTCCTTTATGTTTCCCTTACCCTATCACGTGTTCACATTAATGAAAAAGTATTTTTTTCAAAAAACTGAGTGTTTGGTAAAATCTGTTAAAAAGTGCTTTTTGAAAAAACTGAGTGTTTGGCTAGCACTTATAAAAGTGGCAGTTTGAGGGATAAATTACTAAAAATGACAATGTATATATAAGGGAGTTTATTTCATACTTAAATTAACTACTTCATATACTCACTAAATAATAATAATAATAATAATAATATTGGTATTATTTTAATAATGTTTGGGCAATTTTTCTTTTTTAGTTACATAATTATTTGTTATTACCATTAATGACTTCTTATCAATATTAATTAAATCTAAATAATTTTCATCATCATGAAGTACAAAATGAAAATGTAAAAAGATGATAAAATACACACCAATAATCAAACTTTAAATTGTACTACATAAAAATGTAAAAAGATGATAAAGTACATACCAATAACCCAAGTTTAAATTGTACTACATGATATTATAAAAACAAAAAAACAAAAACGACAACTACTAATTATTATTCCCCCGAATGGAATTAGCAATGGAATCATGAAAAACCACCATCGCAGGGTCTGTTAAAGATCCTGAGTTCTGCTCATAACTACTACTTGCTTCATTATTAATGTTCTCTTCTAGAATTGAATCTCGATTATGTCAGCTACTCTAGTTGCTGCAACATTCCTAAATATTCTATCAAGTTATTCTAGATTCTTAAGACCTTTCTGTCGAAATTTTGTAGCTTTGGGTATTTCCTACAAAATGTAATTGTCATTTCACTCATATTACAATAATATAAAAAAAAACTATCTCCAGCTAACTACATATTAATAAAATACTCAACTCACCTTCAACTTCTGGTCCCACCAATCATCACTAGCATCAGTTTTTCCCTTCACTGCATCCCAACCTAAACTTGTGTCATGACTCTTCAATTGTTCCCACACTCTCCAATCAAATTTTAATACATCCCACCTACTTTTTAATTGGTCCTTATCATAGTTTAAACCAGTCTCATCATAAAATTTGGTAACCAAAATGGTCCAACCTTTGGGACTAAAGGCAGCACATTTTGTTCTATTCCCTATTTCAATCTATTCCACACAAAGGTTACAAAAAGTAGTTGTCCAACTTAGATCTACCCATAATGCTCTAGCCTTTTTTGCCTCAGATTTGGAAGTGATGTTTTTACCCATCTATAGAGTTAAGCAACCATAAGAAATGCAAAAAATAGAATTCATAATATTCCAATCTAGTGAACTAGTTACAAACATGATCTAATGTTAGGAGTGTGTAGGTGTATATGTGTGTGGGGTGCTAATGGGGAGTGCGTGTGGTGCTAATAAGGCATGCATGTGTTGCTGCATGGTGAGGTGCTGCAGGGTGTGCGTGGGTTGCTAATGTGGGGTGCGTCTACGGCCGATAGGGCATGCGTGTGCAGTTGCTCAGCAGCCCACGCATACCCTGCAGCACCTCACCATGCAGCAACACACGCATGCCTCATCAGCAGCACACGCACTCCCCATCAACACCCTACACACATATACACCTACACACTCCTAACATTTAAGATGTGACACACTAATATGTATTTGCATCCTTAATATAAAACATATAGAGCGTATGTACAAGTCATACATTCCCAAAATGAAAAACTGCTCTATTGTATTTAAACATTAAAATGAAAACACCTGAATTCAATCTAAAACTTCCCTTATTATCGCAATGGCAATATCAGTAGGACAAAAAGCCCCTCTGTATTAGCAAATGAACCCATTCAAACTTTAGTAGCTCTTTCTTATTCTATACGTAGGATATTTGACAAGACTCACAAATTTAAAAAATAGAGAGATAGAAGAGAATTTGTCCATGGTTTTCTTCTCTAGAACATGCAGAAGGCTTATTGTTCATAGTCATAGGTCAAAACAAAGACACAAATGGGTTCTCTGCATGATCTTCAACATGGGAAATGTGAATAATTAACACCATTGATTTGGTGCAGCCATGATATTCTATTAAATACCAAAAAACATTTTAAAAATCATGTTTAAATTTTGTTTCATTTCTATTTCACACAGCTCAAAAAGGATCACGTGAAAGGTGACTATTCAGTATTTATGAAAGTTCAACATATGAATATATTTCACAACAATCAGCATCTTGCCCCTAATTAAACCCAACTGAAATACCCAACATCTGCATTGCCCCACAGGAACTAAAATACCCAATTCCAATTCCAAAGATGTTAAACCTGAAACGAAAACTAAAATACCCAATTTCAAAGAAGACCCAAATCATGATAAACTTAAAAAAATAAGAGAAAGGGGGCTTGGAACTAAAATACCCAATTCCGATTTTTTTGTCAGACATTGCGTAACTTAGAAAGACAGAGCATCCACAAAAAGTTGAAAAAAAATTACAAAGCATGTACCCACAAATTTTTTTCAGGACCTAGCAAGAGAACAAATAGATCATTAGCAAGAACAAAGCATGCAATATCTGAATTTTTTTTTTTTATAGGTAAAAACCAAAAAAAAAAATCCGATCAGTCTTGGTACCTGGTGGTTTTTGGTAGCAGACCAGTGTCGCTTGGTGTTTTGTTGATCAAAACTCTACCTTCAAAATGTATTTCTCAAATAAGATAAATACAGAGGAAGAGATGGGAGGCGTGAATGAGCTTGATGAGAGGCGTTGAACCAAATGAACATTTTGGGCTGGCTTTTTTCAAAACGGGCTTTTTAGGCTGAAAAAGTTGAAACAAATGGGCACTTAAGCCATCAAGTAAAACTAGGGAATAAAGTACGTACACCCAAATATGATGCATCTTTCCAATTTGATGATTGATTAATGATTAAAAATTTGGCAAAAATACCATTTTGGTTCTTACACTTTGGGATCACAGTTAATTTGGTCTCTACATTTTAGAAGTAATCAATTTGGTCTCTATTATTTTCAAGTCACAATCAATTTGGTCTCTACTGTTAAATGACTAACGGAATCTATCTACATGGCAAACAAAATGTACACGTAGCACAAATTAAATTAAAATATAAATAGTCATCCTACATGTCTTAAGTGGTCCTCCCATGCTAGCTCTTCCACATCATCTTCTACCACTATTAATCACACATGACCCAATTATTAACACCCTCCTCACTAAAAATAAACAAATCAAAATTTTCTATTAAAAAACACACACACCGAGGAAACAAGTAATTTCGATTTATTGCTCTCATATTTCTCTTGCTTTAATTTTCTCACTAACCAAACAAAAACCAAAACCACAGGAAAAATGTAATACCTCAATTTTATTTTATGATCATCATCGTACATTGTAATTATTATTATAGAGTTGAGGTACTAGTCTTATAGAAAATTTTATGGTGCTACAAAATATGTGAGAAAATTAAAGTTTTAGTGCATACAATTTTGTGCAGTAGTTTAAAATAATAACAAATAAAAAAAAGAAAAAGATGTAACGTGGAGAGTTACTTTGTGGGTTATTCATATAAACTTTTGGTCTCCCTATCAGTTAAGGGGGGAAAAAAAAGAACAAAAACCTATTTGGGTAAGAAGTCTAAGAGTTATTGAAATCCTTTGGTGTTCCAACTTATCTAAACAAGTCAATAGTTAATAATACCTTAAATTGTGGCTATTTAGAAGCTATAAAATCTTGGAAGCTGTTGGGTGTCTTCATTATAATTGTTAACCAAAAGCCGAAGGAGAAAAGAAAGGAAAAGTTGTTCAAGGATGATTGGAGGCATCATCTATAGGCTATAGCTAGTGTTCAAGATTATCTCTCAATCAGGTATCACTCCATGTCTCCATCTTTTACTTTTTGTGTTCTTGGCTTGGATAACCTTGGAAATCAATAGTTAGTCATAACCCGAAAATCAATTAAGGATTTATACTAGTGAAATATTTAGTTTTGATAGTATTGTAAACTTTTCATTGAAGCTGTGTCCACTGTGTGAATAAACCTTTATATGGTGTAGCATGAGATATGTGTACCTTTTAGTTTGAATTTTACTAGTTTCATTTTGGATCTTATGGAGTATTTCATGGTGGCGTTTAGATCTTAAAGAAATATGAATTTGACACTTAAACAAACAATGGTTGTATTGATATTTACCTTTTAGGATTTTATGAAAATCTTGGTGTATCGCTAGCATACATATTCTCATTAGATGACATCCTTACAGGTGGTAATACCTCTATTAGCCTCAAAGAAGTAATAGTAAGGAGAAGTAACATATTATAGAGGATTGTAGCGATGTTTAAAGACTAGTAAACTATTAGGAAGTGTCCCTTACATCCTTATGGTATATGGTATATGGAAGAGCTCATTTGATTTTGGATCTAGACTACAAGTATTAGCAAGAAAGATAAGTAATTATGCACAATATGCACAATTTTTGTCCATTAGGTACTTAGAAGTCAAAGGTTATGTTTTAAGCATACGTTTTCTAAAGTTTATTAAAAGCATTTTTACACCATTGAAAAAGAAACTTTGACTTTTAAATAATGTTTTAAAGAGAAATTTCGAATTTTAAATAACGTTTTGAACGTCCGAATCTCATTTAAAAGATGATTTCTAAACTAGAATATTTTCAAAAAAAAAAAAAAAATTTGAGTTTCAAGGTAAGTTTTCTAAAAAGATTCTTGTTCTTTAAATTTATTTAAAACCAAGTGATTTCAAAGTCATATTCCTATTTTTCCAAATGGTATTTAAAACGTTTCTTTTAGCAAATTGATTTTTTAGACTTACTCAAGAATGGTAAAATATTTATATAAACTCCCCAGTTCCTATTGGTTCCTTAAGAGAGTCAAGCATTCTTTGATTTATGTTCAATTCAATAATGTGATCTTCATTAAGCCGCTATTTTTGGAATGATTGTTACTATTAAGTAAACTATTCTACTTTGTATAAACTTTGCTTTTGTGATATGTGACTCATTAAATGTTTTTAAAATTGATCAGATCTATGTGTAAGCCCGCTCACAGGGTATAGGACCCTTTCCACACTTCAACGGTGAAGGAACTTCTCCACGCTTAAACGGCATAGGAATCATTTATCTGGCATGCTATTCAGATATCCTTTATCTTTGCCACATCTTATCTTGAGTTAATAGTGACTATGTCGTCACCTAGCTCCTAAAGAATCCTAAGTTCCCAATCACCAAGTAATTTGCCTTACTTTTGCATTTGCATGTTTTTCTACCTGGCCAAAATTTTTTTTCCCTCTCCCCGAGCTCAAATACTGGTCAAAAAATGTTTCAGAAGAAGCTGTAGCAAATTGGTCCAATTAGGTAAAATTCGGTCTCGATTCGTGAGTAGTCTTCGCACGCAATTTGGGGGAGACAAAATTCAAAATAATGTTCTTTATTCAACACCTCTCATTGCACTCGAGATGCAAGATAAAGAAGGGGCAACTATTGATACCGTATTTTGTCCACCCCTAATTTGCGTGGCAGACTCCGAAAAATCCAAGGATATTATTTTCTCTCCATTGGGCTACGAGAACGTCTAGAATGATGTGGCGCAACCTGTTTAGACATCGGAGCGCTTAAAGTGTCTTTTTCAGCCAAAATAACCAAAATTCCCTTGGTCAAACCTGGGTTCACCGAAGGTCAAACAAGGTCAAAATGCTCACAAAACAACACTTTTCATAGTTTTACATCAAACCCGAGCTTCTCGGAGATTTTTTGCAACTTTGACCAAGTTTGACCAAATTTGACTCGGAGTTGACTCTTAGTGAGCGCCAGAAACCCTAACTTTGATCCAGCATTTAGAACAGGTTGAGACCAATTCCATTGCTAAGATAATCAAATTCTCATTCAAACAACTATTCATGGGTTGAAATCGGAGTTAAAATGATTGAGATATTAAGAAAACCATGAAAAGCGCAATAGCACGCTTCTCGAGGTCAAAACTTTTTATCCAACCGTTGGAATTTTAATTTCTTTAACTTTCTATAAACTAGACATCTAGAGCTTTCTAGGGACACCAAAATTGCCTCAATCCGATTATGGAAAAACCTCCAAATATGCATCCAAATTTGGAACCAAAAAGTGCAATAAGATGAATTTGTTGATGTCACGATGACATCAACACGATGCACCTTGTTGGGCCACTGGGTCAACCCAGCAGCCCTTGAAGGTGCGTTGTGCCTTGGAAAGCATGCCAAGCGCTATAAATAGCCCCTAGCACCCCAGATTGGACTAGGATGGAAAAAATGGGTTTTTTGGGAGCTGTTTGGGCATTTTCTCTCTTTTCTCACCATAGTTCTCTCCCAAAAAACACAAAAACACATCAAAACTTCTTGATTCTTCTTTCTTCTCCAAAAATATAGGGTAGTGTTCATACCCTCCATCTTCCTCTCCTTGTTTCCATACCTTGGATTTGAGATTTATTGCTTTACTTAGCATGTTTCTTGCTTTATCTTGCTCCTAGCATGATCTTAGTTTAGATCTATGTTCTTCCATGCTTGTTTATATATTTTTTGTCTTGATCTACATGTTTGTATGCATGTTCTATTCTCCTATGCCTATGCCTATGCCTTCACATGCTTGTATGCTTGGATTTGTGTTCTTCCATGCTTTTATGCTTACATCCACTTGCTTAGATGTACATTTACATGCCTACATGCATATTTCCATGCTTATATGTGTAGATCGGTGTGTTTACATGCTTAGATTGATGTTCTTTGCATGCTTTGTGCTATCTTCTATATGCTTGTGCGCTCTGTGCCATGTTTGTGTGCCTAGACCTAGGCTATGTTTGTCATGACATGTGTTATTATAGCCCTTTTGTCACTTTTGTCTCTCTTTCTTGTGTTTTGGCCTATTGGTTCGAACCCGATCTAGACCTTATGGTCTTTGTCATCGATCATGTACCATGGCCTATATCAAAAGTGTTTGGATCACCCCTATTTGCATGTCTATGCTTGTTTGCTTTCTTGCTTGTTTGCCTTTTTCACTTGTTTGCTTGTTTTCTTGTTTCTTTGCTTGTCATGTCTATCATGCTTAGTTGCTTTATGCCTCTTTCATATGCTTTTTGCATCCTTTTCCTTCCATTGCTTTTCTGCTGATTTCTTGTCTTTGCCCTTGCAAGTATACATATGGAACGAGGACGCATAGAGTTAGGGCACGGTCTCCCAGGCGCAGGCAAAAAGGATGAAGATGCAAGCATGTAAATATAATCCAAGCGGCAATGTTTCGTAGTTTTAGGGGTCTAGCCTCTCCCATTTGGTTATGTATTCTTTTGAATTCCCTTCCTTCCTCCCTCTTTTCTCTCTTAGATGGGTTGTAGTAGGTATATCATGCTGTGTACCATTTGCCCTCATCTCTAGAGTATGGTGATCCCTGTTTACTTTCTTGCACCTATATTTTGGGCCATACTCTAGGGATGTAGGCATTTATTTTCTTGCTTTGTGTTCTTGCATTATACATGATGTATGTATATATATACCTGCTCGCCCCTTTCAGTGTGGTTGTCATTTCACAGTCCATGTCACCTAAGGCAAAGCGATGCCTAATTTCTACTGTAAAAGTAAAGTGACATGTTGCCAGATTTTCACCATGAAAATCTGGTACTTTGCCTGAATGCCTTAGGAAAGCATAGATTAGGACCACACCCATTCAAAAGCTAAACCTCAGAGCCCCCATGCATGCAAAGCCTGAAAAGCCAATGCCAAAATTATGTTTTTTTTACTACCTATCTCTGAAAATTAAGGTTTTATCAAAATAAAGGACTATCCTTGGACAGGCATTATGGGGTGCCTAACACCTTCCCCAAACTTCTAGACTCAAGACTCAAGATTTTTTTTCCATCCACATTAGATTAGGAAAAATGACACTTTTCTTAGCCTAGGATTGGTAATAAAATCAACTAGAAATAGGTGCCCAATCACACCATAGTAAAATCTAATGATTGGTGGCGATTTCACTTACCTTTGGTAATCTCTTAAAATTTGGCCAAGATTCCTACCACACTGCCAAAGGTTCCTGCCACACTGTCAAAGGTAAACAAATACCTTCATCCATTAAGAGAGAGAGAGCACCTGAAACTCCACGCGAACCACACCAAGCACACCATCCAATCGAGAGGGGCCTCTAACGGGCCCCGCACGCATGGGAGCGTCGCCATAATGGGTGGTTGAACGAAGGCCAGATGACGGCAGTTTTCTGTCCCGATCGAGGTTAGGTGGTGACAATCTACATGAAGACTTGGTCAACTGTTGTATTCAGTGGGGTGAAATTGGTCATCTTGTTAGGCGAGGGCCTTGATCTTCTCTCGTCCTTTCGTTCATTTGTCCGAGCTGACTTTCTTCCTCTATCTTAATGAGAGTCATCTTGCCTTTCCCTTTTCTTTGGTCTGCCCCCTCGAGCTATCATGGCATTCTTAGCGTTCATATACTTAATGGCCTTGTATAAAATGTTAGCCATTGTCTTTAAGTCATTCTTGTAAATGGAAAAAGGAAATTCTCCAGATTAGAGTCCATTGGTAAAAGTTGTAACCAAAACCTTGTCATTGGCCTTGTGGATTAGCAGATTCTCTTTGTTGAACCAAGTCACAAAGATCTCAAGATTTTGTCCTTTTGTTGCTTGATGTTCAAAAGGCTTGTTAAAGATCTCTTATACCTCTGTCCTCTAATGAAATGGGTGACGAAGTGTCCACTCAGTTCCTTGAAAGTAGAAATGGTGTTGAGGGTTAACTTACTGAACAACATTCTTGTGGGTCCTTTGAGTGTGGTGGAGAATGCTATACACATGATTTTGTCCAAAACCCTTTGTAGATGCATTAAGGTTTTGAATGTTTCTAGATGGTGAGTGAATTATTTGGTCTGCCGTACGCTTCTAGTTGTGGCATTTGGAACTTGGCTGGAAAGGGAAAGAGGTGACTTACGCTGTGAAAGGAGAGTCAGTCCACTAGACTAGTTCGTCTAGGTTGGTAGACACTTGCCCTCTCATGGTATTCATCATCATGTCCATCTTCTCTTTCATCATCTGCATGTCCAGTGCCATGCGCATCACGCCACTTTCTAGTTTAGATGGACGATTTGTATCCTCTTGCCTTTCCAGCCTGCTGGCTGCATTTTTTTCTTCTTAGTCTTCCCTCTCTTATTGATCTCTCGTTGGGGAGTGGCTATCATTCCACTCTTCATTTTCCCGTTCATCACGTCGGTTGTTGGGACGTTGTTCATTCCTTTAGGTCAATTGTAGCTCCAACTTCTAATTGCACTAGGTGAGCTGCTTAACTGCAGTAGCGAGGGTTTGCACTTATCTTTCAAGGATGTTGGATGGGTTCTCGGCCTCCTGGTTGATGGTAGCCATTGACTATGTTAGGACCATACAACTCTTTTGTCTTAGAAGTGGTAATATGGTGAATTGCTCGTTTTTCCCACATACAGTGCCAATTGATGATGCATAAAAATCGCTAGTGAGTTGATTGTCCAAATGCATGCCAATCGGGTACCTAGAGAACAAATGGGTGAAGAACCTACAGAGAGCACTAGTTTGGTGTTGGCTAAAGACCCTCTGAAAGTTAAATCAAAGATGGAAGAATCTCCACTAACTCAATGATACAAGAGCTAGGAGAATTTTTGTGTACCTTAGGTAAGAGGAGGCTTGGTACTTATATAATGGTGTAGGGCTGATCAAAACCCCATGAACATTAAATTTTTCCTTGTATGGAGGATATGGAGTTAATGTTTCGAGATCTCAGGGCATTACTTCCTATATTGGGAGGATACGAGCGCGTAGAAGAGTTTTTGGACGTGGTGTGCAAGTTATTGCCATGTGGGATTTATGAGTGGTGTGCACGCAAGGGTTTGTGGGACCCATGGATCAACTGTTGGGGTCAAGGGCATCTATTTGTCGAACTTATGTCTTTATTTGTTGGGCTTATCTGGCCCATACGTGGGGTATCCCATTATTCGTTGGCATGGTCCTACTTTTGTCTGTCAGTATGAACCTAGTCTTGTTCATCGATTACAAGAATAGTCACTTGGTAGGACCTTTAGAGATGAAAATATGGTTAACTTGTTAGGATTCGTCCTGCTTAGCTTGACGGATCCCTAACCTTATAGGACCCATTTGAGGGGGGGGGGGGGGGGATATACATCTTGAAGGGCAGCAGTTTTCATAGGTGTAAGGTTGAACAAAAATGCCCTTATCAACAAGTGATGCCTATGACCTATATATTAGGATGATGATGTGATATAATATGCCCAAAAAAATAGGTAAGTGTAGTTCAAGCTACATTAACAAGGATTTCTCAACCATAGTTTCAAATGATCTTTATTAAAGTTTTCTTCAAGAGTTTCATAAATCCAATGAGATGATATTTAAAATTTTGATTGTTTGAAAATGATGTCGAGATTCACTATGCTTTTGTTGGTGGTGTACACTTATACTTGTGTTGTTCAAATATTGGAATATCAACTAACTCTTTTTTGCGTGTATTGTTGGTATTGGTACCCTAGAATCCTATTGTATGATGTTATGTATGATATTATGTATAACATTATGTTTGACATGATGTATGACTTAATATTGTGATTAATAAAGTTGTTTTGTTATTATCTAAAATAATAGTAACATAAATATTATCATATAGTTCATGAAATGCATAGTATGTGATTTATGTGAAAAGTCACAAAAGATATAAATAACAAGTTCTTTGTAAACTCAAAATTTTAGTTCATAGTCAATGATGAAATTAGGCATTTCATCTGCGAAAACTATAACATGTCAATTAAGATGATTTGTCTTGATCATGGAAGTGGTAAGATGATTTGTCTTGATCATGGAAGTGGTGACTTCTAATTGATATGTTGATATGTTTTAAGAATTAAGACATATTGAATTGGACCGCTATGAGATTTATTATTCTCCTAATGACTGTCAATTGAATAATAAATCTCACGACTTATATTTACATGAACTCTTAATCCTGAGAGAATAATGGACTAGATCATGAAGTGTAGGTTGCTTTAATATATCCGGAGTGAGATCTAAAGTAACGGTCAAAACCTTAGTATGTTGGGCAGCCACATTTAGTGTTAATGGAACATATATTCTAATGATAAAATTCATAGTCTCTTAACGGAGATACAAAATATTCCCTTGAGATAAGTTTAATGAGTTTATTATTCAGAATATTAGGCATAACTGGTTTAGTAAATAGTCACTAAAGTATATATTTATGAAATTGGATTTTATAAATATATGATGAATAACTTAAAGGATTAAACTGGGTACTCAAGGATTAAGATGTAGTAATTTACTAAGTGGCAGTTTACTTTCATAACTTTGTATTACTACGAATATTTTATGAAGGGGTTGTATGTACAATAAAATCTTAGGATATAATTTATTAATAAGGCTTAGAGTGCAATTATATTTATATAGTAGTATTAAATATAATTAATGGTGACTTTGGACTTGTCAAGAGTTGACAGAGGAGCCCAAGGCCCATTGGAGCTAGTGTCTTATTGGTCCATTTTGGTCCCACTCCAAGCCACATACTAAAGCCCAACTAGAAAGGCCCAATAGGCTAGTCCAATTAGATAATCAGTTAAATATAAAAGGAGACACATGCAGAATTTTAATATAAGAAAAAAAGAGAGACACCATTGTGAAATTGTGTGTATGTGTGAGTGAAGCCATTAGATTATTCTCTCTTGGAAACTGATTGAGAGACCACACATCTTGGGCGTTAGTGGAATTAGAGTGAAGATTGAAAGTGTTCCTGAGAACTTCTGATCTTTGGATTTGAAATTCACTGTATCAAGGTACTCTCTTGTTCTATATTCTAAAACTTACATAATGCATGTTATCAATTCTAAATGAAGTAGATCTGTTAATTTTCTGCTGCGTACGTGCATACTTCCAACATGTTAATGCAACATGTTTTTGATGGACTTGCATAGGTAGATATATATATATATATATATATTTTTTTTTTTTTTTGAGCAAAAGTTAGATAATTATTTAGAAAATTGATTCCTAACAAAAATCAGCATGCAATTTTAATATAATAATTTTTTTTTCTTCAACCAAATTGAAATGCTTTTTCTTTATATATATATATATATATTTTGTTTCTCCACCATCAATTCATTTACTGATAACGGGAGTTTTCATGAACATCCATTTTTTATCCAAAAAAAGGGGGTTCAAGCAGGAGATATATGCACCACATATACATAATAGACCATACGAAAATTAAATATATTTTCTACTAAACCAAAAAAATTGAAATTTAGGCTTTGAGGAGATAAAAATGGGCAACAATTTTGTCTTATTTATTTTTCAATATTATTATTATTATTAAAGAATATAGTGTATTTTGTTAACATAATTGCACTCGTAAGAAAATGATTTTTTTTTCTTTTTTCTTTTTTCAAGGACAAAAATAGGAAACCGTTTTTTTTTTTGGGACAAACAAAAGAGTACTAAAATCACACTTATCTTCTTTTACTTTTTTTCAAAAAGTAGTATTATATCGTATAGATGGCAACGGGAGGAGACGGCAGGGTTCGGTTAGGATTATTGATATCCAATCCCCATCCCTCACTTCTTCAAAGTAATAAAGAAAATAAAAAAGAAGAAAAAAGAAACCCAAGTAGGGCAAAAGTGGAATGTGTCCAAATGCAATGTATTATATCATACAAGGAAATAGTTAACTATATATAGGATAAAGTTTTTTCTCCAAATTGGTTTGGGAGAATCTCCTTCAACCCATTATGTGGCGCTTAACAAAAATTTTTACGTGTATTAAATCACATGTTTTATTAAATTTTTTAAACAAGTCACATAAAAAAGGATAATGTGATTGTAAGTATATATGAATGGTCCTTTAAATCATCAAGTAGTGAGTTACAAGACTTTTCTCCAAAATTTTTGGGGGGAAAAAAAACTTTATTTCCATACAAACAGTTTTTTTTTTTTTTTTTTTTTTTTTTTTTTTTTTTTTTTTAATTTATAATAAATATGATAGATTTTTAATCTATGATATTCATCCCATAATAATTGTTATTCATCATCAGACCTAAACACAAATTAAGTTTTGGTGTAGGCTGGGTTTGAACCCAAATCTCTTATTCAACGACAAAAGATTTTATTAGTTAAGCTAATTGGAACCCATAATACAAATAGGTTTAGGACTAATAACTTTGATTTTCCTTTAACCCAAGGGCAAGAGAGAATGCTATCCCATTGTAGTAATTCCAACTTGCATTCAACTACTTTAATGTCCCACTTAGTTACAAGCATGGATTTAAAAACAGAAAGAGTTAAAGAACCAAAAAATTCGGTTCTTGATTTTTATAGGGTTTGGAAATTTTTATAGAATCAACTTAGGGTTTAGTTCCCGATTGAACTAGTTGAACCAGCCAATTCAATTCAATTTTTAAATTTATGGTTACAAGCTTGCATTATTAAGCCTTGCAAGCATATGAATTAATTAAATTAAATTAAGTTAATTAATATTGTGATGATAAACTCATTGATTAAGGGTCCTTGGTAATAATTATCTTGCTTGGATTCCTATTTCTTTTTCGGTCTTTGATTCCCTAGTCACACTTTCACCTCTTTTTTTCTCTCTCTCCTTAAAGTATCTTTTTGAACTTAAAATTTTTTCAACTTTTCATATCCATAGTTTTGACTTTCTCTCACCAAAAGAAAAGACTTCCTAAATTAGTCAAATCATATTCAGGGGGGGATTTCCCGAAATGTAATTTCCTTGTTACGCTTTTCTAATTTTATTTTTATTGGAGATAAGATGAACTTTTTTGTTTTTTTGGAGAGAGTTTCAACTTATAGTGTCCATTACTAACGATCGTTCTTTATTATTAGCCCAAGATACCAGTTGGTTTTTTGTGTAAGTGGGGACTAAACTCCAGATTTTACTAGTTGAGCTAAATGGAACTTACAAGATAAGATGAACTTTGTTCAATACGGTATGCTAAACTCTTGTATCAAATTACCACACCTCTGTGGGTTCTAGTTAGTTTAACTGGTAATATCTTTGATGGTTGAATAAGAGATCTGGAGTTCAATCCCCACCTACAACAGAAGCAGATTGATAACTTGATCTGATGATAAAGAGCTATTATTAGAAGTGAACGCCAAAGGTTGAAACTCTAAAAAAAAAAAAAAATTATTTTTACCACACCCCAAACACAATACTTTCTCTTCCATATACATATATATATATATATATATATATATATAGATATATATGTCCTTACAAAATGACGTGGAGACATAATCTATATATATATATATATATATATATATAATATTAATAGAAAAAGTTCAAAAAAAGTTCAATTAAAATTTTAAATTAAAATCTAATTTTGCGCCATGTGTTTAAATTTATGTAAAGATCACATCATAATTATCTACTTAAATTTTTTAATCTTCATATCAAGTTATTTAATGAGTGCAAAATACTAAGAATCTAATATTAATGAACTAAAAAAAAAAAAAAAAAAACTAATCACGTATACTCAATACAAATCATCACACAACAAATATCACCATATATTTTATCTTATCAAAAATTAGAAGGAAAAAAAGATCGTAAGTAGTATTAAATTTGGGTAAGAATTTTATATATATGACTAATTCGCTTATTTAAAAAAAAAAAATTTTGACACAATATTTATATTTTTACATACATTTTTTATATATAAATAGTTGACTAATTATAAATATATATATATATATATATATATATATATATTAATAGGTAAAGCTCAGAAAGTTCAATTAGAATTTTAAATTAGAATTCAATTTTGTGGCATGTGTCTAAATTTATGTAGGGATTACACCATAATTATCCACTTAAGTTTTTTAATCTTTGTGCCAAGTAAGTTAATGAGTTCTGATAGGCCAAAAATGAATTGACTCCTTGTGATGAATTAGTTGATTAATTAGCTTAACATGCAAACTCGTGGTAGTACAAATAAATCACCAATTAAACAAAGTATGCAGCGGAAAATAAATTGACACGGTGATTTGTTTACGAATGGGGAAAACCTACACGGTAAAAACCTTACCTAGTGATTTTAAGGTCACCACTCTCGAAACTCCACTATTATCACAACAAGCGGTTACAAATAAAGGAATCCTAGTACCTTATACCAACTTACAATTGAACTCTTATCCCAATACCCAATTGGACTTATTCTGTAGTGACAATTTCTCCTTTTGATGCACGGCTCTCAGTACGTGACTAACCAATTGCGCGGATCTTAGTACGTGACTTTAATCACCAACTAGAGAGGTTGTTGATTGCAAAGTTTTTTAGTTCATCCACGATGAAAATTAAGAAGATGCTTGGTTACAAAACCCTATGGTGTACAAACACAACAACTTCTACACAAGAATGATGAACTAGGGAAAAACTCTATCTTTAATCACAATTTGCTTGAGCAAACTTTGCTCAACACTTATGCAACTTGTGTCCTCTTTGACAGCCCTTAAAATAATCATTTTATATGTCTGGGGTTGTGAGAAAAGAAAGCCCAAATACATAATCACGGATTAGAGTTAAAACAGATTCGAAATTATGGTTTTCATAAACCTCGATAGATGCCTATTTGTTGAGCAGTTGTT
The DNA here is from genome assembly GCA_030445155.1 of Quercus variabilis. Taxonomy (NCBI): domain Eukaryota; kingdom Viridiplantae; phylum Streptophyta; class Magnoliopsida; order Fagales; family Fagaceae; genus Quercus; species Quercus variabilis. The sequence continues at coordinate 51,443,852 of CP129445.1, read as the reverse complement.
GAGCCACAGGGCTGGAACAGCTTCTTAAGCTTGATAGATGGCTAGCTGTCGAGATAGCTTTCGAGATTTAATGACAGACACTTCTTCAGTTTGAATCTTGGACAGACTTGCATGTCTTCAACACTTGATTTTGAAACACTGTTTCTTGAAGTATTAAACATATCCTAGATCTACTCAAATACAAGTTAAGTGTGTTTCGTCAAAAGATTAGCCAATTACATAAAATAGTGGCATATGTTCCTAACAAGTGAATCACTATGTCCTAACAAGTTCAAAATACTAAGAATCTAATATTAATGAAATATAAAATTAAAAAAAAAAAAAAAAAAAAACTAATCACATATACTGAATACAAATCATCACACAACAAAGATCACCACACATTCTATCTTATCAAAAATTAAAAGAAAAAAAAATGATCATAAGTATTATTAAATTTGGGTAAGAATTTTAATATATGACTAATTACGTTTATTTATTTTTTAAAAACTAATACAATTGAATCAGTACTTATATTATGCTTGATTAGAATTTAAAATAATAATCTAGGGTTCATTGATTCCATCCCTCAACCAAAAAAAAAAAAAAAAAATGGACCTATCTCATCCCTCCCTTAATTCGCATCATACTTTCTAGTCCACCTTTTCCAAATCTCTAAATCAAAATATAGTTGATTTTTATTTAGACTTTCCTCTCTAAGGGGTAGTATAAGTATAACCAGCTAAATTCCACGTCTCATGAAGCAGTTTTCAAATATTTCATTTTCCTCTTTTTGGGATCAAAACTAGTCAAAATATTACATATTTGGATTTCAAACTCCAAAGACATCCAAATTTGAACACGATAGTCTGATTTGCTTAAAGTCCAATTTGGTATTTGGCTTTTTCTTTATGGGATTAATTGTTTTGCCGCAACTTATTCCTTTGCCCTACTCACTTTAATATTTTATATCCATTCCGTCATGATTCTCTTGCTCCTTTTATATATATTCTCTTCCTTATGTTATCCCTTTCATCCTTTTTTGAGTTGACTACTAACTTTTCAGATTTTAATATCTTATCTCACATCTTAATTTTACCTAAGAAGTATAAAATACTGAAAAGTCTATTAATGTATAAGAAATGTAAAAAAGCTACTGAAAATCTATTGTATTGAATTGCATATAAATTGTAAGGGGAAAATTATTGAATACTTTAGGAGTACTATAAATGCGTACTTCCCCCTCTTACATGAATTTTGGGTCCCACTATAAATTTAATTAGTGGAACCCACAGTTATGTGAGAGGAGGGAGTACACATTTATGATACTTCGGGAGTACCTAATAATCACACATTGTAAAGAGGACCGCTTTTGCTTCGACAATGTTATAAGTATTGTTCACCTAATTAATAAGAATGCAGTGCAAATAAGTACAATTAATATACCTTGTATTTTAACAAAGAAATATTAGGATAGAATTGCTCATACTAGATATTGAATATGCATATTTGAATAAAAGAACAGATGTTCAATCCCCATTTACATAAAAAATTGATTGATGTTGTGGTCTGATGATAAAGAGCTACCATCAAGAGCAGACATCATAGGTTTGAAACTCTCTCTCTCAATATATATATATATATATATGAGATATATTCAAGTTATACCTAGCATAACTTCAAAAGAGTTGCATAGTTTTTGAACTATTTATTTCATTTAGCTATAATGGTTAATAACACATGCCTTGCCATGTCATCCAATTTCTAAAAACAAGTGATAGAGCATTAAAGTCATCCTCTCTCTCTCTCTCTCTCTCTCTCTCTCTCTCTCTCTCTCTCTCTCTCTCTCTCTCTCTCTCTCTCTCTCTCTCTCTCTCTCTCTCTCTCTCTGTGAACAAGTAGGAAAATTGTATTGCCCACAAAAAGTCAAACAATCTAGGATTAAAGGGCTCAAAATACACATTCTAATCCTAGTCTTGCTATATTTTTTTCTTAAATTTTTTTAACGTATCTGAATAGATGAGCTCATGAACATAAACCATCTAACTTGTGGAATAACATTCTCTCAAAAATTAAATTCCATATGAGCTCATGACCCTTTAAATTTTGGAACAACATTCTCTCAAAAATCAAAATTCGTTCATAATTTCAAATTAATAAATACACTTCAATGTCCATTGGTTGAAATGATTATAAGTTTCTATCTACAAGAAACTCAAAGTAACCTTACATTAGAGAAACCAACTAAACCCTAAGCCCAGTTTAGTTTATAAGGGACTCTTTAGTATTGTCAAGACTCAAGAAAAAAAAACTGTCTTTTTTTTTTGTCTTCTAAATTGGCATTCAAACCAGATCTCCCTCACTTCATTGCCAAGTGAGAGAGGAATTTAACCAATTGTTTGGGGGCCTTTTTTGTTTTTTTGTTTTTGTTTTTGTTTTTTGTTTTTTGTTTTTTGTTTTTTGTTTTTTTGTTTTTTTGTTTTTTGTTTTTTGTTGCGTAGCCATGTGCTGTCCTTTGGAAGGGTGACCTTGCTAGACTCAGATTTTTCTAGGGAGTTGAGTCCAAAACTTGACATTGGGCCAAGTAGTCCAATGGCTTCTAGCGTATTGTTAGGCCTACAAAATAGATAAAGCCCAAAGTCTAAGAATCATGATAATGGTTGAAATAATAGTTGAATAAAGTAATATGTATTTAGTGAAATATTTTGGTTGAATGATGAGTTAAAGATGACAATGATGTATATTGGGTGATGTCCAATATTTGGGAATAATTAATTGTCATATGTTCGACAATGGGATGGGTCCAAGATAGTCCATCTCCAACTGTGGTATGATTCATATTTAAGATAATGAGATATGTTTTGGTAGGGAGTATGTCCAGCAGAGATTTAAGTTCAAATGATATATGTCCAGTAGTGACAGATCAATTTATTAGTGTATGGTAATATAATAGTAAAGTGATTTGTCTTTAAATGTGAAGTAATCATGTACTCAATGATGTAAATTTAGAGACATGGAAACATAGTCACTTATTTTTGTATGTTTTGCAGCTCCAGTTGTATAGCAGTAGTGAGTTGATAGTATTCTAGCAAAATGGCTCCAGCGGTGGAGAGGCAGTATACCATGATATGTCCTTCTATGATGACTTCAAGATTGAAGGGGAAAAAATGGGTGTAACTAAAGGGAGAGAGAGCATGTCTAGCTATGTGTAGAGGCTAGTTAAATTTGTCCCCTTTATCATACACTTAAATGAATTTCCCCTTGATAATACTCTTTTAGTTATTGTGAAGTTATGTATAGTATTGCCTTCCATAAGAAAGGCTTTTGTAAGATAGGTTTATGCCTTCTATGAGAAGGGCTTTAGTATAAGGTCTTTGTATATTCTAGGAGAAGGGTTTTATGTATTAGAAGTCCATGTCTTCCATGAGAAGGGCTTTTGTAAGAAGTCTTTATGCCTTCTAGGAATAGGGCTTTAGTATTAGAAGTTTATTCCTTCCATGAGAAGGGCTTTTAGCATGAGTGTTTGATATCTCTTGAGAAGTATGGAGATGGTAAAAGATATAAATGTTTTGTGGGATGTAGTATTTATAATATGTATGAATAATAAGTATGGATACTTTGTGAGGGACAAAATGGGCTTCTGCCCTTTTCAGGAAAATTATATAGGGAAATGCCCCTCCTTCCCAAACTAAATAGGGAAATGCCCCTCTTTTAAAACTCGATTTTTGATAAATCGAGTTAGGCCTTATAGTAGCATTTTTAAGGAGTCTATAGTGACATTTTAAGGACCTATAGTGACGTTTTTTAACTCGACTTCAATGAAATCAAGTTATAGGCAATGAAATCGACTTATAGTGGTGTTTTTTTTTTTTTTTTTTTTTTTACCTATAACTCAATTTCTTTGAAGTTGAGTTAAAAAACATCACTATAGGCTCCTTAAAACGCCATTATAGGGCTTCAAATTTTTTTTTTCTAACTCGATTTATCAAAAATCGAGTTTTAAAAGAGGGGCATTTCCCTATTTAATTTGGGAAGAGGGGCATTTCTCTATATAATTTGCCTGAAAAGGGCAGAAGCCCATTTTGTCCCTTTGTGAGAGACGTGTTTGTAATATATATGAGAAATATGTATGGATAAGTTGTGAGAGATGTAACTTGTAAAATGTACAAGAGATATGTATGGATACTTTGTGAGATATGTAATTTGTAAGATGTATGAGAGATATGTAAGATTGTAAAGGAATGATATTAGAGTTCTTGGAAAGATTATAGTGATGGCTTGTGTTACTTTCCAAGAGGAAAGATTTTGTAGGAGAAGAGTATGAAGATGTGTTTAGGTATTCGAAGATATGGGCAACAAGATAGATAAATTTCAAAATATGGGAGAGTGTGGGAGAGATGGGTAGTAGTGTGTTATGGTGTCTTGTGATGGTGTAATAGTGTGTGGGTTGGTTCTCTTTATATAGAGCCAAGTTTGAAACTAAATCAATTCAGCTGGAGGAAAGACCAACAAAAAGGGAAAGTATTTTAGTAAGAAAAATATAGTTTCTTTAGTTGGTTTTGGTTTTTAGCCAAATAAGGAAATTCTGCGGGTCATCTATCATATCTGTTTTGAAATAGTTGTTTGAAAAAGCTGTTACAGCTGTCATAAGACAACTGTTGCGTGGGCCTGAAGTAGATGAGGTCAGCTAGATAATGTCAGGTTGCTGGAAAGAATATTTAGAATTTATTTCTTGGATTTAGTTGAAAATGTAAGGTTTCCTATTTTGGGTATTTATATTTTTGGTCCAAGATTTCATTACAATACATTTTTAGTAAGTAATGGAATGATTGACTGATAGTTAATGAAACTTTAGAGGTCTAGTCAAGGTCTCATTGTATTATGACTTAATCTTGGTGAGCAAGAAGAGCATTTAATGCTCTGCTTAGGCAACTGGTAGGGGAATATTTGGTTTGATTATGACAAATGACAGTTGGATATTAAAGATCTTTTATATTTGAGGATTAAAGATAGCTAATTAGATTTAGCTATGTGTTTGAGCTGGATTTTAGCTAAAAATAGTAATGTAGTTTATGTGAAATAATATGGTTAGGTTTCCAAATTCGTATAGGAATAGCTAGAGATTAAATGAACAATTATTTGGTTGGCATTTAGATGGTTGGAGATTTTGAGTATTTGTTATATGATGTGCATTAAGTTCTAGTGAAAGAGCAATGGGGAGTTTTATCATATTAAGTGTTCATGTGATAAGAGAGGTTTATTAGATTTTACTCGCTACACACTGACACGTCAGAGTTCAGGGAGTTGGGGAAGACACGGCAAGCAACATGTTTCTTTTATCAACTTTGAATCACTGGAGCTTTATTGAATATACTTCTTGGCCTTCTAAACCACAACTCCCAATGTTTCCTTGAACAGACTCATAAGCTTGGATCATAAGCCGAAGATGAGATGACATACCTTAGGCTTTGCTATCATTTTGTGTAAATATGGGCTTTTGTAGGAGAAGCCACTTTCCATGAATATGAGAGAGCTAATATGGGCCGTGAGTTTTGATTCATTGCTTGAGCCTTATCCATATATTGATGTTGATAATGTCGTGGGTCATAAGCCCAATTGACGAAGAGGAAATGTGGACCATGAATCCACCTCTTGAAATGAAGATGTTGTGGGCCATGTGAGCCAAATTCATGTAGTTGAATGAGAAATAAGTTTACTTTGGGCTTTAAGCATATTTACCTGAAAATCAATAATATGTTGATATGGCATGGGTTGCCAATGAAGTAATGTCATGTGACCGGTTGGGTGGAGAGAATTTAATGACTTAATTATTCTTGAATGAGAGAATTTAATGACTTTAATGCATTTACATTACTAATTTTTAGAAAGTTAATGACACGACAACCTATGTGTTATTAACCATTAGATCTAAATAAAATCAAAGGTTAAAAAAAATGTGTAACTCTTTTAAAGTTACACTAAATGTAACTTGAACTCATTTATATATATATATATATATACATATACATACATATATATATATATAAAAGTTACAGTGCTTTTGAACCTAAGATTTTACCATTCACTTTATATGAAGAATATTTTTAGATCTTTATGTGCTCTTAATGCTCTAATATTAATTTTAAAAATATTTCTTATTTTGACACTAAGCAATTTAAGAAAATAATAATTAATTAGTTTATTGTGAATTCCACACAAAAGTAGATATATTAACCACATATATCAAATACCAAAATTGAAGCAATAATAATTGATGGGGATCAACTAAGTATAGTCAGTCCTTGATTGTCGTCCACAACTTGGTCACACCTAAGGAAAACCACAACGGAATAACAAATGTATGAACAAGACCCTTCATTAAGAATAATGGGATCCACCAAAAAGAACTCGTCTATAGATGACCATACCCATGAATAATCAAATTGTAATTGGTAATTCTACATGAAATTCTCCAAAGGTTCTACATAAGCAAAACATGACACATTGCTTGGTACGTGGAAGGAATTCCATGCACTTCGTTCCACATATCCTATTTTCTTCATTAACTACCAACATCACCCATGATGATGATGGATCCCAAATAAGTAGACCCATGTCAAACTCTCTATAAAAGGAGTAGGTCCCATCTACCAAAGATAAGTTCTAAACATTCACTATTTTCCATCCTTGTGTCATAGAGAGCAAACTGACTTAACCATCGGAGGGTTCTTGGCCAGGTCACATCGGTCACCTTTGATGGTTCTTTCTTTCTTTTTAGGATTTATAGCCATCACCATAGTTCAAAGCATTCCAGCCACTGAATTTCAAGCATCATCAATAATAAAGTAAAATAAGTACACACAAATTTAGTAATGAAGTAGAAAATCAATAAAAATTAGAAAAGCCACTCCATAGATCCAATCCCATGAGAAAATTCGTTATAGAAAAATCAATTACAAATATTCCAGTCACAAAACCTTTGCACAACTAGACTTTCTAAACATTTGTAAACTTGTTGTTTGCCTTCGTACGGTGATATCTCAAGAGTCAAGAACCTCTAGACTTCCTAAGGGAATCTCCTCAACGAAGCAAAACCTTTGGGACTCCAAGTGCAAGGATGTTAGGACTTAGGAACACAATAATGGTTGTTCTTAAAGAAATTCAAGTATAATCTTAAATGGGAACAATGAGGAATTAGAGTTTCATGTTCCTTGGGTTTGTTTTATGGTTGAATAAAGTGTGGACAGGATGTGAGTAGTTGAAAGTTTGGAGGGCTTGGATGAAGGATTCAGATCATAGGAGGGTGGGCCAAGGCTAGGGCAGCAAGTGTGGATGCGATATGGGAAAGGCTCTGGAAGGAAAATGATTTAGGGATTGGTGGTAATGCACTAGGATTTGAAATGAAAAGTGGACGACTGAAGGTTGATGGAGTTAATGTTTTAGATACATGAATGAGTTGAGAGGTGGAATATGTTGTTGCTTCTTTGAGAGAGCCATTTTTTCCTATTGAGACCTCTTCAAGTGAGTGTCTTCCTCCAATGCAAGACAATCATGTCTAAGCAACACAAATTGGCAATTTCATTCAATTAATATGAAGTGTGATTACAATTGACTATTTACTTATAAAATCATGAGGTAATCCTTTTAGCCCACCTTTCCTCGTCTTATTGGTTCAATTGGTCCCCGTGTCAAACATGATTAGCATGCTTGGGATTGTATCTAACTAATATATCTTATCCTACTCTTAGATTTTAGTTATCATCTTAAGCCTAAACCATGGTATTGTCCGCTTTGGGTTACCCCTTAGTGACGTGAGACTCAACTAAGATTTGGTTCTTTTTTACCTCACACCGCTTAAGGGGTCTTTTATTGGGCCCCCACAATCCACCTTTCTTAAGGGCCACACATTCTCGGAACTATCCTCCAACGCTAATTTATTTACTTGAAGTTGTGCATCACGGTTTTAAAAGATCTCATTCTAATTAGAATTTAAGGTCTCCATATTAAGCGCATAAACTCTCTACCTTGATGTCGTAGGACTTAGCCGGGATTTGATTATTCCTCACCTCACCCCCATTTAAATGGTGTTTCAAACTTTTGGGTCCCCACATTATATACTGGCATCCACCCAAATTTAGGTTAAATTATCAATGCGAAGTGTAGGACAATCCCAAAAGGGGCTTTTCACTTTTGGGGCATTGCATGATAAACATTTACAGGAAAGGGTGATGGAATTTTTTGAAGCTCTTATTAGCAAACAAAGAATCCACATGGAATCAAAGACATTACAAGGACAGCTGGTGACCCGGATGTTTTCATGAGACCCATTATCAATCATTCTTTGTTTGCTTTTTCTTTCCCATTCAAAGTCACCCAAAAAAGAAAAGTACAAATTAAGGCATCACTGTTACGAAAAGAGTATGGCTAAAAAGAATTAGAAAAAGGTGCTGAAGGGGAACGTGTTACATGTGCACTATTGATCTTTAAGCTTTTGGCAATGATGTACCTAAAGAGGTGGACTCTTGGTTGGGTTTATATGAATCAAGCTTCTTGGTTTAGACAAAACTATATATATTACTGTTTATGCATAACTGGTTTTTTATAAAAATATTTTATTTGTTTATCTGTTAAATTTTGTCCTTTAACCCTTTCCGTGCCAAGTTTGTAAGTTATATGAAATACATTTACATATTTCTTTGTGCGAATGTGTATCCATGTGTCTGTAATGTGAATTTCTTTTCTTTTTTCCTTTTCAAAAGAAAAGGTAAAAAATCAAAGATATATCCTAGTTTTAAACCAGCTCTTATGTGAGCCCAAACCAAGGAAAAGACAATCACTTTTATTATAATTATTGTTGTTGTTTTTTCTTGTTCCTAACACGGTTTCTGGGGCCAGCTAGTCACTTACAGGTTAATAAAAACAAAACAAAACAAAACAAAAATTTCAAGGTCCTCTGAGTGAGTCTTTTTCACTTTGTTTCACTTTATTCTTTCACATCTAAATTTGAAAGGAGATTTAGTTTCCATTTGTTAAAATTGTATTAAAATATGCTAGTATCTTGAAAAAAAGTAAGAAAAAGTGAAAAAATTAAGGTTTTAAAAATCTGTATATAAAATTTAAAAGCTAAAAACTAATGCTAGAATCTGAAACCAAATACACTCTTAAGTACCGTTGAGTTACAATATCATTGATATCGAAGTTATTTACTTCCTTATGTCTATATGTAATACAAGTTTCTTATGTTGAAATAATCTTAAAATTCATTTATCTTTTTGCTCAGGAAATTTATTTGTTGTCAAGTATATTTGAAGAAAGGTATTGGTGGATATATGAAGACCCATTTTACCATTTAGCACAATTCCGTGATTTTTCATTGTCGTTAAATTTTTTCATATATATATATATATAAGATTACAAATCAGTAGATGAATGTTGAATTTGTTGGGTTATAGATTGATCCTAGTTAATTGTTGGATTATATATTGACCCCGGTTAATTAATTCAATTATCCAAGTTGATTAATTAGGTCAAATTGCATGCAAATCATGGAGGCACTAACAAATCACCAAATAAACTAAGTGTAGTAGAAATTAAATAGACATGGTGATTTGTTGACGAATGAGAAAAACCTCTTGCAACTCCAAAACTCCACTGAGTGATTTTCAAGTCATCACTTCCAAGTATCCACTAATCATGAACAATTGGTTACAAGTATAAGGAATCTTACCACTATCCCAGACTATCCCAAAATACCAACTTACAGTTGAACCTTTAATCCAATCTCCAATGGGACTTGATCTTGTTGAGACTTCTTCCTTTGCATGGATCCCAATACGTATCTAACTCCTAGTAATTGATTGATTGTTATTGGGTGCAAAGTTTTTCACTTTAAGGCACGTTGAAGATTTGAAAGCCCTTGGTTACAAAATCCTAAGGCGCACAAAAATGCAGTTCCTTCTCACAGTGTACGAGTTCTCTAATTAAGTTCTCGTGTCTTTGATGACTTTAAAATAAAGCTTTTATATGGACTAGAGGTTTAGAGAATGAAAACCTAGCAATCCAAGTCATTATGGGCTGAAATTCAAATCTAAGAATTCTGAAATCGCAGAGCTCGATAAATCAAGAGGTGTCGAGCTTGTGTCGAAGTCTTTCATTAAGTCTCAAAAGACGCTAGTGTTGAGACTAGTGTCAAGCTTCACTGAATTAACTTTTTTTTACTTGTTTCTTGGTTCGATACATAGAAAATATGACCCTAAAATTAATTAATTCAATTATCCAAATTGATTATTGTTCAAATTTTATGCAAATAACGTGGAGACAAAAAAATCACAAATCTAATCTAGAGTGTAGTGGAAATTAAATTTGACATAGTGATTTGTTAACTAATAGGGAAAACCTTCACAAGGCAAAAACCCCACTAGGTGAATTTGAGGTCACCACTCCCAAGAATCCACTAATCAAGAACAAGTGGTTACAAGTATAAGGAATCTTACCAATACCCAGACTATCCTAAAATACTAACCTACAGTTGAATCTTTGCACTAATCTCCAATTAGTCTTGATCTTGTAAAGACTTCGTCAATTGTACAAATCTCAAATCTGTGACTAACTCCCAACAACTTGAAGTTTGTTGTTGGATGCAAAGTTCTTCACTACATACTTTGTAGAATTGAAGTCAACTTGGTTACAAAACCCTAAAGTGCATAAGAATGCGGTAGCTTCACAAGAAGTATGTAGATTCTCTATGTGAGTCACTGTGTATGATAACAGTTGTAAAATGAAAATTTTATATCATTTAGTAGGTTAGAGAATGAAAATTTAGAAAAGCCACGTCATCATAGGCCAAAAATCAGATCTGAAAATTTTAGATCTGCAAAGCTTGATAGATCGAGAGGTATCAAGGTTCATTTATTCTTAATAGATGTAGGTATCGAGCCAGGTGTCAAGACACCTATTTTCAGCTTTGAACACTTGTTTCTTTGTGCAGTTTTCATGTCTTCAATACTACCATTTGAAAACCTTTTTCAAAGTACTTCATGATATTCTCAAATCCCCTTAGATCTACCCAAATACAAGTAAAATGCGTTTTGTCATAGGATTTGCCAATTATATAAAAATATGACTCTAAAGAATTATTATTTAGTTAGTCCTTTCTTGTTTGAGTTAACACGACATATTTTCATGACGATGACAACTACAACAACAATAATAAAGTATTAGATTGAAAATTTTGAAGTCGGCTGTGAAATCTCAATTAATTAGGATGGGTCACTCACATGTATTCTAATATGTTGTGTTAGGATAGATTTTATTGTATTCAACAAGTGAATATGAGTTGAGTGATGACTTCTCTCATATCTCATTTGTTGGTTGTGATTTTGTCACAGATTGCCAAAGAGGGAGATTGTTAGGACATATATGGATCATGCTAGGAACATAATATGTCAATATTTTATGTAGTTGGCTAATCCTTTGGCAAAACGCACTTTACTTATATTTAGGTAGATCTAAGATGTATTTAATACTTCAAGTAACAAGAGTTTAAGTCTAGTATTCAAGCCATGCAAATCTGTCCAAGAAACAAGTGAAGAAGTGCTAATTTTTTAAAGCTCAATAGCTACTCGACACCGCTTGATAGCTAGGCTATTTATTGAGCTCTTCAGCTTCTTTTTATTGCAATCTCGAAACCTCTTGATAGTTAGGTTGATCGATTGAGAAACTTTTTGTCCACTCGAAAGCTCTCGATAGCTCACAACAAATAGTCTCAAAACCTTCTCGACACCTCTCGATCGATCGAGAATTACGAAATTCAGATTTCCAAACCTGATTTTCGGCCCATGCTTATGTATTTGTGTAGGGTTTCTTTTCTCACAACCCTAGACATATATAGGGCTTATTTTAGAGGCCGTCACATAAGAGAATACAAGGAAAACATATGCAAAAGGTGACCGATGCCTTATTCTCTCAAAAAGAAGCTACTGCATTTTTACGTCTTAAGGTTTTGTAACCAAGTGCTTCTTGATTTTCATTGTTGATGAAGTAAAGAACTTTGCAGCCAACATCTTCTTCAAGTTGGTGTGTTAGTCATGTACTTAGAGCCGTGCATCATTGGTTAGTCACGTACTGAGATCTGTACAAAAATGGTGGCGTTTATATATTGAAAAGTTCAGAGGTTCTGAAGCGGCAGAAGGTTTCTGCTGTAAGTTCATCTACGGGATTTGTAGAGTCTAGGGACAAAGGTTTTATACTAGTTTTGAAACTTCTCTTTACTATAGTGAATTGCTTTTCGAGAAGGTTTCCTCCTAGGTTTTTTTACTATGAAATTAGTTTGTTTCATTGGTTTTCCTGAGTCATCATATCTTGTCTTATTTATTTTTCCACTGCATGATTTTAATATGATATTGATGTTTGTTTGTTTTAACAAGTTTTATTCATAATGAATCGAATTAAAAACTTGGATTCAAAACTTGTTAATTTTATCAATCGGGGTCTAAATTTCCCAACGAGTGGTATCAGAGTGGGTACACTTTAATTGGATTAATTTCCTGAGTGTGATCTTGACCCCTGTTGTCATGGATCATGGACATTCTCTTTGATTCCTCATTTATTTGATGGAACTAATTATGTGTACTAAAAAGTTCGTATGAAAATTTTTTTTGTAGGCTCTAGGTGAACAGGTATGGCAAGCTATTGAAGTTGGCTGGATTAAGCTAAAGGAAGCGCTAGTGGATTGGGATGATGCAACAATCATAGCGGAAAATTTCAACAATAGGACCTTGAATGCTTTGTTTTGTGGGATGACCAATGAGAAATTCAAGAAAATATCATCCTTGGAAGTTCCCAAGGAAGCATGGACCATTCTTGAGACCACCTATGAAGGTACTAAGGCAGTAAAGACTATGAAACTTCAACGACTCATTAGTAGTTTTGAAGAAATAAGGATGGAGGAGGATGAGACATTTGATGAGTTCTATGCTAAACTCAAGGATATTGTGAATTCTGCCTTCAACATTGGAAAATCTATAGCAGAATCCAAGATTGTTAGAAAAATCCTTAAGTCCTTACCTGAAAGATTCCATGCCAAGATCATTACCATTGAAGAAGTGAAGGACATTAATCAACTTCCTTTGATTGAGCTTGTAGGGAACCTTCAAACCTATGAGATGGGATTAGGCTCAATGGAAAAATGTGAAAAGAGTAAAAACTTGGCTCTTAAGGGTATAGAGGAAGAGATTGAAAACTCTGAAAATGAAGATGAAAGTGAAGATGGAGATGAGGATAAGGATGAGGATTTAACTTTCAAAACTGATGAGATTATTAAACTTCTTCAATTTAGGAAAAAGGATAAGGGCAAACCTCCTAGGAAATCTAAATCCTCTAAGAAGGGCAAGAATGAAAAACTCCTTATTCAATGCTGTGAGTGCAAATGATTTGGTCATATGAGGATAGAGTGTCCAAACTACCTCATGAAGGAAAAGACCAAGGAGTTAAAAGATAAAGGGTTGGTTGCTACTTGAAGTGATACTAAGAATGACTCTTTTAATGAGTATGTGGATGAATGTAGTCACATTGTGGCCTTTGTTGCCTCAACTGATAAGATGATTGTGGAGAGTGCTAGTGAGAGTGAGGATTCTTCTGATGATACTTACCCAAGAAGTTTACCCTTCAGGAAGCCTATGATAAGCTATGCACTAAATTCATAAAATTTAAAAAGACTTCTCATCTTTGTAAAAAAGAGCTTAAAGAGGTAAAAACTGAAAAAGTTGATCTATTAGTCAAATTAGACGAGACTACAAGGTTGGTTGAGACTTTTATTGTGGAGAACACCTCATTAGAAGAGAAGGTCAAGAATCTCAAGGTAGAGTTTAGGTAAGTTAGAACTCAAATAGAAAGGATGTCTAGTGGAAAGCTTGATGAGGTATTGAGTACTCAAAAGCCTAGTTCTAATAAGACTAGCTTAGGATATGTTGTTTTCTCCAGCCCTTCTTCTTCCACGGCTTCTAGATCAAGATTGTCTTTGTGCTCCAATTTGAGAAAGGTGATAAAGGTATGAAATCTAAAGCTTATTTGGCTTATTCTAAATCATCTGTTAGACCTCATGTTTGTCACCATTGTGGTGTTTCTAGATACATTTGTCCTAATTGTTTTAAGTTGTATCCTCATAAGTAATTGTCCAAACGGTCATAAGTTTCCTTTCAAGGAACTACACCTTTGTTTGGAGAGTTGTTAAAATTTTTGATCTTTTTAACTCAATTTCAGGAGAATTCTAATTCTTCTATGTCTTTTAGTAGACATACTAGAACACTTGCCTTTTCATCTTCACAGCCAAAGACTCGTGCTATATGGGTGAGAAAGGAGTCTAAGACTTAATTGTCTTTTATAGTTTGTCCTCTGCTTTAATTTTTTCTATCTAAAGTTGGACTTTTTTTGCTTGATTTCTTATTTGTTTTTGGAATCATGCTTTTATGCATCTGCACCTTTCTATCATGCCTTTATGCATATGCATCTTTTTTTCTACTTTCATGTTGTTTTTCTATTTTTGTTTGGTTGTTTAGTTTTTATTTTGTTTTGTTTTCAAAATAAAAATAAAAAGGAAAAATCAGAAAAAATACAAAACCGGTGTGTGTTTGTGTACATTGGTACTTGTGTACCTTGGATGGCCATTGAAACAGAGTTTTCTAAACTTTGTATCTTTTGTAGGCTTAGATGAGCATCTCTATGCATAACTAAGCAAGTGAGCTTTGTGGCTCGTGTTTGTGATGAGTAATATTAAGTTATCGCTTATACTTAACAATTGTATCACTTTTTTTGACGAAAATGACTAAAAAATTCTAAGAGAAAGGCATAAATAACCATCTCATCATTATTGCGCGCCAATCATGAAATGACATTTGTATGCTTCGGTATAACAAAAGTGCAATGTCAATGATATTTGTATGCTTTGGCATAGCAAAATTAGAATGTCAAAAGCTTAACATCATTGGGTATTTCTTTTCTTTTTTTTATATACCCATGCATGATTTGCGTAAAAAGAAAAATATGCAAAGAAAAATAAAAAGCAAAAAGATCAAAATGCTTTTAAATATGATTGCAAGCGTATATTCTAGGAGACGTGGGAATTATAGGATGTACCTTGAAGGTGATATTCCCTATCAAATAGTTACGATTGTGTATGAGTTAAAGTGATTTTCTCATATCTCAAATCATCATAACATGTATACATTGTTAGGACATATGTGGATCATGCTAGGAACATAATATGTCAATATTTTATGTAGTTGGCTAATCCTTCGACAAAACATAATTTACTTATATTTAGGTAGATCTAGGATGTATTTAATACTTCAAGGAATAAGAGTTCAAGTCTAGTATTTAAGCCATGCAAATCTGTCCAAGAAACAAGTGAAGAAGTGCTGATTTTTTAAAGCTTGATAGTTGCTCGACACCTCTCGATAGTTAGGCTATCTATCGAGCTCTTCAATTTCTTTTTATCGCAATCTCGATACTTTTCGATAGCTAGGTTGATCGATCGAGAAACTTTTTGTCCCCTCGATAGCTCCTCGATAGCTCGTAACAGATAGGCTCGACACCTCCTCGACACCTCTCGATTAATCGAGAATAATGAAATTCAGATTTTTAGATCTGATTTTCAGCCCCATGCTTATGTATTTGTGTAAGGTTTCTTTTTTCACAATCCTAGACATATATAAGGTTTATTTTAGAGGCCGTCACATAAGAGAATACAAGGAGAACATATGTAAAAGGTGACCGATGCCTTATTCTCTCAAAAAGAAGTTACTGGGTCTTTGCGCCTTAGGGTTTTGTAACTAATTGCTTCTTGATCTTCATTGTTGATGAAGTGAAGAACTTTGCAGCCAACATCTTCTTCAAGTTAGTGTATTTGTCACGTACTGGGAGCCGTGCATAATTGGTTAGTCATATACTGGGATCTGTGCAAAAAGGGTGGCTTTCATATATTGAAGAGTTCAGAGGTTCTGAAGCGGTAGAAGGTTTCTGCTGTAAGTTCATCTATAGGAATTGTAGAGTCTAAGGATAAAGGTTTTGTACTAGATCTGAAACTTCTCTTTACTATAGTGGAATTCTTTTCGGGAAGGTTTCACCCAGTTTTTTTACTGTGAAACTAGTTTATTTCATTGGTTTTCCTGGATCATCATATCTTGTCTTATTTATTTTTCCGCTGCATGATTTTAACTTGATACTGATGTTTGTTTGTTTTAACAAGTTTTATTCATAATAAATCTAATTAACAACTTGGGTTTAAAACTTGTTAATTCTATCAACCGAAGTCAAAATTTCCTAACAAGAACCAGAATGGAAAGATCGGGCAGTAAATTAAAAGATAGAAATAGACCTAAGGAAACTTTAATATATGAAGGACCAAGGTTCTCGAGGTGTACACGGAAGATTCAAAGAGCAAAATTAGGAAGAAAAACTCTCTTAGCTCTCTCTAGTTCTAGCTTAAACTTTCTCTCTCCTTTTTTCTAAACCCCCTCGCTTGTTGTTCTCCTCCTCATTTTATTGCCACTTTCCCTCATCCTCTAGCTGTCTAGCTCCTAGTTGGAATTGGGGTATACTTGTCCCGTCAAGATTTTGCTCTGCCATTTCATGATCATGAAGGAAGACTTTTAGGGGTGTTTCCATTGTTCAGGCCAATTATTTAGCAATGTGGTTGACATTAGGTAAGGGGTCTCATTAATGCAAAGGTAACTATTTCATTGGGTTTTGCATTTTCTTCATTGTGTCCCTTAGGAGAAAGGTGGAAGGAGGATGGTCGTATTTGAGGAAAGGAGTTGTTATTCAAGGTAATTTAATGACCTCGAGAAGAAAGTTCAAGGGGGTTACCTCGATTAAGATCCCTGAGAGAGTTACCATCCTGGATTTCTATGGACGCCTAAGAATCCCCGTGGTGTGGGAATTTCTCTAGGTTAGTCGCACATTGGGTCCTTGGTGACGTGATTCTTATGTGCTCGTGTCTCTAGGGTGAGGTGTGTGTACGTGAATCCCTTTTTCTTATTTTTACTTTAGGAGTTGCCACCAACCATTAATTTTGTATTAGGTGTAATTTGTCACCTAGGGGTCTAATTCATTTTAGATTGCCTAATTAACTAAACCAAATTTTATGGGTTCATTAATTAAGGCAAACCAAAAGTCTCGAACCAAAGATCTTGGACTCAGAAGTTTGGGTATGTGTGGGGAAGGTGTTAGGCACCTCACAATGCCTATCCGAATTGATTTATTTTTATCATTACCATTTTAGCAAAAGAAATAAAACACTTGGCATCTTGATTTTTGAAAAGGTTTTGCAAACAATACATATATACATACATATATATATATATATGTAGCTTGTTTAGAGCACCAATTTTAATTATGGCTTGATTAATTTTATGCTTAACACATTTAATGCGGAATATACGTGATTAGCAAATTAATCAATTGAAGCATTCAACAATTGCATGTATGAACAAATAAGTGCAATGCTAAAATGGAAAGTGTAGCGGGTAAAAGAACAAACCCAGATCCTGCAATATCGCTTGATTGCACTGCCAAGCCTTATCGGCTAATTTTGAGAAATACCTAATGCTTCCAAGCTTCAAAATACTCTCTACACTCTAAATAGGTGTGAATTGTGTTTGGGTACAAACCTCCTTTCAAGGTATAACAATGGGAGAGGGGAGGAGAAGAGATTACAAGGATTTCTCTCTTAAGGATGAGTACAAGGATTTCTCTCTTGGGGATGGTGTTAGGCACCTCACAATTGGGCTACGCACGCAGGCCCTATGTATGTGCATGCATACTCATGCCCAGAAACCCTAATCCAAGCTTTGTTTGCTTCTGTTTCTTTATTTTGCTTACATGATATGACTTTCTCTTAATTTATTTTTCCATGCTTATGAGTTTCTACCTCCATGTGTTGTTGTTTGTTTTCTTTTTGTATGCTAAGTTAGGGTTGGATTCTTTGTCTTGTCATGAACAAGCATATGATATGATCATGCATCGATGCATAGGTGCTATGACACGGTAAGGTAAGTGAAGTAAGTCATGCATTCACATGAATATGCATTTGTTTGGGGCATGATTTTGTCTTGGGTTGATGTTTAAAGTATAATCACATGTTTGTTTGATGTTGCTATGTCTATGTTTTCTGCCTTGGATGTAATACAATGTTGTGTGATAGATGTATGTTAGGGTTTGGGATGAAAAATGTCATGTTGTTTACTTAGATGTACGCTAGTGTGTGTAAATCTAGAATGATGAATGTTGAATATACCTTTAATGAGATTAAGATGTACAACACAATGAGTGGAAACTGACCTATGGGTTAGGTGAGGTTGGGTGCCTAACACCTTTCTATCCCCATACCTAAACTTCGAACACGTGCTTTGGTAGTAGATTAGTCCTTCTATGAAGGGTGCTACATTTATGGTTCTTAGACCTAATCTTGGTGGCGAGTCCATTTTCTTCTCCGCTTCGGTCCACTTGGTGTACTCCCCTAGTTGCACCCATAATGGTGACTCCACTGGGGATAGAGAGTTTGATTCCAATGTGTCTCATTCTTGATCTTAATAAAGGTTTATTCAATATATTTTTTTTCACACACTTCACTTGGTTCTTTTTATCCCTTTCACCTTGGTTGGTAATGAGTGGGAAGGTAGAGGCTCCATTTAGGCTAAAATCTTCCGGAGTTCATCCCACTAACCCACAATTTGTGTCATTGTCTATAATGGGCTTTAAGTACATTAATGGTTTGCCACCAATCAACTACGGTCCATTTAGGCCTAAGGTTGGAATCATGGCCCACCTAGTTGTGAGTAACCTACTGATTTATCCCTTTAGCTCTAGGGAGCCTACCCACACTTAAAGAAATCCCAGATCCTATCAATAAGAGCGTATCCTTTATATTTCTTGTTTGTTCAACCATATATCTTGTGTTCACCTAATTCTAAAGGACAAATAAAAGATGTAAAAAATTTGAGGATGACCCAAAAGTTATGGCATACACTAAGATGTTGGGATAAAAGAATTAAAGTTCTCACATATAAGAGGCTTGTCCCAAAGTCCAAAGGTATATCTTAACTTAAAAGGTTCATAAGACCATAGCCTAGTTGCTATCATAAGCCCAAATCAAAAGGCCTCTTGAAAAGGAGAACTTGGGCCTTAGGTAACAAATATGTTATGGACTTAGCATCCAATATCCTACATAGCCAATATGAAATTCCCTAATATTCGGCCTCCTTGTTGTATGCCAAGGCCCAAAATGATGAGATATCCATGAACTTTGAAAGGAAGGCTATAATATGTTCTACCTAAAGGGCTGCTTCAAAAAAAAAATGATGATAATAAATGGGAAAAGGAAGAGCCCAAAGGTGATGGATACATTGTAAGCCCATATTTAAGCCAAATGGTTGAAATTTTCTAAGCACGTTCTAATGAAAGCCTACGAGAGTAAGATGAGAGCTTTATTGTAAATGGACTAAAGCCCAATGAAACAAGGGGCAAGGTTAATGAGATGAAAGGGAGTGATTTTGTAATTAGACCTTCATTAAAATGGACTTAAAGACTTTATAAGAACATCTAAGTTAATAAAAAGAACCTTTTAATTGGGACATAGGCTTAATGAAATGAGACTTCTTTTTAGGCACCATTGCACCACCAAGATCAAGTAAGCATGTACCCACTCCAATTTGGGTTTGAGAAAAGAATGGAAGATGTTTGATTGAAATTGAGGACACATATCAAGAAGAGATTTCAAGAAGAGACATTTCAAGAGGAAGTATCTCAGGAAGAAATGGCTACTCCAATTGATGACATGATTGCATAAAAGATATTCAAAGCAATAGAAGAACGAGGTGATGCTCTCAAGAAAATGAGAGGTCGTCTCTTCAAGCTAGAGGAGAGCAAGCTCAAGAAACCTGTACACATAGAGATACATGATGAAGATGAAGGAGAAGAATGGGATGAAAGTGATTGGTGCAAAATTGCAAGTGTACAGTATCGTAGTTTTATAGTAAAGTGATGAGAAGAGTATCGTCCTCAGGGATTGGTAACTTACTTTTGACAAATACCAAAATTATGCTTAGCTCAATTTTATCTAGAGAAGTCACTAAGGTTGTTGTAATTGGAATTTAAAATAAAATCAAATTAAAGAAAATACGCAGAGGAAAAGAACGATAATGCTCGAAAATCAAATTAATGGGAAGAAAACTTCTTGGAAATCGATTTCACCTAATCCCTCACTATGCTTTACTCATCTAGCTATTTGAATTTAATTCTCTATGTTTGTTAGCAATCTCCAAAAAAAAAACATCCAAAAGCCTCTTTCGACAATCAATTGAAAACATTCTTGTTCATCAATTTACACAAGAGTATGCAATTTAATAAAGCAAGAAAGCATTAGGACCAATGATTTTAATACTACACAGGTTCATACAAGTCTTTTGATCTCTATATTTACCTATGCCGAAATATTCAAGATCTATCTTATAATTCGCTCTTTTGATAGCAAATCACAAGATCAAAATCATCTAATTAATGGCCGGTTAATTAGAAGCAATAAGCTCAGAATAAATCAGACAAACATGAAGAGAATTAATTCAAATTAACATGGAAAAGCAAGCATAGTTCGGAATTAGATTACATCATTTTCCTAGAAAAAAGAAAATTTAGTTCATGTTGAAAATTAAACTCAACAAAAACGAATTCACCATAATGTTTCTGAGAAGTTTTGAAGGAAAAAAAATGAACGCAAAAATTTCCTTCAGCCTCCGCAGCTTCTTCTCCTCTCTTTTCTGCATTAGCCTTTCTTTCAGTTTCAACCCCTTTGTTTTAGCATTTTTTTTCTTGTTTTTCAGCGTATTCTGCTTCAGTTCAGCCTCCCTTTTCTTTTCAGTTTTAGCCCCTCTTCTTTTTTGCTTCAGCGCCCCACGTTTTCTCTCTTTCAATTCTGTTTCAGCGCCTCCTTTTCTTTCTTTTAGCGCCTCACTTTCTCTAAATGTGTTGTCCTTTTTTTCAGCCCAAAACGTTGCTTTGTTTCAGCCCAAAACACTACTCTGTTTCTGCCCAAAATGTTGCTCTGTTTTAGCATTTTTTCTACTTCAGCCTTTTCTCTTTTATTTGAATAAATCTTCTCAAATTTGCAATAAAATTTAAATAACAATAATGAAGTCTAAAATCAACAAATATAAATAAAATTAGACTAAAGTTTAAAGTTAAGAAGTGATAGATTATGCCAAATTATGCAAGTCATCAGAGAGGGATAAGGCTGAATACGAAAGGAACCAGCTATTTGAGAAGCTCACCATGGAGACCGTGGCCATGAAGGAAAAGATGGAGAAGATGCAACTAGCATTCCGCAAGGCTCAAGGAATGGATGATTGTCTATACAAAGCCTCCTAAGTTTAAGATCTCTACTATGGAAAAGTTTGATGGGACTGGAGATCCAAAGCAACTTGTTAGGAGGTATCTAAGCATTGTTGAAATGAAAGGGTCAGATGAGAAGTAAACTTTGCATGCATTTCCTTTATCACTTACAGGAGGTGCGTCAAGGTGGTACGATAGCCTAGATCCAAATAAGACTAAGGTGTGGATTGAGCTAGTAGAGTTATTCGTAGATTAATTCATCTTCAATACCATGATTGATGTAACTCTAAGAGACTTGGGGACTACCAAGCAAGGAGTGGTGGAGACATTTTCCATATACATGACAAGATGGAAAGGAAAGGCATCTAGGATCGTTAATAGGCTAAATAAGAAGGACCAAATCAACATGATTATCAAGAATTTGCTTTCGGCATATAATAGTAGGCCCCTGTCATCACCTATTAATTCTTTTAGGGGGTTGTGTGATTATGGAATTAGGATCGAGGATGCAATCAATAATGGGCAATTGGAGAAAAGTGAGAACAAACCTCCAATTGAGAAGATATATGGAGGAGGAGCGACTACTTCTAAAGCACCAAATCTTATGAATGTAAGTGCCATCATACCCTAACAACTTTTAACTTACCCAAGCTTCACGAAGAAATCCTGCCTAGAATTCTCTGACCTAGGAATGACCCTTGCTCAAGCATATGAGAACTTAACCTCCAAAGGATTCATCAAACCCTTAGACCCCTCACCTATGCCACCTACTTGGAACCTTAATGAATATTACCACTTCCATCAGAAATTTGGCCATAAAACCGACAATTGTTTCCACCTTAAGCATGTGATACAAGACCTAATAGACAATGGAACTCTCCCAAGTCCAAACATTATCACCAAGCCTAACATTAGGAAGAATCCCTTGCCTAATTTTCATCGAGCTCTGTTACGACATATGTGTTTCACTTGTTAAAAACATATGTCATTCATTTATGTAAATTGGCTAATCCTTTGACAAAACGTAGTCTACTTGTAATTGGGTAGTTCTAGGTGTTTTTAATACTTCAAGAAACAAGGTTTCAAGATCAAGTGTTGAAGTCATTAAGTTTGTCCAAGAAAAACAAGCTAATTGTGCAAATTCATTAAAACTCGACATCTGCTTGATAGCTCCTCGACACTTGCTATTTGTCGAGATTTATAAAATCAGATTTTCTGATTTAAAATCTTGGGATCCGTGAATATGATTTTGGGCTTTCTTTTCTCCTAACCCTAAAAATATAAAAGGATTCTTTTTAGGGCTGTCAAAGTGTTCACAAGTTACACAAGCATTGAGCAAACTTTGTTCAAGCAAATTGTGACCGAAGACAAAGTTTTTGCCCTAGTTCATCTCTTTTGAAAAAGTTGCTGTGTATTTGTAGCAAAGGGTTTTGCGACTAAGCATCTTCTTGATCTTCATCGCATAGAATGAACTGAAGAACTTTGCAGCCAACCTCTCCTTCAAGTTGGTGTTTAAAGTCGCGTACTGGGATCCGTGCAATTGGTTAGTCACGTACTTGGGAGCCGTGCATCAAAGGTGGGAGCTGTCACTACAGAACAAATCCAATTAGGTATTGGGGTAAGGGTTCAACTATAGGTTGGTAAGGTACTTGGGATTCCTTTACTTGTAGCCGCTTGTTGTGATAATAGTAAAGTTTTAGGAGTGGTGACCTGAAAATCATCTGGTGGGGTTTTTGCCGTGAAGTTTTTCCCCATTCGTAAACAAATTACCGTGTCATTTAATTTTCCCTGCATATTTAGTTATTTGGTGATTTGTTTGTGCTACTATGCGTTTGCATGATAAATTGATTAATTAATAACTTGACTAATTAATTAATTAATTTCTATCACAAGGGGTCAATTCAGTTTGTGACCTATCAAGTGGTATCAGAGCAGGCACACTTTGATTAGGTTTTAATCTTTGCTGTGTTGATCTATTGACCTCTGTTTGTCTTGGATAGAGAACAGTCATTAATCATACCTCCTTTATTTGATGGCACTAACTATGCATACTAGAAAGTACGCATGAGAGCTTTCTTGCAGTCTCTAGATAAGAAGGTGTGGTAAGCTGTAGAGATTGACTGGACCAAGCCAAAAGAAGCGCTAGCCGATTGGGATGAAGTGAAGATCAAGGCGGCGAACTTCAATAGCAGAGCGTTGAATGCCCTATTTAGCACAGTCACCAATGAGGAGTTCAAGAAGATATCCTCTACTGAAACTGTAAAGGAAGCATGAACCATCCTTTAGACAACCTATGAAGGAATAAAGGCTGTCAAGGATTCAAAACTTTAAAGGCTCACTACAAGCTTTGAAGAAATAAAGATGGAGGAGGATGAGTCGTTCAATGAGTTTTATGCCAAGCTCAAGGACATAGTGAACTCGGCCATTAATCTTGGGGAAACCATCCCTGAACCCAAGATTGTGAGGAAGGTGCTCAGATCTCTACCCGAGAGATTCCATGCCAAGATTACGGTGATAGAAGAATCAAAGGATATTGACAAGATTCCTTTGACTGAGCTGGTTGGAAACTTGCAGACCTATGAGCTAGGACTATCTAGGATAGGCAAAACGAGTAAAGGCAAGAGTATGGCCTTGAAAGAAAATAACAATGATACAGATAAGTCTTCCGATGATGAAAATTTCAAGATGAAGTCCTACATTACAAGGCAGTTAAAGAAGTTTATGAAGAATGCCAATGGGAGGAGCTTCGATAAGGACCGCAGACAATCTAGTTCTTTTCAGTTTTAGGGGAAAGAAAAAGGGAAAAAGGATGCTAAGGATGGCGGTCAGTACACTGTTCCTACAGGACCGAAGTGTTTTGGATGTCATGGATTTGGTCACATGAAGCATGAATGCCCTACATATCTTAAAAGCATTGGGAAGAGTAAGGCACTTGTTGCAACCTTGAGTGACACTAAGCCTGAAGATGATTCCAGCAATGAGGATGATGGAATCTTAATTGGCTTCACTGCCACAGTCAATCCTACTGAAGGGATTGTTGAAGAAGTGGACGAAGAAGAAGAATTGGTGGAGTCCAAATTCAAGAAGACGGATGATTAAGATGATATCCATTTAGCCTATAAGAAACTTTACAAGCTCTCTGAGAAGCATGAGAAATTGTATAGGCTGGCCACTAAGAAGCTCAGTGATGTGGAACTTGATCGTGAAGAGTTGTCCATAAAGTTTGATGAGGTGAATCAAACTATTGGAGCCCTGAGGTTTGAGAACAATTTCTTGACTGAGAAGACCAAGAAGCTTGAAGCGGAGATGTTTCAAGTCAGAGCTTAACTGGAGAGGACTTCAAGTGCAAAACTTGATGAGATGCTCAGCATTCAGAAATCTGCTTCGGATCGAATAGGTTTAGGGTATAATCTTTCTTCCTTTCATATTGCTTCTACTAGTGCTACTATTTTTGTTTCTCCTGCTAATAACACTGATATTGAAAACACTGACGATAAAACTGAACTAGTTAATAAGAATTTAGACAAGGGTAAATCTATCTTAGGAGCACCCCCTAAGCAGGATAAAAAAGATGTTAAAAACCCTAGAGCTAAGAAGGCTAACTCTCAAAAGCCTAAACAGAAGAAGCAGCATCTCTGTCATCATTGTGGAGCTGTCGGTCATACTCGACCAAATTGCTATAAGTGGCTAGCCACTCAACAGAGCAATGGCATGATCGCGTCTGGAAGCCAGAATCAGCTTCAATCCTCTCTTGCTCCTCTTGGTCATCTTCTTAAAGCCCTCATGTTCCTTTCGAACTTGAACGGTTTCAATTCTTCCCCCTCACCGCCGGTTCAAGGGTTTAATCAAATAAAAAGTTCTTCCAAGGTGTGGAAGAAAAAGGACTCTAAGTGATTTCATCACTTTCTTCTCTCTTCTTGTTTTTTCTTGTTTGTTGCATTGCTTGTGTGTTTTGCATTTTTGTTGAGTTAGTCTAGTTTTATATTTTTCTTTGTTTAACATATTTTTGTGTGTTTACTTTCAGTTTTTATTTATTTATTTTGTTTTTGATATAAAAATAAAACAAAATAGAAAAAAAATCAGAAAAATACAAAAACAGTGTTACTTTGGTACTTGTGTACCTTGGATGGCCATTGAAACAAAGTTTCTCTATGCACAACTAAGCAAGTGAGCTTTGTGGCTCTTGTTTATGATGAGTAAGATTAAGTTATCTCTTGAACTTAACACTTATATCACTCTTTTTGATGGGTAGGACTAGAAAATCTTAAGAGAAAAGTATAAATAACCATCTCACCACTGTTGCCCGCCAATCATAATATGACGCCTGTATGCTTCGGCATAGTAAAAGTGCGATGTCAAATGCTTAACATCTTGGGTATTTCTTTTCTCTCTTTTTATGCCCATGCATGATATGCTAAAATAAAAGAAAATATGCAAAGAAAAATAAAAAGCAAAAAGATCAAAAATGCTTTAAATATAGTTGCAAGCGTGTATTCTAGGAGATGTGGGAGTTATAGGATGTACCCCGAAGGTGATAGTCTCCATCAAACAGTTATGATTATGTGCGAGTTAAAGTTATTTTCTCATATCTCAGATCGTCATAACATGTATACACATATGCAATCTTGCGATATTTTTCACACATAACACGTAATATTCTTTGCAACTCTTGATACATGTGTAGGTACAATGCGATTTAGCCATCACAAATGTTTTACTTGTGCTAATGTATACTCACTAAACTGTCTTGACTTATTTTTAAAAAATAAATTGGTTAGACTTGTTTAGTGCGTGTATGTGTTTTTAAGGATCCATGTGCTTAAAATTTTTGTTGAGAGATGATTTTGAGAGCTTAATATGTTGATTGGATCATTGGTTGAGGTACATATTGGATTGCATTCATATCTGTGTTTTTCTCTTCTCGAAAAACTGTTTTTAAAAGCTAGCTCTACACCTCCTCGACACCTCTTCGATACCTTGTTATCTGTTGAGCTTCTCAAGCCTTTTTCTTATTGCAATCTCGACACCTCTTCGACATCTGGTGGATCGATTGAGAAAGTTTCTGTCTTCTCGATACTTTCTCGACACCTTGTCGATCAATCGAGCTTCTGTTCTTTGAAGGTGACTCTTGATCCTCGATGCCTCTCAACACCTTCATTTGTTGAAGTTCATTTTCTCGACACCTACCTCGACATTTGTCTCGACACCTCTTGTACCTCATCTATCGATATTTACTGATGTTCCTATATAAGCTTTTGTTGTGATTTGCTTCTCATTTTCTCGATCTCTCTCAATCTGTCCGCGGCTGGTTATCTCCTAAGCACCCTTTTCTCACTCAAAACCTTCAACCCACGTGATTTTCGACCCTTCCTTGCTTCAAATCAAGTGGTATGATCTCTTTTTCCTTCATTCTTCATGCATTTCATGTTTTGAATCCTAGGTTTTGGGGTTTTTGAAAATTTTTGGGATTTTTCAAAATTGATGAGTTTTTCTTGAAATTTTGGGATGGGTTTTCCTCTAAATGTGTTCAAAAACTCATGCATTGCATCACATTTGCATTAGAATGGTATTTCCATGCATTTAGATGTGTGAACTATGCTTGTGTTGGTAGGTTTGGATTGGGCTAAGCCCATGATATATTTTCTGTTGCATGTCACATGTTCATGCATACGTACTCTCTATTCAATATATTTAATATATTTGAATTGTTTTGGGAATTTTTGATTGTCTCCTTCTCTCTTTTTCTCATTCTGTTTACATTAGTAGTGTCTATGGCACCTAAGCATAAATCCACTCCTGCTCGGAACCCTCTTCGTTCTGGAGCTTCCTCCTCTTTTGATTCTGTTCCCCTTAACATTCGGTTTCGTGATGATGATGCCCACAAGGCATTCTTAGAGAACTTTTCTTGGCGAGGTGTTCATTCGGAACGCCAAGTCATTTTGGCGGACTTCGCCAACACTGACCTTCCTTCTATCATTCGCAGTAGGGGATGGAAGTCACTGTGTGATATCTCGATCACTTGTCCTCTCGTGCTTATTCAGGAGTTTTACTCTAACATGCACGGGATTGATCGTTCAGTACCTCTCTTTTTCACTCGTATTCGAGGTACACGCATCCCTGTCACACTACAGCTTGTTGCGGATGTGCTTAGGGTTCCTAAGATAGAGTTTCTTGACTATCCTTCTTGTCAATATCTGCGGACTATGTCCAAAGATGAGCTCATTTTTGCTTTCTGTGAGCGCCCTGCTGATTGGAGTGAGCATCAATATACACCATGTCAACCTTTTGCTAAAGGTACTAGATTCATTAACATGGTGATGACCTTTGTACTCCATCCTTTATCTCACTACAACTCCATCACAAAGCCTCGTGCTCGATTTTTGTTATCTTTTCTTGAGTATCTTACCATAGATTTTCCTTTTTATTTCATTCTTTCTATCATAGATGTTCATTTAGATTCGGCGTCTTGTGATAAACTCATCTTTCCTTCTGCTATCACGAGGATCTTACGCCATTTGCTGTCCCTTTTCCTGTGTCTGACCACTTCACTCACATTTGTGCCATAGACGCCACTACTGTAAAATGTAGTGCAGTGCAGTTTAGGTTGCGACAGCTAGATTCCACTCCTTCATCCCGTTCCGCTCCATCTCGTACCGCTTCGTCTACATCTGCTCCTTTTTCCTCTATGGGCAATGTATCTCTTGAAGACATCATGGCGCAGCTGCAACGCATGGATGCTCGCCTTAATACGCTCTCTACTGAGTTGTATCAGGTGAATATTCATGTTGGTCGTATTGCACGACGGTAGGCGACCATGGGTGGGTTTGCTTTTGAGGCTATTCCTTCACCACCTCCTCTAGTGGCTTTTAACTCTGAGGATGATGATGATGATGGTGATGACGATGATGTTTCGGATGATGATGGAGATGCTAGCTCTACTGATGAGATGTCTACTTGACACTTTTACCTTTTGTCACTCATGACAAAAAGGGGGAGTAGTTTTGGATATGAGAGTAGTCATCTTAGGTGGAGAGTTAGTATAGGATATTTTTGTTAGGGGGAGTGTTGCTATTTGAGGGATGTAGTGAGGTTTTGATGTATCTTTTTCTTCTCTACTTTTTAGATACATTGTTCTTGTATATGAGGTCTTATGACCAGTTTTTACATACATTGTACGTATATTTTTTATATATTGGATGTATGTTTCTTTCACCTGTCTCTACATGTGTTGTTTCTTTTCTATCTTTATACACATATTTCTTATATTTGTATGCAATTTATTATTTCCGCTTTACACAAAGATGTCTTGATGAGTTTTGTTTAAAGTGTTTTAGAAATACAGATTGTCAAAGTCTACTTGTCATAAACTCTTTTCTTGCAAAGTTTTTCAAGGGTTTGTATTAGAATAGATTTTATTGTATTCAACAAGTGAATATGAGTTGAGTGATTTATAAATTCTCTCATATGTTCATTTGTTTGTTGCGGTTTTGTCACGGATTGTCAAAGGGGGAGATTATTAGGACATATGTGTTTCACTTGTTAAAAACATATGCCATTCATTTATGTAAATTGGCTAATCCTTTGACAAAACGCATTTTATGTGTAATTGGGTAGTTCTAGGTGTTTTTAATACTTCAAGAAATAAGGTTTCAAGATCAAGTGTTGAAATCATCAAGTCTGTCCAAGAAAAACAAGCTGATTGTGCAAATTCATTAAAGCTCGACACCTGCTCGATAGCTCCTCGACACCTGCTATCTATCAAGATCTATAAAATTAGATTTTCTGATTTAAAATCTTGGGATCTGTGAATATGGTTTTGGGCTTTCTTTTCTCCTAACCCTAAACATATAAAAAGATTCTTTTTAGGGCCGTCAAAGTGTTCACAAGTTGCACAAGCATTGAGCAAACTCTGTTCAAGCAAATTGTGATTGGAGACAAAGTTTTTACCCTAGTTCATCTCTTCTGAAGAAGTTGTTGTGTATTTGCACCAAAGGGTTTTGTGACTAAACATCTTCTTGATCTTCATCGTGTATGATGAACTGAAGAACTTTGCAGCCAACTTCTCTTTCAAGTTGTGTTTAAAGTCGCGTACTGGGATCTGCGCAATTAGTTAGTCACGTACTTGGGAGCTGTGCATCAAAGATGGGAACTGTCACTACAAAACAAGTCTAATTGGGTATTGGGGTAAGGGTTCAACTGTAAGTTGGTAAGGTACTTAGGATTCCTTTACTTGTAACTGCTTGTTGTGATAATAGTGGAGTTTCGGGAGTAGTGACCTAAAAATCACTCGGTGGGGTTTTTGCCGTGAGATTTTTCCCCATTCGTAAACAAATCACCGTGTCATTAAATTTCCGCTGCATATTTAGTTATTTGGTGATTTGTTTGTGCTACCACGCGTTTGCATGATAAATTGATTAATTAATAACTTGGCTAATTAATTAATTAATTTCTATCACAAAGGGTCAATTCAGTTTGTGACCTATCAAGCTCCTCTTTCATATGAGAATTAGGTGAAAGTAAAAGAGATTGATTGGGATTGTTTGAAGTTGATAGAAACTGTTGAGGTTAATAAGGTGGAAGTCCAAGGAATATGGGATGAAGAGGATGAGATGTTGAAAAGTGTGGTGGCTATATGGGGAATACTCCCCAAAGGAATGTCCAAATTGAAGAAGAGGGTCTTAGAAGATGATATGGCAAACATCAATAGAAGTGGAAAACACTACAAGCCATCATTTTTAGAGAAAAATCATCCTAGTAGGAACATGGAAGAAGGATCCAAGTCCAGTGAACTCAAAGAGAAAAAGAGAAAGATAGGGTTTTAACTCAATTAAATAAGAATCAAGCTCAATTAAATAAGAATCAAGCTCATGTGTCTGTATGGGGTTTACTAATGTCTTTTCACTAGCGTCGTAGTGCTCTTTTGGATGCTTTGAATGGGAAGGAATTACCCATCGAAACTACACCACAAGAGGTGCTATCTCTCATGAGAGTTGAGGCTCTATCTCATCCTTTTCTCACCTTTCTTGATGAAGAGCTTTCTCTTGAAGGAGCCATTCACACTAGACCTTTGCAAATCACCATCGAGTGCATGGGTGTGAAGGTTCCAATGGTGCTTATTGATAATAAATCTGCATTAAATGTGTGCCATTTTAGGACCGCTCTCAAAATCAGCTTGGACATGGAGACAATCATTCCTTCCCTTTTAACTATTAGAGTATATGATAATGCTTTATGGAAGGTTATAGGAACTTTCAAGGCCCCTTGCAAAATTGGCCCGTTAAAAAAAATTGTGGAATTCCATGTAATGGACATCACTCTTAACTATAACATTCTCTTAGTGAGAGCATAGATTTTCCTAATTGGGTCTATCCCTTCTACTCTACACCAAAAGATGAAGATCCAATGGAAAGGAGGAATCGTTGTAGTACATGATGATGGTTAGATCTTAGCTCCCATCTATGGACTTGAAGAAGGAGAAAATGAGCTTTAAATGAGTGGCTTTGAGTTTGTGAACATAGTTGATTATAAATTGAAGGATGAGAAGTATACTACGGATTTACTCCTATATTGTAGTCATGAGGTGATTTCAATGATTAACAAAAAGGGATATATGTCTAGTGTGGGTGCTTGTGTGAAGGAGGGTCATTACCTTTAGGTGTGTGACTAGAAGCTGAGATAATTTTAAGGAAATTACTAAGGGCAAGTGAAGTTACTACCAATCATTGGGTTCTTATAAGGTATGATTGGTCACTTGACTCTATTTGATTTTATTACCGATCCTAGACTAAGAAAAAGGTTGTTTTTTCTAATCTAATATGAATGGATAAAAATATCTTGATTCTTGAGTTTGGAAGTCTGGTTACATGTGGGGAAGGTGTTAGGCACCCCACAACACCTATCCAAGGACAGTCCTTTGTTTTGGTAAAATCGTAATTTTTAGACATTGGCAATTAAAAATAGGCTATTGGCATTAGCTTATGGGGCTTTAAATGTGTTGGGCTTTGAGGTTTGATTTTGGAATGGGTATCCCAGTCGATGCTTTCTCAGTTCGTATGGAATTGATGCCAAATTTCCACGATATAAATCCAGCAGCATTTCGCCTTATTTTCGTGGCGGAAATCTGGTAGCACTTCACCTCGGGTACATTGTAGCACATAAAACACTATTCTTACCAAGTTTTTTCTATGAGAATATGACAACAAGGTGCCTCATTTTCACGGCAAAAATTCAGTAGAGTTTCGCGTTTGGTGCACTATGGCACATTAGCAGGGTGTCGTGGCTGTGTATAAGGCACGTATCGTCATGCTCGTATTGAGATTAGAAAAATCCCTTCAAAGTATCAAGCGTGTTGATGTGTGTCGCATACCCGTGGAAACCAGTGTCACTAAGAGATATGGATAGGGACAATCATATCTTGATGATCGTGCACACAATATAGCATGAATATGCACCTACGACAATCGTCTTGAGCACATACCCACACCACAGTGTCAAGAGCTCTCATGACTTGAGAGGGTCACTCATGTAGTCATAAGAGTCCATCATACAAAGTGCATAATCACCCACATACAAGCAGATATAGATATACATACATTATGCACAGTGCAAGCACATAGAGCAGGAAACTAAATCAGACATTGCCAAAGTTCCAAGGGTATGGCCTAACAAGGTATAGGAAATGTAAAATAGACATTGCCATACCCAGGGAATGCAGCCCAAGAAAAAAGCAGGAAAAGTAAAGGGGGATACATGGAGGGGGACCTTAATTCATGCTTTAAAGAAGAGGCTAAAGGAGGGAGATAGAAGGATATAACCACTCGGGGAGGCTAGGCCTCCAATCTACTGAACATTTCCCTTTTTGGGCTTGCATCTTCTTGTTTACATCTTTGCCCTTTTTGCTCGTGCCTAGGAGGTCGTGCCCCCACTCCAAGCATCCTTGTTCCATGCTTGTACATGCAACAAACAAGGAAACAAGCCAACATACAAGTAAAGAAAGAAGCAAAGGAGATAGAGAGAGCATGCAAAGAACATACCAACAAAGAGAGCCAAACAAGAGCAAACAAAGCATGCTAAGCATATGAAACGGCAAACAAGTATGTTATCAAACAGAATAGGGTGTTCTAGGAGGACAAAAATAGGTTTGGATTGAGTATCCAAAGTTCCACTGGATTGGAGTATGGATGACACAAGCAAGCAAAGATTCATAATGAATATGTAGGCAAGCATGCAAAAGGAAAGCATAGAAGCAAAGAAAGCCAAACGGGTGGCTCAAAGCAAGCATGGCAAGCAATATTGCATAGGTAGGGTAAGGGTATGCATTGAGCAAACTGGCATTTTAGGGATGCGTCGCACAAGTGGTTACACCTTAATAGGCCACAATAGGGATAGGTGTAACCATACAAGAACAAACCCATGGGGGGCACAAAGCATTGCAAAGCCTAGATCTAGAGAGGCAAGCATAGACATAAAGCATAGACGCAAGCAAACATACACATGCATATAGGGAAATGATCCAAACCCTTTGAAATAGGCCTCGATGTGTGTATGTAGTGTTGGAAAATCATATGTTTGTATCGCATATAAAACATACACAACGGAAAATTAACGGATCTACTTCATTCGCAATCGATAACATGCACTATGTAAGTTTCAGAATATAGAACAAGAGAGTGTACCTTGGTGCAGTGAATTTCAAAACCAAAGATCAAAAGTTCTCAAGAACACTTCAATCTTCACTTCAATTCCACTAATGCCCAAGATGTGTGATCTCTCAATTAGTTATATGTGTATGTTCTAAAGAGAATAAGAAAGTGTCCAACACTCAT
Source organism: Quercus variabilis (assembly GCA_030445155.1). Lineage (NCBI taxonomy): Eukaryota > Viridiplantae > Streptophyta > Magnoliopsida > Fagales > Fagaceae > Quercus > Quercus variabilis. The sequence goes on along the minus strand of CP129445.1, from coordinate 51,410,667 downwards.
ATACATGCCATTTCATGAACTTGTTGTGTATTATAAAATTTTGTATGTTTCTCTCATAATAATTGATTATCTAATTAGGCTAGCTTTTTGGGTCTATTTAATTGGGCTTTAGTATATGGCTTGGAGTGGGACCAATAGGGAACAGATAAGACACTAGCTTCAATGGGCCTTGGGTTTTTCTATCAACTCTTGACAAGTCCAAAATTATCATTAATTATATTTAATACCACTATATAAATATAATTGCACTCTAGGCCTTATTAATAAATTATATCCCAAGACTTTATTATACATGCAACCCCTTCATAAAATATTCGTAGTAATACAAAGTTATTAAAGTAGACTACCACTTTGTAAATTACTACATCTTAATCCTTGAGTACCCAGTTTAATTCTTTAAGTTATTCATCATATATTTATGAATTCCAATTTCATAAATATATACTTTAGTAATTATTTACTAAAGTAGTTAGGCCTAACATTCTGAACAACAAACCCATTAAACTTATTTCAAGGGAATATTTTATATCTCCATTAAGAGACTATGAATTCCATCTTGAGAATATATGTTCTATCAACACTAAATGTGGCTGCCCAATATACTGAGGCTTTGACCGTTACTTTAGATCTCAGTCCTGATATATCAAAGCAATCTACACTTTATGATCATGTCCATTTTTCTCTTAGAATTAAGAGTTTATGTAAATATAAGTCGTGAGATTTATTATTTAATTGACAGTCATTAGGAGAATAATAAATCTCACAACGGTCCAGTTCAATATGTCTTAACTCTTAAAACACATCAACATATCAACTAGAAGTCACCACTTCCATGATCAAGACAAATCATCATAGTTGACATATTATAGTTTTCTCAAATGAAATGCCCAATTTCATCATCGACTACGAACTAAAATTTTGAGTTTATAAAGAACTTGTGATTTATATCTTTTGTGACTTTTCACATAAATCACATACTATGCATCTCATGGACTATATGATAATGTCCGAATATTCATGTTACCATTATTTTAGATAATAATAAAACAACTTTATTAATTACAATATTAAGTCATATATCATGTCATACATAATATCATACATAGCGTCATACAATAGGATTTAAGGGAACTAATCCTAACAATCTCCCACTTGTCCTAAAGATTATTGTGCACTAATCTAACTCACATTCCCTCCAAATGTGACTTGAAAGTCCTTTGAGGCAAGGCTTTGATAAAGGGATCTGCTAGATTATTTGCACTTTCAATCTTTACAACCACTACATCTCCACGACCAATGATGTCTTGAATGATGTGATATTTTCTCTCAATGTGCTTTCCTTTCTTATGATTCCTTGGATCATTGGATTGTGCAACAGCTCCACTATTGTCGCAAAACAATGTAATGGGAACCTGTTCCATTCTCACTACGCTAAGGTCAGAAAGGAATTTCTTGAGCCATATAGCTTCCTTTGCTACTTCACAAGCAGCAACGTACTCAACTTCCATGGTGAAGTCAACAATACAAGATTGCTTAACACTCCTCCAAGTTATGGTTCCACCTCCCAAGGTGAATACACATCCTAAAGTGGATTTTCTGAAATCTAGATCTGATTAAAAATTTGAATCTGTATAGCCAATGGGTATCAAATCCTCACACCTGTAAACAAGCATATAATCTCTCGTTCTCTATAGATACTTGAGAATATGCTTTACAGCTTGCCAATGTTTTGGTCCTGGATTTGATTGATATTGGCTAACCATGCCAACTAAATAACAAATGCCCGGTCTAGTACAAAGCATGACATACATGAGACTTCCTACTGCAGAAGCATAAGGAACTTGCCTCATCATATCTACTTCCTCTTGAGTCTTAGGCCTTTGGTCATTAGACATAGGAACTCCATGTCTGAAAGGAAGTAATCCTTTCTTGGAGTTTTGCATTCTAAATCGTTCTAGAACCTTATCTATATATCCAGCTGGTGATAAGTCTAACAACTTATTCTTGCAATCTCGCCAAAGCTTGATCCCTAGAATAAAGTTAGCCTTACCTAAGTCCTTCATATCAAATTGGCTTGACAACCAAACCTTTACCGATGACATTACACCTACATCATTCCTAACGAGTAGAATATCATCTATATAAAGCACTAGGAACATTACTACTTTATCTCGATGTCTTTTGTACACATATGATTCATCAAGATTTTGTTCAAAACCAAATGACTTGATTGCTTGATCAAATCTGATGTTCCATGACCTAGATGCTTGCTTAAGTCCATAAATGGACCTTTTCAACTTGCATACCATATGCTCTTGGTTCTTTGCTATGAAACTTTCTAGTGGCATTATATAGATTTCTTTTTCAAGATTGCAATTTAGAAAAACAGTCTTGACATCCATTCACCAAATCTCATAATCATAATGAGCAGCAATGAATAAGAAAATTCTGATAGATTTAAGCATTGCTACTGGTGAAAAGGTTTCTTCATAATCAATACCTTCTTTTTGTGTGTACCCTTTTGCCACTAGCCTTGCTTTAAAGGTTTCAACCTTTCCATCTATCCATCTTTTCTTCTTATAAACCCATTTGCAACCAACAGGTTTAATGTCGTTAGGCGCCTTTACAAGATCCCAAACTTGATTGGAATACATAGAATCTAATTCATATTTCATAGCTTTGACCCAATGATGTGCATCTATATCATTCATCACCTCTTCATAAGTGTAGGGATCCGATTCAGCCTCTTCTAATATAGCTTCATAAGTTTCTCCCAAACCTATAAATCTTATAGGAGGTCGAACAATTCTCCCATTACGACGAGGCATCTGTGTACTAGACAACTCATGAGTAGTATCTTGTGGTGTATCTAATACATCCACATCATCCCTAGTTTCATCTATTGGTTGTTCAAGTATAGGTTCATTCATTTCAGCCAATACAACTCTACTTCTAGGAGTAAAATTATTCATATAGTTATTTTTCAAGAATTTAGCATTTGTACTAACAAAAACTTTATTATCTTACGACTATAGAATAAATAACCCCTAGCTTTTTTTGGATAACCTACAAGCAAACACGCTTCTGATTTTGGTTCCAACTTATCAGGCTTCCCTTTTAACACATTCACTGGACATCCCTAAATGTGGAGATATCTCATACTAGGCTTACGCCTACTCCACAATTCCATGAGTGTTTTGAGAACAGATTTTGATGGAACTAAATTCAAAAGATGTATTGTGTATTTAAGGCATAACTCCAAAAAGAAATCGGTAAAGTTGAGTAACTCATTATGGACCTAACCATTTCCAAGAGAGTCCTATTCCTTCTTTCTGCTACACCATTTTGTTGGGGAGTTCTAGGTGCAGTCATTGTGATACAATCCTATTTTGAGATAAATAATCCTTGAAATCCCCAAGAAGGTATTCGCCACCACGATCAAATCGAATGTCCTTTATGTGTTTACCTAATTGATTCTCAACTTCAGCCCTAAACTCTTTGAACTTTTCAAAGGTTTCAGACTTCCATTTCATTAGGTACACATAACCATATCTTGAGTAATCATCGGTAAAAGTGATAAAGTACTCATAACCTTCTTTTGATTGGGTTGACATAGGACCACAAACATCTGTATGAACTAATTCAAGCAACTCTTGGGCTCTTCTACCTTTTGCATTAAAATGTCGTTTGGTCATTTTGCCTTCCAAACAAGATTCACAATCTGAAAATTCATCAAAGTCCAAAGGCCCTAGGAGTCCATCTTTAATCAGTCTTTGAATTCTGTTTAGATTAATATGACCCAAACGCAAGTGCCAAAAATATGCATCATTAGTAGAAGGAAACTTTCTCTTTAATGATTTTACATGAAAGTTATTATCTAATTTAGAATTATATAATTCATGCTTATCAAGAGTTAAAATATAAAGACCATCCACAATATTGCCAGAATAGATAAACATTTTATCCTTCTTTATTACAACATCGTCTTTAAGGATAACACAATATCCATGTTTACCCAAATAAGTTGCAAAAATTGAATTCCTACGAACATTAGGTACATATAGCAGTCATCTAATATTAAAACCCTTGACTCAAAACATAAATTATAAACACCAACAGCTACAACTGGAATCTTGCTCCCATCAACAAAAGTAAGAAACAATTCCCCTTCATTAAGTTTTCTGGTCTCTTGGAACCCCTACAAAGAATTACAGATATGATTAGTACAACCTGAATCCACACACCAGGAATTCGTGGGATTTTGTACCAAACTTATTTCAAGGAAGAATGAACTATTCATACCCTTATTATTGGTAGCCTTGAATTTTGGACAATTTCTCTTCCAATGTCCTTTCTCACCACAATGGAAACATTTCCTTTAAGCTTCTTTCCTTCGTCGGCAACCCCTATGACAATTTGTTTACCGTCTTGCTTGGTGAAGTCCTTCTTCTTCTTCTTACCCTTGCCTTTCAACTTAGGTTAAGAAGTAGAAGTTTTACCCACATTGGCTTCAACATTAGAAGTACCAAGGATGCCTTCCGTCGCTACCAATTCATTCATTAATTCAGACAAAGAGTAAAATTTTTTGTTCATATCTAATACTATATATAATAGAAGAAGCTTTAAGGAGGTGCTGCCACGTTAGGAAAAATGGCCCCTTAAAATGCTGCCACGTTCACACTTTGAAAGATACAAAATATCGCACGTTGCACCATTTGAGGGCTTTAGTTAATCTTTTTACTGTGTTGTCCATACAGTTTAAAACAAAACCAATTGAAAGGTAGAGAGCCAGAGAGTGTTTGAGAAGCAGAGAGAGAATCTGAGAAACATAGAGAGAGAGAGAGTGAGTCGCCAACTGTGTCAAGCTGTAAGACAGTCTCGGCCCAATCTTAAAGACCGGCTTCAATCTTTGTTTTTAGAGATTTTGATCAAGAAAGAAGAGAACCGTCCCTCAATTCCTCTCAAAATATCTTTGTTTCTAGTTATGCCAAAACGACCTTTTTAATTTTTGATTTTTCTGAAAAAAGAAGCAGAAGGAGTATGCTAGACTTAGACCACCGGAACCGTCACCGGTAACCTAAAGGTGCACATAGGATTTGAGATATGGGGATAGAGAGAGAACTGCCATAGGTAAGTTTTTTTTTTTTTTTTTTTTCCCCTAGATCTGGGTATGAAATATGAATTAGTTTTGAGAAATTTGGTTGGATTGATTTTTATTTAGGTATTTGGGTTGCATTAGGTTTTGATTTGATTTTTTATTCGTGTTTTTATTTTTATTTTTTTGATTTTTTGATTCTCAGTATACTAAAAAATTTTGGGAGTATTTGGATTCAAATAATATTGTGTTTGATTTTGGTTTAGTTTTAGGGTATTTATAATTGGCTTTGGATAACCAAGGTTTAGAGGCCAAAAGTCTGAGAATGGTAGAGAGAGAGTCGGTTAGTCATAGAGTGTAGAGAGATCGACCAATTGGATTTTTTTTTTAGAAGAAGAGGAAGAATAATCATTATACTATTAAGTTAATGCGCCACAGATTGAGAAAGGGGCACCACCACAAGTTTTGTCATCACCGTAAACCTCCACCCACTATTAAACTACCGGAATCGGTTTCGGTTAAACTAAAAAATTAAGGGTTTTTGGTTTTAATTTGGAGAATCAATTGGGGGTTAATTATGATTTAGATTAGTATTTTGGGTAAGGTTTGGTTTTGATTAAGGGGTTTTGGTTAGAAGAAGTTTCATTTTTAGGGTATTTGGCTTGGCTCAATGTTTTGGGTATTTAGAATCAATTTTGAATATTTGGGTTGCTTGATTTTGAGTTCACATAAAATGAAGATTTGCTTTGTTACTCAAAGCACAACCCTTTGAGTAATCAAAACTACACTAAAGTTTTATTTTAAATTTTAAAGTTTTTGCATTTGTTGTTTCTGAATGGTTCATTTTTTAAGCCATTGGAACTATGCAGATTAATCTTGAACCACTGTAAGCATTGTTAAGAATGTATCTTCATTTGAAATTGAAATTGAAAAGAGAGAAATAAATTAGAGAAGAAGATAACTATTTGGAGTGGAATTATGGATCTAACTCTATCCAAGTTGTATATATATATATATATATATGTATATGTATATGTATATGTATATGTAAAGTCCAGTATTAACAAATTTGTTTTAATTTCCTATTTTGGTAGTTAACTTGGGACTGTTTTCAATTGACAAGTATAACATTAACAAATTTGTTATTTGTTCTTTATGAAATGTATACATGTTGATTGTGATGTTGCAGAAGTCTATTTTGTTATGGGTTGCTTACATCAAAAGAAATGTAAAGGGTAGATTCTTCTTAAGAGATGCATCACAATAACCACCTCTCTCTCTCTCTCACTAGTGGAAAGTGATGATTTTAGCAATTGTGTAAATTGGCATTATGTTGCTTTTTCAATCCCATTAAGGTCTAGCATCTTTGTTTCTGGCAATGTTATAATTTAGATACATCTTGGACATCAAGAATGATTAATATAATATATGAAAGATATTTGAACGAATGAGTATGGAGTTCACTATATTTGTGTAATTAATTGTATTGAAGTGTACTTATTTCAGTTATATATTTTTTAAATATGATCTCAAGCTCTTGGTTATCACAATATCTCAGTACATGTGATAGATTTTATTACTTTGTAAAACTTAAAATGATTTCTCTATTGGCAGAAATTGTTAAATTACCTAAAGATTATAATATATGCTAGATATAATTGGCCAATATAGTTTGCTTTTGCATTTGTTAATTTTTTAAATGCTTAAATGATCAAAGATTGTAATACATTACAAATTATTGAAGGAGGCATTCATTTTCACTCAGAAATTTTTTAGGTCCATTACCATTCTACAACACTACCTTAATGTATGAATAAATGTAATCCTCTGCCAAGCCAATTATGGGATTTATTACTTGTCCTACCATGTGCACCAAACGTGCTAACCTTTGTTGTTTAGCATTTGATATTAGTAATGTGCTTGAAATGTATTTTTTTGGCTTTGGATTATTTAAAAGAAATGTAACTTAAATCTATCCTAATATATAGAGATAAAAGCAGAAGCCTTTTCCTGCAACTAAGGCCATTGCAACATGTAGGAAGCATTTGGCAAGGGAAAGTGCTCACTTGGTTTTAAACAAAGCTCTCTCTCAATGCAAGGTGATTTTTTTTTTTGGCTTGTTTTGATTTTTTTAATATAAATTTTTAAAAGAAAAACCAAAATCTTGCAATAACTATGATTTATGTTTGGCAGTTTGGGTATTTGCTTTGTTTTGATTTAGGCATTTTGGTTAGATTCCTATCTCACTCTATCTATGCTTTACCATTAGAATTTCTCTGCATTTATCTCATTTTTTTTTCTTTGTTTGAAGTTTATTTACGGTTATGGGCTCTCTTTCTATGTTTTTATTTTTATTTATTATTTATATAAAGAGTGGATAGGTGGGTTTTAATGATTAGGAGTGTAGATACTGAAAATTTTAGATGCTAAGGAAAAGCAATTGTGGTAAATTATAGACAACAGAAATAGTATTTAGAGAAGATAAAGTATTCAAAGAGGATAATCAACATTGGTATGTTGAAACTTGGGTATATGGTGTTGCAGAGAAGAAACAAAATAAAGAACCCTCCCACCACTGACTTGCCAGAATTGCAAACAGTAAGTTTTCCTCTTTATTTTTCAATTTGTGCATTAAATATTATCTTCTTTTTTCTATAATAGTTGGATTTGTTTGGATGTATATCTTTGGGTTATATGTGGCTTTGATTAAGGTATTTGTATTATGATGGTGGTGTATAGCTTAAAACACATAGGAATGGAATTAAAGTCGGTGACAAGACTAGCACAAGAAGTAGGTAAACTCTGCACCACTTAGCGATGGCGCATCCCAAGTGGAAATTACGTCACATCTCTTGGACTCACCAAACCCACCCTTCATCAAAGCCCCCCTGACTGCAAAGCTTAATAGAAAACATTTTTAGCTAAAGTCTAGTATTTCTTTTTTTCTTGGTTTGGATGGAATCAGATTTTTTTTGGTTGCCTAAGTTTAAGATAACCTGGGGTTTTTTTTTTTTTTTTTTTTTTAAAAGGAATTACACTCTTTTAGACAAAGATACATATATTTATTGAAGTTGGTGCGATCTCCAGTTATGGTTGTGACTCCTATTTTGGTAGTTAACGTAGGACTGTTTTCAATTGACAAGTGGAACATTAACAAATTTGTTCTTTGTTCTTTGTGAGATGTATACATGTTGATTGTGATTTTTATGTTGCAGAAGCCATTAAGTAGGAAAGAATCCTTAAAATTGCTTCTAATATTGTTGCATTTGGATGATTTAAAAGTTATATAGGCATGGCTTTATACATAAACTTGTGATGTTTTTTTTCTACTTTTGGGTGTTTGAGCTTTTGACATCTAATTTTTTGAGTGAATGATCATGGGATTTTTCTCCTTAGTCTATGTCTGTGTTTAATTGTAATATATGTGTTCTAATTTTGGTATTATTCAATTCTAATATATGGGTGTTACATTGTGTTAATCTTATAGGAGTTAACACTAATCATCTTGAATGCCATTTGATTTTTTGGTACATGTTAGTCTATTGGTTAAATATTTTCGTATTTTTAGCTTCTATTGAGAGATGATGTCTTTAGGAAATGTCTTTGAAATTCCTATCCACAATCTATATTTTTCTGAGTTGGTTATTTTTTAAAGATGATGCTTATTCCTAAATCAGTTTATGATTCTTGATATGTAGATTATTTACAAATAGAATGTGCTATATATATATAATTCCAAATGCTTGCTAAACATTGAATTTACATTTTAAATTAGATTAGTCTTGGTCCTACGAGCATTCAACATTACAGACTTTTTTTTTGCTTATACCCAAAATTTTGTACATGCATGTGTTTGCTGCACCCGTACCCAGTTAGTGACAATTATATTGAATGATTTATGTTAATAATAAACCTTTGAAGTTTACAGAGTGCACCATTCTCTAATTTATGTTGATGTTACTTTGTTAGGTCTTAATTGCTATTAAGAGCCAGGGAGTAGTTGAGAAACTACTAGAGACAAATAAGAAAATGGCTATTAATGAAGTTGAGAAGAGGGAAAAAGTGTCAATATCCTTATGCACCAAGAAATTTATGGAAAAGGTTGCGCTAAAAAGCATCAAGTAGATGTACATGGCTTAGGAAAGGGATCAAGTAGTAGCAGATTTCTCTATGAGATTTCATAAATGTAACTTTGATTAAGTGCTACCGTCTTTTATTTTTTTATAGGGTGGTACAATGATTGGTATTGATAAAACTCTACAATAAAACTTTTTCAAGAGTTTGTTTTTTTTCCCCGTCCTAAGACATATCTTTTGTCCAGTTTTTGTATTCTTGAAATTAATTGTCCTTTGTGTAGTTTAAATTGGATAGTTATAGTAAGAATCCTGTAATCGTTATAAACATAGTTTGTATAATTGAGGTTCTTTGTATTTTCCTTATTTAGTATGTCTTCATTTGACCATATTTAATGCATAAATAGACCTTCAATTTTAAGGGAGTTTCCAATCATTTAAAATAATAATAATAAAGAAAAATAAATATAAGAGGGAAGGTTTTTTTTTTTCCCTTTAAAAAAATCAGTATACTTCTTTTAATTGTCTATGGAGTTATCATAATATTTTTATGATATCATGACAATGTTTGATTGGCTAATGGAGTTAGCACAAAATTTTTGTCTCATGATCATGTTATTAGAGTTTGATGACAATTAGTGAAACAACTAATATTCTGCTAATAGAATTTATTTATGATTTTACATATTTTTCTGTGAATAATAAATAAAATTTTCCCGTGCATTACGCAGGTCATGCACTAATTATAATTGAGTCTGAATTCCTTGAATAATTCTGGTAGTGACTGGAGTATCATATCCACTTGGGATTCTCCATCAATATCGGCACCTAAAACTTCCAATGTATTCAGATTGGAAATCATTGTAAGACAATGCTCCCTCACTGAACTGCCTTCAGCCATTTTAGTATTATAAATTTTCCTCGTGGTTTCTTGCCTTGCAAAATAGCCTTGCTCACCAAACATCTCCTTCAGACTTGACATAATGTCCGAAGCTAGTTCTTTCAACCATCGAGATTCCTGATATTGTCTTTGAACTTATTTTTTATTTTTCTCTCCCTCTTTCTTTTCCTTTTACTCATGCTTTCTCTCCTTCTCTTTTACCTCTTCCAAATATGGCCATATGAGAGGCTCCAATTTGTTTCATCCAACATTAGGATATAAGAAATGACTTAACAACTATCATGAAGTGGGTCAACATACCAGAAAGCTAACAAAAGTCCAATCAAAATAAAGGAAGATTGACCAACCACCTTGATATGCCTCAAATTTTACTTTTTTGCACTTTATGATTCTCATGTCTTTTTTTATGAATTTAATAAAGGATTGGAATGTTCCAAATCCACTATAGAAACAGTTTATCATCTTTTAATTTAAGTAATGAGAGAAACACCCATTTATTATCTTTGCTCATTGTCATTATTTTTCCTTTTTTTCTTTTTCTTTCCTTTTTTCCATGCCATGTTTTTTCCCATGCCGTCCTTTTGCCCATGACATCCTTTGAGGAATTTTTGCCATGCATATGGTCTTTACCCTTATTTTTTGCCTAGATCGCCCTTTCGGGTTTTCAACCTAGCGAGGTCCTTTTGCCTTAATTTTTTCCTAGGCTACCCTTTCAATTTTTCAAACTAGCAAGTTTTCTTTCTTTTTCTTTTCAAATGTTGTATCTTTGGAGTCTATCTATGTTGATTGGGTGAAGCATCTCTTCCCCATCCAAGTTTGTAATTCTCGTAGCACCTCCTGACATAATCTTCTTGATAATAAAAGGCCCAGACCATCTTTGCTTCATCTTTCCTCTTGGATCAACAGTTTCATCTCGAAGCATTTTTAGGACCAAATCCCCTTCTTTAAGGTTTCTAGGTTTCACTTTTTTGTTAAATGCTCTAACAATCCTTTTTTGGTATCCTTATGCATGGTATTGCACCCTGGCTCACTTCTCATCTATCAAGGCTAGTTGCTCATATCTTTGTTTCTCCCAATCCTCCTCTAGGACTTTGGTTTTCTCTAGTACTCTCAAAGATTGTATCTCCACCTCAATAGGAAGTATCACTTCACTACCGTAGACCAAAGAGTAAGGGTTGCCCTAGTTGAAGCACGAATAGAAGTTTTGTAACCCTATAAGGAAAATGGGAGCTTCTCGACCCAATCTTTGTACATCACTACCATCTTGGCTAGGATGTTCTTATTGGCTGCTTCAATGGCCCCATTGGTCTGTGGTCGATATGCTGAAGACTTGTGATGCTCAATGTTGTATAGTTCCATGATTGTTCTAGCCTCTCCCTCAAAGTGGGAACCATTATCAGGGATAATCTCTTGGGATACCCCATATCGCAAATGATGTTATTCTCTATAAATCAAGCCACATGCTTGGTTTTTAACACGGAGTAAAAGGCTGCTTTCACCCACTTGGTGAAGTAGTCAATTGCCACTAGGATGTATCCGTGTCCATTCTAGGCCTTAGGGGCTATTCTTCCAATCACATCTATACCCCAGACTAAGAAAGGCCATGGAGAGTTCATGCTGTATAGCTCACTAGGTGGCACGTGATTCAAATTCGCATATGTTTGGCAATCATAGCAACTCTTCACAAAGTTTACACAATCAGTATCTATCATTTTTCAATAGTACCATATCCTTAAGATCTTTTTGGCTAACATTCACCCATTCATGTGAGGACCACAAATCCCTTGATGAATTTCTTCCATAACTTTCTCGACTTCTTCTTTCTTTAGACAACGAAGATGTATACTATCATTGAATCTCCTATAGAGCTGACCTCCACATAAGATGTATTGCATTACCATCATCCTAATCGAACGACGCTCTCTTTTGTTGGCACAATCCAGATAAGCCCCTAACTCCAAGAATTTTGTGATGTCATAATATCAAGGAACCCCTTCCTCTTCTATTACCAAGACTGAGGCTTCTGCTTTCTCTTTATGTGCCATCCCATAACTTCGTTCAATCTCCAAGGGCCGTGTCCATACTCCTTCAGGTATTTCAACCATGGAAGCTAAAGTAGCCAAGGCATTTGTAAACTAATTCTGAACTCTAGGGATGACTACATATTCAATCTTGTCAAAGGTTTTGGTTAACTCCTTTAAATATTGCTAATAGGGCTTTAAGTTCTCTTTCTTCACTTTCCACAACCTCTATGCTTGAGCTATAACCCAAGTCAAATCTCCAAAGATCTTGGCCACTTTCACCTCTAATTCTCGGAGAACTTCCATTCTAGTGGTACAAGCCTTATATTCTACCATGTTCTTAGTTACTTCGAAGTTCAACTTAACTGCCAAGGGTATGTGAGATCATTTAAGAGTGATCAAGAGTACTCCTATCCCATTTCCATATTAGTTCACAGCTCCATCAAAATACATCTTCCATGACCCTAGCTTAATGTCTAAAATATCCTCATCTAGAAAATTTTCTCTACCATCCTATCCTTCCACGGGGTCCTTGGCACAAAAATCTAATATAGTACACCCTGTGGTAGTTTTCCTTGCCCCATACTTCAAGTTGAATTATGCCAATAGGATCAACCATCTTGATAGTCTTCCACTCAATGTGGGTTTCTTAAACAAGTACTTCAATGGATCCATTCTAGCCACTACCCATATCTGGCTATACAGCCTATATGAGAGCAAAGCATGATTTTTCTATGGGTGTGTACCTAGTCTCAGAACCTTTTGCTTAAATAGTACATGGCTCTCTCATTCTTATCATCGTCTTCTTGTGCTAGCATACTTCCAACCGCATCTTCCATGATGGAGAGATAAAGGAGTAATGGTTTTCCAAGCATCAAGGGTACCAAGATAGGCGGATGGAGGAAATATTTCTTAATGAGTTCAAAATCTTTCTGGCATTCATCATTCCATTCATGTGGTTCATTCTTTCTTAGGAGCTCGAAGATGGGCTCACAAGTGGAAATGAGTTTGGCAATGAATTGGCTAATGTATTGTAATCAGCCCAAAAATCCCTTTATCTCTTTCTCACTCTTGGGTGGAGCATTTCTAATATGACTTTGATCTTTAATAGGTCAACTTCTATCCCTCTATCACTTACCAAAAAGCCTAACAACTGCCCTGTGGTTACCCCAAATGTGCATTTCTGTGGGTTCAATCTCAGCCTATACTCTTTGATTCTCTCGAAGAACTTCCTTAAGTTAATGATGTGACCCACTTTTTCATTGAATTTTACAATCATATCATCAACATACACTTCGGCCTCATTATGCATCATATCATGTAACAAGGCTATGGCCATTCTTTAGTAAGTCACTCTCGCATTCTTGAGCCCAAATGGCATCATGGTGTAACAATAAATTCCCCATTCTATGGTGAAGGTAGTTTTGGTCATATTCTTAGGAGCCATCTTGATTTAGTTATACCCTGAGAAACCGTACATAAAAGACATCAAGGCACTACCAGTTATCCACTAAAACATACATGTGAGGAAGAGGGAATTATCGTTAGGGCAAGCTTTGTTCAAATCCCTAAAATCCACGCACATTCTTTCCTTCCCATCTTCCTTGGGTAGCACAACATTGGCTATCCACTCAGCTTGGTGTACAAGTTTAATGAACCCTACCATCAATTTCTTGGTGGCCTCTTCTTTGATCTTTAGAAGCCATTCGGCTCTAATACATCTCAACTTTTGCTTGACGGATACCATGTGAGCATAAGTGTCAATGTGATGTTAGGCTATCTTAAGGTCAATACCAGGCATATCTTTATAAGACCATGCAAACACTTCTTGAAATTCTGTGAGCAACCCTTTGAGATCTCTTCTTTCTTTTTCATTTAGGTCAAGCCAATTTTAATTAAGTGTGGATCCTTATCATTGCCTAAATTAAGAATTTCAAAAGTTAGTTCCATAGGTTCAATTTTCCTTTCTAATTATTTATTAATTTCATTTTTAAATTCATTAGAATCATTTAAGTTTAGAATTTCAATATTATGGGACACATTAAAATAAGCCAAATCAGAATTCATCTTATTAAAAATTTTGAAAAGTACATTGGGACTTGTATTACAAACTTCCTTTCCCACATTTTTAGAGAACCCAACCCAAGTCCAATTACTAAGCTCCTTAAGGCTAAAGGGGTAGAAAAGTAAGTCACTCACAACTAGGTGGGCCATGATTCCAAGCAATGGACTAAGAGGACCTTTGTGGATTGGTGGCAAACCTTTAACGTACTTGATAGGTCAAAGATATATTGACCCTTTGTGATGAATTAATTAATTAATTAGCCAAGTTTATTAATTAATCAAATTAACATGCAATTGTACGTGGCAGCACAAACAAATCACCAATTAACTAAAAGTATGTAGCGGAAAATAAATTGACATGGTGATCTGTTTACAAATGGGGAAAACCTACACGGCAAAAACCTCACTGAGTGATTTTAAGGTCACCACTCCTGAGAATCCACTATTATCAAAAAAAGCGGTTACAAGTAAAGGGATCCTAATACCTTATACCAACCTACAGTTGAACCCTTACCCCAATACCCAATTGGACTTGTTCTGTAATGACAATCTCTTCTTTTTAATACACGGCTCTCAGTACATGACTAATTAATTGCGCGAATCCCAGTATGCGACTTGATCACCAACTTGAGAAGGATGTTGGCTACAAAGTTCTTCAATTCATCTAGATGATGAAGATCATGAAGTTGCTTGGTCACAAAACCTTACAGTGTACAAACACAATAGCTTCTTCAAGAACTAGGGCAAACTAGGTTTCTGGTCACACTCTTTTCTTGTGCAACTTATGTCACTTGTGTGTAACCTTTTATGGCCCTTAAAATAATCCTTATATATGTTTAGGGTTATGATAAAAGAAAGCCTAAACATACACTCACATATTGGATGAAAAACAGTCTTGAAAAACTAAGTTTCATAAACCTCGATAGATAGCCATTTATCGAGCTAGTTGTCGAGCCACGGGCTTCAGCAGCTTTTAAACCTCAATAGATGCTAGCTGTTGAGCTTTAAAATCCTGCACTTTCTCACTTGATTCTTGTACAGACTTGCATAGCTTTAACACTTGAACTTGAAACCTTGTTTCTTGAAGTATTAAACACATCCTAGATCTACCCAATTACAAGTAAAGTGCGTTTTGTCAAAAGATTAGCCAACTACATAAAATGTTAACATATGTTCCTAACATCAAATCATATATGTCCTAACAATACTTATAGCCTATCATAGGCAATGGTACCGATTGTGAGTTGGTAGGTTGAACTTTGAAAAACTTGGGCCTAAATGGAGCCTTCCATCTTTCCACTCATAACCAACCAAGGTAAAGGGACAAACAAACCAAGTGATGTGTGTGCAAACAACATAGGACATAAGAATTAAACTCATAATCCCCAATGAAGTCGGCACTGTGGACACAACGGAGTGCAGAAAGTCACCACCTAGTTTTTGCAATGGTCTAGGAACCATATAAATAGCGCCCTCTCGAGGAATGACTATTGATCTTACTACTAGAGATATGGGTTCAAAGTTAAGGTATGGTCTTAGAAAGGTGTTAAGTACCAAAAACCACCTAACCCCAAGGTTGGCTTCCTTTCATTTTGTCTTATGTCTTAACTATATTAAAGGCACACTCAATATTGCATATATACCTACACACACACACTAGCATTTGTCTAACAATCAACATGGCATCAATCATCACAAAAAGACTTAATCATACATCTATCATGGCAATCAACCAAAGCCTAATATTCATCTAGCATGGCATATCCCAACCCAAACATACATGTCATATCAACCTAGCATGAAATCTCTTGTCAACTTAAAATTCATCTAATCATGCATATCTTCACATCACAAACCCTAGCATACATCTAATTATGGCATCTCCTAACATATTACATCATCCAAGGCAGCAACAAAACAAGGCATAAAGATAGGCATGATAGCAAACAAACATAGATTATCACATGTATTTCAAACTTTTAGACATGAAATCTATTGAAAAAAAAAAAATATATATATATATATATATACTTTACTAGAGGTCATGTAAACACATAACTTTGGTGGAACAGATCACCAAATTGGTGGATCTTTTTCTTTGCTTGCTTTACGAATTCCTCATGATCTCCTTTGTGGAACACCTCCAAGTCGTAAGAAAGGCTACTAGAGTCTCTCCTAATTTCCACACTCCAAATTCTAGGGAACAGTAGATGATGTCCCAAAGAGATGGCTTATTTTGAGAGAGCACTTAAAACTATACGTATATTCACTCAATGTGTTTAACCTCTATCTGACTAATGTAGGAGTATTTAAATACTAGTAGAGATTCACTTACTATCAGATATATGTGATCCCTAAAAGATCTCATCTTTTAAGTTTCAAATTACTCCACCACTGATATTGATAACTCATATCAATATCTATTAAGTTTAAACTACCCCACTACTGATATTGATAACCCATACCAATATCAGTTAGTTTAAATTTAAACTTACTTATCAGATAAGCCATGTGGACGATCCATGGACCATGGTTTATAGGTTAGATCAAAACCAGCCCAAATTTCTAACATCTCCCACTCGTCCACACTGGGTACTACAGTCAAAACTAGCTCCTCTTAATCTCTTGTCCAATCCTCTCTTTATATAGAAAAATAGAGTGTGCGACCTGACGAGAAGGTGTAGGGTAGGAGTACTATATTAAGTCACTATCTAAACTAACATAGTACATCACTCATAGTATCTCGTCTATGCCCCAGATTATTTGATCACACCTAATCAAGTTTCTTTAATCCCTCATGAGTTCAAAACTCAAAGCAAAACTTGATCCTATACCATATGATATGCTTATGATTATGTTGAAAAACAAATTCCTCATAATCGCCTGAGCTATGAGCCATAAAATAAATGGTGTATTCTAAATAATCTTCCCCAAACACTCATGTCAATTCATTCACACTTGACCACTTTCCTAGACATGCTCCGCGAGATCGTATATATCATGGCCCTGAGATGACATGCTAAAGTAGCGACATCAAGCATTCATTTCATGACATAGTTCTAGGTCGAAAAAGGGCACAGAATAGACCATTTAATGGTCGACTAGGGCTCACATAGTGATGGAGTAGGGATCTATCCAATCACTCCCTTAATTGGTCGGCTATAGCACATACAGTATAATTTGTATGCTACGGCAGAGCTCCCACTCAACTGGGCTTGTCACACTCAAACACTGTACAAATCTTAGTCCAATTGCCATAAAAACAACCAACCTGAGTTTCTTAGCACAATTACACATCAAGTTCCTATCCAAGATCTCACATTTGGCTTTATTCAAGCTTCATGAAGTTATGGATACACTTCAAGTGCGACTCCCATAAGTCTCATCTTAGCCTAGCTAAGGCAACATTCATTATATTATCTTGCACGCCTCCCTAAGCGTCAAGATGATCACTTACTCGATTTATAGAAAAACAAAGTGATTATTATGTCTCATCCTACTCACTACTCAAGCGCAAGGGTGATCGTCTATGTGAGTAGACCGATCTAAGCCTGGTGACATATTCTCAAATAATGTGTGCTCAATATGCAATATCAATGACTTCACAAGATGAATCAAAATGAATAACATCATTATTACATAAAGTATGAATAAACATAAATGTCCATAAGGTATCCAAAAAACATATCAAATCCTACAAAGTCCCAAACTCCTAACATGAGCCTGAAAGGCATCTCTAGCAATGGCTTTAGTAAGTGGATCAGCCACCATCTTGCTAGTGGAGATATGTTGGAGGATCACCTCTCTTTGTGTAATAGCAAGACGGATGTAGTTATAATGAGCCTGTATGTGTCTACCTTTGCTATGATACTTAGGATCTTTAGCATGAGACAAGGCTGCCATATTATCACAATACATCTTTACAGCTTCATCTGCAAGAGATGTCACCTTTAGGCTTTGGAAAAATCTCTTTAACCAAACAACTTCTTGTGCTGCTACTGAACAAGCAACATACTCAAACTCCATTTTGGACAAAGCAATGTAAGACTATTTCTTACTACACCAAGAGATAGCTGCACCACTAAGTATAAATGCATAACCTGTAGTGGACTTGCACTCATCTCTTTCACTGGCCCAGTTAGCATCAGAATAACCTCTCAATCTCAAATCTCCACCCTAATAGCAAAGAATAAGATTCGATGTCCCACGAAGGTATCGAAAAATCCTCTTAACTGCTTGCCAATGAACAGGTCCTGGATTACTTTGATGACGACTAACCATACCAACTGCAAAACAGATGTCTGGTCGAGTACACAACATAGCATACATCAGACTTCCTACTACACTTGCATAGGGAAATCCTCTTAACTGCTTGCCAATGAATAGGTCCTGGATTACTTTGATACGACTAACCATACCAACTGCAAAACAGATGTCTGGTCGAGTACACAACATAGCATACATTAGACTTCCTACTACACTTGCATAGGGAACTCTTGCCATTTCTCTCTTTTCCTTTTCTGATTTAGGGCAATCTTCAAGGCTTAATGTATGTCCTTTCTCAATTGGAGTGTCTATGGGTTTGGAATTATGCATACGAAATCGCTCTAAGATTGTCTTTATGTAAGTTGCTTGAGACAAACCAAGAAACTTCTTTGAGCGATCCCTGAAGATCTTAACTCCAAGCACATAATTAGCCTCTCCCATGTCATTCATTTCAAAAATAGAGGACAACCACCTTTTGGTTATGACAATCATCTCCATATCATTTCCAGACAACAAAATGTCATCCACATACAAAGACAGGATAAGTAAACTATTTCCTGATCGTTTGACATACACACAATGGTCTTCTTCCATCATTTCAAAACCAATCGAAATAATAGCCTTATGAAATTTGAAATACCATTGTCTAGACGCTTGCTTTAGGCCATAAATGGAATGCTTAAGGCGACACACTTTGCGCCTTTGTTCCTTGACCTCAAAGCCAATAGGTTGATCCATATAGATCTCCTCGTCTAGTTCTCCATTGAGAAATGCAGTCTTTACATCCATTTAGAAGAGTTCCAAATCCAAATGTGCAACAATAGCTAGAATAAGGCGAACAGAGACAAATCTCACCACTGGGGAGAAAGTCTCATCATAGTCTATCCCTTCTCTTTAGGTATAGCCTTTCGCTACGAGATGAACCTTATATTTGTCAATTGATCCATCTGCCTTGCGCTTTATTTTTAAAACCCACTTGTTTCCAATGGTCTTGCACCCAGGCGGAAGGTCAACCAACTCCCAAACTTGATTCTTTGCTATAGAATCCATCTCATCCCTCATTGTAATTATCCATTCATGTGAAGCAGGTGAAGCTAATGCTTCCTCATAGGAAGCAGGCTCATCAAGGTCCAGTGAATCACATATAAAAGATTCCCCTTCAATCTTAAAATGATGATGGGGAATAGTTCCACGTTCACTTCTACGTACCTTGGATCCTTGTGTGTCACTGTCTAGTGGTTTGCTCCCACTAGGAGCAAAATCACTCCCACTATCTTTGGTGATTTCAAGATGAAGTTATGATTCTCCACCCTCACCCAAAGATGGTATGACACCTTCAAGTTCTTGCAGCTCATAAAGCTGAAGATCTTGTTTTGCTTCACTGATGCTTGGAAAATCATCTTCAATGAAGTTGACATCACGAGACTTTATCTTAGTCATTCCACCATCAGAATGTTCACCATACATTACATACACCTTTGAGCTATCTAAATATCTTATAAAGATTTTCTTAATTGCTCTAGGGCCCAATTTCCCATACTTACGTAATTTTCACCATACATTACATACCCTAAGGCCACAAGTTCTCCAAATTGGGTTTTGCACCTGTCCATAACTCATATGGTGTTGTGAGAATTGACTTAGAAGGCACACGGTTAAGGATGTAGGCAGCAGTCAACAATGCATCCCCCCAAAATGAAATTGGTAAGTTAGCTTGCACCATCATAAATCTAACCATCTCTAATAGAGTACGATTCCTTCTCTTTGCAACACCATTTTGTTGTGGAGTACCAGGAATCGTCTATTGCTTGTGTATCCCTTTTTCCTCACACAGTTCCTGAATCTATTTAGACAAATATTCACGATCCCTATCAGTTCGAAAAACCTTTAGGTTCCTTTCTTTCTGATTCTCAACCTCTGCCACAAAGCGCTTAAAGCAATCTAATGCTTCAAAGCGATGGGAAATCAGATAGACATAACTGAAACGTAAATAGTCATCTATAAATGTGAGAAAATAAGAGGCGCCATGGCATGCCTTAACATTCATAGGTCCACATATGTCCGAATGGACTAATTCCAAAGGATAAGTTGCCCTTGGAGCCTTTCCAAAAGGCTTCCTACAGGCCTTTCCAGCTAGACAAGGTTCACACATAGGTAGGCTTACATTAGTGATAGACCCCAATAGGCCTTCTCTAGCTAGTCTAGCCAATCTATCTTTTCCTATGTGTCCAAGTCTAGCATGCCACATTATAGAATCAGAAATATCATCATTATGAGCAATAAAAGAAAAAGAGGAATGATCTAAATCCAACATAAAGAAATTATTAGATAAATAACCATGTCCATACAAGGTTTTATTTAAATAAAAATCCAATTGAGGACCATCAAAATGAAAACTAAATCCAAGTCTAAGCATAGTAAGTACTGAAAATAGATTACATTGGACACCAGGTGCATGAAGCACATCATGAAGAAGTAACGTACGTCCCAGACGCAATTTGAGTTGGTAGGTTCCAACTCCTATGACTTCTTCTTGAGCTCTGTTACCCAAAATAACGTACTGCATGCCTGTTGGTATCTTTTTGTAATCCACACACCCAACTCTATCTCTGGCTATATGTTTGGTTGCTCCTGAATCTACAATCCACCCAGGAATAGTATGAGCAACAAAAACATGTGTACAAACATAAGTAATAGCAGAGTTGTTAAGAATGGATACCTTCTTCGGCTCAGTGCACTCACGAGCGAAATGACCCTTCTTACCACAGTTGTAGCACTTGATCTTTGCCTTGTCCTTCTTAGCACGCTTGCCCTTTTGGCACTTTGCTATCTTGCCTTCTTTAGGCCTAAGGTTACTAGCTCCTTTGGCATTCCTCCCTTGTCCTTTGCGTTTAGGCCTAAATGCCTTCCGCTGCCCAGATTAGGCGACAGGGAGGATGTTTTGGTGTGCCCCCCATGCACTCTGCCTTAAGCTCAAGATGACGAGAAATATCAGCAAAAGTCTTGATATTCTCACTATGTGTCAAAACAAGCTTCATTTGCCCCTAAGTAGGTTCAGGTAGTGAACGTATCACCGTTGTGACCTATTGTTCATCAGAGAGATTATTGCCAGCACCTTTAGGTCACGGATCAATGCAGACATTGTCCTTAGATGTTCAGCTATGCTATGCTTTGAATCCATAACATATTGCTCAAACTTCAAAGTAAGAGCTCGCAACCTAGTTGCTAAAGTCCCTCCATAGGCAATCTTAAGCTGGTTCCACATCTCTTGGGCATTGGATAGTTCTCAAACTCCCCAATAAGATCATTGTGCATGCTACTCAACATAGTGAAGTGTGCACAGTGATCGTTCTTAACCCAAGACTCATAGGCCTCTAAGTCACGGCAATGTTGGGCAGTATTCCCATTTTCAGGTTGCATCATCACATTGGTTAGGGTTTCAAGGACCTCTTGTTCATTAAGCAGATATTGAATTTTTCTATGCCACATATCATAGTTGGTTCCATCTAGTTTCTCTCCCTTAGTTAGATCAGCAACTACATTCTTAGTGGCCATGTTCACTAAATTCATTACATAAGTTGACATTAGCATTTACATTTTTAAATTTTATTTCCAAAAATCCAACTAGACCATGGTATTCCTTTCTACATAGTAAGATCGAAAATTTTGCTAAGCTCATAGTCATCTCTCACTATGTAAATTGGAATAACACATCTAATTGATTTTAAATAAAATTTTGTGAAGAATAAAACATCACACCATCCACATATTAAATCATACATATAACATGTGTCCATACATCTTTGTGCGCAACCCATTGTGCATGAGCTCCACTATAAGCCCTATTGGTAATTTCATACAACATGCTAAGACAAAATTTGAAAATTATAGGTAACTATGAAACACATCCCCTTACATGGCTTCCAAAATTAAATTACATAGCCTTAAAATTACATTGCCAAAAACAATGGCCCAAATAATTGCCAAAAAACATTGGCCCAAAAAATTACATATTCAAGTATCCTACTACAAAGATTCTATTTGTAATTAAAAAAATTGGGGATGCCACGTTACCAAATAATTTCAAAAATTGTCTTATCCATCCACTATAACAATAAATAAAAATATACATGTTGCATAAATTACCAATATAATCTCTAACTAGATATGAGCCAAAGAGTCTCATAAACCCTTTGGATACATATTCATCACATAATGCATTCATATAATATCAATTCAATCATATCACAATATGTTAAAAAGAAATCATAAATTAATTCAAAGATTAAAAACATGCATAATTATCCAGAAAATTAGAAAACTAATTTCACAATTTTCTCATGTTATCACAATTCTATTTTAACATCACAGTAAAAAAAAATTGCCACCACAATTACATGTATTAAATATATGTCATACTAGAAAAAGAGGTCTAATAAGCAAGAACGTTTAAAATATAATAAGAAAACTCACTGTGCATGTTATTGCTACGTAAGCAATAACTACGAAATCCATATCTTGCAAAGTTATCCTTCGTAAACTACTATAAACAAATCCACATAGCATTTGTAAACAATAGTGTCAGACCCACATAGCCACTGAACGTGTGGCTTATTTCATTACACTGTAAGAATTTGTGTGTAACTAATACACCAAGTCACCAACGTGGGGCTCATCGCTTTAATTTATGGATAACCATTCAAGCACTAAGCAGAGCTCTACACGCATGGTAAACTACTACAAGACAACTTTAAATGAGTGAAAAATGTATTTTTTTTACTGTCCATCACAACAGTTTTTCGGATTACATGTAAACATTCAAAAAATTACAGCCTATTATTTCTCTCTCTACATGCCATAACATGCTTCTAAAAATTACAGATCTGAAAAATTAAAAAATTACTTAAACTTTTAATTTTAGCATGCATATAGGATTATATATTTTAGAGATCATGGCATCATATTCGAGAGTGAAAACAAGCATAAGAGCTCTGATACCAATGTTGAAAAAAAAAAAAAAAAAATATATATATATATATATATATACTTTACTGGAGGTCATGTAGACATATACCTTTGGTGGAACAGATCACCAAATTGCCGGATCTTTTCTTTGCTTGCTTTATGAACTCCTCACGATCTCCTTTATGGAACACCTCCAAGTCGCAGGAAAGGTTACTAGAGTCTCTCCTAATTTCCACTCTCCAAATTCTAGGAAACAGTAGATGATGTCCCAGAGAGATGGCTTATTTTGAGAAAGCACTCAAAACTATACGTATATTCACTCACTGTGTCTAACCTCTATTTAACTGATGTAGGAGTATTTAAATACAAGTAGAAATTTACTTACTATCAGATATATGTGATCCCTAAAAGATCTCGTCTTTTAAGTTTCATATTACTCCACCACTGATATTGATAACCCATATCAATATCTATTAAGTTTAAATTACCCCACTACTGATATTAATAACCCATACCAATATCAATTAGTTTAAATTTAAACTTACTTATCAGATAAGCCATGTGGACGATCCATGGGCCATGGTTTATGGGTTGGATAAAAACTAGCCCAAATTTCTAACAAAATCAAACATTATGCATGGACATGCATTTTAATAATGTAATATGTTTGTTTGATGTTTGATTTCATGTCTAAAAGTTAAGAATACATGTGATAATCTATGTTTGTTTGCCATCACATGTATTCCTTACCTCACTTATCTTGCAATAACTTAGCACTTATAGGATTATGCATGGACATGTGAATGTGTGTTCATAGCATTGAAGTAAGGAAAACACAAATAAACCCTAATTCTAACATGTGAAAGGCAAACAAGCAATTAAACATGTGAAACAGAAGCTTAAAACCGTAAATATATGAAAACGGGATCTAAAACAGAATTAATACATGTGAAAGAAGAAGCAAAATCAGATGAAATAAAATTAGGTTTTCTGGGCAAGACCATGCACACGCATGAACAACCCTACGTGCACATAATCAAGCCTGTGTGCATAGGCAAGATTATGCACACGTGGGTTTCGGCCTAGAAACCCTAGAAACACAACAAAACTTCTAAACACTAAATCTAACATCCTAACATGCTTTTAAAGATACAACTATGATTAGTAATCTTAAACTCAAAGATTAAGGCTAGAAAATGCCATAATCAAAAGAAAATTGACTTAAGGATATTTTGTGAAAAACTCCCTCTTTGATTCACTATTTCAAGTGAATCTTAGTGTTTTCCCAAGGGATTTCTATGTGTTTTGAAAATATACCATGTAAGGCTACTTATATTGTGAAAATAGGGGTTTGGAACGACTCCCAAATGACGTACGATTCGTTCCAAACCTTAGCATTAATGTAGAAAACTTGTCTTATTTATGCCTGTGTGCGTATGATCATGGCTACGCGCCCATGTTGGCGCATTCCAGAGGTTTCCTTAGTTTATTTTTTCAAAAATAGGTTTATTTGCTCATTAAAAGTCATATTTTTCATTTCAGCATTTCTCAAGTCAATTTAACATCTAATTGGGCCCTAAACCAACCTTGGGTCTCAAAATTTCAGCATCATTAGGGAACAAGGGCCCAAGTCGTAAGGGTTACAAAATGTGGTGTCTACAGATGGTAATGACATACAAGGGTTGGGCTGAAAAGCTTCCATTTGCTTTATGAGGTTATAGAACTTCTATCCGTGCATCAACTGAGGCAACCCTGTACACTTTGGTTTATAGGAGTGAAGCAATACTTACCATTGAGGTGCAGATACAATCTTCGAGGGTGCTGGTAGAAATCAAGGTCCTAAAAGAAGACTGGATGAGAGAAAGATATGAATAGTTGGCTTTGATAAATGAGAAGAGAGCTAGAGCACAAAACCATGCACAAGGTTATCAGAAGAGGATTGCTAAAGAATTTAACAGAAAGCTGAAACCTAGAAATCTTAGGAAGGAGATATATTCCTAATGGTACTTAGATATGAGACTTTCGATCCAAGAGGAAAGATGAAGCCAAGATGGTCTGGGCCTTTTATTATCAAGAAGATCATGTTAGGATGTACTACAAGAATTACAGATTTGGATGAAGAAGAGATGCTTCACCCAATCAACATGGATAGACTCCAGAAGTATAACATTTGAAAAGAGAAAGACTGCTAGGTTGAAATCCCGAAAGGGCGACCCAGAAAAAAGTTAAGGCAAAAGAACCCCGCTAGGTTGAAAACCCAAAAGGGCGATCTAGGCAAAAGATAAGGGAAATGACGATGGACATGGCAAAAATTCCCACAAGGATGTCATGGGAAAAAGTTACATGGCACAGAAAAAGGAAAAGAAAAAGAAAGAAAAGCAAAATAAAGACAATAAGCAATGATAATAAAATGGTTGATTATCTTATTGCTCAAATTAAAAGATAACAAATTGTTTCCATAAGGGATTTAGAATATTTCAATCCTTTATTAAACTCAATAGAAAGACATGAGAATAATAAAGTGCAGAAACGTAAAATTTTGGGCATATCAAGGTAGTCAGTCGGTCCTTTTTCTTTTGTTGGACTTCTTGTAAGCCTTTTCTTCCTTATGAACCGACCTTATGTCAGTGGATAACCAGTCCTTGTACCCCAGAAGTTGGATTAAGGAATTGAGGAAAGCGGATGTCCCTAGTTATCATCCTCTATGACCAAGTCTCACAAATTCTGCATAAGATCCTCTTAATGAATGCCAAGGTATGGAAGGAACAATCATCACTAGAAGTTCCTTGACGGTCACCAAATTGCCTTGCAATGTGACATGTAGAGTAGTAAGATCAACGTCAAAGCCCAACCAAAGGAACACAATTATCATTTTAGCTGCGATTAACCATATTTGTGATACGCCACCATTCCACCACTCATTGGACACCTAAAGGAAGAAACGCTTCAGGAATTCAGTGAACTCAGCAGGATTTATCTCTTTATTTTTGGGCTTATGATCACGATAATGCTTTGGCTGATATTGAGTAGGAGAGACAGTGGGAGGATAAAGCAGCTGGGGCCTCTCATAAAACCATATCTAAAGGAGGAAAAAAAAAGCATGAATGTTGAGTGGAAAAATGAGTGAGAGAGAGAGAGAGAGATTAATGTATATGCAAAGATGATATAAAGAGCCTCAATGGGTTGAAAATCAAAAGGTAATATATGCAAAAATTAGGGATCATACCTGAAAGAGGAGAAGACTCCCCGCAAAGAATGTTGCTTCTCCTTTATGAACAACATCCTAGCCATTGAGAGTTTTAGCTAAGATGATAATAATTGGACTTCCCCTCCCTAGATTGTTAACCACCTGAAGAATTCTTAGGTCCACACAAGGTGTCTTATGCACCAAGAAGTACCTCACAAGGATGCAAAGACAAAAAGCATTGAGATATTGAGAGTGCTTCACCTCCGCTAAAGGGACATCCTGCTGAGAAAAATACTTGAAAACCATGTAAACATTCAACTTATCAAGTGTGCACCATCTTTGAACCAAGTCAGAGAGATATTCCTCATCGATAGGAAGAATAATAGCACCGAGGTCGGGCTCACCCATGATTGTACCAAATTCTTCTAGGGTGGGGCATAATTCCACGCCATTGAATTGGAAGAAATATTGAGTAAGGATCCAAAATTCAGTGGCAGAACGGAGAAAAGGCTTGTTCACTCTAATTTGGTGATAAAAAGGGACACAAAAGAGACCAAAAGGAGTGAGATCGTCTTTGAAATTGGGACTATGCTTTTTAATCCATGCTGAAACCTCTAAAGGAGTGAATTCTATCATTTGGGGACCTTATAGGGTGTTCTTGGGTTTAGAATACGTTTTGTGAAGGTTTGAAGGCCTCCTACAGCTATTTTTATATGAAGGAAAGTCGACTAGGGTTTCTTTGCCTAGCAGCATGCATACGCATGGTTAACGCCTATGCATGCACATGCGTGCAAGCAAGCATACTAATTTAAATTCCTTTTCCTATTTAGAGAATGGTTCCTCCCCCAAGGCTTCCCTCATGATTCCTATGACTTAGAGGATTACTCAAGATACACTTAAGCTTAGATTTTCAAGCATCAAAGACAAAAAGAAAAGGGAAAAGGGAAAAGCAAGAAAAAATAAAAAAATTCCCATGAGTTGTAAAATAAGTACATGTCCTAAATAAAAGCAAAAACATAAAGATGTTCTTAAAACACAACCTAATGTCTCAAATAAAATTTTTTAAGTGTAGAGATTCATGCTAATAAAAAGAAAGGAAATAAAATAGGAAATATGTTGTGTGTCTATGTCTATGTATGTCTGTTTGAATAGAAGGATCATCACCGGTAGTGCCTTTTCCGTGGCCGATAGCTCGAAGTCATCTCAGGGTCATCACCATCATCATTACCTGGGTTGGCATACCCTTAAAGACCATAGATCAACCTAGAATACTCAGTCACCTCTAGCTTGAGGTTCCTAGTAAGCCAAACAAGCTTCTCATACTCCTCCATAATAGGTTAGATTAGAAAAGGAGATAGTGTTTAAAAAAAAAATTGAGAGAGACAAGGCAAGGGTGAAAGAGAGCTCACCACCAGTGTACCTTTAGGAAAAAGGCAACCCATGACATTCAGGTTATGTTCCATAAGGTGCTCTCGAGCAAAGCCATCAAATCCATAAGCATAGACCGACAAGGAAGACGAGGAGGGTCAACAGGACTGCCAGCAGCAAGACTAGCTGCAGCCTAACACAATCATCATAATTAAGTATCACCATGTGTAGGAAAATGCAAAAGAAGAGAAAGGAAAGTGAAAGAGAAAGAATACATACTTTCGCAAAAAAGGAGGGCATGAGACAAGTCTCACTGAACTCATCATAGTCCAAGTCATCCATGAGCCGCTCGATATAAAGAATGATGCTCCTCCATAGCTAGTACTCAACATCAATCATTGAAAGTGGGGCAAGCATGAAATGTGAAGGATACATCCAAACCCCTGGTGCATCTACGCCCATCAGCTAGTAATAGACCCTCTTAGTTAGGTAGAGGAACCTCAAACCAAAACCTTTCAAAGGCTGGGTGATCCTAGAAGTAATAATGGCAGCAGCTTCCAAATTAGGGTCCGCAACAGGAAGAACACTTACCCAAGGACTCCATATGACCTGTGACAAAACAGAGTTAGAAAGAAAACCCTAGAAAACATGCAAAAGAAAGTAATGAGAAAAAGTAGGATCTCTACTCACCTCTTTAGAAGAAAGCTCATTGAAATTAGCCTTGATTGAAGGAAGGCTTCTTAAGTCTACCCTCGCTTCACGAGTAATGAAACCGTATTTCATGGCCTAACACTAACAAGAGAAGGCACAATTTACAAGAAAATAGGTGACAGTTTGCAAGAAAATAGATGACAATTTGCAAGATAAAAAAGAAACAGTTTGCAAGATGATAGTTTGCAAGATAAAAACATGAGCACAGTTTGTAAAAGCATGAGATGCAGTTTTGTAAACCTAGATGACATATGGATGAACATAGTTTGCAAAGGTACAAAGTATAGGTTTGTAAGATGCTACAAAAGAAAAGAAAGAAAGAACTTACCTCAAGGCGCTTCTAAGGCCCCACCAGCTAGTGTAGAGTCCCCTGGTTGAGTGTGTTCAGGGATGAGTACATATAGGTAAGAGAAGCCTAGCCCTAGTTAGCATCTCGAGCTTCCTCGAAGTCGCGAAAGAGATCCAACCACCTTAAGGACACCATCTCCCCATTATTGGCGAAGAGGTATGCCCCCAATTTATATAATAAGAATGCCCTAGCCATTCGGCTTAATCCTCAGGCGTCTCTTGAGGAAGAGGTTTGTGGTCCATCTCAAGATAAAGGTGATGGAATGTCTCTATCGTGTGCCTCTACCCCAGTAGCTCTATGCTCAATTGTATACTTGACTCACCATCTAGGTTAATGAGCACCCCATCGCACCTAAGACTGGTTATCCGGTGGAAGTCATAGGGAGTCACTATCATCTCCCTTTTAGTAATGTGAAAGGTGTGGGTAGTATCCCACCACCTCTTAGCCAGCATCTGCACCAATATGGCATTGGCAGAACTCTCTAGAAGCAAATGGAGGAGGGGTCGAAGCCAACTTCATGCACCAAGGCCTTTGTGTCATTAGCCAAGGCCCTATACCAAGAAGAGATGTGACTAGTACAACCCCTTCTTGAGAAAGGGGGTAAGACCTATGAAATGATGAAAGGAGAATATAAGAATTGCTATTGGATAAGGAAATAGGTGAAAGGGAGTTAAAATAAGGAAAATTGAGGTTTCTGAATACCAGTATACGCATGCAGGCTAGCATATGCGTGCACAGGGTTTCTGCATGCATATGCATGTTAGATCCTGTGTTCGTATGAACTGATGAACATGGACGTATGCATGAATGGAACATGCGCACGCATGAATACAAGCTATGCATGCATACCCAATGCATGCACACTTATGAACACAGACAGAGAGGGCTTCATGATATTTCGGCCAACTTTTAATCAAAACTCATCCTAAACATGTTCCTACCCTTCCTAGGGCATCATTTTTTCATCTAAACCCATCCTACAACAAAACCTATACATTTACAAGTCTAAATACGGATTAAAATGGAAGATCAAAGCAAAACTAGAAAATGAGAAGAGTTTGAAAAACTTACCAATCTAGCCCTTGCACCCTCGAAGAGATGATTTTATGGCCTGTATGTCAATGGAGGAGACTCAGTCAACCTTATAGCCCCATTCCAATGGGTGAGGTTGAAGACGTTGGAAATCAAGTAGGAGGTTTCTTAGTTTTGGACTTAGGTGCAATTGGAGAGGATGAGAGACTTTGGGAGAGAAAGAGATAATCAGATTGTGAGAGACAAAGAAATGAGAAAGAGGCAGAAGATTTTTGTAGAGGGAAGATGGAAGTTGGAGAGTTGGAGAGAATATGAAGAGTTGAAGAAGATGAAGCTTATAAGAAGATTATGAAACAGTTGGTAACCATTAAAGAAAAATGAAGAGGTAGGAAGGTCTGGTGACTAAACTACATGTAGTTTAGGCCTCCCACTAAACTATGTGTATTTTAGCGAAAAAAAAAAAAAAATGCTTAACTTTCAAAATATCCCTAGTGGACTCCCAAAAGGTGGGAAATACATAGAAGAATTCAAGAATGCATCCAAATATGATAAAAGTACCCTTAGTTGGGTGGAAGACACAAGGACTCTCAAAGTAGAAAGGATCAAGAACATCCCTCAGTAGATTGAAAATCACTTAGGAAACTCCCTCGTGAGTTAAAAACATCAACCAAATCCCCAGTAAATTAAAGAATGCACAATTTTTCCAAGTATCATGGGGACTCCCCCACAGATCCAGGGCATAAGGATAACTCCCTCGAGGGTTGTGAAGAAAAGAATTTTCCTTAGAGAGTTAAGGAAACTCCCTCGTGAGTGGAATCAATATAAGTTCCCCAATGAGTCATGAAGAAGAAGAAGAGAATTTTCCTCCAATGGACTACACACCATCAAAGACTTCCTTGCAGGTAAAAAACTACCAAGAAAGGTCCCTCGTAGGCCACCTACACACTCTTCAGTGAGTTATTCTCCCCAATGGATCTTACACTAAGGACTTCCTCGAAAGTCAGAACTACCAAGGTCACTTGTGCACATATCTGTGGGAATTAAATATGTAAGCACGACCATATACAAGTTAGAAGAGAAGAATACAGAACTTATGCACATATCTTGGGACTTGAATATTCAGGCACAAGCCCCATACAAACCAGAATGGAAGACATAAAGAGAGATAAAGAAAAAAGTCACTTAGAGGCAAGAGCCTCACCAGAATAGAAGAGATAGAGATAGAGACAAAAGACAAGTATTACCTAGAGGCATAAGCCACCTAGAGAAGTTTGAGGCAAGCCCCATATATATATATCCTTTTAAGCTCGTAAGAGCACCTTGTTTGTTTGGTTGATGGTTGAAGCTATTGGCCATGTTTTTTTTTTCTTTTTAGTCACTCTAGGATAGTGAGTTGCTCGCCTTTTGCTTGCAATTGGTAAAACAGGTTCTGGGATAGTAAACCTATCATTGCTTGTTTCCTGAGTAACAAAGGTGGGACTTCAAACATATGAATCTCATAAAACTTTGCAGAGTTGCACCCCACCCCATGTATGCGAATTATTTGCCATGTACGTGTGTTAGGCTAGAGCTGTACATCAAAACAAAATGATTTATCTCTTATTCTTTTGATTCCATTAGCAGAGCTCACAAATCAAAAGAAGGGCATCTGTAGACATTAGATTTTGTACCCTTTACGACTCGAGCTCCCATTCCCCAATGAAGTTGGAATTCTAAAGCCCAAAGTTGGTTTTAAGGCCCGATTAGATTGAAATTGACTTGAGGAAAGTGTTTTCAGAAAAATATAACTCTTTTATGAACTAAATAAGCTATTTTTGGAAAGGAAAGACCACAGAAACCCTAAGGCATGCGTATGCATACAAGTGTATACGCATGCATGCTTAAGCTTTGCATGCGCAAGCTTCATGCATGTGTACACAAACAGAGGCATGGGTGCACATGCTAGGATTCCAAAACTATGAAAGGCAAGTTTTTATGCATTAAAGATTATCTTGGAACGAATCCCACATTGTCTGGGAGTCATTCCAAACCCTTATTTTTTTACTATAAAAAGCTATGCATGTTACCTTTTCAAAAGAGACAAAAAATCTAAAGGGAAAACACAAGATTCATTACAAATAGTGAATCAAAGAGGGAATTTTTCACAAAACATCTTCAAGTCAATATTTTTCTGATTAAGACCTTTTCTAGTCTTGATTTTTGAGTTTCAAGGTTTAACTAACTTATTTTAGTTTAGTTGTGATTTGATTGACTGAGGGGAACAGTCAAAATCAAGTCAAGGAGCCTTTGTTTTGGAGGTTAAAGTTCTAACTCTTCTTGTCTCCTTTTCTTTGATTAGATTTTTTTTTTTTATATATATATATATGTTTAATATGTTTGTTTAGTGTAGATTTGCTTTGTTTTATTGTTTTAAGCATCCTAGGCTGCTAGATTTAGTTTTTGTGCTGTTGTATTCTTGTTTTCAGAATTAGGGTTTAGGGCATGTATGCATACGTATGCTTATTGCATGCGCACGCATACTTGAAGTATGCATACGCATACAACTGGGCTACGTACGTAGGCCTTATGTATGCGCACACATACTCGTGCCAAGAAACCTTAATTCAAACCTCTTGGCTTCTATTTCTTTGTATTATTTGTTTAATATGTCTTAGTTTGTCCTAGTTTTCTATATGTATATGTCTCTGCCTCCATGTTTTGTTTGTTGTTTTTTCTTTACATGTTAGATTAGGGTTTATCTTCAATCTTGTTGATGTGCCATGAACATGCATATAACACAATCATGCATTGATGCATAGGTGTTATGGTGCAGTGAGAGGTAAGTTATGCATTCATATGAACATGCATTTGTTTGGAATATGATTTTCTTTTTGGTTGATGAACATGAATAAGCTTCCTTGGATACCATATTTTTTATGTTTAAAGTGCAATCACATGTTTGTTTGATGCTACCCGTCTATATTTTTGCCTTGGATGTTATACGATGCTATGTGTGATAGATGTATGTTAGGGTCTAGGATGAAAAATGTCATGTTATTTGCTTAGATGTATGCTAGCGTGTGTGTGAGACTAGAATGATGAATGTTGAATGTGTCTTTAATGAGATTAAGATATAACACACAATGAGTGGAAGCCAACCCACGGGTTGGGTGAGATTGGGTGCCTAACACCTTCTCATCCCCATACCTAAACTCTGAACACGTGCTTTGGTAGTAGATTAGTCCTTTCATGAAAGACGCTATATTTATGGTTTCTAGACCTAATCTAGGTGGAGGCTCCATTTCCTTCGCTGCCACGGTCCATTCGGCTGAGGTATACTCTCCTCTGTTACACCCATAGTATTCACCAGGGGTAATATCATAAAGCTAATAAAGCTCGGTCGAGAAGGAAAGAGTATCAAGCCAAAGAAAGAAATCACAAAAGCTTTGCATCTATAAGAAGTCCAGCACTCCCTCAAATCCACAAAGTCCTCCTGGTAAGTTGCTAGACACTCAACTAAGTTGAATTGACAAGTGAAAAGGTCGAGGGGTAAGCTACCTCTTAAGCTGCTCCCATGTTGAGTCAAAGCACTCACAGCTAGCATCTTTAAGCCCAATAAGTCCATCAATCGATTGGGATAGTGAGGCTAGTTAGTTGGCTAATAGACCCGAACCAAAGGAATAGTCAAAAAGAGAGAGTGGTCATACTTCTCTATGGTAGGAACTAAGTCCACATCTCTGATGGTGACGCACTGCAAAGAAGGTCCCAACAAATATCTATGGCCTCTAATAAACTCCAATCAAGAGAAGTGGGAAATAATGTAGTGGCATCTCCTATGAACCCTTTGATGAAAGGCATCTTGGTCCTTGGAAGAGAATGAAGACCACCATCTCTTAAGTTCCCTCTTAAGGAACATGTTGATGCCTAGCAGCGATCGACCACCCTATGCGACGATGCTTGCACCTTGTTGTGGAGCTCAGGTGCTATGAAAAAGGATTAGAAAAAGGGTGAACTTTTATTATGTGACTGAATTAAGTCAGTTTTAATCTATTATTACCAAAGGTAGTGAAGTCACCACCAATCATTGAGTTTTTTCTAAGGCGTGATTGGTCACCTAACTCTATTTTATTTTATTGCCAGTCCTAGGCTAAGAAAATATAGTCATTTTTCCTAATCTAATATGGATGGTAAAAAAAAAAAAATCTTGATTTTTGAGTTTGAAAGTCTAGTTACAAGTAGGGAAAGTGTTAGCCATGGACGTATAGTTTCCATAACACTTGACATTCTGGAAATCCAATGGTCGGATTAAAAGTTATGGCCTTGAAAAGCAAGTTGATGCGCCCAACACGATTTTCAAGATATCTCAACCATTTTAACTGTTTTAACTTCGATTTTCAAGGGAATTTAGTAGTCTTTATAATGACATTGGTTCCAACCCATTCTAATGATTGGATCAAAATTAGGTTTTCAGGTCAAACTTAGTCAAAGTTAACAAAAAACTATAATAACCTCGAGTTTGATGTAAAAACATGGAAAACATTATTTTGGAGTGTTTCTGACCAATTTTGATCTTTGGTTAACCCTGGGTTAACTAAGGGTATTTTGGTCATTTTGACCTAAAATGGCACCTTAAATTCTCCAATGTCCAAATGGATTATACCATGTCAATCTAAATGTTCCCACAGTCCTTTAGTGAAAAATTGATATTTTTGGAATTTTCAGAGTCCAACATGCAAATCAAGGGTGGACAAAATACAGTATTTATATCTACCCCTTCTTTATCTAGCATCTCGATTGCAATGAAAGGTGTTGGATAAATAACATAATTCCACATTTTGTTGCGCCTAAATTTCTTGTGAAAAATTGCACTGTTTATAGGCCAAAATCGGTCTTACCCTGATAAGGCTGAGCTACTGCAAAGGATTTGAAAATCTTTTTCTTGATCTAGCATCTTTGGCACTGAGAAAATCTTCCCTCTTATTTATTTATTTATTATTATTTTTTTGGTCAGTCAATGCTAACTCGATTAGCCAAGCTACCCCTAAAGGTGTGCTAGCCAGCCTGTCCGTAGGATAGCTATAAATGGGCCCTAAACTCTCATTTTGATCATTTCAAACTCATTTCTCACTTTCTCACCAATAATCCTCTCTTCTTGGAGGTGAGTCTTGTTCTAGCAGGTCTAGTTCCCAGCTTCAGACTCCTACTCTGCATTTGAGGTGAGTGTCAATTTCTTTTTCTTTCTCATTAATTCCTACAAATATGTTAGTAGCAATGCGACAAGGAAATAATGCTAGAATTTTTATTTTATTTTTGGTTTTTATTTTTGGCATTTGTATTTTTTTGTTTTTGTCATTTACGCTATGATGATGTTGGAAAATATTTTTGTTCCTATTCATAAGTAGATTTGTAAACATAAATATACTAGTATGCTTTCATATGTGCATACTTGCATGCACAAAGATGTACATTGATATATACATGTGAATTGCATACATGTATATCTAGGTTTACGCAACTCATACGCTTGGGAAAATTTTAATTTTTAGGCAACCTAGATGAACATGTAAATGCAGGATGCTATGAAAACATGGGTAAAAGCTATGAAAACTATGAAAAATGTTTGGTAAACATAATTAATGCTATGCATGATGAAACAAAATATTTAGAAAATTTAAAACATTATGATTAGAATACTTTTGACTTAAAGGGAGACTTTTAAACGGGAGTAGTTTTGAAAATGTGGATTAAATGAACATGGCTGAATTAAATCCCAAGAGAGAAATTTTGGATAAAGATAGGATTAAACTAGCACGACCGAATCAAATCTTAGGAAAATAAAGTTTTTAGAGGGGTTCCAACACCATGGAAGTGTGGAAGGATTACAGCATTGGGAAAGGGTGGAGAGGTTCCTACACCGTGGAAATGTGGAAAAGGTTTCTATGTCAGGAAAGCATGTAAAGGTTCCCACACTATGGAAGTATGGAAAGATTCCTATGCTGGGAAAGCATGGAGAGGCTCCTACACTGTGTAAGTTTGGAAAAGGCCTTACACTATGGAAGTAAGGAGGGTTGTACTAAGCATGTTAGGTTCCTACATCGTGGAAGTATGGATAAAGTTCCTACATTGTGAAAATGTAAAGGGGTTTCTGTTTGTTATTTAAAGATGGCTATGCACTTCGTATGATGGATACACATGGTTGGAAGGGCAACCTCCTCATGATCATGAGTGCTCTTAACCTTGGAGTGTGGGTATGCATTCAAGGCTTATATTGTAGATGCATATTCATGCTACATTGTATGGATGATTGTCGAGGTGTGATTGCCTTCGATCCATGTCAACTATTGACATTGGTATCAAAATGTTGTTACTTCTGTTAGCCCTAGCTTGCCTTAGTATGAACATACTAACACATACCGTATACACAGGTACAAAACCTTGCCGTGCACCATAGCACACCTAACGTGAAACTCTACCAAATTTTCATCGTGAAAATGGGGCATCCATTTGCCGTATTCTCACAGTGAAAGCTTGGTGAGAATAGTGTTTTGTGTGCTATAACGCACTTGATCTAAAATGCTACTAGATTTTCGCCACAAAAATAAGGTAAAATGCTGCTAGATTTTCGTCATGGGAAATTTGGCAATAATTCCAAATGTGCTAGCAAAGCATTGATAAAGGCCACACCCCTTTCCAAAATTAAACCTCAAAGCTTAATTCTTTTAAAGCCCCAAAAGCTAATGCCAATAGCTTGTTTTTAACTGCCAATAGCTTGTTTTTAACTACCAATAACCTAACATTAAGATTTTACCAAAACAAAGGACTGTCTTTGGATAGGGGTTATAAGGTGCCTAACACCTTCCCCACACGTAACAAGACATCCAAACTCAAGAATCAAAATATTTTACCATCCGCATTAGATTAAGGGGAAAAAAAAAACCATTTTTCTTAGCTTAAGACTAGTAATAAAATCAAATAGAGTCAAGTGACCAATCACACCTTAGAAAAAACCCAATGATTGGTGGCGACTTCACTACCTTTGGTAATAATAGATTAAAATTGACTTAACTCAGTCACACACTAGAGGTTACCCATTTTTCATCCTCTTTCACAGCACCCGAGCCCGTGCCTTCTCCTCTTTTAGATAGCAAGTGATGAGAGAACTGCCTCTCCTCCGAGAGGCAGCGGGAGGCATGAGCATTGCTGTGAAGGGTGGTCATCTGTCGTGAGGCATCGACACCCCCATTAGTCTTTTCTTTTTCAAGAATCTCCACCGAAGACCCTTCCATATCAGCTTCTATAGCAGTTGGCTCCTCTAGAAGGTAATTGCTAAGAATGGGCATTTCTTCCTCATTCTAAAGCATTGAAAAAGCTTTCACATGCAGGGCATTAAAAGCACTCACCTAGCCATCCACAAAAGCCAAGTAACAAGCCTTCCTCACTTGGGGCCTAAGGTAATCCTTGGCGTCCTCATGGCCTTTGTTATATGCCTTTTGGAGCCTCTCACTAAGATTCGCGTCTTTCTTCTCCAACTTGAAAGTCTTCTCTTTCAAGGCCTTCGAAGACTTTGCCAACTTCTTCATAGCCTCTTCCAGGCTAGCCTTCAAGGTTGATACTTCATCTTCAGTATTAGTATAATGGGTCTCAGACTTATTCACTTTGACCATGAGGTCCTTAATCTTGCTTATCAACCTTTCATGCTCGGACTTGACCTCCTTATGCTTTGCATTGGCCTTAGAAAGCCTTTTATCTATGTCCACCAAGCCCCTATAGCTCTACAAACAAGAATAAAAGTAGTGGCATCAAGGGAAGAGTAAGTAAAATGAAGACTTGAAATGCAATGATGAAATCAAGACTCACCAGGACCGCGTTCCTTTTCAAGGCATAGAGCATCCCATCATCTTCCATCCCTTCCTAGAGCACCATGTCTTAAGGAAGAAGTAGAGCTTTACACACGCCCTTAGCTACTTCACCCTTATACTCATATGCACATGGTCTGACCCCTTTTGTGAACGGTAGTAAAGCACCTTTAAGCATGAACTCATAGAAGCAAGGATGAGGGGGAGGTTCTGAAGACCCCATGGTCGCCTTAGGAACAAGAGAAGGCGACACTTGGCTTGGAGTTGTGGATGTTGAAATAGTGGCCGTATGCACCTCAGCTCGGGTAGTTTTATTTCTTTTCCTTGGTCTTTCTCCTGTCTAGGTAGCCAAAGGCGGCTAAGTTAAGGATGGGGTATGCTAAGAGGCTTCGAGAAGCTCTAAAATGTCTGGTCATATCCTCTAGAAAGACATGTCTAGATCAAGAACCTTTAAAGGAATGACTTCACGAACTTCAAGAACCTTACAGAGGGGTATGCCTGAAACCACTAGTTCAGTGGTCAGAACCGCTACTGAAACTCCAAGATTAACGTTTGTAAAAGGTGGCAGAGAGTTTCCTCGATGCCAACGAGAATGAAGTTGCTCGATTTGCAACAAAGATGGGATGAACCCTTTTAAGTAGATGTTAATATAGGGCAGACATTTGCCATTAACCTTGATCAAGTCTTGGCCATTTTGGAAGTAGGGGTATAAGGGCCAATACTCGAGGATAATATAGGTCACCTGAAGTTGACCATCCTTTTTATGTAGATCTTAGAGCAGAGGAGCTTGTTAAGATTTGTCACCTCTATAAGGCTCTCTTGTTTCTGAATTGTGCTCAAATCTACAAAAGCACATACCTTATGCTAGAATCCCATTAATAAACAAAGGTAAATAAGCACAAGTTAAACCCTACAGATTTGGGTAACCCATGGTTGTGGAACAAAGGCGGACGCCATTTTCCTGAGACTATGAGGTAGCCCCCATCTATCACCTTGTTAGAGTCAGAAAGACAGGAGATGAGCCTCACAAGTCCATGGTGGGCTTTCAGGCACCAGCTTAATTTATGGCTGGTTTGATATTGTATATGAAATTGATGTCGTGATGGGTAAGGTTTAACCCTATCCTTTTGTTTAGCTTATCCACATAACTCATTACTCAGAAAATATTTTGGGAACACTTGTTAGGGCACAATTTAAAGTGTTTAAAGAATCCGATGAGCAAGTTGCTCATCAAAATCTGAACTTGGCCCTTTAAAAAGGCAATTAAAGGGATAATGACTCTCGTGTGGCCCCTATTTTCTGCTACCTTCTCATCCCCATAGCGTCTTATGTCTAGATCATTTGGAATCCTATATTTAGCTGTAAAAGTTGCTAGCCTATGGGGGGTGTTAACTAAACTAAAAAACTTCCCCCATGGTATTTTTTGAATTAGAAAGAAGCAAAGGAACATAAGGAAGAAGAAAAAGAACCTAAGAAGATAAAGACAAGAAGACTTACAGGAGATAGAGAAATGGGCACCTAGGGAAAGCTTCAAAGGGTAGCAAGTCTTCAAAGTGAATAGAGAAATAGGGTAAGGAAAAAGCCAGGGAACCCAAAGCACCTTAAGTAGTAGGAGAAATGGGCAGGAAAGGTAACTCCACCCTTTTTAACACTATCTCGAGGCAATCATCATCTTTGGTGCTAGAAGTGTCATCATTGCTTGGAAGTCTAAGAGTCATACCCCTTCCATTAAATGGCTTGACGTCCACTCTCCCATCAATGTCAGGAAAATATGGCTTTGAAGTTGCTCCTTGGAACTCTACCACAATCCTCTCCCATGAAGTAAGTGGGCATGAGATCGTGGGGTGCTATTGTGGGGGAATGACCATAATTTAGGAAAGTGTTAGGCTCTATGAGGGGATAGGCCCATTTCTTGCCAACCCAAGCCTAATGATGGGCCCTTTTGAAAGAATTTGTCCTCAGAACATGGAAGATGATCAAATGCTTTCTGCCCTAGATGGGTCGGAGATTCATTAGCCAAGGACATGATTGCTTCCAAGCTTCTGAGGAAGAACATAGAGAAATGTAGAAGTGTTAGAAGAGACATGCTGAAGCTTCTTGATAAAGTAACAATCACCTCCACATTAATTAGTTTTACCTCCCTGGCACAATCCTATTTATGAATGATTGGGTTGCACAGTGCTTATGGCCCCAAAAGTCTTCCTTTGTCATGAAAATTGGGAAGTAAATGCCTAATAGGACAATCAACCTGCCAGCTATGAGAAGATAGTACATTCTAGAGGATAAGGGCAAAGGAAGTATAAAAGAAGACCAAAAAAGAGTAGAGGGGGGCATACATAGAAAAACATAGAGAGAAATAGAGGGAGAAAAGCTAAAGAGTGTTTGTAAACTTGTCCTTTAGCACTTGGCTTCAATACAAACACATTTAAATCTAATTGTTTGAGACTAATTTTTATTTTTGTTCAAATCTCCCATTGTGGAACCTTAGTAACTCATATCAATCAAATTTTAGGTTTTTTGACTCCCACAATAACCATAGTTAAATTTGATTAACTCAAAGAGTTTTGTTACTCAATTAACACATTTTGGTATTTGATGTCTAGAATCAAATCTATTCCTCTATATGTTTTTTCTTTAAAAAAAAAAAAAAATCACAAATTTGGAAATACTAGGGGAAAATGGGCTTTTGCTCTTAATTTTTAAATTATGCAGCAATTTGTCTCTATTTTTAAACCATTTAGTTATATGTCCCTGTTTTGGAACTTGATTTTCTAAGAATCGATTTCCCCTTATAACTCAATTTTCTAAAATTCGAGTTTCGCTTATTACTCGAGTTTTCTTATTACCGATCCCCAATTATTACCGATCAATATTTCGAGTTTTCTTATTAGTGCCGATCGGTATTAATTGGGAAATTATTAGTACTAATCAGTATTAATTGAAATATGATCAATACCGATTGGTATTAATATGATTTCCCTTAAGAAAATGCTCAAAAACCGTTACAATTTTTCAACAGCAACTTGAATTACATTTTTGGCCTTGCAAATATTGAAATTTGGTTTTATCTATTTTTGGAAAAGTTGTAGAGAATTAAATTTCCTTTTGAAAGATACTAATCCTGAATCAATTAGAATTATGAGCAGAAAGTTATAGCCAAAAACTCCAGATAAGAGTAGAAGATAACTCAAAAATGGTAAAGCCAAAGTTATAGGAACTCGATTTCAAGTTCCAAAAAAGGGACACGCTGCTATATTGTTTTAAAATAGAAATAAATTGCTATATAATTTAAAAAATAATTTTCTCCAAAAATACCAAATCACACTTCTTTTTTCATTTTCGGTGAATAATAAGGCGAAAATAGCCAAATAGCATCTTTTTGCAAAGTATATTACAAGTTATCACTGTTTCAGAAAATATATAAAGATCTGTCACTTTTTAAGTATTCGAGTTTAGTGAAATCGAGCTTTTCATGGTACTCGAGTTTATGAAACTTGAGTATCATAAAAAATTTTTAAAATTTTTCGGATTATATTTTTTTAAAGAACTTTAGTTTATGGAATTCGAGTCTCACGGCAAACTCGAGTTTTATAAACTCGAGTTTCAAAAAAGTAATAGATCCTTACATATTTTCAAAATAGTGATAAATTACTAATTTTTTTGCTAAATAGTGGTTGGTTCAGTTTCTATCCAATGACGACTAACCACTAAACTCGTTAGGATACTAACACTAACCGCAATCCAATGTCCAGTGTCACTGGGCCGGATCAAATAGTGGTAGTGCGCCACTATTGCTGAATAATCATATTAGAGTAGTCTAGTCCAACAAAATTGACTCCCCCACCTTTCATTCTCATCCACACTCTTCCCTTCCCCCTAGACGCCTCTCTCTCTCTCTCTCTCCCCAAAAAGCCACCTAGATTTCTTCATTTTGAGACACAGTCAGGACGCACACACAAAGATTGATAGATAGTTGGGTAGATAGATAGAGATTAAAGAGAGAGAAAGAGTGTTGGAGAGAGATCTCTTCTTTCATGGGCCTAAACCTTAGGGAGTTTGCTATTACTTTTCTTCAGTTACTTGTTGTTCATCAATGGCCAATCCTCACAGTCTCTTAGCTCCTCTGATCCTTCACAGACTTCTACCCATTACTGGCTTTCATCTTCTCCTCATCTTTCTTCATTCCCTTTTATAGCTCTTGCTCTCTTTACCGGTTCTTCCGGTACCCGATCTCGCTTCTCTCTCCTTCTCTCTCTGTGCTTGGTTCCTGAGCACTCAGAGGAAAATAAATTAATAGCTTATTCCTGGATTTTGTCGAGCGAAACTCGAGCTCTTGTCTTTATCTAGTATTTCATTGATACCATTCTTTTTTCTCGGAGGGAAAAAAAAAAAAAAATCTGCTAAAAGGGATTTCTTATAACTGCCCATCATCCAAAACAGAGTGATTTCAGGTAAAATAACTTTTTGTTTTTTGAAAAAAAAAATTATTTGATTTCACTCTCTATCTTATTCAACATTTTCTTGGCAGCCAAACAAGGACTTATTGAGAATGGCATCGGTGTTTCTGTACCATGTGGTGGGGGATCTGACGGTGGGGAAGCCAGAGATGGTGGAGTTTCTGGAGACCGAGACGGTGGAATCTGCCATATGTGCTATTGGAGAGTCTACTGAAGGTGGAATACCTGTGTGGAAGAGGAGATCATCACAGCATGTTGGTGTGTTTGAGAATGGGGAGATGAGGCAGCAGAGGTTTGTGGGTATTCTTAATTCTCTTGACATTGTTGCATTCTTGGCAAGGAGTGAGTGTTTGGAGGATCAGGACAAAGCCATGAAGACCCCTGTTTCTGAGGTTGTTGTGCCTAATAATACCTTGTTGAGGCAGGTTGATCCTGGGACAAGGTTAGTTATTTATTATCTTTTTTGACATTTTAGTATCATGGTTTTATTGTGAGTAAGATATGTTATCTTCCTTTCAAATAAGGAAGTAACAGAGAGCATGACTTCAGATCTAATAGAATGGTGGAAAAGAATACGTGGCCGAACCTGACTAGTTTATTGAGGATTAATAGCTCACTCCAAAAATTTTGAACTAAGACTTGGTTGTTGTTTGTTATTTTTGTGTATTGGTAACTATTTGAACAGAATTATGTAAAAGAATTATGATTAGTGCTGTTTTATTATTGTGTGTGGTGTACTTTACTTCCAATTCGGCTAATTGGATCTGAAGATTTTTGGATTACTTGTTTGATTTGTTGTGTTGAATTTGGTAATATTTTTTGCGTCTTGTAAATTGTGATGTGTAGTTTTATGTGAACGGTTCCTAATTGTTTCTAGAACCTATTTATGAAACATAGTTTTGTTACATTTGCTTACTTCATCTGTCCGTTCTTCATTGTTTTCTTATTGGTGGTCTTTATGATATTTATCGTAAGTATTATAATAATTTTTCCCCAAACAGTTCTCTTGTATGTGGTTTCCTTCGTTATTTACATCGTTGTGCAAGTGTGTGCACATCTTCTTCGTGTGTGATCATACATGCTTAACATCTTGGAAGTGTAACATGTTCATTTGGCTGGAAATTTATTCTTGCTGTGCATCCTTATCTCCAATTGTTAAGAGTTTTGACCAATGACCTACGCCCTTCCCCTACCCACCATTTGCCATAGCCTAGGCCTTGTCCAACTTATGTTCTATGGTCATATTAATAGTTTTATCTCATTTGTTGTTAGAACTTTAAGCAAAAGTAGAGTAAAAAAGAATTATGTATCCCTAATTTTATATGATTTTTTTTTTTTCATTTTTTCATTTTTTTTTTAATTTTTAATTTTATTATTATTATTATTATTATTATTTTTTAACTCAGAATATGTCATTTCTAATTTTCAAATTTAAAGAAGGCTTTTGTATGATAGAAGGCTTTTGGCTTAGGCACTTATTCTCTTCAGTGTCTATTTGGCATCAACTTATTAGGTTTTCTGCTGAAAGTACGCTAAAATATACTTGTACTTAAAAAAGTGAGGTTTTAAAAGCTCTGTGCATTAAACAAAATAAGCTAAAAGCTAAACAAAAAAGCTGCTGGTGTTTGGATGAGTTCATATCATTGGCTTATTTTGTTTAAAAAATGTGATCATGTTATGCTATTGTTTTTCTAGTCTTATACTCTTATTCAAAAACAAAAAAGAAGAAAAAAAAAAAAAAAATCTGTTATAGAGCACATTTGTTATTAAAAGCACAATAAAACAGATCATATGAAGCTCGTATGATTTGGCACTTGAAGTTTAGTTGTATCTTCTATAATTACATATGTACATAATCTACAAGGTCTTCTACATGTGTACATAACTTAAAAATGTCTTAGTTTTTATTATTATTTTTATATGTATTCTTTACTCTATTAGAGTGGATGGAACTGTTAAACTGTGGAATTGTAGGAGTTCAACTGGCTTGAGATAGTTTCTATAAAACGGCATGCTTCATGTTGTTTTTTATCTATGTTAGAGGAAAT
The DNA here is from genome assembly GCA_030445155.1 of Quercus variabilis. NCBI lineage: Eukaryota > Viridiplantae > Streptophyta > Magnoliopsida > Fagales > Fagaceae > Quercus > Quercus variabilis. Next base: position 51,366,295 of record CP129445.1, on the reverse strand, counting down.
TATTGTGGAAGGAAATCTGTATGTTGAAGGCTAGTATTAGAACAAAGGCCTGTATCTATAAGTTATAAATATCTATAATTAATATTACCTTCTATTTTATAATCTGAGGGCCTGCTGTATTTCTTTGCTACATATAATATGGAAAAGAATAGTATGCAAATTTCTATTTTTGGTTTGTGGGTGCTAGAGCTGCATCTGGAAAGCTCTTAATACGATCTGTTGAGTTCTTGGCAAGAACCAGAAATCAATTTATTTCAATCAACCTGTTAATGAATTTCTTGGTTTTTTATTTTTTATTTTTAAATCCTTTTACTTGTATTGTATTTGGCTAATTTACAAGAATCTTGTGTTGCATGCTTTTGATATATTCGTTTTTCTGCATGCCTTAACATGTTTCCTCCATCTTTTGTCTCTATCAGCTTGTAAATTGTGAACAAATGTTCACCACGTGATCTGCCCATGTGATCTACAGTCTCTCTCTTTAGAATCTTGACAGTTACTATTTGAATAATATACAAGTGAATTAAATTTCAGATCTGATTTGTTTTGAGGGTTTGAAAGATCAAGTTACCATTTTAAAGGAACTAAAGAATTACTCATTAAACTATGCTCTCATGATGAGATTTTTCTAGTTTAAGCTTGTCCTTGAATGTAAGTGTAATTATGTGGATTGCAGCAATGATGGAGACCTTATTTGTTGCTATACGGAGATACAATTTATTTAACTTCATATAACAGCAATTACAGTGAGCAATCTATGTTGGATTAGCTTTGATGCATATTAGGCATTGTGTGCTTCAAATGGCCCTTTGAAAAAATGGTAGACAGAATAACATTACAGCACCAAAAAAACAAGAGAACAATAATGTGATAACTGATAATAAAATATAATTTTCTGCCCTTTTATTTATTTTTTGGAGAAGTTGGAGATTTAAGTTGATTAGATGATACTTGATCCAGCCTGAAATATTTTATTTGTCCGTGTAGCAGAAAACAAAGCTGCAATTCTTGCAATTTTTGTTTGAAACAGAGATGAACCCAGCCTCATTCGTTAGAGGCAATTACATGGATATTAATTTGTGCTCCCCCCACCCACCTGCTCCCCTTTCCAAAAGAAACTCTCCCCAGTATATTAGAAAGGATTAGGGGAATTCCTTTGGCTGAAAAGTATGCATAATTTTATGGTTTTATGTTGTTTTCTGTATTTCGTACTTGTTTTACATATTAGAAGATGTGAAGTAATTATTAGTTGGTAAAAGAAGTTATATATAAAATTCTTGTGAATCCTGTGGATTTGGGCGTTGCTTTGAAAATGTAGAGGGATAAGTAGTTAAGTTTGAAGTTTGTGTATTGTCTTTCTTCATGCTTACTTCAAAGAATACTATGTAAGTATGCATTTGTATACATAATAGGAAATTTGACCCTAATATAACATGCATTTAAGTACAATTAACTACCATCAAAATGCAAAAATTCCCAATGATAATCATAATATATTAACTTTTGATTGGAAAGACAATAACAAGTACCAAAATATTTATAAAAAAAATTAAAACTAATATTCAAGCAATTATAGAGCAATGAATGAAAATAAAAATATCTGTAGATGGTGAAGGATTTATTTTGCACTTGTTAAAAAGCATTCATCCTACAAGATTTTTATTTGGACTACATATTGGCAATGTATCTAGCTTAGCAGATATGTCTTGAGGCTTGGCTACCTCAAATTATTCACAAAACTTGTGGTTTTTCTCTATTGTTATGGGAGGTTCAATTTTCTTTTTTGTTGAGTCCAAGACTTACGAATTCTCAGTTGAGGAGGGAGGTACTTATTTCATGTTATGCATATTTTAGTGAAATCGGGACTCTCTCCTATTAGTTTTCATGGGTAAAGCGTTTGCTAGCTATTGTGGAGGATCTAATGTCTAATACAACTCCTGGTAACTTTGCACGAACCTTTAGGGATGGTGAGAAAGTTTTTATTTTGCAATTGGGTTCCAATGCACACGGCAGTTTTTTAATGATCTCGGAACTTATCCATGGCCATCGGAAAGGCTTTCTCGTGGTGCCAGAAGGGAAATCGGGTAGTGGGTGGTGAGGTTTTGGATTACATCTACAGAAAGCAATTGCTCCTGGGTCACTTGCCATCAAACAGCCATTTAATTGTGTCCTGAAACTGATAGTGGAGAATTCCAAATTTTTTCTGCTGGTAGCGGCGGAGGGTGATCAGAGAGAGGGTAGTCGTAGCAGGAAAGGAAAACAATTAATGCCAAATTTTCAAATTTCAACCAAATCAAATTTGAGCAATCAAAGCCACAATACGCGCGACTTGAATGTTGGGAAGAGACAAGCAATGCTAAGGCTAAATTGTCGGTTGAGATTACAAAGAGCATTAGTGGTGTCAATGGCTCGCTTTTAACGTTGGATGTTGGCTTGAGATTGGAGCGTGGGCCGGATGGTGGGTGGGAGGTAAAGTGGTCCAAAGTCCAGGAAGTGGGCCACATAGAAATACCCAAAGATAATAACAATATATTCGAAGATAAAAACCATATTTTTAAACCCAAAGCTCCCTTCAATGCAAAGCCCAAAATTAATCCCAATCCCATCACAGTCTAGCGACCCAAACCAAAACAACCACTTCCAAATGGCGAGACCCAGAACCCAGGAAACTTGCCTTCGGCTTTGACGAGCTCAATGCGTGATTCTAGAAGGTGTGATGTGGTTGCATAACCTCAAGCTGATTCCCGAAGCTCGTTGAGGCTGGCCCAATCGATGAAAGTCCCCGATGATGCTGATATTGACTTTATTAGCGCCGATGAGCCCGATAATGAGATCCTTGGCTTCGATGAGACCGATACAAAGTTTCTCTGCTTCGATGAGCCCGATGAGTCAGCAAACACCTCTGATGGTAAAGAGAACTTGCAGCAAGACATTCGTTTGATCCTTTAGGAGCATTCCAGCAATGTTAGCAAGAAGTGGGGGAATTCAGAGCAGTGAGTGCTTGAAGAAGAGTGGCTGTTCCGATTTAGATTTCTCTGCCTCCAAGGGAAGTCACAAAGGTTTTGGAAGAACAAACCCAATTGGCCTTGGAGTCTTCAGATGCTTTGGAGGTGTCATTAGCCCAATTTGATGGGAATGAAGTACTATTGGAGGATTGGGTCTCGGACACCTGTTCAGAGTCTGTTGAGCTACCTACTGAATGGGGTTTGTTGCCTCTAGTTGTGGATATACCTATGGAAGGAGGCCTTTATACTTGGTCCAATACTTCCTCCGCTTCTAGATTAAATCAGTTTCTTTTCTCTTCGCTCTTGGCGGATCCCTTCACTCTATTTGCATAGAGATCGTTGTCAAGGGTACTTTAAGACCATTACCCAATTCTATTGGAGGGGGGGAGTCATCGGAAAGGTAGAACTCTTTTCGTTTTGAAAATATGTGGTTGAGGGTGGAGAATTATGTTGATAAAGTGAAAGCTTGGTGGGCATCTTATTTGTTCCAAGGAAATTCTAAATTTATACTAGCTGAGAAGTTGTTAGCGTTGAAGTTGGATCTAAAAAAAGGAATGAAGCGGAGTTTGGCAATGTCACTTTTAAGAAACATCAACTCTAGAACAAATTGAATGATTTGGATGTTAGAGAGGAGACTTAGCCTCTAATAGCAGAGGAAAAGTTAGAACAAGTAAATCTCCGTGCTGAGATTGAAAAGCTCACTCTTTTAGAAGAGATTAGTTCGAAGTAAAAGTCTAGGGTGCTACACTTGAGGGAGGGGGATGCAAATACCAATTTTTTTCATAGAATTGCTAATTCCAATAGAAGAAATAATGGTATTGAGAGCCTTGTGGTTGATGGAGTCTTGTCTTCCAATCAACTTAGGATTGCTGATTGTATTACTCAATTCTTTATGAATTTATACTCTAAGCAGCAAGTTGTTCGACTATTTCCAGAAGTCTTGGTATTTCCACGAATATCCAGTGATAATGCAGATTGGCTAGATAGATCCTTCGAGGAGTTAGAAATTTTTAATGGTATTTCCATGGATATCCAGTGATAATGCAGATTGGCTAGATAGATTCTTTGAGGAGTTAGAAATTTTTGATGTCATACAAAATTTTAATGGGGATAAATCGCTTGGACCGGATGGGTTTCCAATGGATTTCTTCCAAGCATGTTGAGGTATTCTCAAAACTGATCTTATGGCTGTATTTTATCATTGTTTTGCTAAAGGAGAGTTTGAGAAAAGTTTGAATGCAATGTTCATCACTCTTATCCCTAAAAAAAATTTAGCAATTGAAGTCAAGGATTTTCGCCCCATTAGTCTTGTTGGGGAGGTTGGAAATATAGATGCTTTGGCTACCATACTTCGATGTAGGGTGGGTAGTTTGCCTCTAAAATACTTGGGAATGCCGTTGGGTATTCCTTACAAAACAACATCTGTTTGGAATCCTATCTTGGAGAGGATGGAGAAGAAACTCTTAGGGTGGAAGCTTCTTTATTTATCAAAGGGGGGTAGACTAACACTTTTGAAGAGTACTCTTTCTAGCCTTCCTACATACTATCTATCCTTATTTGTCATCCCTGTAGCTGTGGCTGATAAGTTGGAGTGTATTCAAAGAAATTTTTTATAGAGATCTTCAGAGGAGTGTTTCAAATATCCTTTAGTGGCTTGGGAGAAGGTGTGTTTACTGTTAGAAATGGGTGGTTTGGGGATCCGGAAGTTAGTGCATTTTAATAAAGCCCTGTTAGGGAAATGGTTATGGAGGTTTGGACGAGAAGGCACTCATCTTTGGAGGAGGGTTATTGCAACTAAATATGGAGAGGGTCAAGGGGGTTTGGACTACTAAAGCTTGTAGAGGGGCCCACGAATGTGGTCTGTGGCATGGTATTCATGATGGATGGGAGAGTTTCTCCAAACATGTGGCCAGAGATAGACCTAGAATTTCAAGCTAAGGGGGGCCGGAAATAAGCGAAAAAAAAAATTTCAAATACGCATCCATATAGTATTAATAAACTATCAGCCAAGACAAATACCCAAAAATCAAGATCAACTTTTTGAAATTGTGTTTGAGAGATATGGTTATTTTCCAGAATTGGGATATCGGCATTTTCTAGAATTAGGGAATGAATATTTCTTGGGATTGGAACATTGATATTTTTCGAAGTTGGGGAATGAATATTTTCTAGAATTGGAACATTCACATTTTTTGGAATTGGAATAGTAATATTAGTTGTTGGCAATCTCACGTTGACTTCTTTTGAAAAAATCAAACATTGTAATTAATTTTTTCTTGATCTATAAATAAAATAAAAATCATATATATTATCTCACAAACGGTTGTTACTAACTAAAGACAAATACTAGAATCTAGGTAATATGCATGATGCATTTAATTATAAATTTAGTATTTCTTACTTCTTTTCAATTTATAAATTTATCTAATTTAGCATTATAAGTTAACAATAGGTATAAGTGAATCATTGTTATTTTCTTAAATTTGTGTGACAATTTTCTATATTATAGTTATATGATTTGTTTTTTTTTTTCTTTTGTCTTTGGTCTTTACCTTTATTTATCTTTGTCTTTGTCTTCTCTTTGTCTTTATCTTTGTGTCTCCATATTTACTGACCCAATACACTATAAATTTATTCTACACTACTAACAAAAACTTTTCTTAACCTTTTTTTTTTTTTTTTCTCTGTCACTTGTGTTTATTGTTGCCCAATTACCAATTAACAAAGAACAAAGAACAAACAGACAAACTCTACACTAATATATTCTCTGATCTTTACAAACTCTACTCTCTCTCTATCTCTCTTATCTACATGATACAAGAGAGAGAGTCACAAACACAGAGTCACAAAGCCAAAAAAAAAAAAAAAAAAAACACCACAGGTAGTCAGGGCCATCAGGCAAAAATTCAATTCATAATCACGGAATCACCAACATCAGTTCATCAATCATTAGTAAAAACACAAACACTACAAGTCCACAAGCATAGATTTTTAGATTCTGAGATTCACAAACATTATATTAGGTTTTGAAGGAAAGGATAGATTAAATACCTATGAACTGTGAAGGCTGGAGTAGTGGAGCAATGAAGCTGAGCAATCGGTAGTGGCAGCAAGATGGGTCTCCAGTTTGGGTATGCGACAGCTGATGGCGGCCTTGGTACTGGATAGCAAGATGGGTCTCTCTCACGTGGGTGTGGGCAGCGGCATCACGGCGTCACAGCGTGGGTAGCATCGTAGCAAGATGGGTCTCTCACTTTCTCCGTCTCGTCTCTCCCTTTCTTTTCTTTTCTTTTTCCTTTTTTTTCCTTTGTGTCTGGCTTTTTCGTTTGGTTTTGGAGTCTTACTGTGCTGTTTTTTTTTTTTTTTTTTAAAGGTTCATGGGCAGATTCTTACATTGGATAATCTTATGCTTAAGGGGTGTATTTTGGTGAATTGGTGTTGTATGTGCCATTGTAATGAGGAAACTATGGATTATCTCCTCCTCCATTGTTCGGTAGGTCACTCACTGTGGGTATATATGTTTAAGATCTTTGGGATCCAATGGGTCATGCTAGGCTTTGTGGAAAGCTTGGTGTATTGTTGGAGCTATTGTTTAATAATACTCTTATTACCTATAAAAAAAATAAATAAATAAAATCATTGCCAAGGTCTTAGCCACCAGACTTTGCACAGTCATGGAAGATATAAGTTCACCTGCACAGAATGCTTTTGTGAGGAATAGTTAGATTCTTGACTCTGTGCTTAGTGCTAATGAATGCCTTGACAGTAGAGTGAAAATTGGTTTGCTAGGGATACTTTGCAAATTAGATGTTGAGAAGGCTTTGATCACGTCAACTGGGGATTTCTTATGTAATACTAGAACGGAGTGGGTTTTTTGCTAAATGGAGGCGGTGGATCTTCTTTTATATATCTAAATTTCACTTCTTTATTCTGATAAATGGCTCTCCTTGTGGGTTTTTTGAGAGCTCTAGGGGGTTGAGACAAAATGACCCATTGTCCCCTTTGCTATTTGTCTTGGTTATGGAAGCCTTTGGGAGAATGCTGGATAAAGCTGTCCATGATGGTCACATGTTAGGCTTTGGTGTGGGTCGTTTAGAGGGAAGATCTCTGGCGGTGTCTCATCTTCTTTTTGTGGACAACACTTTAATTTTTTGTGATGCTGATGTGGATCAGGTTTTGTTTCTCCGTATGATTCTCATTTGGTTTGAGGCAGTTTCTGGTCTAAAGATAAACTTGAGCAAGTCAAAGTTGGTTCCTGTTGGTATGGTGCATAATTTTGACTTATTGCTGAATGTCCTTGGCTGTAAACAAGGAATTCTTCCAATGAAATGTTTAGGCCTTCCTTTGGGAGCTAAATTCAAGGATAAGACAATATGGAATCCAATTCTAGAGAAGATAGAATGGAGATTAGCAAGATGGAAATGTTTGTACTTATCTAAGGGAGGTAGAGTCACTTTAATTAAAAACACTCTATCTAATTTACCCACTTATTTTCTGTCTTTATTTCCTATTCCTGCTTTTGTGACTAACCGAATTGAGAAACTTTAGACAAATTTCTTATGGGGTGGTATTGGTGATGAACCAAAATTCCATTTGGTTAAATAGGCTACTGGCTGAACTCTCATTGCTTTGGGTGGTTTGGGGATAAGGTAAGACTTTTTAATGAAGCTTTGTTTGGAAAGTGGCTATGGAGATTTGGGATGGAGAGGGCTGCCCTTTGGAGGCAAGTGATAGCGGTGAAATATGGTTGTGGATGGGGTAGCTGGTGTACTAGGCCTATTAATGGTCCATATGGTGTTGGCTTGTGGAAAAATATTAGTCGGGGCTGGCATTCTTTTTCTCGCCACATTTTATATGATGTGAGCGTTTGGATTGAGCTTAATCTCACGTCTGCGTTTTCTCTTTTTTTTTTTTTTTTTTTTCCAGGCGTGTGAGGGGCTACTGTGAGCTACTGTGCGGCTACTGTTCACATGAACAGTAGCCGCAGTTGTTGACTTTTTGTTTCTGAACAGTGCATTGCACTGTTCACGGATCCACAAATTTCATTTTTTATCAACTTTTTCATTAAAAATGGGTCCCACGACACTATTCACACATTTAAAAATTATTTTGCTACAGTGTTTTCAGTTTTCAATTTCAGTAACAATAAGTTCAATCCAAACGGACCCGATATTAGGGATGGGTCTAGGGTGAAATTTTGGCAAGACCGTTGGTGTGGTGAAACATCTCTTGCAGCCAGCTATCTTGAATTGTTTAGATTTTGCTGAGAGCAGGAGGTTAGTGTGGCTGAGATTATGAAGTTTGATAATGGAATCCTGTTTTGGGATGTAAGTTTCTTTAGGGGTGTGCATGCTCAGGAACTAGAGGCACTGGCCGATTTCATGGATACCATATATAGTGCTTCGGTGAGGGGGTTTGGTGAGGATAAGATGTGTTGGAAATTTGATGGAAAGAAGGGCTTTAGGGTTAAGGATTATTACAATCTCTTAGTGGGCTCTAATGACTATTGCTGTTCTTGGAAAAACATTTGGAAACAGAAGATTCCTTCTCAAGTAGCTTTTTTTGTTTGGACTGCAGCTTTAGGGAAATGCTTAACGATTGACAATTTACAAAAATGGAAGGTTTGGATATTGGATTGGTGCTACATGTGCAAGTGTAATGGTGAATCGGTTGATCATCCTTTTCTTCTTCATTGTTCGGTTGCAATGGATATGTGGGGCTATGGTGTTTGGTTTGTTTGGAGTGAGCTGGGTTATGCCATAATCTGTAGTGGGGCTTCTAGCATGTTGACAGGCAGATTTGGCCATCATCGAAATGGGTATATATGGTTGATGGTTCTCCATTGCTTATTGTGGTGCCTTTGGAGGGAGAGAAATAGTCGGTGCGTTGAAGATAAGGAGATTCATATCAGACTTGAAGCTATTTTTGTTTAGAACTTTAATGGATTATTTGGTTGCTTTGTAGAACCAATCATTTTTATCATTACTTGATTTCTTAGGTGCTTGTAAATTTTGTTCTTGATTGTTTGATCCCTTGTACACTCCTTGTGTACTAGGGTGTTCCCCTTTTTTTATATCAATAAACTTTTACCTATCAAAAAAAAAAAAAAAAAAAAAATCAAGCAATTATAGATATGAAATTAGCATATATGTAAGAGTATAACGTAACTATCTCCAATGTTTAGTGTAGGGGGTATTTAAGCACGAAGGCCTCTTGGAGTCTAGGCACAAAGCACAGACATGTTTGATGAAATGAAGCATGTATTTTTAAAGTATAATATGATAAATTTGAAATTAACTATTAATTGATATATATAACAATCAAGTAATCAGCTCTTCAACAGCGTTAAAATTAAGATCTGACTGCTACATATCACATTTGGTTTATTATTAGTATTATCTTTAAGGATTTTACTAATGTTTTAGGACACACATTAATTTCTATTTTTGGAAAAAAATTTCTCAAGAATTGAAAAAGTAATGACAGATTTTTCAATTTCCAAGAAAATATTTTCAAAAATAGAAAGCTTAATGTGTGTCCTAAGGGCACACATTAACCGGACCCTATCTTTAAAAAGCTCCAAAAAGTGCGCTCTAAGCTTGTTGAAAAAACTACCAAAAAAAAAAAAAAAAAAAAAGAAGTGTGCCTAAGGCGTGTTCCTGCAAATGCACCTTGCTTTATGTGCAAAAAGCGCTGAGCTTCTTGTACTTTGCCTAAGTACTTGAAGTGCACTTTTAGCAACAGTTCCTTAAAGTACTTTATTCCTAAATCCCTAAAGTAACATTAATCAATTTGCTATTTTTTCCTTCAAATGTAATACAACTTTAGATTCCTTTTTATGAGATTTTACCCCAGATAGTTTTAAAATAGCATTAAGTTTTTATTAAGAGAATTTTATTTCTACCTTAGCCATGTCCCAACCGTATACCAGCTGTGTCCCAACATATCTGACTTAAAAATTTAATTTAGGGTACGTTCGGTACACTGAATGGAGATTACGGTAGGAATTGTAATCTTTATTACTAGTAATAAAGTGTATTGTAATGTAATAACTAAACCTATTCACTAGTTTGGTTGTAAGTTATAACATTAGAATGAAACTTAACATTTATTTTAGGAAATATCTTACTCATACAATTATATTTCCTTAAAAATTTTTATTTTTAAATTTAAGAGAAATATGTTTTATTTTTTATGGTTTTTTATTTTTATAATTGTTAGATGTATATGGAAAGTTTGTTTATTTAGAAATATATTAAATTTTGAAATTATTACACTTGCTAAGGAATAGCCAATACAACCTTTTAAAGAGGAATAACTATTTATCATTTTGAAGAATAGCTATTCATAAGGAATGACTATTCCTTGTAATAAAAACATAACCAAACTAAAGAATAATTAAACTATAGGAATAATTATTACATTACAACGCTTATTACAGTCTACCAAACATGTCCTTAATATTTTTTAAATTCATGGATGCATATTCCCGCTGTATGGTATCTGTAGCAGACCCAGATATATGAGCATTTCTGAAGTATCTGTGATTCCTAGACCTGGACTTTTGAGGATCATGCTCTAGTAACTCTGATCTTCACCCTTATAATCATGATTTTTTCCCCTCCAGTTTACATGTTCATTGGTGAGTGCGCCTGTCACAGAACTACCAATTTCAATGTAGTTGCTTTGTTTCTGGATGTTATTTACTTCTTTCAAATGTGGTTCAAGTCATGGTTAATTGAACAAAGGAATTCCTCTAGTTTAAATTTGAGATTGTTTTCGATTTTTTGTTAATGTAGTGGTACACCATTACTATCCTTGGATGCTATATGGAGAATGTTTAGTAATCATACCAATGGTTTGATGTGACAGAACATTGGGAAAAAGGTTCTTTCGTGTTTGGCATCTACCAAACAATGGAGATTTTGTGGAAATCTAGGATGTACTGAAATTATTATTATGTTTTTACAAATTCTGCTTAATTTATTAATTAAAGAGACATCCCTAGTACACAGGCAGGGTACATAAGTTTTTTCTAAGGAATTACAATCTGTTGAAACAATCAATGAAGTTTACAAAAGAATTGAAAGAAACATTACCAAAAGCCCATGCCCTCATGAACAGGGAACGTTGGAAAAGTAATTATTTACTGGTAGTTAGGACGAATGTAGGTTCCCCCTTATTGTGATACCTAGATTATGTGGATTGGATTAAATAAGTGTGTGTTGTGCGGGGGTGTGCTGAGTGCCTGAGTCCCACATTGAGTGTTTACTAAGTTGAATGGAGGCTATTTAAGTGACTATGAGGAGTCCCAATTGTAACTTAACTAGTTCTTTTAGGTATAGCGTAGATGTGACCAACACTTCCTTGGGTCATTACAAATAGTATTAGAGCAAACCTTGTACTTCCATGTGGTTTGGGGGTATGCTACACGTGGAACTTGCTGAGAACATCAAGAATTTAAGTGGGAGAGATTGTGTCTACATTATGTGGATTAGATTGAATAAATGTGTGTTGTGCGGGCATGTGCTGTGTCAATTGTAACTTAACTTTTCCTTTTTGAGGTATAAAGCAAATGTGGCCGCACTTCCTTGAGTCATTACACTTCTAATTTGTTATGTGAAAAATTTGGTGAGATATTCATCATGGGTATTTAACAAGCCTTTATTTTTAAATAACACCCGGAGCATATGCTTTTCTTTGATCTTGACATCTATGGGAACCCATTACCTTTTAGTTGGATACTGACTAAATGAGAAACAAGAAAACACATCTTTTAAGTTTCTGTTTGTGATCCAGTTTTTCTTTAACGTGTCAAATGATGCAACTTCTCTACCCGTATTTTGATTTTTCCCCCTTTTTATTTCTGATGCAAGATTGATTGATGCACTGGAGATGATGAAGCAAGGTGTGAAGCGTCTACTTGTTGCAAAAAGTGTAGTATGGAAAGGCATGAGCAAGCGATTCTCTATTCTCTACAATGGTAAGTGGCTCAAGAATATTGATACTGCTACTGGTAGCTGTAATAACCTCAGTGCAAACACCAATTGGCCCTCCTCATCTTCCACCCCCGTTCGTGATAAGTTTTGCTGTCTCTCAAGAGAAGATGTCATTCGTTTCCTTATTGGTTGCCTTGGTGCTCTCGCTCCTCTCCCTCTCTCCTCCATCTCCTCTCTTGGAGTCATTAACCCAAACTACTACTCTATTGAAGCCTCCCTGCCAGCCATTGAAGCAATTCAAAAACTTCCCAAAGACCCCAGTGCAGTTGCTGTTGTGGAGCGCATTCCAGATGGTCAGTATAAGATCATTGGGGATATTTCTGCCACAAAACTATGGAAATGTGATTACTTAGCAGCAGCATGGGCTTTAGCCAATCTTTCAGCTGGACAGTTTGTGATGGGAGTTGAAGATAATGTGACCTCAAGGTCATTGCCTGATTTTGATGTAAATTCAACAGTTGGCGGTGATAACAAGTTAGGTAACGGAGGCGGTGGGTCGGCAAGATTGAAGAAATTCAGTAGTAGGAGTATTGGGTTCTTTAGCAACAATACTAGCCCCGGTTTTGGTGTCAGTAGGAGCATGTATAGGGGCAGAAGTGCTCCCTTGACATGTAAGGTTACTAGTTCATTGGCTGCAGTCATGGCTCAGATGCTGTCTCACAGGGCTACTCATGTTTGGGTGATTGAGGATGAAAGTGATGATGTTTTAGTTGGGGTGTTGGGTTATGCCGACATTTTGGTTGCAGTGACCAAACTGCCTGCTGCATCTATTCCTTCCAATCGGTCATCTGAGGCATTTGGCAGTGAAATTCAAACTTGAAACTTGAATTCTTTAATTTATTATTATTATTATTATTATTATTTCATAGTAGTTGTATTCTCAGCAATAGTGTCCCTTTTGCAATTGTCCTCTCAGGATGTCTTGGAGACTTGGGCTTGCGAGAATCGTATGTTTGTCAAGATTTTGTCTAATTTTGTTGTGAAAAATGAAAATGTAATAGTTTATCAAAAAAAGAAAAAAAAAAAAAAAAAAGAAGAAAAAAAAAAAGAATGTAATAATGAAATCATTCAGTTGGGTTCCTGTAATATATATGCTTTAAATATACTTCTGGGGTACACAAACAAGAGAATATTCAAATATATCTCAATCTTCATGAATGTTTCATCTTTTTGTACGGAACGACTCGATGTTCTCCCTGTCATATTCTTGATGGAGAAGCTTCATGTCGTTTATCATCACCCTTTAATAGTTTTCACTCCAATTTGATTGCTGATTCTGCCCTTCTCAAAATAAGAGCTGATGTAAGGACAACCAGAACAATTGGACTGGACTAGAGTTAGCACCAAACCAAAGGTTATTTTTATCATTCATCAAAATATCAACTAATTTCAAAATACTATAATAGTTTACTTATAAAGGATTGTTAAACCCTAGTTCTAATTGGCGTAAGAAACTCTAATTGCATTATTACAAAAATAATATTACTTTCAAATATTAAAATACTAATAGCCTAATCAACTACTAGGATCTAAAATATAAAAATAAAATTGACTTAATACCTCATTAACACCAACCTGAACCCAAACCTGGAATTAGATGGTGATTTCAATGTTGTGATTTGATTAGGGAGCTCAGCTAGTATGGCTATAACTCATCCGATTAACCAAACATGATGTGCTAAAACACCAAGTGAGCATCAAGTAATGGCCATGGAGAATGAAATATGCACTAGTACTGTTAGATGAGTAGGGTCATGAGAGGAGCAGATGAGGGAGGAAAAGGAAGACAAGGAGTGGGGAAGAGAAAAAATAATAAAACATCAAATTGAAATTTAAATAGAATAAAAAAATAGAGCTTTGTACATAACGCCAACCAAGGCAAACTAGGGTGCTGACATGGCTGGAATCGGACCCTACACGTGGGCCAACTGTGAGGAAGGGGGGAAGAACATTGGCTGAAGGAAGAACACTTTTAGCCTGTGCCAACGGCGTGACTATCTTGGGGAAGAGTGAAATATGCTCCTGGAATGGACACCCAGTACCAACATAAAAGGGAGATAGCGACCTCCTATGGTTAGAAGCTATGAAACACCCCTTATTGGTTGAACTTGTGTTGAACCATTGCTAAGGACACGTGCATCACTCCTAACCTCCTTGCCTATGCCTTTGCCCCCCACGTTGTAGCAAAGCCGCCCTTTATCCCATTACCCTGAAATTGGCTTTTCTCCTTTCTACTCTAGTCATAGTATACTACAACAACTTTATTAGGGTTTAAATGGGCAAATGGGGGCTTAACACCTGTCCTAATGTACCTAACAACATTACTCATACTATAAGAGGAACATGTTGCTGAACAATGAGGGTAAAAACCTAGAAAGATAAAGAGAAAGAAGTGGAAGTTTAGGTAGGAAAGTGAGGTAAAAAGAGAGGCTTTCTTTAGGAAGAAGACGACCATTGTGTAAAAACCTAAACTTTCATATAATATAAAGCTTTAAGGAGTGAAGGATATTTTGTCCTTCACTTAATCATGGTTTTGCATCCCTTCTCAAAGGTTTTCTGTTAGGATATATGTGATTCAATGTTAGGAACATATGTCACTATTTTATGGAATTGGCTAATCCTTTAACAAAATACACTTTACTTGTGATTGGGTAGATCTAGGATGTGTTTAATGTTTCAAGAATTAAGGTTTCAAGTTTAAGTGTTAAAGCTATGCAAGTCTGTCGAAGAACCAAGTCTATCCAAGAACCAAGTGAGAAAGTGCTGTTCATTAAATCTCGACAGCTAGTATCTATCGAGGTTTAAGAAAGCTGTTTCAGCTCGAGGCTCGATAGCTGCTCGACAGATACCCTATGAAGTTCAGTTTTTCAGAGTTGATTTTCATCAAATCCGTGAATGTATATTTGGACTTTCTTTTATCAAAACCCTAAACATATATAATGATTATTTTGAGGGCCATAAAATGTTACGCACAGTTGCACAAGAGCACAATTTCACAAGTGTGAAGAAAAGTGTAACTGGAAACTTAGTTTGTCCTAGTTCTTCTTTCTCTTGAAGAAGCTGCTATGTTTGTATACTATAGGGTTTTATGGCCAAGCAACTTCATTATCTTCATCGTGTGATGAACTGAAGAACTTTGCAGCCAACATTCTTCTCAAGTTGGTGATCAAGTGCTGGGATCCGCGGAATTGGTTAGTCACGTACTAGGAGCTGTGCATAGAAAGGAGAGATTGCCACTATAGAACAAATCCAATTGGGTATTAGGGTAAGGGTTCAACTATAGGTTGGTATAAGATACTGTGAATCCTTTACTTGTAACTGCTTGTTTTGATAATAGTAGATTCTCGAGAGTAGTGACCTTAAAATCACTCGATGGGGTTTTAGCAGTATAGGTTTTTCTCATTCGTAAAAAAATCACCGTATCAATTTATTTTCCACTACATACTTTAGATAATTGGTGATTTGTTTGTGCTCCCATGCGCTTTGCATGTTAATTTGATTAATTAATAAACTTAGCTAATTAATTAATCAATATATCACAAGGGGTCAATACATTCTCGGTCTATCATTTTCCATCCCTTCTCAAGGGTTTTCCATGTATGTTACACATCTTCTTTACTTTCTTTGTTTTGCCTTTACATTTACCTTGACATTAAGCTTTTGCACTTAAATGTACTGTTAGATCCATAGCTTATTTTCCTTTACAAGCTTGATAGTCTAACTTGCACGTACATTTTTGGCGACTCCATTGGGGAGAATCTCTAGTTGTTTTTCCTTTATTATATTCTGGTTATTCTGTCTTTGTTATATCTTTGGTTATCTTTCTCTTTGGATGTTCAATGCCTTTGAGAAAGAAGAACGCAGTGGCACAAATAGGTTCAGGTGAAGAGCAATAGGTCAAAGTAAGCATGGATAATGTTTCTATGCACACTGAAGGTATAGAGTCCCCTGAAGAGGTCAAACAACCCAGCAATTGAGATTTCGTGGCAACTATAAAGGACCTTCAATGTTCTCAAGCCATTATATGGGTAGAGTTTCAATCGTTGTGCCAGATGACATCCACTCCTCATACCCCATAAGAAGGCCAACCTCCTCAGGGAGGGACTAAGAGATCAAATGTGGTTCTACCTCTAAACCAAGAGCAGAGGGCACCACAACAGCCCAATGAGCCTCAAGCATCTCCATACCTTACTAGGGAGGATATTGTAGCCATTTTACTTTTGGCTAGAAAGGTGAAGAGTTCTGCTTACATTGATACAAGACCTCCTTATTTTGAAGAGATGGTTAGAAAGCCTATCCCATTAACTACACACCTCCTATCTTTCCTAAATATGATGGTGTGATTGGAAATGCCAAAGATCATATCAGGAGGTATGTAGATGCTTTGACAGCTCACTCTCATGACCATGAGTTGAGACTCGGGGAGTTTTCTAAATCCTTGGAAGGTTGGGCTTTTACTTGGTATACCAGCCTTTTATCGGGGTCGGTCTTAAGCTGGAATGATATGGCTACTCAGTTCATGAAAAAGTTCTTTACTTTGGATGAAAAGCTTACTCTGCTAGATTTGCAGTAGGAGAGGTAGAGGATCTCTAAGGGGCTACTAGACTACATTCACAGATTCAGAGACCTTTCTTTAATATGTTACGATCTCGTAGAGGAAGAAAGATTGGTGGATATCTGCATTGCTAGCATGTTGTATGAATACCGCCCTTATTTGGAGAATTTGTAGATCCTAATTTTCACAAGGCTGGTGGAGGCTTCCAAAAGAACCATCATGTCAATGAGAAAGCCTTCCAAGAGCTCAACTTCACAGACCACAAGTGCTCCTAAATAATCTTGGAAGTGAGAGAGTAAAAAGATAGAAGAAGCTATGGTAGAAAAAACAAATAAGGTTACCAAAGGCAGAAAGAGGGAGAAAAGTGATATTCCTCCCCCCTTCTCTGTCTCAGCAAATGAACTATATTGCTTTCTAGATGCCTGGGTGAAGGATGGTGTAGTGGTCTTACCTGACTATAAACATGAGCCAACAGAGAAAGAAAAGCGAGGTGTGCTTTACTATAGGTATCATAGAAGAAATGATCACTACACTATGGACTGTTACGCTCTAAGAAATATTTTCCATGAGAAAGTGGCCAAGGGTGATTTAGTCATAAAAAATGGAAAGCGTATAGATCATGGGATGCACAGACTTACGGTAGCTATGACTTTTTTCATAGGTTGTGAGGATCTTATGAAAGAAGAAGCTGGGAGTGCGGCCAGTAGTAGTTTTGCACCCCTACCTTGGTAGGATGAAGAAATGGTGTTAAGGATCCAACAAGATGACAAAGTTCATTCATTTCTTGAAGGGATAGGCCTCAGACCATTGGTTAGGAGGGAGGCAGCATAGGCCTTGACTCGAGTGGTGGAAAGAAGCCAGGGAGTGGCTGCTTCTGAGGGAAGTTTATTGCATGTAGCTTATCGAGAAACTAGGGAATCTATGACTTTCTCCTCAAGGGACTTAGCCAATTGAGCAATTGATGGAGAAAAACCTTTATATGTCACGGCCTTCTTAGAAGTCTTTCAAATTAAATGGGCCTTGATGGATACCGGTGCTTCAACCAATATCTTGCCCCTCCCAGCAGTGGATGCCTTGGGTATTCCACAAGAAAGAATCATCTGAGAGCCACTTCAAGTGTTAGGGATAGAGGCATTACAACAGTGCACTTTAGGGCATGTGTCCTTGAATTTGAGGGTAGGGCCTATCAAGGCACGTACTCTTGTGCATGTAATGGATGGTGATACTTCATATCATATCATTTTGGGTGGGCCACCCTTGGCTTAAAGTGCATAAAGCTGTAGATTCTATGTATCACCAATGTGTGAAGGCTATTTAGAGAGGCAAACCTGTGACTATTGAGGCCACTAGGATACCTTATGATAGGGTAGAACTTGACAATGTAGAGGTAGCCCTGCACCAAGAGTTTGAACATGAGGGAGAAAATAGGATCCTTCCTTTCAATGTCACTGTATTGGATAGGAGGAGGAAGATGTTGGAGAAGTCACAGAACCTGAAAGGCCTCTTAAGATAAGGAGGATCACCAAGCCTAATGGCAAGGTGGTATACGTGTTCTGATAGTTAAAGGAAAGGGGTCTGGAGAATGGCGAGCCTAACCCATTTAGCCTTACTCAACAGCTAGAAGGGGTGCATGTAGTTAAAGAACCCTTAAGTGAAGCCCCTGCATATATGAACGATGTTGTCAAGAATGTTCACGAAGAACTCATTGAGGTTAACATGAATGATGGGGGAGAAAGGTCAGTCAAGATAAGCAAAAGCCTACCAAAGGGAGAAAGGAGAATGTTGGTGGCTTTGTTGAAGGAATACAAAGATTGTTTCGCTTAGAATTATAAAGAAAGATTAGGCTTGAATCCTAAGCTAGTGAGATATAAGTTGAATGTCAATCCCAAAGCCAAGCCTGTGAAGCAACCAACTAGGAAATACTGCTTGGATATTGAAGAAAAGATCAAGGTTGAAGTGAACATACTTCTTAAAGCAGGGTTCATAGAGGAAATTAAGTGGCCAGAATGGTTAGACAACATTGTTCCTGTGAAGAAGAAAGGCAAGTAGTAGATAAGAATATGTGTGGACTTTAAAGATCATAACAAGGCTTGTCCTAAAGATAAATTCCCACTGCCCAATGTCGACATTCTAGTGGATACAGTTAATGGTTTCGAGCACTTTTCCTTTATGGATGGTTATAGTGGTTACAACTAGATTTTCATAGAACTAGTAGATGCTCAAAAAACCGCCTTCAAGACACCCTTTAGGAATTATTACTATAAGATGATGCCCTTTGGGTTGAATAATGCTAGTGCTACTTACCAGAGGACCATGACCTTGATATTTCATGATATGTTGCACAAATAGGTAGAAGATTATGTTGATGAATTGGTGGTAAAAGTGAAAAACCCCGTTGAACATTTATTACATTCGAGACAGCTTTTGAAAGATGCAGAGAGTATAATCTGAGGATGAACCCTTTAAAGTGCACCTTTGGGGTGTCCTAAGGAAAGTTCTTAGGGTTCTTTGTTCATTAGAGAGGGATTGAATTAGATACCGACTTTGAAAGAGTTAAGGAGCTTTGTGGGGAAGGTGTCTTACTTGAGAAGGTTTATCTTAGGGTTAGCCAAGATCTTAAAGCCTTTGGTTGAGCAAACCAAGAAAGGGACAACTTTTGTGTGGTGTGATCAATGTGAGAGAGCATTTAAGAAGATATAGTATATTCTGATTGATCCTCATACCATGGTTGCTTCGTCACCTGGCAAGCCTTTTTTGTTGTATATAGCCAGCACAGAGTAATCAATGGGGGCCCTCTTGGCCCAAGAGCAAGGAGGTGTGGGATTCCAACTTAGTCATTGAGTAGGTAGAGGGACCTATGGGTTGAAGAATCCTAGCTTGGCCGCCTACAGGGCCAAAACATAGAAACTCATGAAACACATCACCTCTAGCACTTCGGGTAAAGAAGTAGCCTGGCCTGATCAAGGGTAGATTGTGCCTCCCAAAAGATTGGCGAGAACCTTTCTTGAAAGCTATAACTCAAGGTAAGGATGTTGGGTCAAATTTATCACCTAATATGAAAGACTTCCTTAAGACCAATGGAGACTTGTTTTTAAGAGAAGCAAAAGGGTTATTGATGAAGTGTGTCTCAAGACAAGAAGGGCTAACACAACTGTATATGTTATTCCATGATATTTGTGGGGGTGAACCTTGATGTTAGCATATATAGACAACTGTAGAGGCTAGGGGTCTTTTGGCTAGAGATGGCCAGTAACGCCAAAGAAGAGCAGAGAGATTGCAAGACTTGTTTTATGATACCCCCAGATTAAGCAGAAGTTCTAAATGGTGAAATTCAAGAAGAATATTGGCAAGATCCATACCTGAGATACCTTTTAGAAGGTGTACTACCTGCTGATTGGTTGAAAAAGGAAAAGTTGAAGAGATATGCAACAAGATTCAAGGTGGTGGATGGGAAGTTGTTTAAGAGGAGCTTCCAAGGGAAATGGTTGGTGTGCATTTCCAGCAAGGAAGTAAAGGGTATTCTCTTGGACTTGCATGAGGGAGAGCCAGCAGGACACCTTAGTGGCAGAAAGCTATGGCAAATGGCTTTGCACCATGGATATTACTAGCCTAACATGCAAAGAGATGCCCAGGATTTCGCCAATAGATGTCAAGAATGCCAAAGGTGGGGAGATGAGGTATATATCATCCATCAAAGCCTCCACCCAACTATGGCTCCATATTCTTTTCACAACTGGAAGCTGGATTTCATTAGTCTTATAAATCCCCCTTCTGAAGGATGTTTTTGGATCTTGGTAGCCACTAAGCTATTTACCAAGTGGGTAGAAGCTGTGGCCATGAAGAAAGTAATGGGTAGCTCAGTAGCTAATTTTCAGAGGGAGAATATAGTATGTCATTTTGGGGTACCAAATAGAATGGCACACCATTCTTGAATAATGGCATACCATTCCTAAATAAGGATGTGCATCGTTTAACAGAGTGGTACTCCATCACTTATACAACATCTACACCTTATTATCCCAAAGGAAATGGACAGGCTGAGGCCTCCAACAAAACGTTACTAAAGATATTGGGAAATATGATTAAGAAGAATGGAAAAGGATGGAGAAAGGAACTTCCTACAACTTTGTGGGCCCACAGAACAGTCAAATCATAAGCTATAAAAGCCTCACCCTTTTCCCTAGTCTATGGCCTGGAGGCTATCATCCGAATAGATTTAGTAAGGCCAGCAGTGAAGCTAGCAGAGATAGTAGGAGTAACTTGAGAAGACTTACTGGATATCCTTGAAGAAAAGTGAGACAATGTTGCCATTCATAACTACCTTTACTAGGCAAGTATGATGGCGAGACATGAAGGTGTAGTTAAGGAAAGAAAGTTTCAAGTGGGAGAACTTGTTTGGAAAATGACCCATCATGTATGAGGTGTGTCTAGAGCCAGTAGACACCAGTTTTCACCAAAATGGGAAGGACCCTAGATTGTGGAAGAAGCACACTAGACCGCACATTATTGGCTAAAAGATCAGGTAGGTAAAAAGGTGTATAGCCCCATTAGCAGAGCTCACCTTAAAAAGTATTATGATTAAATTTTGTAACTTGATACTTTGCTCCATAAGACTTATATTACTATAAATAAGAGCCTTTCCATTCAGTTACTTCATGTTATATTGTTCATGATACGCATGCAAAGTTAAATATCCAAATTGAATAGAAACATAATAAAGTTTACAATAACTATGTCTCCTACAACCATAAAAAAATATTACAACTTGAAAATTAAATAATGTCTGTAAAAATGTTAATATTTTCAAGAGAAAAATCTGTATGGCTCAAAGCACCCAGCTGGCCTTCTAATTAATCTCCTTGTTCAAAGAATCTTGTTCTACTTCAATGCCTTTTAGCTGAGTCTGAAGGGTGGAACTGGCTTCCTACTTGGATGACAAATCCTCTTGAACTATGGTTATGGACTCCTGGAGCTGGGTGATCGAAGTGCTGTGTGCCTCTATGGCTGACTTTGTCTTCTTCACTTTGTTGATACAAGAGGTTCTCTTAACCCTTAACTCTTGAAGCAAGGACAAAGAAGCATGAATAGAAGGCCCTGCCCTTTTTAGGTCCCTCAATGCAATGACACGGCTCTTTAGCTATCTGACATTGAAACCTCTGCTCTCAGCATTACCTAGTGTGGAAAGGAATTCATCAAAGGAAAGAGTCAAACTATCCTCTTTACCTTTAGACTGCAGTTGGGACATGACAAACCCAATTCACTTCTACATATAGCTTTTAAGGGGTAGTGTCCATTTGTCACTATCCCCCATCATCTCAAGATACTTTAGTAGTTTGGAACACACTACTTTCAAAGGGGGAGAAAGCAATGAGAACAATGGATTGGGGTCTACCTCGGTGCTTTCACTTTTTTGATCCTTGGAAGTGACTTCAGTAAAATCCTCTTTCTCCTTGGGATTATCAATATACATCTAGTTGGAATCCCCCCTTTCAGCATCAGATTTTGTTTCCTCCTCAAAAATCCCTCCTGTATGAGGGTATCTTGTGCCAAAGCAGTGGCTTTCGCTTTTGCTTGAGTCTGAGGAGCAGTTTCTTTTACTTGTTAATGGTCAAAAGGGAGAAAGAAGGAAAGAAAGTCACACATACCATTGATCAATAACTTATTACAAAAGAGTAACTAGGGAATGAGGGTACATACTCTTGGTTTCTTTATAGTGAGAACCTTGATTTTTTTTCCCTTTCCTTTTGATGGCTGAAGGTTCGGCTTTGGAAAAGAGTTTCAAAGTCAAATCACCTTGGAAGATAGGTGGAATATCCACATGTTGGGATCCATTTTCTCCGAAGTTCCTGACACGCTCCCTAATCTCAAACCACCATGTATTAAACCTGGGTGAAGGTAATCTGACTCTGGATAGGGAGGCAAGAGGAACTTCGAAACCAGGCACCAACACCTTGATAAGATTTCCACTCTTTAAGGCTAAAGATATGTCAATGCCTCGCAGTGGTTGACCACCCATTGCGGTGACGCTTGTGCACCCTGAAGGCATACGTAGGCATGTATGTGTGGCCCTGAGAGATTGGGTGCTATGAAAAAGGGTAGACCTCTGGTGTGTGATTGGAGATGAGTTAATTTTAATGAAATTACCAAAGGTAAGTGAAGTCGCCACCAATCATTGGGTTTTTTCTAAGGTGTCATTTAATTTTATTACCAATCCTAGGCTAAAAAGGCCATTTTTCCTAATCTAATACGGGTGGATAAAATATCTTGATTCTTGAGTTTGGAAGTCAGGTTATGTGTGGAAAAGGTGTTTAGCACCCCACAACACCTGTCTGTAGACAGCCCTTTGTTTTGGTAAAATATTAATTAAAGGACATTGGCAATTAAAAATCAAGCTATTGGCATTAACTTTCAGGGCTTTAAACGAATTGGGCTGTAAGGTTTGGTTTCGAAAATGGTGTGGTCTTGATCAATGCTTCCCTAGTGTGTTTGGAGTAGTTGCCAAATTTCTATGATGAAAATTCGGTAGCATTTTGTCTTATTTTCATGGTGGAAATCTGGTAGCACTTCGCCTCAGGTGCATCATAGCACAACAAATGTTATTCTCACCAAGCTTTCACTACAAGAATGCAGCAACAGAAGTGCTCCATTTTCATAGTAAAAATTTGACAAAGTTTTGCATTTGGTGTGCTATGGCGCATTGGCAGGGTTTCATGCCTTTGTATAACGCATGCCAACATGCTCGTGCTGAGACAAGCTAGAGCCCCTTAAAGCATCAAACATATTGACGTGTGTTGCATACACAGGGAAACCAATGTCACTCAAGTGACATAGATCGAGACAATCACACTGCAATGATCGCACACACAATATAGCATGAATATGCACCTACAACAATTGCCTTGAGTGCAAACCTACACTACAAGGTTAAGAGCACTCATGACTAGAAAGGGTCACTCTCTTAGCCTCGAGAGTCCATCATACAAAGTGCACGATCACCCACAAAAAAGCACATATATAGATATACATACATCATGCATAATGCTATCACACATAGTGGGAATGTAAAGTAGACATTGCCAACGTTCTAAGGTTATGGCCTAGCAAGGTACAAGAAATGTAAATCAGACATTGCCACACCTAAGGAACGTGGCCCAAGTAAAGTGCAGGAAATATAAAGGATACATGCCTAAATCCATAGGGTATGGCCCAACAAGGTTCAGGAAATGTAAAACAGACATATGCCATACCCTAGGAATGCAGCCTACAACTAGATACAAGGACGACAATCCTAATACAAGCCTTTAAAGAAAGGCTGAGAGAGAGAGAGAGAGAGAGAGAGAGAGAGAGAGAGAGAGAGAGAGAGAGAGAGAGAGAGAGAGAGATAACCACACAGGGAGGCCAAATCTCCGAATCTATTGAACATTGCTCTTTTTGCCCTTACGTCTTCTTGCTTGCATCCTTGCACTTTTTGCACATGACTAGGAAGTCGTATCCTCGCTCCAGGTTTCCTTGCTCCAAGCAAGTAGATGCAACAATCAAACAAAACAAGCCAGCAGACAAGCAAAGAAATAACTAGAAAGAAAGCATGCTAAAGGACAAACTATCAAAGAGAGCCAAACGGGGGCAAACAAGCATGTTGTCAAACAAAAGGGGGTGTTCTAGGAGGACAAATGTAGGTTTGGATCTAGTGTTCATAGTTCCATGAAATTGGAGTATGGATGACATACATGCCATCAAACGAAATTCTTGAAAGGGACTCGGGGTCTCGTGTATCGAGGACGGGTGTGAACCCGCACAAGATTTGTAGGAATTAGGCTTGATGACACAAGTACACATAAGGATGCATGCATGAACATGTAGGTGAACGTGCAAAGATGCAAAGAAGCGAAGAAAGCCCGACGGGGCACAAAGAAAGCTAGGCAAGCATATCATCGTATAGAGCAGAGAGAGGTGTGCATCAAGCAAACCAACATCATTGAGATGCATCTCACAAGCAGTTACATCACAATAAGCCACAAAAGGGATGGATGCAACCGTGCAAGCAAGTGGCCCCAAAGATCAACAAGCATAAGCCCACGGAGGGTACAAAGCATGGCAAAACCTATATCTAGGCAAACATACATGGATATAAAGCATAGAAGCAAGCAAGAAAACACTAGCATAAAAGAAATGATCCAAATCCTTTGATGTAGGCCTAGAGCACAAGATCTAGATCTACACCTTACCTAAGGGCCAAGACACAAGAAAAATGCATAGCAAGAGATAAAAATCCTAAAAAGCACAAGGCATAGCATCCAACATGTAGATCTAGAAACAAAGGCATGGCAAGGAGCACATATACATATAGATCTAGGCATAAACATAGCAATGAGCACATAAACTTGTAGATCTAAGCATAAACATGGCAAGGAGCACATAAACATGTAGATCTAACCACAAATATGTATAAAGTATGAAAACATATAGATCTAAGCACAAACGTGACAAAAAGCATGGAAACATATAGATTTAAGCACAAAGAAGGTATAAAACATCAAGCATGCAGATCTAAGCACAAACAAGGTATTTAGACATATCCTACCCCAAGAAGACTAAGCCAACAACATCAAAGAAATTAAACATGTTACAAAGCAAGTAAGCGTGCTAGGAAAACTATAAAACATGTTAGAAGCAAGATGAAGCAATAAACATGCTAGGAAATTAAATGGGTGTAGATGTAAGGATTAGTGCCCTTAAATCCTATTGTATGATGCTATGTATGGTATTAAGTGTGACATTATGTATGACTTAATATTATGATTAATAAATTTGTTTTATTATTATCTGAAATAATGGTAACATGAATATTTGGACATTATCATATAGTCAATGAGATGCATAGTATGTGATTTATGTAATTTAGTCATAGAAGATATAAGTCACAAGTTCTTTGTAAACTCATAACTTTAGTTCGTAGTCGGTGATAAAATTGGGCATTTCATTTGCGAATACTATAACATATCAACTAAGATGATTTGTCTTGATCATAGAAGTGGAGACTTCTAGTTAATGTGTTGATATGTTTTAAGAGTTAAAACATATTGAACTAGACCGCTGTGAGATTTATTATTCTCCTAAAGACTGTCAAATGAATAATAAATCTCACGACTTATATTTGCATGAACTTTTAATCTTGAGAGAATAGTGGACCTGATTATAAAGTGTAGGTTACTTTGATATATCAGGAGTGAGATTTAAAGTAATGGTCAAAACCTCATTATATTGGGTAGCCTCATTTAGTGTTGATGGAACACATATTCTCAAGATGAAATTCATAGTCTCTTAATGGAGATACAAAATATTCCTTTGAGATAAGTTTAATGGGTTTGTTATTCAAAGAGTTAGGCCTAGCCACTTTAGTAAGAAATCACTAAAGTATATATTTATAGAATTGGATTTCATAAATATATGATGAATAACTTAAAATGATTAAACCGGGTACTAAAGAATTAAGATGTAGTAAACTACAAAGTGGCAATTTGCATTTATGACTTTGTATTACTACGAATATTTAATGAAGGGGTTGCATGTACAATAAAGTCTTGGGATATAATTTATTAATAAAGTCTAGAGTGCAACTATATTTATATAGTGGTATTAAATATAGTTAATGGTAACTTTGGACTTGTCAAGAGTTGATAGAAAAGCCTAAGGCCTATTGGAGCTAGTGTCTTATTGGTCCCTTTTGGTCCCACTCCAAGCCACATACTAGAGCCCAATTGGAAAGGCTCAAAAGGCTAGCCTAATTAGATAATCAGTTATAAGGAGAGAAACATATAGATTTTTAAAATACTAACAACTTACATGAAATGGTGTATGTGGGTGTTGGACACTCTTGAATTTTCTTTTGAAACTGATTGAGAGACCACACATCTTGGGCGTTAGTGGAATTGGAGTGAAGATTAAAAGTATTCCCAAGTGCTTACAATCTTTGCTTTGAAATTCATTACACCAAGGTACACTGTCTTATTCTTGTATTTTGAAATTTACATAGTGCATGTTATCAATTGCGAATGATGTAGATTCGTTAATTTTTTGCTGTGCACATGCATTTTTCCATCAATAGATTGTAGCTAAAAAGCTACATCTACATCCCCGAATTCAACAAACAAGGACCAAGGAGAGGAAGATGAGAGCAAAAACACTACCTCTTGATGTGTAGAAAAATGGAAGATCAAAGGTTTTTAGGTGTTTTTAGGAGAGAAATGTAGAGAAAAGAGGATAAAACTGCCTAGAAAAGATGCTCCAAGACCCCAAAATTCATCCCCATCAAAATTTCATCTAGAAGAGGATGTTTTGGGCATTTTATAGGCAAAAAAGTGCCTGGTGCACCTTTAAGGGTAGCTGGGTTGATGTCAGCAATTTCGTCCTTTTCCAACTTTTTGGTTCTAAATTTGAGCGTATTTGAAGTCTTTGCCAGACTCCGATTGAGCTTATCTTGGTGTTCCTGGAAAATTCTGAACGTCTAGTTTCTAGAAAACTAAAGAAAATGAAATTCAACTGTTGGATCAAAATTTATGACCTCAGGAAGAGAGCTGACGCGCCTAGCATGGTTTTCAAGATATCTCAACTTTTTTAACTTTGATTTCGACCCATGAGTAGTCATTGGAAAGAGAATTTGATGCTTTTCAGAATGAAGTTGGTTTCAACCTTTTCCAATAGTCAGATAAAATTTTTAGCTTTTAGGGCCCTTGGGAGTCAACTCGAGGTGAAACTTGGTCAAAATTGATGAAAATCTCTGAATAGCTCGGGTTTGATGTAGAAATATGAAAAGTGTTGTTTTGGGATGATTTTGACCATATTTAACTTTAGCTCAACCCATGGTCGACCAGGGGCATTTTAGTTAATTTGACCTGAAAAGGCGCTTCGAGTGCTCTAATGCCCAAATAGGTTGCGCCACGTCAATCTTGATGTTTCCGTGACCTTATGGAGAAACGCTATATTTTTGAAAATTTTGGAGCCTAGTATGCAAATTGAGGGCGGAAAAAAAAATTGTATCTACAACTGTCCCTTCTTTATTTGAAATCTCGATTGCAATGACAGGTGTTGATAAAGAACGTAATTCTGCATTTTGTTGCCCCAAAATTGTGTTGACAATTGCGCTAATCTTGGGCCGAAACCAATCTTACCTTGATAAGATTGAGCCTTTAAAGAGGATCTAATCATCTCTGGGTCTTTTCTTCTTAATTTTACATTCTTTGGCACTAAGAAAACTCTCCTCCTATTTTATTTTATTTTATTTTATTTTTAACTTCTTGCAAGTATGTTAATTGCAATACAACTAAGAAATAATGCTAGATCTTATTATTATTTTTTGGAATTTATAAATCCTTTTTGTTTTGATTTGTTTTTGTTGTTTGTTGTTTGTTGTTTTTTTGTTTGTTTGTTTGGTTTTTTTTTTTTTTTTGTTTTGTTTTGTTTTTTTTGTTTTGTTTTTTTGTTTTGTCTTTTTTTTTTTTTTTTTTTTTGGGTAACATAGACGAAGATGCAGATGCTAGATGCTATGAAAACGCACTAAAAACTATGCAACAATTATGAGAAAAGCTAGGTAGACATGAGAAACTAAGAATGATAAAATAGAAGATTTTGGGAGATTTAAAACATGGTGATGATGCAACTTTGACTTAAAAGGGAAACCTTAAAGAAGGAGAGTAGTTTTGAAAACGTGCGACTAAACGTGCGCTGTCAAATTGAATCCCAGGAGAGATACTTTGAAAAGCTTGGCATTTTGAGATGAAATTTAAGACTAAACGATCATCGTCGAACTGAATCCTGGGGGAGATATTTTGAAACACTTGACATTTGAGATTAAAATCAAGTCTAAACGATCAAATTGAATCCTGAGAGAGATATTTTGAAGCATTTTGATATTTTGAGATAAAAGAGAGGTATGATTAGACAACCACTGCCGAATTTGAATCCTAAGAGAGGTATTTTGAAAACCTTGATATTTTGAGAAAGAGGTTCCTACACTGTGGAAGTGAGGAGGGTTGTATAGAGCATGTTGTTGTGTACCATAAAAGATTCCTATGCCACAGAAGCGTGGAGAAGTTCCTACACCGAGAAAGTGAGGTGGGTTGTATTGAGCCAGTTGTTGTGCATTGAGTACCATAAAGGATTCCTATACCGTGGAAGCGTGGAGAAGTTTCTACACCATGGAAGCAAGGTTCTACTAAGCTGGTTGTTGTGCATCGAGTAGCATAAAAGATTCCTACGTCATGGAAGCATGGAGAAGTTCCTACATTGTGGAAGCACAGAGAAGTTCCTACACCATGGAAGTGAGGAGGGTTGTAGTGAGCATGTTGGGGTACATCGAGTACCATTAAAGATCATGTACGCTGAGGAAGCGTGGAGATGTTCCTACACCATGGCAGTGTGGAAAAGGGTTCCTACACCGTGAGGGTTGTACTGAGCATGTTGGGGGTGCATTGAGTACCATAAAAGATCCCTATGCCATGGAAGTGTGGAGAAGTTCCTACACTGTGGAAGCAAGGAGGGTTGTACTAAGAGAAATGTGTTTGGAGACTACCCAAAGGTGAAAGTGTTTGAAAGAGACTCTTTAAGGGAAACTTAAAGTTGAATGTGTTTTAATGAGAGAAATTGTTCTATAGACAACTCGTAGGTAAAGGTGTTTGAGAGAGACCTTCTAGGGGATACTTAAAGCTAAATATGTTTCAATGAGAGAAATGAGTCTGAAGACTACCTGAAGGTGAAGGTGTTTCAACGAGAGAAATGTGTCTGAAGACTACCTGAAGGTGAAGGTGTTTCAACAAGAGAAATGTGTCTGAAGACTACCCAAAGATGAAGGTGTTTCAACAAGAGAAACGTGTTTGAAGACTACTTGAAGGTGAAGGATTTCATTAATTGATATCAATTTAAAGACTAGTCAAAGGTAAGGATTTGTTGGTTGTGCTGGATTATTGAGACATCAACCAAGGCTTAAAAGAGCTGAAGGATTGCCCTATTGTGGGCTTTTTAGGTTTCTTATTTGTTGAATTCTGGATTCAATGCTTAGGGAAGATCCCCTCTTAGAAATGCTGAAACTCTTGGTCACAACTACACAAAAAACTTCCTTGATGTTGAGTTTTGTGCGGTCTTGCTAAATTGTGCATGCTTGGCACCAATTCAGCCCCTCGCGAGGAGAGATTTCTCCTTCTTCTTATAGTCTGTAATTGCACTAGATAAATGGAATACCATCCATGATTTGAAAATATCAGAAATAAAACTGCCCCATTATCAGGATTAAGACTAGGGCCAACCTTTAGGGCATTAGGGGCCATGTTTGGAGTATGACTCAGGCATCCTCTGTTGGGATGAGTTCGAGAGACTCACAAAGTGTTTAGGGCAATGATGTTTGAATGGAATTTAAAAACTAGGGTTGAGTAATTGAATCTTTTGGGTTTAGGTATTTTTGAAGATGCCTGGTAGTACTTGAAAGAGGCTTGCATAAGCTATTGCAATCTTAAGAACCTATTTTATTGGAAATTCCTCAGGAAGAAATGAATTACCCTCAAGGATATTTTGGACTTGAAAAGTTTGGAGGATCTGAAATCATTGTCATTTGAAATATTTGAGGGTCATCATTTATCCCTTCTGTTTCAATTGGTTCTGAAAACCAGGATAAAAAATTTTGGAAATTTGTTCATGATCCTAAAAATCTAGTTGAATGCATGTACCATAAGAGAGGCTCAAGAAGGCCATGTTTCCTATGTGGTTTATGAGTGTATGTGCTCGATGGCTACCATTTACCCTGAATAGGGAACATGCTCACAAGAAAGGATTTTTGAGCAAAGTGTTCATACTTATCAAATGCATGGATGTCCCCTCTTTTCTAATCTCCTGAAGGGAGAACTTGAATGATGTGATTGGCCTTTTTTAATTTTTTTTTTTTTTTTTTTAACTCTTCCGGTTTGAACCAGGGGTTGGGAGAGAACCCTACTCTTTTTGAGGCATGATGCCTTAGCATGTGCGGATAATTTTTCGTTATCAATGATTGACCAAATGTTCAATGTCCCACGACCAACCGATCCTCAATGATCAGCGAGGTCTTTTGTTAGGTTATAATGTGGTCTTAGGTTTAATTGGGTGCTTGAAATGAAGGATATCAGGCTCAAAACTTTCACATGTGGGTGATTATTTGGCACAAGCTCTGTAGACTAAGTAATCACTTCCAATCAGGAAGGACTTTCTTAGGACCGTAATGTAAGGATATGGCTTTCTTAGGCTTACAGGGGGATTTTTTTGCAATGAAATTCTTTGAAGTGTTTCCTAAAATCAAGGATTACACTTCTTCAAGAACCATTTTGGTTGTCTCTCATGCTGGTTTATATCCTAAATTTGAGTCCATCTTTTGAACTTGCCCATTTTCATATTTTTTGGGGATTTCATTTGATTTTCTTTGGTCCATGTCTCTTGACTGTTTTGGGCTGAATTTTTTCTTTTTCCCTCTCTTTGCTTGGGACTTCTTTTGACTTGATTGGCCCGTGACTTTGTTATTTGTATGATTTGGGCTCCTTTCTCATTTTTTCAACTAGGGACTCATTTGATGGACTCAAGTATTGGAGGTCACCTAGCATGAGATTCTTGAAACCATCTAACCCACTCTAGTGTGGGGGGTAATCCTTGACTGGGTTAAATAAGAAAAGAATTCAACAGGCTCAACTGGGCTAGCAAGGGATATTTCTCTACAAGTAGGATGGTAGTGAAATGAATGACCTTTTTAGCCATCCTGAGCGCTTACTTGTTAGCCTAAGGAGCTTAAGTGCCAAATTATAAATTTGGATAGTTTTTTGAAAAAATATTTTCTTTCTGGCTCAAAGGGGCTATTAAGCGATATAATTATTTGGATAGCAGAAATAAATGCCTCCATCATTTCAAATCCAATTAGTTGGTTAATAAGGCTTGAACATATGATCATTCACTAATTCAGGGTCCCCAACAATTTTGGGCAGGACCTCCCTGAAGGGTGATTGTCAACATGAGAATTGAATATGACACTTTGCATAAGTGGTGAATATTTTATAAATGTAAGGTTGTTGTGATTGGATATCATGATTTGAGTGCTTGGGGATCATGTGTCCCTCATCCCTGGCAAGAGATAACCACTTCATTCAAACAACTCTTTCTCCACAAAAGGAGTTTTGGCATTGACTTGCCAATCTTCAAAGAAGTATGCATTTCAAAACCTAGATTTCATGATTTGATCTTTTGATTTGAACCTTTATACTTGATTTTATTTTGAAAAAACACATTTTGAGAAAAATGGACCAAACTACAATAAACCTATGCCAATTGAGATGAGAGAATGTTTTTTTGGGATAGTGTTTAGGATGAGGTGACAAGGTTGAATTTGGGTTCCAGTGTCCCTAATGAATGGAATTCCCAATATCTAGAAGCTCTTGCAAAGATCCACATAAGGGATTAAGGTCTTCACCTCACAAAGAAGCCTTAGATGGAAAACTCCATATTTGGCATACATCTTTCGGATGAAGATTTCCTCTAATTTGTGATGAAGATTCGTGTGATGTACAAGTAACAAACTTCATTTTCATGTCAATCATTGGGATGACCTCTCAAGGCAACATGCCACATTAGGGACCTAAGAAACGCAATAAGAGAACAACAAGAAGCGATGTTAAAGCAATTCCCTAAAATTTTAATGGGGCACTATCGCCCAGATGCTAAGGAAGTAAGTGGCTCTCTGATTGTATTATCACAAATGTTCTGATGTTTTATTGTCACTATTCATTTAAGCATGCGATGCAAGTGACGTCCCATTGGCTTGATTAAAGCATGTTTGTGAAAAGGAAATTGAATGGAGTTAGTGACATATCAAGACTATGCCAAACCCAACAAAGTTGGAAGTATTTTGGTCCTCGTTCACGACCAATTTTAATCTCTTTACTCTTCCATTGTGGTTCACATGTTGGCACTCATCATAAGCAGGTTCTAACATTGCATCATTGAAGTAGATGAAGCTTATTTTTCATGCGTTTGAGAATTATCGGGTGAATTACCATGGACAATACTATTGGAAAAGTTCCCAAAAGGGAAATGGACAAAGTTAGATAGAGACTTTGCTCTAGGCAAGATCCGATAAAATTGGAGATAGCTCACATTTCTCCCTGAATGTAGAATTGGTTTGCCCTTTCCATTATCAATTTGGAAGCCGAATTTCAAGGGAATGCTTTAAACAAGTTACAGGATCTTCTGATGGTCTTACAAAGAAATTATGACTACGGCTCTTGCTAAAGCTCAAGATGCTGTCGAGACTATTGTTCAGAAGTCCATTCGAAAGGGAGAGACCGTGCGAAAAAAGCTGTCCTAGTGTGGCATTTTTCATGGTCTCTCAATCACTTTCACAATTTGGTGAGATTTTTAACTGAAGGATGTGAGGATTCACATATCAAGAAACCCAAAGACATCCCAGGATGGTTGGAGAAGGAGAGGATTTTGTTTAGGAAGACCTAAAGGAACCACCTAGACTGCCTGAAGGAAAAAAGAAATTTAAGGACAACCCGAAGGAAAAGAAGATTTTGCCTGAGGGAAAATCGAAGGGACCACCTAGAATACTCGAAGATGAAAGAAGATTTTCTGAGGGAATCCCGAAGGAACGAACTAGTCTACCGAAAAGGGGAAAGAAGATTTTGTCTGGGGAATACTCGAAGGAAACACCTGGACTACCTAAAGGTGAAAGAAAGCTTTTTTGATGAAGACCCGAAGGTAAAAGACCTATTGAGGCAAGCTGAAGAAAACTAAGTTCGAGCTGGTTGATCTTGCTTGAGAGATGTTGGGTTCTTTTTACCCTTTTGGGATGCTTTGACAGAAGAGCTTATGAGCTATACAGATCGACTCCAACTTCTGGCTGAATTCCGCCCCTACACTTGCGGTATCTAGCCTTCATGGATAATTTGGGGGTTGCGAGGCCGATTTTTAGTGGTCTTATAGGAATGAGACCACTAAACATTTGCTCCAGTATCATATTGAGAGCATCCATAGTGCTAACTGAATGGATTTGAGTGTTTAATATGGGACCTTCAACATCTTGGTTCTTGGTCGACAAAAATCCCTCTTTGATAGTCAAGTATAGCTTGTCACATGCTATTTTGTGTTCAAATATTGCTAGGTCTAATCTACCATTCTTGTTCTCCAATTTCCAGATAAGCAAATAATATGAACACTATTTTTACTTGAGGAAACAAAGGAGAAAACAAAAATATTTTTTTAAAATGATAGTTAATTTTCGCGCCTAGCACTCAGGTGGTGTGCTTAGGGCTCTGGAGAGTCCTGAAGCTTAATTACAAACCAAAGTTAAATTGTCTCGTGCTTAAACATAATGACATAAAGGAAAAAGGAAATGCGAGAATAAAAAAAAAAGCATAAAGATAGTAAAACGATGTTTGATTTTGGAGATTTCTTCTACAGCATATGGTAAATTTGGAGCTGCCTTAGGTCGGGCATCTTGTTAGGATAAGTGGCTTGACTATCCAATTGTTTGGGCGCACAAGCTCAAGCTTTCGAGGAGAATTCTGGATCTTGATTTCTTTGTGAGGATGCTTTGAATATTTAGTTCTCCAGTTGAAGTCAATATATGCACTTTGGGCTCTAACCAGCCACCTTTGATAAGATCTTGAACCTTTTGCTTGAGTAGCTTGCACATGTTAGTGGAGTGGCCAACCATCCGCCATAACAGTCTCAATGATCATAAAGTCTGTAAAGCTCTGATGAAAATTTTGGCTTGATCTTAGGTGCCATCAATTCTACTAACTTCGCCTTCAATAGTATTGGCTGTAGCATGGATAATGGAATTGACAAAATGTCCAAGGCACTTGTGCCACTCGATTGAGAAATGACGCTTCTTGGATTGCCTCTGTTTAGTAACAGTGAAGAATAAGGTACTCCCTGAGGATATGGAGTCGTAGGGAGGCCTGTAGTAAATGAGCTCTCTTAGCCCTTGTTCCTGATTAACACATTAACTGGCCCTCATAGCACGTTAGAGGTGAATCGGTGATCACAACGTTTTCAAATTGAATGATGTCATTGTCGATTAGGCCTTGGATCTTCCTCCTAAGGAGCTTACACTTTTCTTGGCTATGCCCTAGGCTACCAAAGTGGTACTCACATGTCTTGAATGAGCCAAATTCTACCGGAAGGGGACTGATTTTACGTTTCAGAACAATAGGGGCTACCAGGCTCTCCTTTAACAATATATGATATAGTTGAGAAATCAGCATAGGAATGAGGAAAAACTCTTCCAGTGCATGTTGGACTTGTTAGGTTGGTGTCATTTGCCTCGCAGGAGCGACATCTTTTTGCTTGGATTGGCCTTGCCTTGTTTGGCTTATCCCTTGAGGAATTCGAGTTGTAGTAGACATGTGATTCTCTTACCTTTGAGATTCCCTAGCTCTCTTTTCAATAGATGAGCTTTCATTGGCATGTCCTGGGATTCTATGCGAAGCATAGGCATCCAAGGCATCAACTCCACAGGTCATGTCATTCGCTAAGGTGTCAATGTGAAGGTCAATCAATTGATGCATGAGGTGAAGAAGTCTATCGTGCTGACTTTCCAAATGCTCAATCCTTGGATTCAACCCGTCAAGCGTAAGTTGCTCGTTAGAAGCCATACATCACTCAACTTCTTCTGATTTTCCCCACGAAATAATTCCTCGGTCAATTAGGCTCTGGATCTCTTTGTTGAACTCGTCGCAATCTCCTAAGAGGTGTCCTCGTGCTCCGGATTGGTATTTACAAGTTTCACCCGTACTTCCATGCTCTTTCAATTCATTTAGGCATGTGTATCCTAAATCCACTAGAGCCCTAAATACCCATGTACCCATGCAGATCTTCTAGATCAGGACGGTCGTCTTCCTTTTTTACTATTGCATTCACTTCCTCACCTTGATTATCAAAGGTCGTAGTAGGGGCTACTTTGAAATGCATAGTACCTTTGAATATTAAGGCTTTGGTTTCAATAAGGTCTTGGATCTTATGCCTTAATAAACGAATTCCTCTATTGAATGCCCTGGATCGTCATAATGAAACTCACGAGTCTTTGAAGGGTCGTAATCTTCTAGAAGATTGGTGATTGGCTTAAGGATGACTGGAGAGATTAAGCCCTCTTTTAACAAAGATGAGTATAACTAGGTAACTGATATGGGGAAGTGGTGGTACTTTTTTGGCTTCTTCCCAATATTTCCTATGAGATGTGAATTTCCTTTGGCCTTTCGAATGGGTACTAACTTAGCTGTTTGCACCTCCCTATTTCTGGCCACCATATGGATATCTCTTTCTTCGACCTTGGCATCATTTTCCCTAACCTGTTGTTTCATTAGAGAATAGAGGGTAATGATCTTCTTACTTATGATACCTTCGTCCACATGCTCCCTTATGGGTATCAAATTGGCAAAGTGGGGTACTTGAACACTGATCATCTTCTCATAGTAAGGTGGCTTAAGGTTATCAAGGAACCATTTGATCATCTCCTCTTCAGTTATGAGGGGTTGCACTTGAGCGGCCTTCTTCTCTCCACCTTTGGGCATACTCACGGAAAGATTACCCATTCTTCTTTTCTATCCTTTGAAGATCAATATGATCGGGAACTATCTTGATATTGAACCGGTAATACTCCAAAAAGCCATTGGCCACCTCTCTGTAGCTTGAGGTGTTATCCAATCTCAAAAATCATGTGGTTGCAGAACCAGTCAAAATATCTGAGGAGATTTGATAGAGCAAAGGCTAATTGTCTCCATAGGGTGTCATCTTCCTACAAAATATGCGCAAATGGGTGCAAGAATCTCTAGTGCCATCATATTTGACAAATTCAGGCGACTTGAACTTGGGAGGCATAATGACTTGACGGTAATTGGTCAGACTGTCCAAATTGACACTTCCTCGAGGGTCGAAGCTCTCCAAAATACGGACCTTCTCTTCCAATATCTCCACTTGGCTCTTATCCTGGTTGAAACCAAATTCTAAGGTTTTGTCATTAGAAGGATCGACTTCAATGTCGGTCCCTTGCAGGCTAGTTGGTGGCACATTCTAATTAGTGTTTTGGTTAGGTGACATTGTCTCATTGTTGGGTGGAGGCAAGGGAGCCTACCCATCAGGGTTGGAACCAGATAGGCCAGATGTATTATTCCCAGTTCCTTCAGTTAGTTGTTGCATTATGTGCATCATTTCCTCCATTTGCTCCTCTAGGAGAGCAATCTTAGTGACATTTTCCTCTACGGGTGAAAGACCACTAGTAGACATCTCTTTAGCACAAGTTCTAGTGATAATGGGATCACGATGTGATGGTAATTTGGATTGCTTCCTTTGAGAAATCTTTTCTTTTTATAATCCTGGAAAGAAAAAAAAAGAATAGGATGGGAAAGAGATGGGGATACATTTGAAAATTTTGAAAAAGTGGAAACACAAATGAAAACTAAGTTTAGGTTCTTGCTTACTCAAAATGCACCTATCATTTTTTAAATATTGGCTTGGACCCTTGAGCGGGTTTTATCATGGTGAGTTTCTATAGTGATGCAGAATTAATGCACAGGCTTGGCAAGTAACTAGAACTTTCATATCATGCTAGAAATTGCGAGATGGACCCTTCTCTTTTCATTACAATGAAAGAAAACAATGCTTTTACAAAACTTTGACTTTTTACAATGCCCCTAAAACTGGACTATATACAATGGCTCTAACACTAGGTCTTTTACAATACAAAGAAGTTCAAATTTGCAAAATGTAGAGGCTTCATTCTAGTCAAGCCTTGCCTTCTTGGAGAAGATCTTGAACTCTTGGCAATGTCCTCCTTGATGCGAAGATCCGGCTACTTGCCATAAATTTTATCTGTTGCATTTACATCATGGAGCCATTAGTGTATGCATGCAAGCCCTTGTAGAGTTGGAAATCCTTAAGGATTGGGTATGATCTAATGTGCAAGCAATGAGGTTGCTTTCCCTAGGGGTTAATCATATATCTTGTGTAAATAGGATGGATAGAACCTGGACTAGAGCACGACTCTTCAACGCAAGCAAAAAGGGTAAACCTGCAAACGAAAACTAGAGACTTTCACCTTAACTCATTTTGAAAGCAATCCTAACAAGGGTATCCTACCCTAGGCTTGGATGTTCACTTGTCTTGGCTTTTCCTAGTTCTCATGGGTTTTGACTTACTCTAGGCCAACTATATGAGACACGACTTAACTGATAAGTTGGTCCTATTCTTAGGGGGTACCTCGATCATCTAATCCTTCCCTTCATAGAAGTTGTGGGATAGAACAGATCAAAGCTGGGCCTTTTCAGCTACTTTTGTCCACCTATAGACCCAAAAGTGCCTACAAGTCAGCGATCGGTAACTATCTAAAGTATACACATCCAGCAATCACTTTCAACGCTGAGTTCGGGTTTAACCCAATATGAGGGGTGATGTCATGAATTTTGAAATGAAAGGGGAAAGACTTTCCAAGCACAACAAATATATGAACAGATAAAGGAGTAGTAGAAATTATATCTTACTACCTTAGATTGTGTATGTGAAGGAAAGCTATAAAGCATGCTTAGGAAAGCAGGAAAGCTTCACAAATACAAAAATACCTCAAAGCTAGTTTTTGGAAATCCATTTGAAATTTTTTTTGAAAACCATTTTTGTGTTTTGAAAATAGTTTACTAAGGATATAGTAAAAGCATTTTTCAAAAAGGAAAGCCCTAGAGGCTAATGCCAATTCAACATTTTTGAAAGCCAATGTCCAAAAATTAAGATTTTTTCAAAAGCTCTAAAGGTTAAAATCTCTAAGTATCCCCTGTGGAGTCGCTAGTCTGTTGATGCCTCGTGGCATTCGACCACCCATTGTGGCGACGCCTGACTGCCTTAAAGGAATACATAGGCATGTATGCACGCCCTAAAGACATACATGGATGATCCACTATTTTGCTTCTCCTCCATTCTGCTTGTCATGGGCTGGAGTGAATTCTATGATAAAGTCTGCAAGTACTTGGGCTTTTATTGCTTCTCTAGGGTGGTATCTTACGTCAAACTCATTGAGTTCCATTGCCCATTGGACCAGTCATCCAGTTGCTTCTAGCTTATTCATAGCCTTCTTAAGTGGATGATCTGTTAGGACGTTGATGACATGAGCTTGGAAATAAGGCTTAAGCTTTCTTGCTGCTATTACCCTTAAGGCCTTGCTACTATAGTAGATAGGTTTCTACACATTTCCTTCTTCCTTAATTAAGGTTGAGCTCACTACATAAGGGGATACCACCAAGTATAGATACAACTCTTCACCTAATTTGGACAAGCTCTACAAGAGAGTTGAAGTGAGATAAGCCTTTAGGTCTTCAAATACCGGTTGACACTCATCTGTCCATTCAAATGTTTTCCTTAACACTATGAAAAATTGTAAACACTTGTCAGTAGCTTTTGAGACAAATCTGTTAAGGGTTGCTACTCATCCAGTAAGACTTTGCACTTCTTTGACATTCTTTGGTGGCTCCATCCTTAGTATTTCTTGGATTTTGTTAGGATTTGCTTTAATTCCCTTATGTGAAACCATGAAACCAAGGAACTTTCCTGATGAAACTCCAAAGGTGCATTTGCTTGGGTTCAGCTTTATATTGTATCATCTAAGCATGTCAAAAGTCTCTTGCAGGTCGTCCAAATGCTATGTCTCATTTGCGCTTTTGACTAGCGTATTGTCTACATATATTTCAACATTTTGTCTAATTTGTGGACGAAACATATGGTTGATTAGCCTCTAATTAGTGGCCTTTGCATTTTTCAAACCAAAAGAAATTACTTTGTAGCAAAACAAACCTTGGCTTGTGATGAAGGATGTTTTCTCCTGGTCTTCCTCGTCCATCTTGATCTGATTGTACCTTGATAATGCATCCATAAAGCTCAGCAATTGATGCCCAGCTGTTAAGTCTACCAGCTGGTCAATGCGTGGAAGGGGATAACTATCCTTAGGGCATGCCTTGTTCAAATCTGTAAAATTCACGAACATCCTCCATTTATTATTTGCTTTTTGACCATCACTACACTGGCTAGCCAATCAGGGTAATAGACTTCGCAGACAAACTCTGCCATTACCAACTTCTGGACTTCTTCTTTTATGGCACTGTCTCATTTTAGGGCAAACACTCTCCTTTTTTTATTTTATTTTATTTTATTTTATTTTTTATGAATGGGTTTATAGGACAGTGAGACATTTAGATGATGAGTAATCACACTTTAATCAATCCCAGGCATGTCTTTGTGGCTCTAAGCAAAAACATCTGTGCTCTTCTTGAGGAATTGGATAAGATCTTGCTTTATCTTCTCTTTCATGCTTGATCCAATTCTAGTGAACTTATCTGGGTTGGACTTGTTTAGAAGGACATCTTCCAATAC
Organism: Quercus variabilis; assembly: GCA_030445155.1. NCBI lineage: Eukaryota > Viridiplantae > Streptophyta > Magnoliopsida > Fagales > Fagaceae > Quercus > Quercus variabilis. The sequence goes on along the minus strand of CP129445.1, from coordinate 51,326,321 downwards.
TTCAATTTGCTTAACAACTGTTCTTATTTCTTCAATATTCATTGTCTGCATCTACTCGTCCATTGCTAACATAACCAAGTAACATTCTCTACCCACCAGCTAGTCTCTTTGTACTTCTCCAATGTCATATTTCGTTGGGAATTTAACAGAAAAATTATAAGTAGACGTTGTAGCCCTCCAACTACTCAAAGTTGGTCATCCAATGATGGCATTATATGAGGATGAATAATCCACAACAAGGAAGTTTACTTCCTTATTGATTTGTCGTGGGTAAGAGAACCTTCATTCCTCCAAACCCAATCAAATGGATGAAGTAATTCCTTACGAACCCTCATTTTTTGGAAGGCTAGATGGTAAAGGATATCCGTTGAACTCCCATTATCTACTTGCACTCGTCTTGTCGTGTAATTTATAATCATTAAAGTGATATCCGTTGCATCATTATGAGGATGATGTAGTCTCCTCGCATCTTCATCCATGAAAGTAATAGCAAGCTCATCTACTCTGGATGCTTTTGGTGGACGGCCAGTGAGTTGGACATTTTGAACTACTTGTAAGTAAGTCTTCTTGGCTTTGGATGAACTCTTGGTTGACATTCCTCCCACAATAACCCTTATTTCTCCAAGTAGTTGACACACTGGTTCTTTCGCCTTGCCTTTCAATGGTTGCCTTTCATCCTTGTGGTCTCGTCTAAGGAAATTTTTCAACTTTCCTTATTTAACGAGGACTTCAATTTGTTGTTTCAAGTCGTAACACTCATCTGTGTCATGCCCATGATCTCAGTGGAAATGGTAGTACTTGCTTTTGTTCCATCATCACTTGGTCAAATGGGGCATCCATGGGAGTGTAGCTGGAATATCATCCTGAGGACGATCCTGCCTTCCTGCTGTCTTGATCTCTTTTTTCTTTCGTCTTGGCCTTCTTTGGATGAGGCCCTTACTCTGGATGGTGCACGTAACCAGCTTCCATTCATTAAACCTTCTTCTTTTTCTTGGTAATAATCACATCCTCAGCATTCATGAAACTTTAGGCTAAGTGTATCAACTCAGCCATCATTTATGGCTCTTGGTCATACAACTTGTGGATGAACAAATCTGAAGTAACTCTATTGCAGAAAGCTGCTAAGAGAATTTTGTCATCCATCTTGTCTACCAATGGGGCTTCTCTATTGAAATGACTGATGAAGGTCCAAAGACTTACGTTTTCTCCTTGCTCTATGTTCAGTAAGTTGGAACACTTATGCCTTTAGCCTCCGACGAAGTTGTTGACAAACAACTTACTTAACTTTTGGAACAAAGTTATGGTGTTTGGTGGTAGCTTACCAAAGCACACCTTAACTAGGCCTTTCAATGTGGTAGGGAAGACTTTACACATGATTTCATCTGGAACGCCTTGGAGATGCATGTTCGTGTTGAGCATGGCAATTTAATCATAAGGATTTCGCATTCCATCATATGAGTCCAAGGTAGGCATTTTGAACTTGGAGGGTAGAGGATGACTCGTGATGGATGCAGTGAAGGGAGAGTCAGTTCTGTGGACGAGATCATCCACATGGTTTTCTCTCCTTATGGAGTCCTTCATCTCCTCAATGGCTTTCTTCATTTGGTCCATTTCTCTCTCCAGGTGGGCACCCTCCAAGTGACGGTACCTTTGGATTGATCTCCTCCTTCAACACCATTCTTCACCTCTCCATTCTCTGAATTTTGCCCGTGTTCCTCAGTGTGTCATTATTGACGTTGTCTATTGACTTCTCTAGTTAACTCCTAGTTTTGTTGCGTCAAGTCCGCCATTGCAACTGCCATGGACTGCAGCTATTGTTGGATGAACGTTGGTGGCAGTGCTAGCACATGATTTGGATGACTGGAGGCATTTACACTCTCCTGGTGTTTTGGGCTTGTGGCCATCAACCTAATCCGAACCATGTAGCCGTTTTGTCTTGGAAAGTAAGATGGTTAACACTAAGAAACTTTGCTTACTTCCCTAGAGACAGCGTTAACTGATGATGCACGAGAATTTGTAGGTTGAATGCTCCAAGCTATGATGACGGTTTGATGACTTGAAAAAAAGAAAGACTGTCAAAGGTGACCAGGGTGAACCAGCCATGGACCCTTCAACGAACAAGTCAGTTTTCTTTCTAAAATATAAGGATCAGTGAATAGTAGAACGTACCTTGGGCCGATGGGGTTAGATCCTTTTTATAGAGAGTTTTTAGTGGGTTTACTTGTTTGAATCCATTACCATCATGGATGATGTGTGTAGTAAGTGGAGAAATTGGAGTGGATTTTGGTAAATTCTCCCCACGTTTTGGAATTATAGATCGTGGTCTAATGGTTTGGTATTTGTAGAGAAAATCCTCCAAAATTTGTTAAGCGTTATTTGGTCATCCATGTCTTTGAGTGACATGGACAATCAGCTCACTTTGGATGATCGTGATGGTTGTGGATGGATCCTATTCATATCTGTGATGCTTTTGTAGGGTTTCATTTTTTGTAAAACAATTTGGATGTAACTTGGTAATGGACAACCATCATGGATGAATAAAACTTAATTTAACCCACTAGCAAACACAATTTTGATAGAAGTTCTTTACAAGGCACTAGTCCTACATACAATCTATGTAAAAAATACAAAACTTTGGTTCTAGATATAGTCTATCAAAATATAAAATAAAGCATTGTGTCAACGAACCAAAAACCTAAAGTTCATGGGCTAGGTTACAGAATGAGAAGGTGTTAGGCACCCATTCTATCCAAACAAAGTCCGGTCTTCTAAACTCTAAAATGATCATTTTAGTACCCTTATTCAGTTAAGTGTAACAAATGCCATGTTAATATTATAAAAAGGTTAATCCACTATTTAAAATTCCTAGATTTGCAATTTTATTTTATATGAAAAAAAGGAATAAGTTTGATGAGATTACTTGGTGAAAAATCTATATCTGAGTTTCTATGACGAAAAGAATGAATTTTTTTATTAAAAGATTCAAATCTAGTTTTTATATTTATAAATGGAAAGAAAACAATTTTTTATTAAATTTTTAATTTTTATGAGAAAGTACAAATTTCGTTTTGTTAAAAAAGTTCAGATATGTATTTTAATTAAAAATACAAATTTGGTTTTGTTAAAAGAAAAAATTCAAATTTGTATTTTAATGAAAAATTCAGATCTAGTTTTGTTAAAAGAAAAAAAAATTCAAATATGAATTTTAATGAAAAATACAGATTTGGCTTTTGTTAAAAAAGAAAAAAGATTTGTATTTCAATGAAAAATACATATTAGATTTTTGTTAAAAAAATCCGATCTATATTTTAATGAAAAATACAGATTTTGTTTTTGTTAAAAAAAAAGTTAGATCAGTATTTTAATGAAAAATGTAGATCTGGATTTTATTAAAAAATTAAGATCAGTATTTTAATGAAAAATACAAATCTAGTTTTGCTTAGGATAAAAATTCAAGTATGTGTTTAAATGAAAAATACAGATCTGATTTTTATTATAAATAAAAAGAGTGAAGCTTTTATAATAAATTTCTTGCAAATCTAAAAACCTTAAAAATTAGTTTAATCCTAGATTTGTGCATGCTAATCAATTAATGTATTAGAACCTAAACTAAGCATGTGAATTTGAAAGAAATGATAGAGGGAGAGTATGCAAAAACAATTTAAGAACATGACTAGGTGAATAATGAAAGAAACAAAATACACATTCATAAAAAATCAAAAGAAACAAGAGCATGTTTATGAAAAGAAAACAAGAACAAGATAAAAATTGTGAAAGAAAGAAATAAAGTAAGAAAATAACAGCATGGTGATAATCAAAGATGGTGATAATCCTGCTTTTTTGATCTTGGTAGAAATGTTTTTAGGGTTAGACTTTGTATTCCTTGGTGGAGAATCACAGCAATTTCTTGGGTGTCCCCTAACTTTGCAAATATGGTTGATAGAGAGAATGGACATGATTGCCACACCTACTTATAGACACTGCATTTTGTACCCCTTACGACTCGGGTCCCCATTCCCCAATGATGCTGAAATTCTAAGGCCCAAGGTTAGTTTAGGGCTAATTAAATTACAAATTGACTTAAGAGATGTTAAAATGGAAAATATAACTTTTTATGAGAAAATAAATCTATTTTTTGAAAATAAAAGGATAAGGAAACCCTTGGCCTGCGTAAGCATGTAAGGACTTGCATACATAGGTCTGATACATGCGTACGTAAGCACGAACCTCTACACGTAGCTAGGGTTATAGAAACTATGAAAGGAAAGTTTTCCTACATTAATGTTGAGGTTTAAAACGAATCCCACATTATCTGGGAGCTATTCCAAAACTTTATTTTCTCACTATATAAGGCCATACATGGCACGTTTTTAAAAGCACGAAAAATTTTAAGGGAAAACCTAAGATTCATTAGAAATAGTGAATCAAAGAGGGTGTTTTTCACATAACATCCTTTAGTCAATTTTATTTTGATTGGGATCTTTTCTGGTCTTAATCCTCGAGTTTTGAAGTTTACTAATCATTTTTGTTTGGTTGTGAATAGATTTCACTGAAGGGTATAGTCAAAATCAAGCCAAAGAGTTTTTTTGTTGTGAGGTATATGTTCTAACCTCTTTTCCTTCATTTCTATTTTTAATCTCATTTTAGTTTTGTTTCCTTGATTTGTTTGTGTTTGGATATGTTTGCCTAGTTTATGTTTTAGTTGTTTTCTGTTTTAAAGCATGTTATATTGCTAAATTTGTTGTTTTTAAGTTCTACTCTTCTTTAGGTGTTTTTGAGTTTCTAGGTTAGGATTCTTTAGGCGTGTCTATGTACGCATGATTTTGTGTGCGTATGCAGGCTTGTAGTATGCGTTGTATGCATATAACTGGCATGCATACATAGGCCTATGTATGTGAACTCATACTTATGTCTAGAAACCCTAATTCGAGGTTTTTGCTTCTATTTCTTCTTTTCTTTTACATAATATGCCTTTGCTTTGAACTTTTTACATGTTTTTGAGTATCTATTCCTTTGTTTAACTACTTATTGGCCTTTAACATACTATATTAGGGTTTCTTTTATTTCTTGCTTTGATGCCATGATCATGCATTTACATGTCCATTCATTGATGCATAGGTGTTGAGATGCAGTAAGGTAAGTGAGATAAGACATGCATTCACATAAACATGCATTGATTTGTACATGATCTTGTCTGGATGATGAAAATAGATTAGGTTTGTTTGTTTGTCTTTTTCCTCAATAATGAGATGCAATAATATATTTGTTTGCTTATTCTATGATTTGTTTGCTGCCTCGGATATGATGTATGCTTGCTTGTTGCCATGCCTATGTTCTACCTTGCGCATGATATGATGCCATACGAGATGAGATGCTTTTGATAGGAACATGCTATGGTCTGTTATGGTTGATATGTATGGTAAATATGTGCTAGGTTTTATATGTTTGCATGATAGATGTATGTTAGGGTTTGAGATGAAATGCCTGTTGTATGGTTAGATGTATGCTAGTGTGTGTATGTGTTTAAGATGCAATATTGAATGTGCCTTTAATAGGATTAAGACGTAAGACACAATGAGTGGAATTCGATGTCGTGCGGTCTTGGGTGCCTAACACCTTCCTATGACCGTACCTAAACTCCAAACCCATACTCAGGTAGTAAGATCAAGTCCTTCAATGTAAGGGCGCTATATTCATGGTTCCTAGACCACACAACTAGGTGGCGACTCCTTTTCTCCACCCTGGTCCATTCAACCAAGGCGTACTTCCTAAACCACGCGTGGTGTGTACATGGTGAATCTCTATGCAGTTGTTACAAGGTTTATTCACCAACGTACTCATGGTATCTCTGACAACGTGCATAAGAACTTTTCTTTGGCTCTTTGCTTCATGGGGGGATTCTTGCTTTGCTTTAGATGATCTAGTTTTGTGGATGTCCGAGCCATAGGAATCGCAGATCAAATCAAAGAAGGTGATAATCCTGCTTCTCTGATCTTGGCAGAAGCTCTTTTAGTGTGGGACTCTGTACTCCTTAGTGGAGAATCACAACAATTTCTTGGGAGTCCCTTGACTTTATAAATATGGTTGATGGAGAGAATGGACATGATAGCCACACTTACTATTTCTAATTATGGTCCAAATAATTTCCCTAGCAGGCCTGTCATCAAGACCAAGTGTCGGACTAAAAAAGGTTGGGTCAAATTTTTAGAAAAGAAATCTATCCTTTTAATTCATTGGGACTATTATTGGTGGAAGTGTCCATCTCCTCTATTGCGATATCCTGGATTAGATTATATCTTCTTGGTTGGCTTAAGGAAGGCTAATTCCTACAAGGTTGACAAACTCTTGAGACAATTCCCATATGAGCAAGGAATGCTTGGTGGTAGAGGAAGAAAACCTTTTATTCCTATAGATACAACTCCTACTTTTATAAGGAACGTGCTTCTAGGTTTGGACATTGCTAACCGAGTGGATCAAACCTTTGTTAAGGTTCATTTTCACAAGATGACAGTGGAATACTCTAACTGGCTGATGGACAGGATTGTGGATAGAGAAATTGACATGGTTTTTGATAAGTAGCGCATAAATGGTCGTTCGTACTTGCAAATCGTCCATGTTAATGACGAGTAAGATTATGGATGAGCGTAAGCACATTAATTCCAGGTAGTATTTAATAACTAAATGATAAATAAGCATGGAGCCATTACTACCGTCCAATGATATGCATTTAAATGTTCGTTACAAACGTTAAAGGGCTGGGATTAAGTGGTCATTATTGAGCCATAAATCCTCCAACTATGGTATAACATTAGAGAGGCTAACAGACTGAGCATTTACTGACACAGAGGCTATATAAAGCCAGGAGAGATAGGTAAACGATTCATATGGAACACACATAAATTACTTTATAGATTATTTATCTCAAAAGAGTTTTAGCTAATTTAAGCATTGGATGCTCCATGACAGGCCCAAACTGGTGTCATTATCTACTTAGTGTTTTCTTTTACGTAGGATCTCAGGTCATCCATCATACTGATGAGGTGAAATCATGCTTCATTAGTTTGGCACTGTGTATGGGGAACTCGACCATAAGCCGTTGAATTCTCTACTAACTAAGTTCCGTAGAACGATGGATTCAACCACAACTACACCACCAAATCTGGTGGTGATGGCTCAATAAATTGAGGCACTGACAACTAATGTGCACAGAATAAAGACTTGAAATGGAAAGTATGTCCAGAGGGCACGAGTACGTCACTGTCATGGCATAACCACAATGACAATAATGATGAAGCCCACAACCTAGGAAATAACAGAAGAGAAATTTCAAAACACACCGCACAGTTGACTCGTGGCAATGATCAAATGATGAAGAACATGAGGACGGAGTTAGATGAAGTTAGAAATGTCATGAAGGGTAAAACAGTAGTAAATCTTTATGGCACAATCAAGAGGACAGATTCACCCTTCACTAACAGCGTTTTGGAGTGGACTTCACAGACTTAAACAATGCATGCCCCAAAGATAGTTTTCCCCTTCCCCGAATTGACTAGCATGTTGATTCAATAGCTGGTCATGAACTGCTACCTTTCATGGATGCTTTTCAGGTTATAACTAGATCCTAATGAAGAAGGAATGTGAGGATAAAATTGCATTTGTCACTAGTGGCCTATATTGCCACAAAGTCATGTCGTTTGGACTGAAGAAGGTGCCACATACCAAAGATTAGTAAACCAGATGTTTCATAAGAAAATAGGTAGGAATAGGGAGGTCAATGTGGATGACATGCTTGTGAAAAGCAAGGAAGCTAATACCCACCTTGGAGACCTCCAAGAGACGTTTGATACTTTGAGAAGGAATAGAATGAAACTCAACCCTGTGAATTGTGTTTTTGGGGTCTCGTTTGGAAAATTCCTCGGTTTCATGGTGTCTTAGTAAGGAATTAAGGCATATGCAGAGAAGGTCAGAGCCATACTTGACATGACTTCTCCCAGGACAGTCAAGGAGGTGTAAAGCTTGACAGGACTAGTGGCAGCTTTAAACAGGTTCATCTCAAAGGCCAATGATAAATGTCTTCCCTTCTTTAAAACTCTTAAGCAGGCTTTTAAATGGACGAACTAGTGTGAGGCAGCCTTCTAGAATCTTAAAGAGTATTTGGCCAAGCCTTCACTATTGAGCCCGTCAATGGTAGGAAAAGATCTATTCTTGTATCTAGCTGTGTCACAAACAACCATCAGCTTGGCATTGATCCGTAAAGAATTCAAGGTACAACAGCCCGTGTACTACACAAGTTAAGCTTTCCAGGGCGCCGAAGCGAAGTACCCATGAATAGAAAAGATGGCCTTCTTGTTAATTGTCATTTCAAGGAAGCTTCTTCCATACTTCTAGGCCCACACCATCATAGTAATGATGGATCAACCAATCCAAAAAACAATGAGCAAACTAGATGTAGTAGGGCGTGTGATCCAATGGGCTGTTGAACTAAGCCTATTTGATATTGAATATAGGCCAAGAATAGTAATCAAAGCATAGGCCTTAGCAGATTTTATCACTAAATTCACTCTTCTAGACACAGAATAGGAAGCAGAGTATTGGACGATCTACGCAGATGGCTTGTCTGTCGTATGGCTTGGAGGCGTTGATGTAATTATGACATCGCCCAAGAAGGATGTCCTTAAATATGAAGTTCAACTCTAATTTCTGGTGATGAACAACGAAGCAGAGTATAAAGCGATCCTCACTAGCCTAAGAATTTACAAAAGCCTTGGGGATTAAGAATTTACAATTAAGAACTGATTTTAAGCTGATTGTTGGGCAAATAACCAACGAATACGAAGAAAAGGAAGAAAGAATGAAGAGGCTCCTTAAGCTGATGACCCAACTTATTGATGAGTTCGATGAGGTCAAGTTCGAGCAAATCCCACAGGAAAACAACTTAACTGCTGACGAGGTCTCTAAATTGGCATTAACTAAAAATGACTTAGTGAAGCCAAAGTTGTTCATGGAAGTCTAAAAAATCCCTAGTATAGACAGATTGCAAACCCTCTCAGTCCAGCAACCAAGTACTAGGATGGACCTAATCCTTTCTCACATCAAAGATAGCCAGCTCCTATCTGACTCATCAAAAGCAAAGAATGTTATAGTCGGAGCAATTAGATTCATTGTCGTGAATGGGGAACTTTATAAGAGAGGATTTTTGCTACCTTACCTAAAATGCCTAACTCCTGAAGAAGCAACGTATGTGTTGTGAGAAATCCATAAAGGCATATGTGGTAACCATTCAAGACCTCGATCTTTGGTGGGAAAGACGATAAAGGCAGGCTACTTTTGGCCAACTATGCAAAAAGACGCACTTGAACTCGTCAAAAAATGCGATAGGTGTCAACAGGTCAGAAATGTATAGTACATTCTTGGAGAACTAATGACGAGCATTTTCTCACTATGGCCATTTTCCACCTGGGGGATTGACATCGTTGGTCCATTCTCTCAAGGGAAGAAACAAGTTATGTTTTTGCTGGTCGCTATTGATTACTTCACCAAATAGGTTGAAGTAGAGCCATTGGCAGTAATCATTGAAGGCAAGATACAGAGTTTCATCTGGAAGAACATTGTTTGTAGGTTCAGAATCCCAAAGATGATCATCTCTGACAATGGTCGAAAGTTTGATAGTTGAAGATTCAGGGAATTTTATGTAGAGCTGGGAATAAAAAACCACTATTCATCACCTGGGCACCCACAGGCAAATGGGCAAACAAAGGTAACAAATCGTACTTTGCTCAAACTCATCAAAGCATGACTTGAGGGGGCAAAGGGTGCATGGCCAGAAGAGTTACTAAGGGTACTATGGGCTAATCGAACACTAATAGGAGAAATACCATTCAAGTTGGCTTTTGGTATAGAAGTAGTTATTCCTGTAGAAGTGGGGCTGTCTAGCCTTAGGCGAGCCCATTATGATGAAAGTTCAAACAATGATGAGCTGAGACTTAGCTTGGATTTTTTTACCTAAAGTTAGAGACGAGGCAGCGATAAGAATGGCTCGGTATCATCAGAAGATGGAAAAGTACCATAATAAGAGGGTAAAGCTTAGAAGGTTCAACCTCGATGATATGGAATTGCAAAAAGTCTCACAAGCCACTAAGGACCTAGCCTAGGGAAAGTTAAGCCCTACTTGGGAAGGTCTATATAAGGTCGTCCGTTACTTAAGAAGAGGAAGCCACTACCTTAAGGACCTCAATGGCAATCCACTACCATGTCCCTAGAACGTGGATCATCTCAAGAAGTACTATCAATAAGAAGTACTTGGATCAATAAGCTTCATCCGTAGGAGTACCTCGCTTGTTGATGCATCAGATAAGCGAGATTTCATTGTTTTTTCCTTTAAGCATTTTTTCCTTTCAGTAATTTCCCTTGTAATCCCCATATAAATAAGGGTGCATGAAATAATAAGGTTCCATAAGCTATCTCTTTTTCAATAGGTTTTGATAGGCCAAGAATGTATTGACCCCTTGTGATGAATTATCCAATTAATTAGCCAAGTTAATTAATTAATTCAATTAGCACAAACAAATCACCAACTAAGTTAAAATGCAGTGGAAAATAAATTGACACGGTGATTTGTTTATGAATGGGGAAAACTGACACGGCAAAAACCCCACTGAGTGATTTTAAGGTCACCACTCCCGAGAATTTACTATTATCACAACAAGCGGTTACAAGTAAAGGAATCTCGGTACCTTATACCGACATACAGTTGAACCCTTACCTCAATACCCAATTGGACTTATTCTACAGTGACAGTCTTTCCTTTCAATGTATGGCTCTCAGTACATGACTAACCAATTCGATGCATGGATCCCAGTACGTGACTTACACATTAACTTAAGAAAGATGTTGGTTGCAAAGATCTTCAGTTCATCAACACGATGAAGATCACGAAGCTCCTTAGTTACAAAACCCTATGGTGTACAAACACAGCAGCTTCTTAAAGAGAAAGATGAACTAAGGCATATGTCTCCGGTTCAAAATATGCTTGTGAAAAACCTTTGCATTAAGGTGCATCAGCTATGATAGCCCTTAAAACAATCCTTATATATGTTTAGGGTTGTGAGAAAAGAAAGCCCATACATCTAAACACGGATTGGATGAAAATCAGAACTAAAAAACTGATTTTTCTTAAATCTCAATAGATACCCTGTCTATCGAGCAACTGTCGAGCATTGGGCTTAAACAGCCTTTTAAACCTCGATAGATACTTGCTATCGAGCTAGCTATTGAGCTTTAAAATCTAGCACTTCTTCACTTGATTCTTGGACAGACTTGCATGGCTTTAACACTTAACCTTGAAACCTTGTTCCTTGAAGCATTAAACACATCCTAGATCTACCTAATTACAAGTAAAGTGCATTTGTCAAAGGATTATCCAATTTTATATTGACATATGTTCCTAACATGATTCACATGTGTCCTAACAAGTTTGACAAAGCCTCAAGGTTAAATTTACAGACGAGATTGAGCTATGAAAAGGAGACACCCATGTCCAAATGATAAAAAATGATAAGTTTAAATCATAAACATGACGAGTTTAAATCATAAACATGTTAAAAACTCAAATGACGAGTTTAAATCATAAACATGGAAAAAACTCCAACAAGTTCGAATCATAGACACAGTAAAAACTCAAAAAAAGAGTTTAAATCATCAATGGTAAGAACCACAGAAGTACAACATCAATAACAAAAACTCCAAGTTCAAATCATGTGTTCCCAAGGAAATATCATGTATGGTCAAAAGAATCTCAAACAACGAGGTTTGGTGTTATAATGAGAACTTCAGGGTTTAAGCCACAAAAAAAAAAAAAAAAAAAAAAAAATCTTAAGCGAGGGCTAAAGGAGTGAATAAAGCTTAAACAAAGGCATTACTTATAAAAACAAAAGCCTCAAAACAAGAGGCATCCAAAATATTCATTGTTTCTAAGTTAAAGCCTTAAAATAGGAGGCATCCATTGTCTTTGAGTTAAAGCCTCAAAACAGGAGGCAACTAGAGTCTTCAAAAAAAAAAGAAAAGGGGGGAGGGGGGAGGGGGGGGGGGGGGGCATTGAAAATCTTCTTTCAAGGAGCAATGACAACCTCCTCAACGTGGCCCTCGTACGTGTGAGCTTCGTCCACAACTCCACCCATGGCAATACCATCTCCTTCAGTAGTATCAGCAACACCTTCTCCTTCCTTCTCTTTAGTCTCATCGACAAGGATCTCAGTATCAATGGCCTTGAAATCAAGGTTTGTAAAGTCCGCTACTTGACTATGATGCTTCATCATCCACCTATGAAGAAGCTCGAAGCCCACGAAGTACTAGACGAATTAGAGATCAGAAAAGAAATCAGACTCAAGAAATTTGGTGATCACATTCTCACGTTCTTCATTTATCTTTAGAAGGGTAGCTTGAACTTCCTTGTCCTTTTGAATGACGAGCTTCTTCTCTATCTTCAGCTCGTCCTTGAGCTCCTTCACCTTTTTCTTAGCCTCCATCACTTGGTCCATTGCCTCAATTAGATCCTTTCTCGACCTCAAGCTCTTGGCCTCAACTGAGTTAACCTTGGAATTGGCCACCACCTTCTCTTCACTGCTCAAATAATCTGTAGTCAAGCATAGGGATTCTCCAAGAACTTGAAGACGAAAGAAGAGTCAAAACTTTTAACAAGTATAAAAAGTCAATAAGCAACAAAAATAGCTGAGTAAAATACCTGCACAAGTTTGTGAATGTGACGACTAACTGGTTCATAAGAAGCGACAGATGAGAGACCTTTGAGCTTGTCATCGGTGATAATGTTATGAGCTCAGCCAAGGACCGTGGAAGGATCTTCACAGACACTCTTGCTAACCTTACCTTTCCCTTTTGAATGAGTGGTTAGAGGTGTGAAGGTCATCATTTTGAGAGAAGGTGTGGGAGAAAATGGGGTACCAAAAAAAGACAAGGGGGTAGGAGTTTCACCTTTTCCTTCGTCTAGCTTGCATTTCTTTGATCCTGGGGTAAGCTGGGACAAAGGCTCATTTTTCAAGCTCTTATAAAGAAAAGGGAAATAAAAGAAGTGAAGGTAAGTTAAACATACTCTTTTCTTCCTGAGCAATCTTCTCTAACACACATGCAGAGGGTTCGGGTCCAAGGCAACAATTGTATAAGTGATGAAGGTCTACTAAGTCTTCAAAATAGCCGATTGTGAGAGCAAACTCAAGATCAATTTAAACTCATCCTTGATGATCGTTTTCCAATTCAGGACGGTTAGAAATTACAAAATAAGTTAAAAAAGAAGAATCAGAAAAAGAGAAGCTAAAACAATTGGTCTAATAGAAAGGTAGAGGAATGCACTAAGAGAGGGAATTTCCCATCTCCATAGCAACCACAAGACCTCACCCCACAAGTCGTTAGTCATGGTTTCCCATCCAAATCCAGAAAAAAAAAAGTATTGTGATTTCCAGTCACAAAAAGAAGTAGGAAAACTATGGACGATCTTAGACTCCCTGCTCCAAGGTAAAAGTTCAAAATACCCATAATGGGTAGAAGGCTTCAAATGATATAAATGGAGGAACTCATTCAGGGTTATCATATCCCTATCATGGGCAGACACCCAAATTGACATATAGCCAATAATCGTCCTCCAAGAATTAGGGATGAGCTGTCCGAGAGCAACGTTAAGAACAAAAAGGAGTTGCATGATGAAAGGATGAACAGGAAAGTGGAAGCCACACAAAAAAGTAGCCTCATAAAAACTCACCTTGCCATGGGCAAAGGAGTAGGCTTTCTCATTTGGACGAGGTAATATGGTGACAACCCCTCCAGGGAATTGAAACCTTTTTTTTATGGACTTCATGTGTCTTTACTCCTAAGAGCAAGATTCCGAGAGAGAATGTAAAGGGATTGAAGACAAGGAAAGGGAGGGTTTTGAAGACGATGAGGGTTTCAATACTACAACTTCAAAATCTTTATCCATAGACTCACTACTTGAAGATAGACCAGTTTCGAGTTTGCTGGACCTAACCATGGTGTCCTTATACTCTATGGTAGTCATCTCTAACTGATGAGAAATCAAAGAATGACGAATCAGGGGGTAAAAGGTGGACAAAATAGGTCTAAAAGCTTCATATTCTCGAGGTAAAAACAAACCTACTTGGGGACGATGCCCACTAGAAAACTCTAGAAACACCCCTAAACTAGCAAAGAAGAATGAAATAGAAGTAGCTTCCTATCTAATGAAAGCAAAATCAACCATTAATGGAGTTTTGAAGAAAAAGAGTCTTATTGTACTGAATGTACAGGAGCTTTCTTTTTTGAAAAATTTCAAACTTCAAATACAACGTATGATGATGAAGAAGGAGAATATGAGGAGTTTTTGCTAAAAAAGGGAAGCAAAATCAATGCGTAGGAGGGGAAAATGTGGTGGTTACCTGACATGGAATATTGCCTCACATTAATGGGATGAGACGAGAATCTCAAGGAACAAATAAACTGACCCACCAAGAAAGACTTTCCATATTCCTTTGCTCATCCAAACGAAGGATGACAAAGGAATAAACGGGGCAACTAATGAGTAGCGCATAAATGGTCATCCGTACTTGCAAATCGTCCATGTTAATGATGAGTAAGATTATGGACGAGCGTAAGCACATTAATTCCAAATACCATTCAGTGACTAAATGATAAATGAGCACAGAGCTGATACTACCATCCAATGATGTGCATTTAAATGGTTGTTACGAATGTTAAAGGGCAGGGATTAGGTGGTTATTATTGAGCCATGACTCCTCCAATTTTGGTATAATGTTAAAGAGGCTAACAGATTGAGTATTTACTCACACTGAGGCTATATAAAGCCAGGCGAGACAGGTAAATGATTCATATGGAACACACACAAATTACTTTATAGATTATTTATCTCAAAAGAGTTTTAGCTAATTTAAGCATTAGAGGGTCCTTGGCAGGCTCCAAACCGGTGTCATTATCTATTTAGTTTTTTTTTTTTCTTACATAGGATCTCAAGTCGTCCATTGTACTAATAAGGAACATACTAATGAGATGAAATTGTGCTTCATTGGTTTCTATTCAAGAAAGATTTCTTGGGGATGACAAGGACAAGCAAGAGGATGATGACTATGAATTCAAGAGAAGAGATAGAGATGGTAGTGTGATTGATGTTGACCGAACAAATAACCAGCCAAAGAAAAGGAAACTCAAAAAGATTTGATTCTTTTATTTTGACTTTGACCATGTTTATTAGGAAGTTAGTTGGAAAATTTTTAGCTTTGGGAATTATTTAGGACTTTGAGTTTCATTGTCTTGTTTAGGGTTTGTGTCTTGTTTAAGGTTTGGTTTGCGCTTAGGGTTTCTGTTGTGTTGATAGAATTAAAATGTTTAATTCTGCAATTTTCTTTTTTATTTTCTCAAATGCTTGATGGGTGCATGATGGGTTTGAGTAAGTTGTGACCGGACCAATATATTGTTGCCTACGTACCTCCTTAACAGAAGGATCAAGTCATCACGTAGTTCATTTAATTTGCCTTAATTTTTGCCTAGGACGCCCTTTCGGGTTTTTAGCCTAGTAGGCTCTCTCACTTTTTTTAATTTATTTTTACTCTTTTTTGCGAAGATCGCCAATAGGGTTTTCAATCTACCCTTTTTTTCTGGCAAACCTAAGAGGGGAAAAATAAAAACAACTTACAACCATCTCAGACATGGTATTTCTTCAGTTGATCCATATTGGTTGGTTCAGTAAAAGGGTTTGCATCTAGATCCATCAACCTTACTGCCCTTCCAAAATATATCTACTTGATAATGTATGGACCTGCCCAATTCTGCTTAAACTTTCCATTCGTCTCTTGGACCAGGGCTCGAATCTCCTTCAACACTAAATCTCCTATCTTTAAATGTCTATCTATAACTTTCTTGTCAAAAGCTTTTTTGAGTCTCCTTTGGTAACCATGAATGTGGTATAAGGCTTTAAGCCTCTTCTCATCCATCATGCATAACTAAACATACCTACTCTGCAACCAATCTGCCTTTGGGATTTCACTCTCCAATACTTGTTAGGGTTTATGCCCTAAAATCCAATTGGTTTGCATGTCATGAATAATTAAGTTGTTTAATTATATGAGACTATCTATTTATGAACTAATGAGACATTATCTTAGTCCATGAGATGCATAGTTTGTGATTTATGTGAAAAGTCACAGAAGATGTAAATCACAAGTTCTTTGTAAACTCAAAATTTTAGTTCGTAGTCGGTGATGAAATTGGGCATTTCATCTGCGAAGACTATAACATATCAACTAAGATGATTTGTCTTGATCATGGAAGTGGATACTTCTAGTTGATATGTTGACATGTTTTAAGAGTTAAGACATATTGAACTGGATCGCTGTGAGATTTATTATTCTTCTAGTGACTGTCAAATGAATAATAAATCTCACGACTTCTATTTATATCAACTCTAAATCCTGAGAGAATAATGGACCTAATCATAAGATGTAGGTTGCCTTGATATATCAAGATTGAGATCTATAAGTAATGGTCAAAACCTCAGTATATTGGGCAACCGCGTTTAATGTTGATGGAACATATATTCTCAAGATGGAATTCATAATCTCTTAACAGAAATATAAAATATTCACTTGAGATAAGTTTAATGGGTTTGGTTATTCAGAGTGTTAAGCCTAACCACTTTAGTAAAGAGTTACTAAAGTATATATTTATGGAATTGGATTTCATAAATATATTGAATAACATAAAGGATTAAACCGGGTACTCAAGGATTAGGATGTAGTAATCTTCAAAGTGGCAGTTAATATTTATGACTTTGTATTACTACAAATATTTTAATGAAGGGGTTGCATATATAATAAATTCTTGGGATATAATTTATAGATAAGGCCTAGAGTGCAACTATATTTATATAGTAGTATTAAATATAGTTAATGGTAATTTTGGACTTGTCAAGAGTTGACAGAAAAGCCCAAGGCCTATTGGAGCTAGTATCTTATTGGTCCCTTTTGGTCCCACTCCAAGCCATACACTTAAGCCCAATTGGAAAGGCCTAAAAGGCCAGCCCAATTAGATAATTGGTTAGATACAAAAGGGAAAAACGTACAGAAGATTGAGAGAGGGTAACATCATTGAAAAAGTGTGTGTATGTGAGTTTTTGTTTCTCTCTAATCATCCATTTGGTAACCAATTGAGAGACCACACATATTGGGCATCAAGTGGAATTGGAGTGAAGATTAAAAGTCTCCCAAGAACTTCTGATCTTCGGTTTTGAATTTCACCGCACCAAGTTATGCTCTCTTGTACTCAAATTCTGAAATTTACATAGTGCATGTTATAGATTGAGAATGAAGTAGATTCGTTAATTTTTTGCTGCGTGTTCACATTTAATTCCAACAATACTATCCTTAATGAACAAATACCCATTTCAACGGGAAATACTGCTTTCATCCCATACACCAATGAATAATGGGTGGCCCTTGTGGATGATCGAATTGATATCCTATACCCCAAAGCGCATAGGTCAACTATAAGGGCTAATTCTTGTAGTTCTTCTTGCTCTTCTTTAGAATCTGCCTTATATTCTTATTTGTAGCCTCAATTACTCCATTCACCTAGGGGTAATATGGTGATGATCTGTGATGCTGAATATTGAACTCTTGAAGTAACTTCTTCATCTCTCATTTGAAATGCAGCCCATTATTTGAGTTTATTTCGTGTGGTACCTCATATTAATAGATGATATTTGTTTGAATGTGTAAAGTTGTGATTTACAACTATATTTTACGTTGGCTTTATTCCATGATAAAAAGTGTTGTAATTGCTTTAATTTTGTTCCTTTTATTTTGTGAGATTTTATTATATTGGGTTTAGCATTAAGTTGATGAAGACTCGAGCTTAATTGAAGAATCAGTGCATTTCACGAATATCTCGCAAAAAGTTCGCGAGAAGGGTTCCTGCGGAAAGGTCATGTGAGAAGCATATGACTGGAAATTGAAGAGTCATGCCAGGCTGTCAATTTTGCAAGTGTCTCGCGGGTAAGGCCTTCCCGCAAGGTAATCGTGAGACATTCTTCCTGGAGGATTTTTTAGGAGTGACTTTCTTACCCTTCACCCATGCTATATATACTCTCATTACCCACAAAGTGCAAGGAGGCAATTCAGAGAGAAAAACCTTAGATAGTTTTTTTTATAACACACACACCCATCTTTTTGAGAGAGAGCTACTCATCCTTAGTGAGAAATCTTTATAGCCTCTTCTCCATCCCTCTCCCATTGTCATACCTTGAGAGGAGATTTGTACCCAAACACAACCCACACCTAATCAGAGTGTAGAGAGTGTTTTGGAGCTTAGGAAGCTTTGGAGATTTGCCAAAGAAGCCGGTGAGGCTTGGTGGATGCAATTAGACGTATTGTAAGATCCAAAAAGCTAGACAGGACACGGTTTCGAGAAGCCTTGTTGGAGTAGGAGCTTAGAGGGTTTAGGTACATCGGGTAGATTAAGCTTAGAGGGTCTCTTGCTAACCCATGTATCCCAACTGATTGTCTAGTGGATCGATTATCGCTTAGAGGGCGGCGAAGAGGTTTTTCACCGAGTTCTTCAGTTTCCTCTTCGATAACACATCAGCATGTTATCTTGTGTTTGTATCTTTCTTTCCTACTCTTTTACATTCCATTTTATTGTTGTGTTGTTTAGTTTATGGATTAGAGTAGCTTGTTTGTTTATCTGCTCGCATTTACACTATTCCGCACTTAGTTTTAAGTTAATGTAAAATCAATCGAGTCGTAACTTTAATTTGGGGGTCTAAATAGCTCTTGTGTTTTCAACACATTTTCGAGCTTTCAATTGGTATTAGAGTGGGTACACTTGTTATGGTGTAAATACCTCAGTGTGATCCTTGACCTCTTGTGTTTATTTGTCATGGATAGTGCTTTGTATGTCACTATGTATGTTTTGGTTGTTGATGATTGTAGCATGCCACGTGTTTGTGAAAATGCCTCTGTGAGTGTTTATCCTCATGATTGTGATGACATGTTACTTGAATCATTTGCTGTTATTGATATTCCAAATAACAAACTCTTGAAGAAAAAGGAAAAAAAGTTTCAAAAGAGTTTGAGCAAGTTTATTTTTTTTGAAAAGGATGATTTGATTACTAAGCTCAATAAAACCAACAAATTGGTTGAGAAATATAAGAAACTTGCTAAAAATTCTCTTGAAAAGCTAAAAGAGTTTGAATGTTTGAATATGGACTTGGATCCTAAACTTGTTTTGTCTAACAAACTTGTTGATGATCTTAAATGTGAAAATGAATCTCTTAAGATGCATGCCAAGTGTTTAATTGTTGAACCTGTTACTTAAAAGGAAGAAAATATATGTTACAATCATGTTGTGGTACTTGATTTTGTGCCTATTGTGTGTTCTACCTCAAAGGACAAATCGGTGTACATTCCTCCACACAAAAGAAATCAAAAAGTGGAAAGAAAGGCTCTTAAGCCTAAGCCTCTGTTTAGGTCCAATCCTAAGGAATTGAGTGGATCTAAGTTTGTTCCTAATTGCCACTATTGTGGTGTGATCTGTCACATAAGACCTCAATGCCCCAAGTTAAAGAGAGAACAAACTCATGTTGCTAGACCCCTTCCCAAGAGGCCTAGTGGACCTAAACACATTGTTTGTCACCATTGTGGTGCCCTTGGTCATCTTAGACCTCATTGCCCTAAGTTTCAAGCCTTTAAAAGAATCAAAAGAAAAGAGAAACTTGAGCTTTTTGGAAGTTGTGCTAAAAAGAATAAACCGGATTTGAGTGAAAATAACATGCTGTTAAAGAAAGTGTTTAATGCTCTTAACTCCTTGTCTATGTGCATCTTTAGTTTTCATTCTTCCAACCCTTGTCTCACTTCTCACGAGACACTCATTCCAAACAATCATTCTGTTTGGATGAGGAAGAGTTCCTATGGTTGAGCTTTTCTTCTTTTGGTCCTTGGTCTAATTCTTTCGATCTTTTTAGGACCCTTCATGCATTAGATGCTTCATTGTCATGCATTTGTGCATCATGCATCTCTTCATATGCATTGTTTTGTTTTTGTTTTTGATTTTACTTTTATGTCTTTGTTTTGTGTTTGTAAAAATCCAAAACTACATAAAAAGTGAAAAATTCAAAAAGTTTGATCGTATATGTTTGAGTACATATCTAATGTGAGTTTGGCCTAGTACCTTCATACTAATGGCATAGTGTATTTATGAGCTTAACTTGTTCTGTATACACATACATCTATGTGGGAGAAATCTTGAAAACTATGTGTGATTGTTGTAAATAGATCTTCAAGCTTGTCATGAATGATTGGTTAATAGTCTTAATGGTCTTGATACTTGTATAGACTTGTGCCTATATATCTTCCCACATTTTCTTTTATGTTTTTGTAATAAAGCTTATCAAATGTAAATCTCCAAATGAAAAGAGATATTGAGCTGCAAAAGCCTGTCGCACATATTAGTATTTGACTAGAAAAAAGGGAAAACAACTTTTGTATTGAAATGAATGGTGCTAAAAAAGCCAAAGGCTAACTCTCAATGTTGAACTATCAAAAATTTTAAGCACCGATCTCAAAAAAAGATGTATTATCCAAAAAAAGATCAAATGTTATGATTTGTGCGGAAGCCAAATGAAAAGCTTCTAAGATTTGTAATCATTCTCTTGTGGGAGGTAATATATGCTCATTTCTATAATTGAGATAGTCCATTGGACTGAGTACTAGTTATGTATGACTTGATTGAATTGATAATTGAAACTTCACTCTAGCCTAAGGACTATTCCATATTTAATACTCACCCATAACACACAAGACTTTGTTCAAATAATGCTTATCTCATTTTTGTGATTGTACATGTTCAAATGTGATGTATATCATCCATGTTTTTCAAAGTTTTTTAAGTTGTTTTTGTGTGAAAAACATGTTTTCTCGGAGTTTTTGTGACCCATTCCATGTGTAAGTTCAAATGGGAGTTAAATGGTCCAAATCTCAAGTTTTTCAACTTTGGACAGAGAGTTTCGTGATTGTTTCACAAGTAAGGCTTACCCATGAAAAATTTTGCGAGTAAGCTTCCCGCGAAAATTTCCAGATCAGCTTTTTAAAGGGCATTTCGTAGGACATTTGTTTTAAACGTCTCCCATCCTCTTCTAAACCCCTATTTTAATGCTTCAACATCGAAACCCAACTAATTTCAAGTGTTTTACATTCCATAAAAATCTCTAAGGTAATCTTTAACTCTTTTCATTGATTTTGATCCTTAGATTATGTTTTTGGGGGTTTTATATTCATAGTTGGGATTTTCTCAAATGGGAGTCGGAAAACTTAATTTTTGTCAATCTTTTTTATTGGGCTTTGTTTTAAATAATGATTTGCTTTAGATGTTGGCCCCTTGTGGCAAAAATAACATGTATTTAGACAAGATTTTCATATGTTCATACATTGTTTAACATACATGTGTAGTGTGTGTACTCTAAGTGTTTGATAAAATGCCCAAATGGCATTTTCTTGTTGTTTTGGACTTCGATGAGTACCAAATTTTAGGGATCACCATAATTATTCATGTTTATTATGTTTTGATCATTGGTTGTGTGTTTTATACACTTTGCCTTTGAGTGCTTGCTCATGCATTGGTCATACATCTCACATGCACACTAGATGCACCTTTGTTGCACACACTTGAACACTTGACATATTTTGCATTTACTCATGCTAATTAAGTCTTTTTAGACCTTTTAGCACATATAACATGTTCTTTGTGTCTATGTCATACCTAGGTCTATATCGTGTTCCATCATCCTTAGCATGTCATGTTCTTTATGCTTTGTAGCATTTTTTTAAATGTTTTTGTCTTTAGTTTAAGCTTCATTTTCTCATTCATCTTGCACCCCTCATGCATCTTTTTTTTACTCTTGTTCATATCTTCTTTTCTTTCCCTTATTCCTCTTGCTTCATTTGTCTATTCATGACAAAAAGGGGGAGAGTATACCGGTGTGTTTCATCATTTCTATATGATTCATGTGCACATATTTAGGGGGAGAAATTATACCTCATGCACATTCATAGGGGGAGAAAGCCATAGAGGAGATGCATATACCAAGGTGGGAAAGACATTTTTTTTGAGAAAACCTTGATTTACTTTTTGCTTATTTTCTGGTTGTTTTATGGTTCTTTGAGTTATGTTTAGTATCTTTGCTTTGTTGTTCTCATCGCATCGTGTTTATGTGTTGGACATGCTTTTATTCTTATGCTATTGTACTTTATTGGTTGCATGTTCAGATGATCATTTGCTTTGTTATATGATCATTGTAGTCATTTCCATTTGACTGTTTTGATGTATGATCAAGTTGCTCATATGTTTTACAACATGTTTACTTAATCGCAATTTACTTGTTACATTATACTTGTCCTTTCATTACTTACTTTACCTTGAAGGTCTAATGTGTTTTGTGCAAGTGTTTCAGGTTACAGGTATATATGTTTCAAGTTCATCATAGCTTCTAGATTTAGGTGTGAGTGAGCTTTGCCATTGTTCTCAAACTCACGTTTAAGTCTAGAGTCTATTATAAGGTGTTTTGTCACTGAATAGCCAAAGAGGGAGATTGCAAATTTGTGATTTACAACTATGTTTTATGTTGGCTTTATTCCATGAAAAAAAGTGTTGCAATTGCTTTAATTTTGTTCCTTGTATTTTGCGGAATTTTATTGTATTGGGTTTAGCATTAGGTTGGTGAAGACTCAAACTTAATTGAAGAATCAGTGCATTTTGTGACTATCTTGTGAGAAGTTCGCGAAAAGGTTCCTGCGAAAAGCGCATGTGAGAATCACGTGACTGGAAGCTGAAGAGTCATGCCAGGCTGTCAATTTCGGAAGTATCTAGCGGGTAAGACCTTCCTGCAAGATAGTCGCGAGACATTCTGCCTAGAGGATATTTTAGGAGTCACTTTCTTACCTTTCACCCGTGCTATATATACCCTCATTACCCACAAAGTGCAGGGAGGCAATATAGAGGGAAAAACCCTAGATAGGTTTTCTACAACACACACACACATCTTTTTTGAGAGATAACTACTCATCCTTAGTGAAAAATCATTGTAGTCTCTTCTCCATCCCTCTCCCATTGTCATACCTTGAGAGGAGATTTGTACCCAAACACAATCCACACCTATTCAGAGTGTAGAAAGTGTTTTGGAGCTTGGGAAGCTTTGGGGATTTGCCAAAAGAAGTCAGTGAGGCTTGGTGGATGCAATTGGGCATATTACGGGATCCGAAAAGCTAGATAAGACACGGTTCCGAGAAGCCTTGTTGGAGTAGGAGCTTGGAGGGTTTAGGTACATCGGGTAGATTAGGCTTAGAGGGTTTCTTGCTAACCCATGTATCCCAACTGATTGTCTAGTGGATCGATTACCGCTTGGAGGGCAGTAGAGAGGTTTTTCGCCGAGTTCTTCGGTTTCCTCTTCGATAACACATAGGCGTGTTATTTTATGTTTGAATCTTTCTTCCCTACTCTTTCACATTTCCATTTTACTGCTGTGTTTTTTAGTTTATGGGTTAGAGTAACTTGTTTGTTTATCTGCTAGTATTTACACTATTCTGCACTTAGTTTTAAGTTAGTGTAAAATTAATCGAGCCGTAACTTTAATTTAGGGGTCTATACAACTTTTGTGTTTTCAACACATTTTTGAGCTTTCAGAATGAACTAGGCAACTTTCTTTCAGTTCAACACCTTGTATGAGGCAGCTTCAACCCATTTATTGAAGTAATCAATGGCCACTAGTAAGAATTCATGATCGTTTGATGCTGTTAGGTGGATCTTCCCACTAATATCTATTCCCCATGTAGAGAACGGCCATGGTGAATTCATGGTATGTAACAATATTGGCAACATGTGCTTCAAATCTCCATGTACCTGGGACTGATGACATTTCTGAACATGAGCTGTGCAATTTGTTTCCATCTTAGTCCAGTAATAACCTTGTCTCATTATCTTTCGGAACAACATGTGTGCATTCATATGTGGCCTATAGCTCGACTCATGGACCTCTTCAATAATCTGCTATGCTTCCTTAGTAGTCACACAAAGGAGATAAATTCCTTCATATGACCCTCTATACAACCTCTCACCACAAATGATGTAATTAATGGACAACCTTCAGATGGCCAATTGATCGTTCTTATTTGTAAACTTTGGGTATGTCCCCTCCTTGAGATACTGTAGGATATCTAAATACCATTTGCCTTTCCCATTCAGTTCTTTCTCTCCTTCTATTGACATATAGTAAGTTGGCTTTTCCTTTTGTTCTACCACTATTGGGCTGACTTGAACTTGCAATCTAGTTTTGCATTCTTGGCACATACTAGTATCGAATCTTCCCAAACTTTGACGCCAATTTTCTAAAGGCATTCATGATAAGGCATTAACTTCTCTTCCTTTATTTTTCACCTAGTCTGAATTTGACAAATTATCAGAGTTGGGTCTCCATATACTTCCAATTCTTTAACTCCAAGACTAAAGGGATGCTTGTAGTCCTATAATGCAAACTTCATATTTTGTGTCATTGTTAGTGGCAGGAAAGTTAAACCTACCAGAAAATGGGATATGCGTCCCTCTTGGAGGAATTAAGAGAACTCCAATGCCACTTCTATTCTGATTAGTTGCCCCATCAAAAGACATCTTTCATGTTTCATATTCTATCATCATAATATCTTCATTTGGGAAATTTCTTCAAACCTCCTCGACTTTTTCGGGTGAACAATGGGCTTAGTGATCAACAATTGCTCTTCCTTCTATGGACTTATGAGTCACATACTTTATATCCAATTTTGACAAAAGCAAAACACATTTAGCTGTCTTCCTATCTTGCACCAGCTTTTCCATAAGATAGTTCAAAGGATCCATTTTGGCTATCAACAGGACTTTAAAAGCAAGCATATAATGTCTAAGTTTTTTGGTAGCTTATACAAGTGCAACATAGGTCTTCTCAAGTGCTAAATATTTCTCTTCATTAGCCATCATCTTCTTGTTAATATAGTAAATTGCATTCTTCTTCCTAGACTCCTCTAGATTTTGAGAAAGTAAAGCCCCCATTGCTATATCTGAGGTTGTGAGATAGAGCAATAGTGGCTTTTTAGGTACCGGTGGAACCAGTATTGGTGGCTTCATCAAGTAATTCTTAATCTTCTCAAAAGCTTCTTGATATTTTTCATTCCATACCATAGAGACTTCCTTCTTGAGTAATCGAAAAAGTGGTTCACAAGTCATGGTGAGCAGGGCTATGAACCTACTTATGTATTGTACCCTCTTTAAAAATCCTCGGATCTCTTTTTATGTCCTTGGATGTTTCATCTCTACAATTGCCTTGATCTTTTCAATATCTACCTTAATTCCTTTTTAATTTACCATAAACCCCAAAGAACTTCCTTTCTGACGTCACACCGAAAGTGCACTTCTTTGGATTCAACTGAAGCTTGTAGAATCGGATCCGCTCAAAGAACTTTTGTAAGGCTAGTATGTGTCCTTCATGGTCTTTGTACTTCACTATCATGTCATCCACATAAACTTCCACTTCTTTTTGTATCAAATCATGTAACAAAGTAGTGGTTGCCCATTGGTAAGTGGCATTAGCATTCTTAAGGCCAAATGGCATGACCTTGTAATTGTAAGTCCCCCATGGAATGATAAAGGACATTTTTTCCATATCTTCTAAAGCAATCTTTATTTGATTGTATCCCAAAGAGGCATCCATGAATGACAGCAATGCATGTCCTGCTGTATTATCAAACAAAATATCAATATGCGGCAATGGAATGTCATCCTTTAGGCTAGCTTTGTTAAGGTCTCTGAAATCTAGGCACATCCTCACCTTCCAATCTTTCTTGGGAAATGGAACCCTATTAGTTAGACATTCTAGGTGTTGGAAAATCTAGTTTTGCATCTCATACAAAACACACAATGGAAGCAACAATCATGGATCTACTTTATTCATGAGAGATAACATGTAACCTTGAATTCTAGAACAAAGAATAGAAAGCGTACCTTGATGCAGTGAAATTCAAAACCATAACTTGAGAATACCTTTAATCTTCATCTCAATTCCACATGGTGCCCAAGAAGTGTGGTCTCTCAATCAATCCTTTTGTACATTGATTCTCAAAGAAAAATCCTTCTTCTCCTTTGGAGAAAAACTGATTTCTTTTCTTTTTATCATACGTACATTTTAACTACCCTGGTAGTTTCTTTATTTAATAACTCTTATTAAATAAAAATTGATTATCTAATTGAGTTAGCCTTTTGGGCCTGCCCAATCAGGCTTTAGTTTGTGGCTTGAGATGGGACCAAAGGGAACAAATAAGAATCTAGCTTTAATGGGCCTTGAGCTTTTCTATCAACTCTTGACAAGTCCAAAGTTACCATTAATTATATTCAATACCACTATAAGAATATAACTGCACTCTAGGCCTTATTAATAAATTATATCCCAAGACTTTATTATACATGCAACCCCTTCATTAAAATATTCGTAGTAATACAAAGTCATGAAAGTTGACTGCCACTTTAAAGATTACTACATCTTAATCCTTGAGTACCTGGTTTAATCCTTTATGTTATTCATCATATATTTATGAAATCCAATTCTATAAATATATACTTTAGTAATTCCTTACTAAAGTGATTGGGCCCAACACTCTGAATAACCAAACCCATTAAACTTATCTCAAAAGAATATTTTATATCTCTGTTAAGAGATTATGAATTCCATCTTGAGAATATATGTTCCATTAACACTAAATGCGGCTGCCCAACATACTGAGGTTTTGACCGTGACTTATAGATCTCACTCTTGATATATTAAAGAAACCTACATCTCATGATCAAGTCCATTATTCTCTCAGGATTTAGAGTTGATGTAAATAGAAGTCGTGAGATTTATTATTCATTTGAAAGTCGTTAGGAGAATAATAAATTTCACAGCAGTCCAGTTCAATATGTCTGAACTCTTAAACATGTTAACATATCAACTAGAAGTCTCCACTTCCATGATCAAGACAAATCATCTTAGTTGATATGTCATAGTCTTTTCAAATGAAATGCCCAATTTCATAACAGACTACGAACTAAAATTCTAAGTTTACAAAGAACTTGTGATTTATATCTTCTGTGACTTTTCACATAAATCACATACTATGCATCTCATGGACTAAGATAATGTCCCATTAGTTCATTAATAAATATTCTCTTATAATTAAACTATTTAATTATTTATGACATGCCAATAAATTGGATTTTAGGGCATAAACCCCAACACTGGGTAGTTACCACCTTTAAGAATCCCGCATTATACTGTTTCTCAACTTCTTCCTTAATCTTGAGAGTCCATTCTGGCTTCATCCTTCTCAGCTTCTGCTTGATTAGCTTAACGGTTGGGTTTGTAGGAATGCAATGTTGCACTATATCTATATCAATCCCCGACGTATCCTCGTATGACCATGCAAACACATCCTTGAATTCTTTTAGTAGCATAACCAGTGCGTCCCTCTCAGAGGAAGTTAGAGTGCTGCCAATCTGGACCATCTTAGGTTCGTCATCGATTCCTAGGTTAACAGACTAGGTTTCCTCTTTTATAGGTTCTAAATGCCCTCATTTTAATTCCTCACCATTTAGAGTTTCTTTACAAATTTCTGAAATAAAAATATTCAAAACCAACAAATAAGCAAAATTAGAAATTATTTTATGGCAGGTAGAATTTTTGATAGACTTAACGGCAATTGACTCTATAAGAATGGACACATGATCACAGACAAACTTAACAGGAATAGCAATATTAGCAAAGAAAGACTCAATGGGGATGGAAATAATGCTTTTAGTAGGGGTAAATGGCTTGGTAGTCTTAGTCATCTCTAGAGGGTCTTCCATGGGGTGGGCAGCTCCCTCCCATGCCTAGTTCTTCAACTCAGTTATGACCTTGGTGAAGGTAGCAAGCTCCCACTGGGTTCCTTCTTCTTTTAGCATTAGCACTTTAGGGTCTTCGTCCATATAATCCTGACCTTCTCCTTCAACATCTATATCTTTGGGCTTGTAAAATACATAATCCTCCAATCGTTCTATGCTGTCCATCCACTCTCCAAACAAATCTTGCCTCCCTTTATTGCTTGGGCAAACATATTGGGGTTAGTACTCTAACTCACTGAATCCCATTCCATTATCATCCTCCTCAAGACTCTCTAATGTGAAATTCTTGAAGTTATGAATCATTAGGTTTATATTGAGCACAGCTAATCTATATCATCTTCTTCATCAGTGAATGTAAAAAGTCCTGAGGAAGATCACGAGGGAAATTCTGAGCTAAACTCTGAGTTATGAAATGAACCGAGTTCAAGAATCTCACGATGATACTTATCATATTAAAGACTTGATTTTGGACTAACATCTATAATGCAACTCTAATCTGAAGGGCGTCCATAAGGGTATTCATCTTAATCTCCCTCTATAACTTCCTCATCATCTTTTATGTCTTCATCATAATAGTCCACCCCTTCATAAGAATTTTCTTCATTAAAGGCTTCTGCATCCTTATCTTCTCTATTTCTATTCTCATCACTAGGGGCTTCTCCCTTATCATTACTGTTGTCGTTGCTATCATAGTCTTCACTGTCACTTCCTTCACTATCAATATCTTTGCTATCATTGTATCCACCATCACTGTCTTCACCATCACTGTCTTCACTATCATCACTATCACTATCTTCACTATCACTGTCTTCATTATCACTATCTTTCATTGTCACTATTTTCACTTTTATTGTCACTATCTTCACTATCACTATCTTCATTGTTATCATTAGGAGCTTCTCCGTCTTCATCATCCATCCTCCTTCAGCGCATGTTGAATAGGCTTCCCAATATTCTTCCTTTCCAATGTTAAAAATAGCAACACCGAACAGTGTAGTCATAGCATTTGAATCCATATAATTTGCCTAGTCAATTGGGACCCAATCTATGTTTCTCTCCTTTACTTCAGGAAGCTTTATGTCGTAATCAAGGAACAAATCAAATGTAGGTAACATCCTTTTCAACTTCGGATCATATAGGAAACCCCTAATAATGCTAGCAATCTCTAGCTTTGTTAAATTTCCCATTCAGCGTAGAAGTGTACAACTTTGAAGGCTCCGGAGGGCTAGGAAGTCCCTTTGCCTTAGCTTTTGCACGAGCCATCTTCTTTAATTCCATCTCCAATAAGTCTTCATCTGTAGGTTTATAGCCTAACCTAAAAGGTGGTATGGCTATGACAATTGTTGACGACTTGATTGCTGGCCCTTTTATGGTCTTCCCTAGACTCATTCCTGGAAAATAGCTTATCTTCCTCATCATTGTTACAACATTATTATTGCCATAGGGGTCAAAATCTATAGGAATCTTTTCAACTTCTTCTGCCATTCTTTCAAAATCGGGCTTTTCAATCTCAAAACCATCTAGGGTCACAGGCTCCTTCTTAGATTAGAAACTGAAAATAGGCTTTGGGAGGGTTAGAATGTCCCTATATATAGTAACTATAGCTCCTTCATGTGGAAATCGAACTTTTTGGTATAAAGATGAAGGCATTACTTTTGTATCATGAATCCATGACCGCCCAAGAAGCATGATGAATCATGAAGCTATGTTTAGCACTTGAAACTCCACCTTTTGAACCATAGGCCCTATGGTGAACTCTAGTGTCACTTTCCCCAAAACTCCCCTTTTGCTATTATCATATGCTTTTACATGTTGATCAGATGGCAAAAATCTTCAATACTCAAACCTAGGCAACTCGTGGTTTTAAATGGACACACATTCAAAGTGCTTCCATCATCAATCAAAACCATTGGTATCCTCTTTCCCTTAGCATCCACAGTAATATGCAACAAATCATTATGGCGCTTCCCCTTTTTATTCAAATCCTTATTGGAATAGGAAATGGTAAGTTCTCTACTAATAGATCCAATCATGGCATTCAAGTCTTGAGAGGTGGTAGTTGTAGGGACTTGAATCTGATTAAGAAGATCCACCAAATTCTGGCGCTGTCTGTATAAGGCCATGAGTAAACCCTATAGAGATATGTTTTTTTGTAGCTTCTACAGCTACTTAAGAACCTCATCCTCTTTATTAGGTGTTTGTAGGGTTGCTATGTTCAAGGCTTCTACCGGGTTGTCTATTTCCAAAATGTAGGGTTTTGAAATGTCTCCCTCCTTGTGATGTAGGCAATTTTTGATGGGTCACTTGGCTCAATATTTTGGGGTTTGAAGTGTCTCCCCCAAATGTGGGTGTTGAGTCATCTAAGTGGGGTATGAAGTTTCTCCCCCCATATGTGGGTGTTGAGTCATCTGAGTAAGGTTTGAAGTGTCCCCTCCCCATATATGGGTGTTGAATCATTTGGGATTTTTGGGTTGTCTTCATTCCATATATCATATCCTATTGTAGATGAAATCCATTAACTCCTCCTAAGTTAGCATAAAGCATTCTGGAATGTCGTAGACCAAACTAGATGGGTCCTTTTCTTCTTCTACTACTACTTCTTCTTCTTCTTCTTCTTCTTTAAGAAATAAATAGTTGATCCGGTCCCCTCCCAAAATTATGATTAGGCAAAGGATTGTTGGTGATATTAGGCCTTGTAGGCAGTGCAATCACTTTTATGTCTATTAAATCTTGAGTTGCATGGCAAAGATTATAACACCTATCAATGTCATGTCTGGGCCTTGATGGTATGCACACCTCTTGTTCACATTAAATTTAGTGGGTTTGGGACTGGTCTTGGGTCCAAGTGTTTTTATTACCCTTTTGCTTTCAACTTTTCAAAAACCTGATTTGATGGGATGAAAAGTTCATAGAATTCTCTCCTAGGCCTTAGAGGCAGTCCTTGTAATAATTGCACTAGGACAATGAGGTGGTATGGCTCAGTTTTATATATGTTTGATATTTCTGCAGTTTTAGAGTTAGAAGGCCCAAAATTCCTTTTAAATTTAGATGCTTCCTCAATTTTATAGTCCCATTATTTATAGCATCTTCAATTTGAGTCTTAGCCACTAGTAAGGCCTTAAAATTTGGAAAATATTGAGCAAATAAATACATATGATATATAGGCAACAAATTGTTTACAACCATTGTCAATTGTTTCTCTTCATTAGGTCTATTCATCATTTGGGCTTTAGACCCCTATTTAGTTATGAAGGCTAAGAATGACTCCGTAGGTTCTTGTTTGGTAGTCTCCAAGTCCCTTTTCATCACTTCTTCCTCCATCTTGTACTTGTATTGATGATGGAATTTCCTACATATATCTTCCCAATTTCGAGCTCTAGTATCTTCAATATTAAGGAACCATCTGAGGGCGGCTCCGGTCAAAGTATTCTTGAACATTTGAGCTAACATCTCTTCTGTTTCTCCTATAGGCTACATGGCCCTCATGTACATCTTCTAGTGAGACTTAGGGAAAGAGAATGTGATTGATAATCTATAAGATCGTCCATCCTCCTTGCCCTCTTGATCATTTCTTCCATCTTGTTCATCTTTTCATTGATCCTCTTTCATTTTTTGTGATGAGGGAGGCTTGATCAATCTTGTCACCTTCTTAACTATTCTTCATATTCTGAAATTGTTGCACCATGAGATTCATATCCTTGCTCAGTTGGATTTGGCTAGCCACCATTGTATTCAAAAGCTCTTGGGTACTCATTTGTTCATTAGCATTTTGGTGTTCATCTCCTTCTACCATAGTGACAAAGTCTTCTGATCTTTTGTTGCATGGGCTGTCTTATGAGTCAAACACTAGGTTGCTGTCCTATAGCTGTGGGGTGCCTTCTATGCACAACGGTTTCAATATTGTAATGGGCCTAAAACTAGAATTTGCTTGGCTATCACTCTTCGGTTCTCTTTGAAGTCTTCCCTCTGATCTTGACCAGATTTTCCCCTAAGAAAAGGTAGGTTGGCTCAATCAAGGCTATGTCCCCATCTATTTCAATCCAATCAATCAAGACAAATGCACACAAGATGCAATGTAATTTTAACATGGACTGGCCGAAGGACTGGTCCTAAGTCATTACATTATAGGGTGGGTTTGTTGTTTTATTATCTCCCATTGCTAGGACATTACACCTCCCAACTTACAACGTAATGAACGTTGCGTTGGTCCAATTGGCATGGTTTATCCTTTTCAGTCAACAAGAAATGATCTAATGACTTTGGGTATGAGCTGGTGAGTTTACCACTGGGTACCCGAATCTAAGGAAGACCAATGATCCATGGTTTTATCCCTAAAAAATTGAATCTGATAAGTTTAGACCTGAGTTAAATGTTTCTGGGCTTGCCTTAAAATTTGTGCCAATCGGCACTTTACAAGTGCCGATTGGCAATTTTTAGTCCTCAGCCCAGTTTTCTTTTCTGGTTCATTTGGACTCTTTTTTGGGCATTTTTTGGGTCGAGATTTGTACTTGGACGTTTTCAAACTTGTATTCCAAATAAAATCCATTTTACTTTGATAATTAAGTCCTTATAAGAATAATTATCTGAAAGATAATTATTTCTAAAAGCATAATTATCAACAATTCCCATATTATCAGATTATCTCTTTTATTCCTATGCAACGAAACTCATTTTAACCAAATTCAAAAACCAATCACATAAATTATTTAGTTAATGTTAATTATTGACGAATCAAAATTAATTTCAATTAATCACCCACGATCGGTTTCACCCAAATAAAATGCATGTAGACTGTGAAAACTTGGTCTCGTGATATCTTTCAATCTGATAGTCTGATTTGAGAACCAAACATACTGTTGCAATTGTTAGAATCTAAAGATCATTTTTATGAAATGTGATGAATGATTTAATACATGAAACACAATTATGGTTTTTGGGATACTTAGAATGATCATTTCAGTTATCTTCCAAAATAAAATTATGGGTGCAAAAATGAGTGTCTCCAATTATCGTTTGCTCTTTGGAACCTGTGTTATTGTTTACTCTTTAGAGCTAGTTTTGCCTTTCTGAGGTTAGTGTTATTGTTTCCCACAAGACTTACCCATCGAGTGTTTAGCAGTTTATGTCTTTTTTTGACTAATGTTTTCTATGTCGAACTACTGTTTTATTGTTATTGACCATTGGAAGTGGAAAAGTTTTTTATTACTATAATATATTGTTTCTACCTATTTAGTGTATTTTGACTAACTAAAATGGTTACTATTTTATATACTGATTACAATGTTATAATTAAATGTTTTCTTTTTGACAGTTTTGTAGAATACATTATATTGCTGCCAAAACTATTTGTAAATGTTTTGTAAAGATTATATTTTGTCAATGATACTATTGTTTTATTTTGAAGGACATCCTCATGTTATGTAGTCTCTTATTAAGCTTCTACATCACCCCCTTTCTCCACCCTTTCAAGTTAGAGTAGTGGAATATCTTTTGATGGTAGATCATTGGAGCCATAGATTGAAGACTTCTCTTTGGAGCTATGTTAATTGATGGACTGTTTCATTATGTTTTCATAGGATAGTGAGTTTAGTATTATTGAAACTATTTGTGATTGTATGTGTAGACTTTATTGTTAAAGTTTTAGTTTGATAGATTTTATGAGAAAGAGTTGATGGTTTTGATTCTTATTTATGGATATTTAATTACGCTTTATTCCATTATAGTAAATTTTGATTATTTATAAGAGAGGTCGTGTATCCAAATCCTTGGTATGGGTTTGCGGTGTTACAACCTAGGAGTTAGCACCTAGGATTTGTTAGGAGTTAGCACCAAGTGGGAAAACCACTAGGGGTCAGCACCTAGGGTGGACCTGGAGTCAACACCAAAGCAAAGAAAGACCAAACGACCATTTTTCATTCATCAAAATATCAACTATCTCCTCAAGGAGTACAATAAGTTGCTTATAAAAGATTGCTAAAGCCTAGTTCTAATTGGATAGGAACCCTAATGGCCTTATTACAAAAATAACCTTGCTTTCAAATTAAAATACTAATAACCTAACAAACTGCTAGGACCTAAAATATAAAAATACAATTGACTTGCAAACATAAATAATACTAAATAAAAATCTTCTTGCTTCTCCCTAATCAACAAGCTTGTTAGTAAGAACATGAAAAATACTGCAGAGTAAAAGAATTTGTAACCCATATTTTTATTAGAGAAACCTTATTCCTTATTTCATTATGAATGAGAATTTTATAAAATCATAATTTGTAAGAGAACACTCCTATCTTTTTTTTTTTTCTTTTTCTTTTTTTTTTTTTTTTTTTTTGTTTGAGAAAGGCCACCTATCTACTTAAAGCTTGATGCTACCTTCATTTATATGGTGGAAGATATCTGAATTGGATTTGGCAGTCTTCAGCTCCTAATACTATGATTAATGATAAGGGCAATTCCAAATAGATGTTAAACTCGTTCATGTAAGATGAAGCCAACGGTCCCAATGAACTCATCAACCTTACTTTTGCATTCAGAGGCATAGAGGACATCACCTCAAGGCCGACGACTCCCCTTTAAGATCAACGACACCTATATGAGATGACCAGAATGCCTAGACGGGATAAGAAGTTGACGAGGATAACGAACGCTTTGACGGGTCTGACAAGGCCTTGCTTGGCCTCCACACATGAGTATATAAGGAAACATCTTGCGCCCATGATTAACCCTAATCAAGAGGATTCCCACAAGGAAAAGATCCCGCAGAATACGCGTATTAATAAGGATCTTCCTTACAAGGAAAGATCCTCTTCGCCAAGGAATGAATGTCAACTCTACGCTACTATAAAAACTCCAAAGCCCTTACAAATCAAGGTACGCATAACTTACCCTAACTTTGGCACTCTAGAGTTATGAAGAAAGTTCTCTAACTTAACCTTTGGAAGGTCTTTGGCCGGTACCACATTGGTACTCTCTTGAGGTCTTCTTTTTTTGTGTTGTGCAGGTGTTGTCTTGAGCACGTGAGGACTGTGTATCTTACTGAAAATTTTTGCCACCATCAATTGGCGCCGTTTATGGGAAAGCTCATTTGTAAGCCATACTACTGATTTCCCAGACAAAAAGTTGCATGGCTCTTACTTGCTCGATGGCGACCACTAACAATAATCAAGGAGACAAATCACATACCACCACCTTCGAAAGACAGGTTCAAACTCTCACCGCAGTCATAGAACGCCTTACCAAGCAAAACCATGACCTAGAAGAACAACTGTGCCAAAAGAATGCAGGGCCTAACACTTAGGAGGAGGAACAAGAAGGAACAAGCATTGAGAGAAGGGACCAAGAAGGGCCAGAGGGTAGCAAAGCCCTAAGCAGACAAGAGCAACAGGACATAAGCTACCCATCCATCGCAGATACAGCTCCACCACACATGGTCGCGAAAATATAGATGATGAAGGAATAGATGGACTTCATAATGAACACCTTGAGAGGATAAGTGTCTAGCGACCTCGATGAGTTGGTCCATTGAACTGATTCACCGTTCACAACATCCGTCACTTTGTTCCCCCTTCCACCAAAGTTCCACATGTCGCAGGTAGAGGCCTATGACAGATCTAAGGATCCCCTAGATAACCAGGAGTCTTTCAAGACCTTGATGCACTTGCAAGGAGTGGCAGACAAGATCATGTGTAGTGCCTTCCCCATTACGTTGAAGGGCCCTGCAAAGGTTTGGTTCAACAGGTTGACACCCAACTCCATTAGTAACTTTAAGGAGTTGAGCACCCAGTTTGCCTTGCACTTTGCAGGTATAAGAAGTCCATCGTATGCTTTATGAACATTAAGCAACAGGAGGATGAAACGTTGAGGTCTTATATAACCTACTTTAACAAAAAAGCCATGTTGGATGAAGCTGACAACAAGATACTCATGGTTGCATTCACGAATGGGTTACGAAAGGGTAAGTTTCTATTTTCCTTATACAAGAATGACCTAAAAAACCAAGTTGGATGTACTTTACACGGCCACTAAGTACATGAACATGGAAGACACACTACTGGCCCAAGAAGAGAAGAGAAACCCAAGAAAAGGGAAGACAAAAGGACACACGGCAAGATAGGGGGCAGAAGATGGCTAGGACTGGAGACCGATGAGAGGACAGATGCTCAAAACCCCCCCATTGGGAGGTTCACAAGCTTTACCCTGCTAACTACCCCGATCGACCAAGTCCTGATGCAAATCAAGGACGAAGGAGCCATGACATTTCTTGGTAAGTTGAGAGGAGATCTTAGTAAGAGATCTAGAGACAAGTATTGCAATTTTTACCGTGACCACAGTCATGATGCATCCGACTACTAAAGCAATAGATAGAAGCTTTTACCAAGCATGGAAAACTGCAAAGGTTTGTTAGCAAGGAGAGGACGGACCCACCATAAGAGTAAGCTGCTCGGAGGGAAAACGAACATCCTAGGCCCCTCTTAGGAAAATAAAGATGATTGTAAAGGGAACCACAGCTTCCAGTTCATCCATGAAGGCATGCAAAACCTACCTATGGATGGTGCAAACGGCCAACTGACAGGCTTTGTTCTAAAGATGCCATGGATCGACAACCTTACTATTAGGTTCATTGAGGAAGATGCTCTTCATTTCCACCACCCACATGATGATGCACTTGTGGTTAGCATACGGGTAGGAGACTACAACACTCATCACGTCTTAATGGACAACTGGAGCTCTGCTGACATCCTCTATTACTTGGTGTTCCAGCAGATGAGAATTAAGAAAGAATGGCTGGTTCTAACAAATGTCCCGCTCGTGGGGTTTAGAAGAACAAGAGTATACCCTACCGACATGGTCACATTACCCGTAAATGTTGGTGATTACCTTCAGCAGATCACTAAGGATGTTACATTCCTTGTTGTCAACTGCTCATCTACCTACAATGCCATCCTAGGTTCACCTACTCTCAACTCATGGAAGGCCATAACTTCAACCTACTATCTGATTATCAAATTCCTCACCGAGTATGGAGTAGGAGAGGTACGTAGGGACTAAGTGGTAGCATGCGAGTGCTACATAGCAATGCTAGAAATGGATGACCACTTAGAGACCATAAGCATAGAAGAATAGAAGATGGTTGCAGACCCTATTAACTAGAATTGGCACTCTCACTAGTCCACCAATCCATCAGGCGCTCACCATGTTTCTAAAGGAAAACTAGGATGAGTTTGCCTGAAGCCATGAAGACATGCTCGGGGATCGATCCTTTAGTCATGGTGCACAGGTTGAATGTGTCGCCCGCTTTTCCCCCTATCCATCAAACGAAGTGAATGTTCGCCCAAAAGCAAGACCAAGCCATAGCGGAAGAAGTCTACAAGTTGCAAGATGCAGACTTCATAGAGAAATTTACTACCCAAACTGGCTAGCCAATGTGATGATGGCCAAGAAAGCCAACGAGAAGTGGAGAATATGCGTAGACTTTACGGACCTAAACAAGGCATACCCTAAGGATATTTACCCTCTCCCACGGGTTGACGTCCTAGTAGACTCTATAGCCCGACACCAATTGCTAAGCTTCATGGATGCTTTTTTCTTGCTACAACCTAATATAATTGAATGAAGCTAATCAAGAGAAAACATCGTTCGTCACTAGCCAACGCCTCTTCTGCTACAAAGTAATGCCATTGGCCTAAAAAACATGGACGCAACATATCAAAGGCTCATGAACAAGATGTTTGCACATCATATTAGAAGAAACGTCCAAATCTACGTCGACGACATTCTAGTGAAAAGACAAAGGGAGGATGACCATTTGGATGATCTCAATGATACCTTCGACACCTTCTACTCCTACAAAATGAAACTCAATCCGAGCAAGTATGCATTCGGGGTAACGGGTGGAGAGTTCATGGGGTTCATGGTGTCTCAGAGAGGTATCGAGGTCAACCCCGACAAGATCCGGGCCAAAATAGAGATGTCACCACCAAGGAACGTGAAAGAAGTACAAAGCCCTTAATGGCAAGGTAGCCGCGCTAAATAGGATCGTGTCAAGGGCAACGGACAAGTGCCTACCTTTCTTCCACACGCTAAAGAAATCTTTTGAGTGGACGATCGAGTGTCAACAAGTATTCAAGGATCTGAAGGCCTACCTCTCTTTCCCACCATTGCTAAGTCTCTCTAAACTAGGAAAAGAACTGTTCCTCTACTTGGCCAGTTGCTGTTAGTGCGGCCTTGGTCAGAGAAAAAGACAAAGTACAGAAGCCAGTGTACTACACTAGCCGGTCACTGTATGGTGCAGAGGAGAGGTACCTACCAATGGAGAAGCTTGCCTTCACTTTGGTCATAACAGCTAATAAGCTCAAGCCATACTTCTAGGCCCATATGGTGGTCGTCCAGACTGACAAGCCCCTATGACGAGCAATGAGCAATCCTGAAGCCGCCAGGTGAATGGCATTATGGGCAATAGAGTTGAGCAAATTCGAGGTGTAGTACCACCCACTTACTACTATAAAGGGACAAGTGGTCGCTGACTTCATTGCGGGAGTTCACTAACGTGGAAGGCTAGGGGGCAGAAGAATATCCTCAATGGAGTATCCATACGGACGAATCATCCAACAAACAGGTTGGCAGAGCTAGTATTGTACTTCGTTCTCTAGAAGGGGACGAGATTGAATACATGGTTTGACTCGACTTCCCTACGATAAAAATGAAGTGAAGTACAAAGCCCTAATGGCAGGATTAGATCACGCTAAAGCAACAGGGGCCACGAGTGTGGTTATTCATTGGGACTCCCAGGTCATCACAAACTAAGTGAACGGTGATTACGAGTGTAAGGGTGAGAGGATGAAAAAGTACCTAGAGCAAGTAAAGAAAAGGGTGGACGACTTACAGGCCAAGATTGTTCAAATCCCTAGAGGGGAGAATGAGCAAGTCGACCATCTTGCCAAGGCTGTGTCAGTGGAACACATGATCATCCCCAGTAAGGTACTTTCCTTTAGTTAGCTTTCACCAGTAATAGATTCCATCGATGTGCAGGAGATAGGTTCAAGAAGCAACTGGACCACACCATCAGTCTCCTACTTGAAAGACAACACATTACTAGATGGTAAGGAAGGTGCAAGGAAGTTGAAGGTCCAAGTAGTAAAATACGTCCCAATAAAGGACGTCTTGTACAAGAGAGGCTTTTCCCATCCATACCTAAGGTGCCTAAGTCACGAAGAAGCAGATTATGTCATGAGAGAACTCCATGAAGGGATTTACGAGAACCACTCATGGTCACTGTCACTGGTACACAAACTGATCCGAGCTAGATACTACTAGCCTATTGTGCATAAAGATGCCCAAACTTATGTCAAAGCTTATGACAAATGTCAAAGGTTTAGTAACGTCATCAGACAGCCAACAGAAGAGCTCATCCTAATAATGGCCCTCTGGCCTTTTGCTCAATGGGGATTGGACATCATGGGCCCGTTTCCAATAGTAATGAGATAGCTGAAGTTCCTAATAGTCAACTTTACCAAATGGGTAGAAGCTAAAGCCTTGGCCACCATCACAAAAAAGAATGTACGAAGCTTTGTTTGAAGGAACATCATCTGTAGATACGAGATCCCTAGAGTCTTGGTCTCAGATAATGGGAAGCAGTTCGACAACGACTCCTTCAAGGACTTTTGCTCATAGTTGGGGATCAAGAACCACTACTCCTCACCTGTCCACCCTTAGGCCAATAGACAAGTTAAGATCATGAACCGATCCTTGCTTAAAATCATCAAGACTCGGCTCAAAGGGGGAACAAGTATATGGCCAAAAGAGTTGCCAATCGTACTATGGGCATACTGGATAATAGCCAAAACACCTACAAGAGAGATGCCATTTTGACTAGCATATGGAAGCGAGGCAATTATCCTAGCTGAGGTTGGACTCACAAGTTACAGGGTGGACAATCATGATAAAAAGGAGGAGTGATGAGGCCATGCGTCTGCAGCTTGACCTAGTGGACAAAGTTAAGGCAACAGCTGAACAAAGACTCACACAATATCAGGACCTCATGGCCAAGTACTACAACTCCAGAGTCAGATACAGAGACTTCAAAATTGGAGACCTCATCTTGAGGGAGGTGACGGTCACCACTAGAGATCCCACCTTGGGAAAGCTCGGTCCTAGCTAGGAGAGACCTTACAAAATACCTCATGGCAAAGGAAAGGCACCTATGACTTAGAGATGCTAGATGGGCAAAAGTTGCACCACCCATGGAACACCGAGCATCTCAAGAAATACTATTAGTAGATGGCAGCATAAGAGCACCACTCCTTATTTCCAGTTTATTTCTTTTGGTTAATTTTTACCTACAGTACTTTCTAAGCCCAAAGGGTAGGTTTTTATCCTTTTTAAGAACAATTTTTTACTTGTGCACATGTTTATCATAATAAAGGAGTTATTCAAATATGACCTGTGTATATATTTTTCTATACAAAACTACTTTTGTGACCAAGTCGACAAGTGGACGAATTTATTACAAAATCCACAAGCAAGCAAGTTTCTTACTAAGTCCACAAAGTGGACGAGTTCATCCCATGAGGATGCCTTGAAATTATTCAAGTCCACAAATGGATGAGTTCATTATTAAGTCCATAAAGTGGACGAGCTCATCCCGTGGGGATGCCTTAAAATTATTAAGTACACAAGTGAATGAGTATATTACAACATCCACAAGTGGACGAGTTCCTGCCATGGGGATGCCTTAAAATTATCAAGTCCACAAATGGATGAGTTTATCATTAAGTACACAAGTGAACGAGTTTATTATTAAGTCCATAAGTGGACAGGTTTATTATTAGGCCCTTAAACAGAACTAGTTCATTGTCATGCCTAAAGGTGGACAAGTCCACCAAAGTAGACAGGTTCACCCTAGATATCCACCAATTCGTTTGGGAGACAAGTATATCCTAACATGTGAACACAGAACCAAACGAACATACACATATCTTAGAATAAAGATCAACACATGGGAAAAATATGCTAAAAGTGACGGATATAAAATAATAACAATATGCCATAAATAAAGTAAAGTCTTTACAAGTAAGGCCCAAAAACAGAAGGCCACTTAATATTGATTGAAAATTGGACGAAATACATAAAAAGTTATCATTAAAAATAAAAAAGCTGAACTATAGGGTTTTGGACGTCCTGAACTGGAGGATTCTCATCGTCTTTAGAAGGAGGATTCTAGGCGTCCTGAGTAGAAGGGTTTTCAGCGTTATGAGGAGGATCTTCGGTAGACAAGATCAAGGTAGTGATAGGCTTCTCCATAGCAGGTTGAGCAAGAATTGCACCATCATCTTTTGGATCCCGATCTGACTGTGTAGAGTAATCAATCTCCTCAAACATGGTGTCACAGCTCGTAGGGGTGGATGGCAGGGGGTCGTCCATGGTGACCTTGGATAAATCTAAGTGTGGGTAGATGGAATTGACTTGCTTCATGAAATCCTCAAACCTGTCACCATAGTAGACGACACAAGCATTAATAAAACACTGTGAAGCCTTGAACTCTATTACGGTGTCAGCCCTGGTCGTCTTTACCTACCCGCAGAGAGTTGTCAGCTCCTTCTCCAAGCTTGTTTTGGCCTATTGCTCCTTTTCCTGTTGATGGATCTCTTCCTTCAACTTCTCGTTCAAATCCATCACCTCCTTGTTGAGAGTTCGGAGTGCTTCCTTGTATTGATCCTAATTGTTGGTCAAAGTTTCAATGCACTTCCTAAGATGGCTGATCACCCCCTCCTCAGCATCACACCTATATTGGAGCACCTTTATGTTCATCGATGCTTGAAAATGAATTACAACCGTCAGCTAACAAATAAACAACAAAATAAAAGAGTCAGGAAAAAAAACATACCCTAGAGAGTTCAAAAAGACCCGATGCCCCCAAATCCTCCGTCTCCTACTCAGCACAGGGGTCCAAGTCTTTCTCCTTAATGATTGACTCAACCATCTCGACAGCATACCCCTTATGCGTTAGGAGATGACGAGATCCTTGGGTGACAGGGTTGTTGCTGTCATTAAGCCTTTGCCAGCTCTATGACTTGGCTTCGGGGGCAATAGCTTTTTGGATTATTTGTCGCCGGGAGTGACCATTCCCTTCTTAAGGTGATGGTCATCCTTCCCTTTAGCTTTTCTTTTGGGAACCCCCTTCCCGGTGACCTTAGGGGCCGACGAGGATGCTCCCTCCTTCCCTTTCTCCTTCTCCTCTTTTTTATGTGCCACGGCTAACACCCTAACCAACGCTCTCTGTGTGGCTACCTCCATTTCTATAAAGGACAAAGGACGGGAGTTAGACACAAAGACAACAAGGAAACAACCGAAAGAAATAAGTAAGGAAAGGACTTACGCTTGTTGGGACATATGTGGTTTCACTTGTTAAAGAACATATGTCATTCTTTTATGTAATTGGCTAATCCTTTGACAAAATGCACTCAACTTGTAATTGGGTAGTTCTAGATATTTTTAATGCTTCAAGAAACAAGGTTTCAAGATCAAATGTTGAAGTCATTAAGTCTGTCCAAGAAACAAGCTGAAGAAGTGCTAAATCATTAAAGCTCGACATTTGCTCGATAGCTTCTATCTGTCGAGATTTATAAAATCAAATTTTCTAATCTGATTTCTTGGGATCCGTGGATGTGTCTTTGGGCCTTCTTTTCTTCTAACCCTAGGCATATAAAAGGATTGTTTTTTAAGGGTCGTCAAAGTGTTCACAAGTTGCACAAACATTGAGAAAACTCTGTTCAAGCAAATTGTGACCAGAGATAAAGTTTTGCCCTAGTTCATCTCTTCTGGAGAAGTTACTGTGTATGTGCACCTTTGGGTTTTGTGACCAAGCATCTTCTTGATCTTCATTGTGGATGAACTAAAGAACTTTGCAGCCAACAACTCTTTCTAGTTGGTGATTGAAGTCGCGTACTGGGATCCGTGCAATTGGTTAGTCACGTACTTAGGAGTCATGCATTGAAAAAGGGAACTGTCACTATAGAACAAGTCCAATTGGATATTGGGGTAAGGGTTCAACTGTAGGTTGGTAAGGTACTTGAAATTTATTTACTTGTAACCGCTTGTTATGATAATAGTGGAGTTTCAGGAGTGGTGACCTGAAAATCACTCGGTGGAGTTTTTGTCGTCAGGTTTTTTTCCATTCGTAAACAAATCACCGTGTCATTTATTTTTTGCTGCATAATTAGTTTATTGGTGATTTGTTTGTACTACCACACATTTGCATGTTAAATTGATTAATTAATAACTTGGCTAATTAATTAATTAGTTTAATCACAAGGGATCAATACGTTTGTGGCCTATCAAGTGGTATCAGAGTAGGCACACTCTGATTAGGTTTAATATTTGTTGTGTTGATCCATTGGCCCCTATTGTCATGGCTGTAACCGGCTTAAAGAGATCTTTGTTTTCAAATACATCTTGTTTTTCTAATCACTATTTGTTTGAGTGTCTCAGAAAATACAAGTCTAAAAGTTATTCGAATTCTCTTATGATGACTATTGGAAAAGATTTCAGCTTGGCTAAGAAGAAACTAGACAATCTCAAAATGAAAATGTGCAAAGGAGTTCGTCTGAGAAGAATGAAAGTTCAAGGCTTAGCTCATAGAAGGTAGTTGAGAGAAAGTACCATTCCCACTGATTTGTCATCTAAGCACGAAGTGTGTTTCATGATGAAGTTTGCATTCAAAGTGATGGACACATGTTTGTGATATCTTGATAGTGGTTACTCAAGACATATGACTGGAGACCGATCTCTCTTCAAGGTCTTCAAGTCTAAGAAAGGTGGCAATGTCACTTTTGGTGATGGGAGCAAGTCACAAATTAAAGGGAAAGGAATTATATCTCCACCTGGATTGCCGGACATTGCAAATGTTCTTTATGTAGATGGTCTAAGGGTGAACCTGTTAAGCATAAGTCAGATATGTGATCAAGACTTCATGGTTCTATTCTTAAAAGGAAAGTGTCTTATCATGGATGAGTCTAGAAAGAAACTCATTAGTGGTGTTCGCACTTTGGACAACTG
Organism: Quercus variabilis; assembly: GCA_030445155.1. Classification (NCBI taxonomy): domain Eukaryota; kingdom Viridiplantae; phylum Streptophyta; class Magnoliopsida; order Fagales; family Fagaceae; genus Quercus; species Quercus variabilis. The sequence continues at coordinate 51,282,266 of CP129445.1, read as the reverse complement.
TTATGGATTGGTTCCTGATGCTGATATTGTATGTAATAGCATTCATTTGCCTAATGAAGATCTATGGCATCAACAAATGAGACATGCTAGTTACAAGCATCTTTCTATTGTATCTAAGCATGAATCAGTCTTGGGGCTACCAAAGCTTAGTAGAATGAGTAATGTGGTGTGTGGACCATGTCAGCTTGGAAAACAGACCAAAGCTAAGCATACAAGTACTCAGACATCAGCTACGTCTAGGCCATTGGAGCTTTTACATTTAGATCTTATGGGTCTAACCAGAATCGAGTCTCTTGGTGTTAAGAGATACATCATGGTTGTGGTAGACGACTTCACTAGATACATTTGGGTCATTCTCTTACGATCCAAGTCTGATGCTCCTGAGCACATTGAGGCATTGTGCACAAGACTGCAGAATGGAAAGAGCCTAAAGATTGATTGAATTCGAAGCGACCATGGTAAAGAATTCGATAACTCATGTATGGAGTCATTTTGCATAAGATCGGGTATATCTCAAGAATTCTCTGCTCCTGTTATGCCTCAACAGAATGGTGTGGTAGAAAGGAAGAATAGGGTTATTCTAGAGATGGCCAGAGCCATGTTGTATAACAAAGATATGACTAGAAACTTGTGGAGAGAAGCCATAAACACTGCATGTCATACAGTTAATAGGGTGTACTTCAGACCCAGTACCAAAAAGACTCCTTATGAGTTATGGAAAGGAAGGAAGCCAAATGTGAAATATTTCAGAATCTTCAGAAGTACTTGTTTCATTCTTAAGGATAGAGAGAATGTGGGAAAGTTTGACTCTCAGAGTGATGAAAGTATATTTCTGGATTACTTTATTACATACAAGGCTTATCGGGCATACAACAAAAGAACTATAAAGGTAATGGAGACAGTAAATGTTGTCATTGATGAATCTTCAAATTCTAGTCCTGAGAAAAGCATTGAGGAAGTTCAAGACATTGTTGAACAAGAACTTGCATCTTCAAGTACTCTTGGAACTCCTAGTGTTGTGGAAGACTCTGCAGACATACCCACTACACTAGATTCTGAATCTCATGAAGAGGAGGGACCTTCCTCTAAGATTAAATTGAATCATCCTCCAGAAGTTATTGTGGGAAACATGAATGAACTCACATTAAGGAAACGTACAGTTGATAAATGTGTTGCTAACTTTATGTCTTATTCTTGTTATTTGTCACAGGTTGAACCCACAAAAGTTGAGGAAGCTCTTCAGGATGAAAGTTGGGTTGAAGCAATGCATGATGAACTACTTCTGTTTCAGAGGAATGAGGTTTGGACTTTAGTACCTAGACCTGAGGGTGAGCACATTATCGGTACAAAGTGGATGTTCTGCAATAAGGCTGATGAAGAAGGTAATGTGATCCGCAACAAGGCTCGACTCATAGCTTAAGGATACTCACAAATGGAAGGAGTAGACTATGATGAAACATTTGCCCCAGTTGCCCGAATGGAGTCAATCAAAATTCTCCTTGCCCTAGCATGTCAGCTAAAGTTCAAACTTTATCAGATGGATGTGAAGACTGCTTTCTTGAATGGGTTACTTAAATAGGATGTCTATGTGGCTCAACCAAAAGGATTCATTGATCCACACTTTCCAGATCATGTGTTGTACCTCAAAAAGGCACTTTATGGGTTGAAGCAAGCCCCTATAGCTTGGTATGATAGACTTACACAATATCTGATGTCACATGGGTTCACAAGAGGAAAGGCTGATCAAACTCTCTTCATCAAAAGGGAAGATGGTGAGTTGATAGTTGCTCAAGTCTATGTTGATGATATCATCTTTGGGTCGACTAAGGATGAACTTGCTTATGGCTTCTCAAAACTTATGCAAGCCAAGTTCGAGATAAGCATAATTGGAAAGCTGACTCACTTCTTTGGATTGCAGATTCGCTAATAAGATTCAGGAATATTCCTATCTCAATCTAAATATGCTAAGAATCTTGTGAAAAAGTTTGGTTTGGAATCTGCTAGTTCTGTTAGAACCCCTATGAGCCCAAATCTCAATCCAAATATGCTAAGAATCTTGTGAAAAAGTTTGGTTTGGAATCTACTAGCTCTGTTAGAACCCCTATAAGCCCAAATGTTAAACTCACTGTAGACTTGTTAGGCAAGAGTATTGATCCTTCTCTTTATATAAGCATGATAGGTAGTCTTCTTTACCTTACTGCTAGTAGACCTGACATTAGTTACAGTGTTGGTGTGTGTGCTAGATATTAGGCTAACCCCAAAGAATCTCATATGACTGTTTTAAAAAGAATTATAAAGTATGTTAAAACCACTGCTGAGTTCAGTGTGCGGTATAGCAAGGACACAAATGGTGTCTTACTTGGGTACTCTGAAGTTGATTGGGCTGGCAATGCTGATGATAGAAAGAGTACTTTGGGGGGTTGTTTTTATGTGGGTAACAATTTTGTCTCCTGGATGAGCAAAAAGCGAAACTCATCTCTTTATCCACTGCAAAAGCTAAGTACATCGTTGCCGGTAGCTGTTGCACCCAACTCCTCTGGATACAAAACCTCCTTCATGATTATGGTATTTGTCAAGAGTATCTCACTATTTACTGTGACGATACCAATGCCATCAGTATCTCTAAGAACCCGGTTCAACATTCTCGAACCAAACACATAGAGATTCGACATCACTTTATTAGGGAGCTTATCGAAGATGGTACTCTCACTCTTGAGTTTATCCACACTAATGATCAAAAGGCTGACTTGTTCACCAAACCTCTTGACAGCAAATGTTTTGAATTCCTTCGTTAAAACATTGGTGTCATCTCCATGGATTGATCTCCTTCTCTTGTCGTTCTTCCTCATGCATTTGCAAACATTTAACATGTTTTTGTTTGTTTGTTTTCAGTTTTGACTATTTTGTTTTTAAGATAAAAATAAATTTAAAATTTAAAAATTAGAAAAATACAAAAATAGTGTGTATTTTGTGTACTTTGGTACTTGTATACCTTGGATGGCCATTGGAACAAAGTTTCTAAACTTTGTATCATTTGTAGCTTAGATGAGCACTCTTATGCACAACTAAGCAAGTGAACTTTATGGCTCTTGTATGTGATGAGTAAAATTAAGTTATCTCTTGAACTTAACATTTGTATCGCTCTTTTTGATGGGTAAGACTAGAAAATCCTAAGAGAAAGGCATAAATAACCATCTCACCACTGTTGCCCGCCAATTATAATATAACACCTGTATGCTTCAGTATAGTAAAAGTGCAGTGTCAAATGCTTAACATCTTGGGTATTTTTTTTCTCTCTTTCATATGCCCATGCATGATATGCTAAAATAAAAGAAAATATGTAAAGAAAATAAAAAGCAAAAAGATAAAAAATGCTTTAAATATGGTTGCAAGTGTGTATTCTAGGAGATGTTGGAGTTATGGGATGTACCTCGAAGGTGATAGCCCCTATCAAACAGTTATGATTGTGTGTGAGTTAAAGTTATTTTTTCATATCTCAGATCGTCATAACTTGTATACACATATGCAATCTTACGATATTTTTTACACACAACACGTAATATTCTTTGCTACTCTTGATACATGTGCAGGTACAATGTGATTTGGCCATCACAAAGGTTTTACATGTGCTAATATATGCTCACTAAACTGTCTTGACTTGTTTTTGAAATATAAAATTTGTTAGACTTGTTTAGTGTGTGTGTGTGTTTTTGAGGATCCATGTGCTTAAATTTTCTGTTGAGAGATAATTTTGAGAGCTTAATATGTTGTTTGGATTATTGGTTGAGTTGTAAGTTGGATTGCATTCATGTCTGTGTTTAACTCTTCTCAAAAAACTGTTTTGAAAAGCTGGCTCGACACCTCCTCGATACCTAGCAATCTATCGAACTTCTCAAGCTTTTTCTTATTGCAATCTCGACATCTCCTCAACAGCTGGTGGATCGATCGAGAAAGTTCCTACCTCCTCGATACCTTCTCAACACCTGGTGGATCGATCAAGCTTCTGTTCCTTGAAGGTGATTCTTGTTCCTCAATACCTCTCGACACTTGCAGCTGTCGAAGGCCATTTTTCTCGAACCTACCTCGACAGATGTCTCGATACCTCTCGACACCTCATCTGTTGAGATTTAATGAGGTTTCCATATAAACCCCTTGTACGATCCAATTCTCATTTCTATCGATCTCCTTCTTGATAGCTCTCTATTTTTCTCTCCCAAACTCTCTCATCTTGCTCCAAACTTGCTCCTTAAGGTTTCTTCAAGCTTTTTCAAGATTTTCTACACTTGGTAAGCTTCTAATCTCTCATTCTTCATGCATTCCATGATTTGAAACCTAGGTTTTAGGGTTTTTGAAAAATTTTGGGGTTTTTCAAAATTGATGAGTGTTTCTTGAACTTTTGGGTTGGGATTTCATTCAAATGTGGTTAAAACCTCATACATTGCATCACATACGTATTATAACTGTATTTTCATGCATTTAGATGTATGCAATATGCTTGTGTGCTGGTAGGATTAGATTAGGCTGAGCCTATGATGAATTTTCTTTTGCATGTCACATATTCATGCATTCCCCATACTTACGTACTTTCTTTTCAATATATTTGATATATTTGAATTGCTTGGGACTTTTTTGAGTGTTTCTCTTTCTCTTTCTCTCTCTCTCTCTCTCTCTCTCCCTCCCTTTGTTTACGTTAGTCGTGTCTATGACACCTAAACGTAAGTCTACTCCATCCCAGAACCCTCTGCGTTCTAGGACATCTTCATCTTCTGATCCTACTCCTTCTAACATTCGGTTCCATGACGAGGATGCTCATAAGGCTTTCTCGGAGAACTTTTCTAGACGAGGTGTTCATTCGGAACGCCAAGTCATTTTAGCGGACTTCGCCGACACTGACCTTCCCTCTGTCTTTCACAGTCGGGGATGGAAGTCACTGTGTGACATCCCGATCACCTGTCCTCTCATGCATATTTAGGAGTTTTACTACAACATGCACGGGATTGATAGTTCAGTACTTCTCTTTTTCACTCGCGTTCGAGGTACGTGCATTCCTGTCACACCGCAGCTTGTTGCGAATGTGCTTCGGGTTTCTAGGATAGAGCATCCTGACTATCCTAGTTGTGAGCATCTGCGGACTGTGTCCAAAGATGAGCTTATGGCTGCTTTTTGTGAGTGCCCTATTGATTAGGGTAAGCGTCAGTATACACCATGTAAGCCTTTTCCTAAAGGCCCTCGCTTCATGAACATGGTGATGACTTTTGTACTCCATCCACTCTCTCACTACAACTCCATCACAAAGCCTCGTGATTGATTTTTGTTATCTCTTCTTGAGCATCTTACCATAAATTTTCTTTCTCATTTCATTCTTTCTATCATAGATGTTCATTTAGATTCGGCATCTCGTAATAAGCTCATCTTTCCTTCCGCTATCACGAGAATCTTATGCCATTTTTCTATCCCTTTTCCTGTGTTTGACCACTTCACACACATTCATGCCATAGACGCCGCTATCGTAAAACGTAGTGCAGCGCAGTTTAGGTCGCGATAGCTGGATTCCACTCCTTCCTCCCGTCCAACTCCATCTTGTTCGGCTCCATCCACATCTGCTTCCTCCACTTCCATGGGCGATGTATCAATTGGAGACATCATGGCGCAGCTGCAACGCATGGATGCTCGCCTTGATACACTTTCTATGGAGTTGTATCAGGTGAACGTTCGTGTCGGTCATATTGCATGACGGCAGGCGACTATGGGTGGTTTTGCTCTTGAGGCTACTCCTTAACCACCTTCTCCAGTGGCTTCTAATTCTAATGCTGAGGATGATGATGATGATGGTGATGACGATGACGCATCGGATGATGATGGAGATGCTAGCTCTACCGATGAGATGTCTACTTGACACTCTTACCCTTTGTTACTCTTGACAAAAATAGGGAGTAGTTTTGGATATTAAGAGTAGTCATACTCAAGGGGAGAGTTAGTGTAGGACATTTTGTTAGGGGGAGAGTGTTGATATGAGGGATGTAGTGAGGATATGATGTATCTTTTTCTTTTCTACCTTATTAGATACATTGTTCTTGTACTTTGGGTCATGTGACCAGTTTTTACATATATTGTACTTATTTTCTCTATATGTGGATATATGTTTCTTTCACCTTCCTCTACATGTGTTGTTTCTTTTCTATCTTTATAACATGCTTCTTATTATTGTATGCAATCTATTACTTCTGTTTTACACAAAGATGTCTTGATGAGTTTTGTTTAAAGTGTTTCAGAAATAGAGGTTGTCAAAGTTTACTTGCCATAAACTCTCTTCTTGCAAAATTTTTCAAAAGTTTGTGTTAGGATAGATTTTATTGTATTCAATAAGTGAATATGAGTTGAGTGATTTATGACTTCTCTCATTTATTCATTTGTTTGTTGTGGTTTTATCATGGATTGCCAAATGAGGAGATTATTAGGACATATGTGGTTTCACTTATTAAAGAACATATGTCGTTCTTTTATGTAATTGGCTAATTCTTTGACAAAATGCACTCAACTTGTAATTGGGTAGTTATAAATGTTTTTAATACTTCAAGAAACAAGGTTTCAAGATCAAGTGTTGAAGTCATCAAGTCTGTCCAAGAAACAAGCTGAAGAAGTGTTGAATCATTAAAGCTCGACACTTGCTCGATAGCTGCTCAACAGCTTCTATCTGTTGAGATTTATAAAATCAGATTTTCTAATCTAATTTCTTGGGATCCATGGATGTGTCTTTGGGCCTTCTTTTCTTCTAACCCTAGGCATATAAAAGGATTGTTTTAAGGGCCGTCAAAGTATTCACAGGTTGCACAAACATTGAGAAAACTCTGTTCAAGCAAATTGTGACTGGAGACAAAGTTTTGCCCTAGTTTATCTTTTCTAAAGAAGTTGCTATGTATGTGCATCTTTGGGTTTTGTGACCAAGCATCTTCTTGATCTTCATCGTGGATGAATTGAAGAACTTTGCGGCCAATAACTCTTTCTAGTTAGTGATTGAAGTTTCGTACTGAGATTCACGCAATTGGTTAGTCACGTACTTGAAAGTCGTGCATTGAAAAGGGGAACTGTCACTACAGAGCAAGTCCAATTGGGTATTGGGGTAAGGGTTCAACTGTAGGTTGGTAAGGTACTTGGGATTCTTTTACTTGTAACCGCTTGTTATGATAATAGTGGAGTTTTGGGAGTGGTAACCTGAAAATCACCCGGTGGGGTTTTTGCTGTCAAGTTTTTCCCCATTCATAAACAAATCACCGTGTCATTTATTTTCCGCTGCATAATTAGTTTATTGGTGATTTGTTTGTGCTACCACGCATTTACATGTTAAATTGATTAATTAATAACTTGACTAATTAATTAATTGGTTTAATCACAAGGGGTCAATACGTTTGTGGCCTATCAACACTGACGAGAGTAACTGTTCAATCTATGTGCTGTAAGTGTTGGCTCCAGACCACCATAATAGGCGTGCAGCGTATCTAGAGTGATCAAGTCCCTGCACTTCCATTCCTCGAATGGAATCTTAAGAACCCAGTGAATAAAAGCCTCCTGCTCATTAGATATACGTGGATGAACACTAGTTGAAAAAGAGGAATGACAACGTTAGATACTTAACAAATAAATAGAGAAAAAAGTAAAAGAGAAGATTGACGGCGCTAAAATTGAGTCTTTGACAATACCCCAAGTATTGTTGAAGCAATAAGACACTGTAACCCACTCATCTGGACAACATACTCAATTCGTCCCCTAAATGAAGAAATACCTGCCCTTCCAATTTCTATTAGAATTAGGCATATCTGATATAAGCCTAAGCTCTTTCTTCCACGCAGCAAAATGGTATATCCTTTAAGACTAGACGATGTGCTGAGGTCTATAGTACCGAAAGAATTCATCCAGTGAAAGTCGACGGTTCCAACCACTAAGACGACCCCATAGGATTTCAGCTCCAATAAATATCCTCCAAGCGTTGGGAAGAATCTGGTTGATGGATAGTCCTAGAAAATTGGCCAACTAATGATGCAATGCCATCAGTGGCAACCTCAGTCCTGCCGCAAACATGGCATCGTACATGCCGACATTTGCGGTCTTTCCTGAGTAGCACTTTTCAAACTTTCTGGAGAGACGGATTGGGATATGGTCAGGAATTTGAAAATGGTCCCTTAAATTCTTAAATGGACTAATGTGGCCATCCCTGGGGCTTCTTGAACTTCCTCCTTCAGAGGCTCTCCTGTCACCCTCACCCTCGTCCCCATCATCTTCTTCTCCGTATTCTTCATCCTCTCCTCCCTCATCACCCTCATCCTCACCCTGTGTTCTCTCTTCTTCCTCACCTTTCCCTCCATCATAATTTTCCACTTCGTCATCAAGAGAATGGGCAGACGTTTCCCTTTTTGACGACCAGGATCAGCCCTCCTCAGGCTCATGACCTGACTGGAAGATTCACCATAACCCACTCCCTCACGGACTGACGACTGTTCACTCGTTGCTTCTCTAGACATCTATTCACCTACAAGCGATGGAGTAATCTAAGAACCTATTTGACGGGTCTCTATAGAAGCGCCGACTAAACTACAAGAGCCAAAGTAAAAGGAAAAAAAAATGAAGGGAAAAGAGGACTTACAAGATGAAGTGACGACTCGGGAGATGATGGAATCCATAAGCTGACGCCGACAAAGTAATAGATAATTGCTTTCTTTCTCTCCAAGTTTGCAAGGATGAAATAAGAAGAAATATGAGGAAGAGATGGTATATTTATAGGACCAAAATACATGAGAAACAAAACTACATTTTTGTTAAAAAATGAGGCCAACCAGCTTGTGCCACATGTCCTAAGCATTAAATGATGGTTGCTCGAGGAACCACTAACGAATACACCTTTTCTTGAACAAATAGAAATCAAACTCCATAACTCGTTAGCTAGGGCTGACAAAGCTATGGAGTAGGGGGCAGATGATAAGGGTAATTCCAAATAGATGTTAAATTCGTTCATGTAAGATGAAGTCGACGGTCCCAATGAACTCGTTAGCCTTACTTTTGCATTTAGAGGCATAGAGGACATCGCCTCAAGGTTGACAACCCCCCTTAAGATCAACGACACCTGTATGAGATGACTAGAATGCCTAGATGAGATAAGAAGCTAACGGAAGGAAGCTGACGGGGATAAAGAAACCTTTGACGGGTTTGACAAGGCCTTGCTTGGCCTCCACTCATGAATATATAAGGAAAAATCTTGCGTCCCATGGTTAACCTTAATCAAGAGGATTCCCACAAGGAAATGATCCCGCAGAATACGTGTATTAATGAGGATCTTCCCTACAAGGAAAGATCCTCTCCCTCAAGGAACGAATGTCGACTCTACGCTATTATGAAAACCCCAAAGCCCTTACAAATCAAAATACGCATAACTTACACTAGCCCTAGCACCCTAGAGTCATGATAAATGTTCTCTGACTTAACTTTTGGAGGGCCTTTAGTCAGTACCACACCAGTACTCTCTTGAGTGCTTCTTTGTCTATGTTGTGTAGGTATTGTGTTGAGCAGGTGAGGATTTTGTCACTTACTAACGATTTTTGGTATCATCAATTAGAATCTTCTTTTGGCCTTGGAATGTATTACTAACAAAGAATATTTCTATGCTCTTTTATATCATATCCTATTCTTGCGCGGAATTTGCGTGTGGTTACTGGTGTAATACAACTACAGCCTCTTACGCGTCATTTTACAATTACAAGAATATTTAAGTCACTTTTGACTCATAAACACCTTTGCACTGCAACTGGTATTTTACTACTATTTTATGTATTTATAACAAAAATATTCAAGATTCAAAATCCTTTCTTTCAATTATTAAATTATTAAAAGTAAAACAATTTTTAATCTTTTCAGTTAGTAATTTATATATATTTGAAATAAAGAATAGGGGATTTCATTTTACTGGGAAAATAAATATTGCATAAAGTACTTTATTTGGGTCCATAACCATGGATTTTAGTATATAAAATTTCATGATATTTACCATTATCAATGTGTAATGCTATTTTTTGTGATGTCTCATGTTTGTAGTTCAAATTCAGTTTCCCCCATCATCATTAAATAAATCAATTGGAGACTTTAAATCTTCTAAACTGTATATCACCTTATGCGTCGAATATTACCTAATTGAATCAAATAAATATCTCTGAGTCTGAGATGGTAGGCAGGGAAAAAACAAGTTAATTATATTTTGTGGGTCGTCAAATAATTTCCAGAAAAGTTGAATTGAATAGTACTTTGGAATAAACTAGAAGAAGAATCCAAAGAACTAATTCTAGAAAGAATGCTTTTGGATCTTCCAAAGAACTAATTCTAGAAAGAATGCTTTTGGATCTTCCAAAGAACTAATTCTAGAAAGAATGCTTTTGGATCTTCCAAAGAACTAATTCTCCAATAATAAGTATGATACACATTTGATTTTGGTAAAAGAAAAAACTAACTAATTTTTTTTTTTTTTAGAGAATAAAACTAACTAAAATGATTGTACAAAATTCAGAATTAAAGTCTTTAATTCAACCCCAAAGCATTTAATTTTTGCTGCATTAGTGGTCGGAGATCCTCCTTGAAAGTAGCAGCTGACCGGAGCAACTTGAACTATATATATATATATATAGCTCAGATGGTTAATACAATGAGTGCTTGCAATTTAAGCTTGTTGAGTATCCACCATATATAGTAGAGAAGAATCAGGTAGATAGGCTAGTTGAGAAGAGATGAGATGCCTATGCTATATTCAAGGGAAAAGTTGTCTTGTTATCTTCAGGAATTTGTTATTTTTATTATTATTATTACTACTACAACTACACCCACAATCTTTTGTTCCCTTAAATTATTGCTTCTTTTTTTTTTTTTTTTCTTTTTTTTAAGATGAATTTGTTCTCCTTTATATTTGTTAAATCAAACACGGATGTACGTATATGGACCTCTTTCGTTCTTTTTCTTTCAATATATCACATAAAGCATTTAGCAAAAAAATATATCACGTAAGGCAAAATTACTTCAGCTCAAAAGACTGAGAGTGTTCAATTCTTTCTACTTGTCTACCTAAGGAATAATTATTTAATAATCACAAAGTATTATTACTCCCTCTCTCATGGACTTCACAATTCACAAATAAAATTTAGGTTGACATTAATTTGGTCCTACACCCTCTCAACTACTACTAATTGTGTCAATTTAGTTTTATTTTCGTATGAAATTTACTAATGTAACGCATAAAATATACATTATTGAAAGTCTAAAAATCTAAAATCTAAAATCAATTCAATTTTAATTATTATTTTTATTAAAATTTAAACAAAGAGAAGACCAAAAGGTGAAATTGACTTGATTTAAAAGTTAGGAGACTAAATTAACACATTTAAAAGTTAATGGACTAAATTGATCTTTATCCAATGCTTAAATGACCAAATAAATAATTTAACCAAAAAATTATTTTGAGGTTGATTATTTATGTGAAAAGATGGAAAATTGTAATAAAATTGGAGTAAAAATAGTTTTGTCAACAATATGACATGAGTGGTTCTAAGATCACAAAATATTCTATAATTTATTTGCCACAAATTTTACATGGTAGATTGTAAATAATTATTTTTCACTTACTTACGCATGGACTTACCAAAACTCTATCACATCAAGTTGTGTCAAACAAAATTGTGGTGCTAGAATTTTTTTTTTGTCACACCTCCTTCCAATCAAGATATGAAAAGTGTCATATTGGGAACCGCCAAATTTGGAATCAGTTTTTGTACAATTACTGTAAAGTATGGTTTAGTCTGTCATGATAATTCAATACTCCCTAATGACAGAGATAAAAGTTAAAAAAGGAAAAAACTTGCAAACGCATGCGCATGTGAAGCAAGAGGAGACAACATTGTGGCCTCAGACTTTTCAATTTTGGCGTACAAAAGCAAGAATTTTAATTTCATTAAAATAAGTGGTGAAAGTGATGGATTTGGTATTAAATGCATAATGACTTCCAGGAGAGAGAGAGAAGTCCTTAGAAATGGAGCTAACGTGATTAAGCTTACCAATTATGAAAATATAAATGATATTCTAACAGCGAAAGAAAAAGAAAAAGAAAAGATACCGGGCTATTTTGCATTTGTTGAGAAAACTCGTCAATTATGTATCAATTACATATCATTTGGACTAGCTCCATATACTTTTATTTATCAAAATTTGTTAAATCTTATAGAAAAGAGTGCACAAGAGAATTGCTAACTCTTGATTTTTATTTTTATTTTTGAAAACTTTATGAGGAATTTGTGCCTATAATATTCTTCATAAGTAGTTTTCTATTTTCTTTTTTCTCTTTGGCTGTGCTTAAGCAGGAAATATTCTTCCCTAGGCATCACTATAGAATTTAGCTTTCATTGTCAAAGTTAGTGCTTGACTGCTTGGTGGTTTGCGTTTAAGCTACAAGCTTGGTGTGATATAATCCAAAGTTAATAAAATATATTAAGTTACTGACATATATACCAAATTGGCATATATAGGCCAATTTTGACTTCAGTTTAGAAATGGCCAATCTGCTTGGAAAGTGGTGAGTCCACTTATTTTTTATTTTATTTTATTTTTTTAAGAGCAATCCACTTTGGGTTATGTAGATGCTAGAATTGCTAAATTATACTTGTGGGAGGGTAAGATCCGAGTACGGAATAGAGCCCGTGGACCAAATGAGAGGAGGGGGAAGGGCCCACCACACTTTAGTCCTAACATAACATGTGGAAGAGAATCCGATGAGGAACCACAAAGAGGCTGGCCTTCCGAGTGTTAGAATTAGTGCCCTTAAATCCTATTGTATGATGCTATGTAAATTATTATGTATGATATTATGTATGACTTAATGTTGTGATTAATAAAGTTGTTTTATTATTATCTAAAATAATGGTAACATGAATATTTGGACATTATCATATAGTCCATGAGATGCATTGTATGTAATTTATGTGAAAAGTCACAGAAGATATAAATTACAAGTTTTTTGTAAACACAGAATGTTAGCTCATAGTCAGTGATGAAATTGGGCATTTCATCTACGAAGACTATAACATATTAACTAAGTTGATTTGTCTTGATCATGTAAGTGAAAACTTCTAGTTAATGTGTTGATACGTTTTAAGAGTTAAAACATATTGAACTGGACCACTGTGAGATTTATTATTCTCCTAACGACTGTCAAATAAAAAATAAATCTCACGAGTTATATTTACATAAACTCTTAATCCTGAGAGAATAATGGACTTGATCATGGAATGTAAGTTGTTTTGATATATCAGGAGTGCGATCTAAATTAATGATCAAAACCTTAATATGTTGGGCAGCAACATTTAGTGTTAATGGAACATATATTCTCAAGAAGGAATTCATAGTCTCTTAACGGAGATATAAAATATTCTCTTAAAATAAGTTTAATGGGTTCAGTTATTCAGAGAGTTAGATTTAACCACTTTAGTAAGAAATTACTAAAGTATATATTTATGAAATTGAATTTCATAAATATATGATGAATAACTTAAAAGGAATAAATTGGATACTTAAGGATTAAGATGTAGCGATCTACAAAGTGACAGTTTTCATTTATGACTTTGTATTACTACGAATATTTTATGAAGGGGTTGCATGTACAATAAAATCTTGGGGATATAATTTATTAATAAGGCCTAGACTGCAATTATATTTATATAATGGTATTAAATATAATTAATGGTAACTTTGGACTTGTCGAGAGTTGATAGAAAAGCCCAAGGCCCATTGGAGCTAAAGTCTTATTTGTTCCCTTTTGTTCTCACTCCAAGCTACACACCAAAGCTCAATTGGAAATGCCCAAAAGGCTAGTCCAATTAGATAATCAGTTTTGTGGAGAAAAACATACAGAAGTTTGTAGTAACATAAAATGGTATGTGTGTGAATGTTAGACATTCACATTCATTCTCTCTAGAACATACTCATATTATTGATTGAGAGTCCACACTTCTTAGGCAACAAGTGGAATTGGAGTGAAGATTGAAAGTATTCTCAAAAACTTCTGATATTTGGTTTTGAAATTCACCATACCATGGTACACTCTCTTATTTCTAAATTTTGAAACTTACTTAGTACATGTTATCAATTGTGAATGAAGTAGATCCATTAATTTTCCATTGCGTACATTCATTTTTCCATCATTGAGGAGTCTGAAGAGCAAGTGTTCCTCGTGAATTGTCGGGCAGGCCACTTGCACTAGATAACAGAATACAAAAGAAGACAATAGAGACATGCAAGCTAAGAAGAAGGGAACTATCTAAACAAAGTAATCACCACCTCTGCATTCAATACTCTACACCAACTTAGCTGGCAACATTAATGAAAGAATGACCTTCGAACAGTGGCTTCACAGCTTGCAACACACTCTACCATTTCCAGCAAAATTTTAATGGGACAAGCATCTAAAGGAAGGTTAGTGACTATACAAGTGGAGAACTCAGATGCAATTTAATTGACTATATAAAGAAAGGAAGCCCCAACTGAAGGGGTGACGAAAAACTGAAAAGAAATACATATATTGTACATCACTATCCTGTAATTAAGACTTGAACAATTTATGAACATTAGCTCTTTGGCTTGACTCTAGGAAGTGTTAATCCCAAATTTCGCTCCATTTTTAAGAATCACTTAACATTTTCTCCATTAATTTAAAAGCCAAACCATACTTGTGTACTAAAGTTGACCTCGGAAGCCTATTCTTTAACAAATTAATTGTATTGGGTTGTCTAACCTAAATCCATTATTCTAAGTGGACTTAGCCTATTGGGCTTGCTTACAATTGGCGTTGTTTGTGGGAACGGTCATATTTAATCTCTTTGTGGTTTATTCCTTGATAGTGAAAATGGCAAATTCTAGGTGAGACAAAAATGGGGCTTATGGTGATAGAAGGGGAGAAAGAGAAGAGTTTATGGGCTCTCAGCGAATGGATCAATTCTTGAATTTGGAGAGAAAAGTATGTGGGCTATCAGTGAGTGGATCAATTCTTGAATTTGGAGAGAAGAAAGACTGAAAGGTGGCTTGGTCTCCAAGTATCAGGGTCAAGCCTTCCATTCGAACCATATAAGTTGAAGCCACTAAAGACTAGGAAGTCATGTATTGAACGAACAAAAGACGTGAAACCTTAGGTTGGAAATTGATCATCTATGTAGGTGGCTTCGACGTAGAGTGCATGTTAGGGAGGATAGAACCCCCCCTCCCCCCAACCCCAAGCAAAGCTATCTGTAAAGATCTAGAAACCCCCCCTCCCCCCCTTAAGCGAATCTTTTACCACTTCCTCTCACATAGGAGGTGGAGAAAGACATCGTGAAAGAAGGAACAGAAACTTACCCCCTAAAAATATATGGAATGATGCTATGAGTAGGGCTTTACACCAAATTTCTAAGTCACCCTTTACAAGCCACATTAGGAAGGCCAAAGTCCCCCATCTTTTTAGCCAACCAACATTCACCATTTACAATGGAAGGACTAACCCGATGGAGCATGTGAGCCATTTTAATCAAAGGATGGTCATTCACTCTAGAAACAAAGCTCTCATATGTAAGGTGTTCCCTTCAAGCCTTAGGCCCATTGCCATAAGGTGGTTTGATGGATTGGAGGAGGGCTCGATATGGTCCAATAAGGAGCTAACTAAGGTGTTCAAGGCCAAGTTTGTGACTTGTAGCAGGATCCCTAGGCCTTTTGACTCTCTGCCTTCCAAGGAAATGAAAGAAAGAAAGACAATAAAAACCTATTTTGATAGGTATTGGGAGCTCTTCAATGAGATTGATGGGGATTTTAAGGACGTGGCTATCAAAACCTCCAAAGTGGGGCTTCCTATGAATTCAAGCTTGAGGAAATCCCTCACCATAAAGCCTGCTAGGAATATGCATCAGCTGATGGATTGCATTGTCGAGCATAAGAGGGTTGAAGATGATCAAGTTCAGCAAAAGGAAGGCCAAGGTTTTCACACCGGAGTAAAGGGATCCTCAACCTGACAAATTTGGCCCTAATTGACCAAGGAGAGGCTTTCTAATCAGCCTCCCCAATGTAATACCTCGGTGGCTGACTTGGTGTTCAAGGAACCCATATATTGGGTCCATGAAAAGATAAAAAATGAGCCCTACTTCAAGTGGCCCAACAAGATGGGGGGACCCCATAAAAAAAAATCAAAACCTGTATTGCTAATATCATCTAGACCGAGGCCATACGATCGAGGACTACAGAACTTTGCACAATTATATAAAGCAATTAGTCAAGGCAGGGAAGTTGAAGCAGTTCATGCACCAATACCTTTGGCAAGGTAACCAAATAAGTCAGGGATACCAGAGGGAGGTGGCACCACACCCACCATTAGGAACCATCAACGTCATTTTTCTCACATCGGATAAAGAAACAAGGCCCTCATCCAGGGTAATTTCCACGTCAGCACAATATATATATATATATATATATATATATAAATAATAAAATAAAAAAATAAAAAAACATAATAAAACTTTTCTAAAACCCCTGATGCTTTGCCTTCTCTTTCACGATTCTCTGCCTTTTCTTTCACCAAAATGCACGTCTTGCCTTCCTCTACCAGCTCCTTCTTAATCAAAACTTTTCTAAAACCCCTGATGCTTTGCCTTCTCTTTCATGATGCTTTACCCTTTCTTTCACCAAAACTCTTTCACGATGCTCTGCCTTTTCTTTCACCGAAATGCACGCCCTACCTTCCTCTACCAGCTCCTCCTTCTTTCACCAAAACTTTTCTAAAACTTTGCCTTCTCTTTCACGATGCTCTACCCTTTCTTTCACCAAAACTCTTTCACGATACTCTGCCTTTTCTTTCACCAAAATGCATGCCCTGCCTTCCTCTACCAGCTCCTCCTTAATCAGACCCATGGCAAACCAAGACACCATACCCACCATACCCACAGATTCCTCAATCAAAACCCACCATACCCATAAACCAGCAGACATCTTCTTCCTCAAAACATAGATAGAAAAAAGGAGATTGAGAAAGAATCATTGGAGTGTTAGACTATCATCCACCAGCAAGCCAATCACTTACCAACATCAGGGCGCCTAAACCGCTACCAGTATTATATATATATATATATATATATTTTTTTTTTTTCTGAATTTGGTACTCTTTTTTTCTCCCAAAATACCCGATGCCCTCCACTCTCTTTTGAAATTCTTTCATGCAACCATCTTCTTCCCCGAAAATCAAAACCCTCTCCTTCCCTAAAATCAAATCCCAAAAACCCAAAACTCAAATGCCGTCGATGTCGTTGAGGAAGCTATGAGAAATCCAAAAACTCTAACGCAACCTTTGAAGTAGGTTTTGGAATTTTCTTGAGATATTTTTAAAAAAAATTTATTTAGCCATTCATGGTTGATAGTGTTGGAGAATTGGAATTATTTGGATGAGAGGAAAGGAGGATGGCATAAACCCAAAAATCAAAATTTATTTTTGTGGGTATTGTTGCATATTGCTATATGATTAAAATATTTGTGTTTTTGTGGGAATTTTATTTTTGTTTTGAAGGCTGGGGTTGGTTACTATAGCTATTTAGGATTCCTAATAGGTGTTTGATAGAATGCCTACAAGATATATTAGTAAATAAACAGTTTAATTATCTATATTGATTAATTATCCTACTTATCTCTCAAATTTTGAATGGTGGTTGTGCTTTTAATTGTGGCAATTTATATATCGGTTTTTTATTTATTCGAAAAAATGATAAAAAGAGTCTCTATAATAGTGCATGTGAGGTGTTTAATGCTAAGTCTTAGTGGGATTCTGCATATGGGGAGCAATGATAAATTTGACAAAATTACAACAATTTTGACTTTTAATTTTCTTGACATCTAAACTTCAAAAAATAACAAGCTTGATGTAGGAGAAGGAAAAGAGGTCAATCATGAGAGATGTTCTAGATCGAAGCTTCAACTGCAATGCATCAGATATCATGGTCCTGTGAGTCTCATGCCCCTGCTTTATGTTCCCTAGCTAGGAAGTAGAGTTTGTATTTTGATAAAAAGTAATCATGCATCATCGAACAAACACCATACTTAATTTGAAGTTCAATCATCATGCATTGCAGGCAGAAAGGAAGGCTTATGAAGTTGTGGTTCAAGATGGGAAACTTATCTTCAACCGAAGTGGTGAATTCCTTCACACAGTAAAGTGGTAGTATATTGTTCTATCCCCACAAACATCCATGACTTAAATTTGCTACCAGAAGAAGAAAAAAGCTTTAAGAGGATATTGTTTAGGTTGGTTGGAAAATTTTGATTATAAATAAAATTTACTAGAAATATGTTATTATGCTATAAGTTGAAGCCTGTGAATTTATTAATATAATCGTTTCTATGGGATATTGTGTTTAAGATGACTGATATTTTGGTAATTGATAATTCTCAAAGTTAAGTTGGTTTATATATTCTTTATAGGTCTTTATTGATTTCTTTAAGTTATAATTTTGTTTATATAGAATTGTTAGCATTTAGATGTATTTGTGCACTGTTATCTTTAGAATAAATAGATTATGGCTTTAGGAATTTACTTTTTTACCTAAGTAGCTTATAAATCTTGGGGTTTTGAAGCTTATTCCATTATAGTTTGCCACAAATCCATTTGATATGACCTATTATCTATGACTTTAAAAGAAAAGGTTTGTGAAAAGGCTTTTCTTGGCCCTATTTGATGCTTTGTCAATGGGTATCATGACAACAATCTAAAATTGTTAGAAAATTAATAAAAATAAACCCAGCAAAATAATCACATTTTTTTATTGGTTCATTTATATTATTTTGTGCAGTTTTTGCAGCAGATTTTCCTTTTAACTATGTACTAATTATAACAAGTAGACATGTTATCTAAGAATTAAAAATCTATCTCTAATCTGAAACTCACAAAGATAAAATTCTCAGTTTGAGGTAGAGATGGCTTTTTGATATGTACAATTAATATATAGTTGATCATGAATTTATAAATATATAATGAGTGCTTTATCGAATTGATGGTTCTTTTTAGGTGTATGTTTCCAACTTCTTTCAATTTCTTTTTGTTTTTTTTTTCCCCTCCAGTTTTACAGTATCTTCTAATATACTTTGCAAAAATTCTAGAATGGTAATGCACATTTAACTAGAAAAGAAAAAGAAAAGTTATGCACATCACTTTTAAGGATTCTACAATCACACGCTGCTGACTTGATTACTCATATGCAAATTAAACTTGAAATGTCATATTTACATGTTTGCGTGCACCAAATTAAAAATATCATATTAAGTTTCCACATACTGACTTGATTACTCATTTGCACATTAAATTATTTATCAGATGAATGAATACTCATGCATATTGGTAGTATCTAAGAAGAGTGCTAAAGATTCAAAATAATATCACTGAACTTTTTAATAGTGTTATTGTTGATGTGATGCTACTTCAAAGTAGTGAGAATGGGAATTTGAATTGTGCATGATGATCTATAGAATAGATGGGGTTTGATAGAAGGTTGAATAATCAAAACACTTTGAAATGCATGTCATTTAGGCCAATGGCATGAGACCACTCCACAAACATTCTCATGCATGATAGCTTAGTGATTTACTTTGTGTGGATAGTAGAAAAGATTCACATGTAAGATAGATGTGAAAGCATTTTTTTTAACTCTTTGCTTTCTCTTTGTCCATTAAATAATAAGTTTTGGGATATAATTTTTTTTTAAAATATTAAATTCCTATTTTGCAGATTTTAATATTGAAGTTAGATAAAAGAGCTGCACTTATCAAGTTAAAAAAGGACCAGGTTTTTACATTCCATGTTAAGTGTGTGCTCAATGCTTGATATATTCTTTTTCTTTTTTGACATGGCAATGATGATTTTCAAACCACATGCTCATATCTTTTGATTTTCATGATGGAAATGATGGACTGTATGTAATTTAAAGTCTTTGGTGTTATCTTTAATGTGAGTTACTAAATTCAATTGTGGATTAGTAAAACTAAATAATATGATTCTTATTCTGTTAAGTGGACATTTTCATGTGGTGGTCTTTGTTATTGTCAAGGAAGTTAATAAGTTATTTTCTTTCTCAAGGCATATAAGCTACACTTTTGGGAGATCTAAGGTACCATGGAAAAGAAAGAACACTACCAAGGGCTTGAAAATAACTTTATTTTGCTATTTGGGACTATGATTTAACTTTGTCTTTGAGGTTAAAAATGAGATTACATCATACGAAGATACAATTGTATACAATAATGAAGATTTCCAACCATGAGAAGTGGAAGCATATAAACATAGACAAATTATTTTTGTATTTATTTGTATGTAAGTTTTTGATGTTATGTTATTGTGATTTTAATGTGGAAATTGTTACTGTAAACCTTGATTTATTTGTTCAAATATACAAATTTTATTTATTAGTGCTTAGTAAAAAAAAAAAAGACATATAATATATTAAAATAAATTTCCTGAACTTTCCTGTGCATAGCATGGGTTAACGACTAGTTTTTATGAAGAGCTGAAGCTGAAACTCGAGGACTTTAGTAAGTACGACTCCCTCTTAGCGGGGTTTGATGAGAGAACTGTGATCCCCAAGGGGATGATTAGGTTGCCAATACAGACAGGCAATGAAGTTTTTGAAGTATATTTCATTGTGGTTGAAGCTTATTCACCCTACACTACAATTTTGGTGAGGCCATGGCTTCATACTATGGGGGTAGTGTCTTTCACCTTGCATATGAAAGTGAAGTACCCAACCAAGGAGAGCGTAGGGGAGCTGGTGGGGTGCCAGACAATGGTCAGGCAGTGTATGGTTGCTGCAATCAGGCACTAGTTAGCTTAAGTGGGTCCCTTTGATCTGAGTCACATTTTGTAGCAATCAGCAGTTGGAGAGCCAGAGGACTTGGATAGAATGGCAATAGGTGGTTTGTAGTGTGAAGAATTGTCCTCGGTTCATATGAAGATAAATTTTTTTAGGTTGGGACCCAACTACCCTTGGCCAAGAAGGAAGAGTTGTTGGTTTTCCTAAAGAATAACTTAGATGTTTTTGCTTGGAGCACGTACAAGGTCCTAGGGGTAGATGTGGAGTTCATATGCCACCATCTTAGTGTGAACCCAACCATCATGCCAATGCAACAACCCCGTCAATCTTCTAAAGAACATGCTAAAGTAGTAAAAGAGGAGGTCAATAAGCTTAAGCAAGCTAGGGCAATCAACGAAGTCTTTTATCCCGAGTGGTTGGCCAACACTGTAGTGGATAAGAAGAAGTCAGGAAAATTGAAGGTTTGTGTTGATTTTATCGATTTGAATAAGGCATGCCCCAAGGATCCCTTCCAAGTTCCTAGAATCGACCAACTTGTCGACACAACATTTGGCCATCCTCATATGAGTTTTTTGGACGCCTTTCAAGGCTACCATCAAATACCACTTACATTGCCAGATCTAAAGAAGACAAAATTTCTAATCCCTACTGGAAACTACCACTATCGAGTAATGCCTTTTGGCCTGAAGAACGCTAGCTCCACCTATCAAAGAATGGCAACGAGGATGTTTGAAGCGTAGTTAGGCAAGTACATTGAAGCCTACATAAATGACATGGTGACATAAAGCAAATAGGTGTCTAAGCATTTGAGAGATCTGGATGAAGTTTTCTCAATCCTTAGGAAACATAAGTTACACCTAAATGCTTCTAATGTTCCTTCAATGTGGGATCTAGGAAATTTATGGGGTACATGATCACTTACCAAGGAATAAAGGTTAATCCCGACCAAATTTGAACTATCCATGATCTGCACCCACATCGAAATTCAAAGGAAGTACAAAGGCTGACTAGGATGATAGCAGCCTTAAACATATTCATCTCTCAATCAGCTGATCGTTGTAGACCATTTTTCCAGTTGCTTCACAAATGGAAAGACTTCACTTGGTCCAAGGAGTGTGACAAGGCCTTTAAAGAGCTAAAGAGATACTTGGCCCACCCACCAGTCCTATCTAGACGTGAGAAGGAGAATGTTTTGTATGCATACATAGCAATTATGGCCTATGTAGTGAACCTAGTCCTGGTTTGAACAGACACAAGGATGTAGAAGCCCGTCTATTATGTGAGCGAGTCCTTTCAAAAGGCAAAACCTGGTATTTTCCCATGGAGAAAGAATTCTTGGTTATCATACATGCTACAAGGAAACTTCCCCATTATTTTCAAGTACATGCAGTTGTCGTCCTCACCCAACTCCTTCTACAAGTATTGCTTTGAAGGTTAGACTATATGGAAAGGGTAGCCAAGTGGAGAACCATGTTGGGAGCATTTGACATCAAGTACTTACCTCGTATAGCTGTGAAAGGGCAAGTTCTGGCAGACTTGGTCGTAAAGCTTATTGAAGGATTGGAAAAGGATGGAGTCGAGATGGGAGGGACACCCGATATAGAAGTTTCATTTGTTTTAACAACCCATCCACCATTTTGGGAATTGTACATGGATGGGGCTGCTAACCAGAAGGGATCGGGGATTGTAATTTTCCTAATATCTCCTAAGTGTGTAACCATGGAGAAATTCTTGAGGTTAGGCTTTTCAACCATGAATAACGAGGCAAAATATAAAGCTCTTTGAGAAGGCTTAAGCACAGTGAAGAAACTACAATGGAGGTCTTTTCTGACTCGAGGCTCATCATGGGGTAGGCGAGAAGAGAATTTGAAGCCAAGGACTAAAGGATGCAATGGTATCTAAGCCAAGTGAAACAATTGCAATCTAGCTTCAAGGCATTTTCTATCAAGCAAGTCTCCAAGAGTAAGAATGCCCATGCTAACTTATTAGTAACCTTAGCCACCTCATTATGAAAAGGCTTGCTAAGAGTTATAATAGTAGAGGTTTAGTAGCGCCTAACTGGGACGGTCAAGTCCCTGTCGGAATAAACAAAATACATGTCAGCCTAAACCAGATGAACCCAATGGTATCATTTTTGAAGGATGGGACATTGCCCAAGGACAAAACCGAAGCTGAAAAGATCCTAAGAAAGGCACCACAGTATTAGCTCTCGGAAGAACAGAAGTTATACAAATGGTCATATTCCAGGCCATATTTATTATGTTTCCATCCTGAGACAATAAAGGCATTACTGGAAGAACTCCACAAAGGAATCTGTGGTAGCCATATTGAAGGAAGGTCTTTATCTCATAAAGCTCTCACTCAGGGTTATTGGTGGCCCAGCATGTAGAGGTCCGCTTAAGATTATGCTAGAAAGTGGCATTAGTGCCAAAGATACGCCCTGAAATATTCATCAACTCGGAAGGGTCCTGAATCCACTTACTAGTCCATGGCCTTTTGCATAATAGGGCTTAGATATGTTTGAGCCTTTCCCCAAGGCAACTGGAAACCAAAGATGGCTCATCGTCGGAACTGACTACTTCACAAAATAGGTTAAGGCTGAGCCTTTCTCCAATATCCGAGATCAAGACGTGAAGAAGTTTTCCTGGAAAAATATCATCACAAGGTTTGGAGTTCCACCCACTCTGATTTTGGACAATGGGCTTTAGTTGGATAGCTAGGTTATCTGAAGATATTGCAGTGAGTTAGGCATAAAAAATAGATATTCTACCGCGACTATCCTCAAAGTAATGGACAAGCTGAGGACACCAACAAGGTCATAGTGGATGGGCTAAAGAAGAGATTGGATAAAGTAAAGGGAAGATGGGTGGTTGAAGTACCACATGTGCTATGGGCATACCACACCATGCCTAGGAGATCAATTGGAGAGACCCCCTTTTTGATGACATAAAGGTAGTCATCCCCCTGGAGACAGGATTCCCAACGATGAGAACTAACTAGTTCAACAGCAGTGAAAATGAACAATTCCTCTCTACTAGCCTAGATTTGGTTGAGGAAAAAAAGGGAGGTCACCACAGTCCAAATGGCTCATTACCAACAAAATCTTAGATAGGGGTATGATGGAGGCATCAAGACGTGGGCATTTGTACTAGGGGATCTAGTCCTAAGAAAGGTCGTAAGGAATACCAAGAATCCAGCATAGGGAAAGCTCAGGCTTAACTAACAATGACCCTAAATAGGTGCTTATTGTTTGGAATACTTGGATGAAAACGTTATCCCATGACCTTGGAATCTAAATAACTTACAAAGATATTATTACAGATGAATGATACTGAAGTTATTCAATTTCTCTCTCTTTGATCTTAAAGCTTTACTTTTACTAGCATCTTTACACTATTCACCTCAAAATGGTTCAGTGTTAAACAGAATCTCGGCCATTTTTTACTCCTCGGGTCACATGCCTTGAGTAAATTAACTCTTACAAAAAGAAATAAAATACTAAGTGTTAAACAAAACCTCTATCATGTTCGACTCCTCGAGTCACATGCCTTGGGTAAATTAACTCTTACAAAAAGAAATAAAATGGTTAAGTGTTAAACAGAATCTCGGCCATGTTTGACTTCTCGAGTCACATGCCTTGGGTAAATTAACTCTTATGAAAAGAAATGAAATGGCTAAGTGTTAAATAGAACATCGGTCATGTTTGACTTCTCGAGTCACATGTTTTGGGTAAATTAACTCTTACAAAAAGAGATAAAATGGCTAAGTGTTAAATAGAATCTTGGCTATGTTCGACTCCTTAAGTCACATGACTCATGTAAATTAACACTTAAAATGAGTTAAGTGTTAAAAAAAAAATAATAATAAAATAAAATAAAATAAAAAGGCAAAGGACAAGATGCAAATACAAGCAAGTACTAATCAGATAAAAGTGAAATTCTCATCATTCATTAATTATGGAACTAGCATTACAAAAAAAGAAAGTAGAAAAACCTACTATCTAAGCTAAAATATAAAGTGGGTGCTCTTACTACAATAGATCTAACAAGGCCTATCTTGTGGAGTTTTTCTTTTTTTGTTCTCTAGCCTTGTCCCCTTTTCCTAGTGGCCCTTCATCATTGCCCTCCTTCTCAGGAGGAGGTTGAGAAGCTAGTTCGACTGGGCCTGACGCCAAAGTGGATGAGCTAGCTTTGCCCCTGAGAGTAGAAGGGTAGATAATCTTGGATGGATCTTTGAGATCCGAAGACGAGTCCACCCCAGTAGCATTGAGAGCTTCAATCCAAACTTTGAGGTAGAACCCTTGACCCAAGTCTCTTATTTGGAGGGTAAGTCTAGCCGAGGTTTTCTTTTGGCCCAGTTTATAAGCAGCTTGTTCTGCCTTGGACAGTTCAGCCTCTCTCCCCTCTAATTCTTTTCGTTGGAGTTCAATTTTTTTTTTTTTTGGGGCAAGGGCCAACTCCTCCTCCGCTAACCGAAGCTGAATACGTTGTTCCTCAGCCTATCGTTCAACAACCCCCTAGAGCAGCTTCGACACTTTTTCTTCATCTCTCGACCTTAGCCAATCTAAAGAAAGACTCTTTGTATTTCTTCTTAGCTTTGGCCTGAGCCTTGGTCGCAACAATACAGCCTGACTCATCCTCCTTGAATTTGTAAAGGGCATGGTCCACCCGCTCTTCTACAATGCAGGAAACTTGAACTGCCTACATATACGTATAACCAAAAAAAGAAAAAAGAAAAAAAAAAAAAAAAGGGAAGAATAAGAAAGTGCTTTAAAGTAGAAAAGGCAAAAAGAAAGGAGCACGGGTTTGGGGCTTGGACATAGAAACTTACCATAGCCAAATCTCTCTTCAAAGTAAGGAACACATCATGCTTCTTTAAATTTTGAAACTTATCCATTTCTCAAGGGAGGAGAAGAGCCTGCTAAACTGAGTCAACCACATATCCAGCTCTCAATTATTGAAATTCTTTGATAGAAGAGTTAGAAGGGAGAGGGGATCCATCCAGTACCAATGAGGGGCTCCAAGCAAAGACCACCAAAACTAGTTCCTTTAGTGGAACCTTTCTTCTACTAGGCTTTAGTAACCTTAGGCCTTTTTGGAGGCTCTTGCTTCACTATAGGTTGAATCTCGCCCTCTTTAGAGCTCTCCGTCCTAGCCCTTTTATCTCTTTTTTTTTCTTCCCTATGGGCTTAGAAGGAGAGGTTCGAAAGAGGGGTAGGAGGTCTCGGGTACACAAGTATCGCGAGCAAATCTCCCCTAGCATGGGTCTCTAGCAAGGCTAGAAGGTTAGGTGTGCTCTTTTGGATTACCATCCCTTTAGGTATGTCAGAAAATTCTTGGTTAGCATTGATTTGAGATGTAACTTGAGGTCTAGTGCTGGACTAAAAGTGCTTGGCTAAATTGGGCTGATTAAAAACTTCAAAATCCTCCCCAAGATCAATGTAGATAAGTGATCATACTTGTCTTTCTGGTTCCTCGTCGGAAGGTATAACTTCCTCCTTAGCCTAAAAAATGTAGGGGACCTGTTGAGCAGTTAATTCAATGTCTTGAGTTCCTTTGGAAGGAGGACCAGTAAGAAATCTAGGGATAGCTATGTAGATGCTTGCTAAGCGAGAGTCCTTGGCTTTGATGTAGGCGTGTTGTGATAGGGGTATACCCTAGGATGATGTAGGCGGCACGAAGCTAACTTTTCTTATGGAGGAAGATCTCGGACTTCAGGATCCTGTTAAGATCCTCATGGTTCACCTAATTGAGGTTGGGAGTGGTGAAATCTTTATTTGCAGTAGATTAGAGAAAGGATGAGTTGGAGGTTAGACAACTTAAAAAAAAAAAAAAAATATATATATATATATATATATATATATATATTATAGCTAAAAAAATAAACGTAAAGAAAGTGGGAAGTGAAGAAAGTGATTTTCTATAGACCAAGGGTAAATAACTTGTTCAGGCCTATGATCATCCCACCTGGCTCCCCGTCCTATGTAGGACAATGCAACCCATCATGCCAGTCACTAGAGACAATAAAAAAATCCTTGTCCATGCCTTTGTTGGTTTCAGGAAGGAAAGAGATCAACCTAACTAAGGGTACCCTAGTCCTAAATTAATACTCCCTCCGTCCCAAATTGTTTGGCTTAGTTTGAAAAACCCAAATATTTAGGGAAACATCACTAACTGCCTTATCACTTTAAAAAAAGTTAAAATTTTCCTAAATTACCCTTAAACAAATTTATCAAAAAATTATTTAAGACAAAAAAAATTTCTAATATTGGCCCCAACTGCCAAGCAATTTTCAAAATTATTGTGGTTTTCAATCTTTATTTTTATATCAAATTTTAATAAAATTGATAAGAATTCTATATCTTGTTACTATCTACTAATCCGTATCTTTAAAAGTAAATCAATTTTACTCGTACTAAGTAAATCAAAGCTTAGATTAGAATTATGTCCAGAGGATAAGTGGATAACAAAGTTTTCAAAGAAACCCCATAATTATCTTTAAATCAATTTTAAAAGTACTTAGTAAACTTTGAAACTACGGTAGATTAGAATTCTATCAAGCTTTAGTACTTCTACTACTCCTATCTTGCCAATTCTGGGGTTTTTTGGCCAACATAAAATTCTATCCCTACCTTGCCTCATCTACTTTGTTGTTATCCATCTATTCTCTCTTCGTTTCTTATCTTTCCAATAAAAAATGAATGATCTGTTAGAAACAAATTTTTTATAACCAAAAAAAGAAAAAAAAAAAAAAGAAAAAAGAAAAAAATGGCAATGTAGAACGTCAAGCAATCTTTGAAAGATTGCTAGTGGAAAGTTGAGGAGAGGCTGCATGAGTCACATTGCCACTAGAGTGTCTGCCAGCCCCAAAACAATTCGAAGAATTTGGCAACAAGGTAAAGCTTCTCAACTTGAGAATTTTGTTGCTGATGTGAATTGTAAATTTCCAAAAGGTGTTGGACGAAAATGAATCCAAATAGATTTCAACGAGGTTTCAAAAATTCCTTTTCGTCGACGTACCAATATTCGATCAATGGTTGCTGCTATGAATGTGGCTAAATCAACATTCCATAGACGTATTAAATAAGGTGCTATTAGGCCACACTCAAATGCTTTGAAGCCATATTTTTTTATGGAGAACAAGAAAGCGAGACTTCAATTTTGCTTATCCATGCTTGAGCCCAATAGTCTCAACAACAATCCAATTTTTAAAAGAACGTTCAATTATGTCCATATTGATGAAAATCGGTTTTACATGTCCAAGGAATTAGAAAAGTATTATCTTCTCCCTCAAGAACAAGAGCCTTTACGTACTTGTAAAAGTTACCAAAGTAATGGTTCTTGCTGAAATAGTTCGACCAAGATTTGATTCATCTAGAAATCAAGAATTTGATGGAAAAATTGGAATTTTTCCATTCACATTCAAGGAGCCTACCAAACGCAGCAGTAAGAATCATGTGGCTGGCACAGTAGAGACAAAGCCAGTATCATCAGTGACCAAAGATGTGATAAGATCATGCATAATTGAGAAAGTTCTTCCCGCAATTTGAGCTAAATGGCCACATGATACGAAGGATGTCATATTCATTCAACAAGACAATGCTAAGCCTCACATTGACCCGAATGACCCTAAATTTCTTGAAGTTGCATCAAGTGATGGATTTAATATAAATTTATCCTACCAACTGCCTAATAGTCCAGACATGAATGTTTTGGATCTTGGATTTTTTAGAGCTATTCAATCACTGCAGCATCAAGAAGCACCTTCAACAGTTGATGATTTAGTCAATGCAATAGAAAAAGCTTTTCATGATTTGCCATCATAAAGCCTAAACCGCGTTTTCATAACTTCGCAACAATGCATGATTGAAGTGATAAAAGATTCTGGGGGAAACAATTATAAGTTGCCACATATGGGAAAAGAAATATTAAAGAAGTATGGTCCTCTTCCCCTTTAACTTAGATGTGATCGCGATATTGTGAAAAAAGCCATCCTTCACCTCCAGTAGATGGTTTTCATTCATTTTTAGCAACTTCTGTTTTACTCTCTTTTTCCTAATTTCTTTGCTCTTGTACGTATTTCTTGAATCCTCTGTAGATGGCTCTTTGTTTAAGGTTTTCTATTTTTGAGGAAAAAAAAATCTAAATAAGAATGGTTTGTGTATATAGATTAAGACTTTAAGCTTTTGTTTTTCTTTGTTGAAGGTTTTTTTATTTTTTTATTTTTTTAATTATTATTATTATTATTATATATATATATATATAATTTGAATAAAGATGGCGTGTATAGTGGATTTCAAAAATCCTCTCTTTTAATTTTTTTAATTAAAAAAATGCTCCCACAAATAAATTAAGGGCATAAAGGGAATGTTAATAAATTAATGATGTTTGACTTTTTAAATAGGACATAATTTTGGAACATCCCAAAATAGAATAAAAGCCAAACAATTTGGGACAGAATGAGTATCTCATATCTTTGCTATTTTGACAACTGTAAACCTAGTTGACATCATGATGGGTCAAGTTGACACCTATCATACAGTTTAACATATCTACATTGCCTAATATCCTAAAGATGTTTGGAGAATACTGAGTGAGGCAAAGTTTATAGAAAATTAGGAAGTCCCTAGTTACCCTACCCATGGAAATTTGCATCCTACTTTCTATAAAAGCAATCACAGGGATGACCACGGCACCAGTGGGCCTCTTAGTATGCCATTCCCATAAATGGTAGTGCTCTATCTTCACCCCAGCAGGAATATTATATCTAGTTTTAAGAGCCTCCCTCACCTCGGGCGTACTAACCAAACTAGCAAATCTACCCATCCTTATGACTCAGCAAAAGAGAAGAAAAAAGAAAAGAAAGTACTTTAGGCTAAGTGAGGACTGAGGACACTTACAAATTTAGGAAGTTGGGCTCCTCTAATAGCTTCTCTGATATTAGGGTAAAGACTGGTGAAATACGAGCAAATGATCCCCCTTCCCCCTTTATATAGGGCTGAAAAAGGAGCAGTAACTTTTCCGGCCAAAAACCCAAAAAAACCTCAGCCCTTGGATCTTCATCGCACAGTAGAACATGGGGAACATAAAGTTGCCTGGGAGATTTACTATAGCGTTAAGTGGCAGCAAGAGTGGAATTTTGAGGGGCTATTGTGGGAGGTGTAAGATCTGAGTACAGAATAGAGCTCGTGGGCCAAGTTCAAGGAAGGGGAAGGGCCCACCCACACATTAGTCCTAACCCAACATGTGGATGAGAATCTGAGGAGGAACCATGAAGAAGCTAATGTTCCAAGGAGCCCGAAGAGCGAGCATTCCACAAGAATTGTCATGCAGGCCACTTAACTTTTTCTCTGTTAATTTAAAAGCCAAATCATACTTGTATACTAAAGTTGACCTCGGAAACCCATTTTCTAACAAATTAATTGTATTGGGTTTTCTGACCTAAATCCACTATTTTAAGTGGACTTAGCTTGTTGGTCCCGATTACTACTTATACTGAACGACTAGTCCGACTATTTGTTTAAGATATCCCAAAATAATTTCAATCTTTAAATATTAATGAATATTTGATATCCATGCAATAATGAAAAGAATTAATATGAATTCAAGGTATGCTAGAAAAAAACACATTCAATATTTCAAGAAAGTGCTTGCTAAGAGTTCTTTAGAACCTTGGTTTTCAAATCACTTAGTAATTGTGAAAAGAGGCTTATACTATAGGCTTCCTTGGGAATTTTCTAGTCGGTTTCAACTTTCAACTTGTTCTCTTAGACTCACTTGATGGGCATTGGTTTAAACAAATTTGAATACTCTCTCTCTCTCTTCATGGTCTCAGACAAAAGAGAGCTTGATTGCTGTGTCTTGAGAATTCTTGCTTAATTGATAATTTTTAACATTTAAGTGAGAGGTCTTAATGGTTGTCTTAAATAATTAATTAGTTAGAGACAAGGAAAATGATGGGCATGCAGTCCCTGATCTGTTCAAAGATATAATACATTTACCCTTCGTGAGACTTTTAGTAAGTGATGTTCCCATGCATGCTTAATGCACCTTAAACTTGAACTAGTTCTGAAGATTTTATTTAGTTATTTATTTATTTTGTTGAGAAGAAAAACTGAGATTCTTATTAAGAAACAAGCAATCTGCCTAATAATCAGTAAATAAAGATATGCGATGGGACATCTTCCAACTACACAGAGAAACTAGTGACATGATATGCATGTCTAGTTAGGTTCTGAGCTACAGAGTTACCATCCCTACCAACATGTAAAGAACCAATACAATGAAATAACTCTGCATGAATTTTAACATCTCGAATCAAAAGGTTAAAAGAAGCCAAGGAAGAAGAGTCATCCTTCAATGCTTTCATCACTATCTCTGAACCTTCTTCGAGGATGACCGAATCAAAGCCAAGCTCTAGGGAAAGTTCTAAAGTCCTTCTAGTAGCAAGTGTTTCCAGTTCCATAATAAAGAGAGGAAGAGTGATGTTTTGAGACATTGAAACCATAACCATACCTTGGTTATCTCGAATGATCACTATGATACCTGCTCTATCACCATCTTTAATGTGCATGCATATGTTTTCTATTTGATAGGCCAAAAACGAATTAACCCCTTGTGATGAATAAATTGATTAATTAGCCAAGTTTAATTAATTAATCAAATTAACATCCAAATGCATGGTAGCACAAACAAATCACCAATTAAAACTAAGTATGTAGTGGAAAATAAATTGACACGGTAATTTGTTTACGAATGGAGAAAACCTACACAGCAAAAACCCCATCAGGTGATTTTAAGGTAACCACTCCCAAAACTCCACTATTATCACAACAAGTGGTTACAAGTAAAGGAATCTCAGTACCTTATACCAACCTACAGTTGAACCCTTATCCCAATACACCCAATTGGACTTGTTCTGTAGCGACAATTTCTCCTTTTGATGCACGGCTCCCAGTACGTGACTAACCAATTACGCGAATCCTAGTATGCAACTTCAATCATCAACTAGAGAAGGTTGTTGGCTACAAAGTTCTTCAGTTCATCCATGATGAAGATCAAGAAGATGCTTTGTTACAAAACCCTACGGTGCATAAACACAACAACTTCTACAAAAATGATGAACTAGGGCAAAACTCTGTCTCCGGTCATAATTTGCGTGAACAAACTTTGCTTAGCACTTGTGCAACTTGTGTCCTCTTTGACAGCCCTTAAAATAATCCTTCTATATGTCTAGGGTTGTGAGAAAAGAAAGTTCAAACATATAATCACGAATTAGAGTCAAAATAAATCTAAAATTCTGTTTTTCATAAACCTTGACAGATGCCTATCTGTCGAGCAGCTGTCAAGCAGCTATCTAGCCACGAGGCTGGAATAGCTTCTTAAGCTCGATAGATGGCTAGCTGTCGAGCTTTAATGATAGACATTTCTTCAGCTTGAATCTTGGACAGACTTGCATGTCTTCAACATTTGATCTTGAAACATTGTTTCTTGAAGTATTAAACACATCCTAGATCTACCTAAATACAAGTAAAGTGTGTTTTGTCAAAGGATTAGTCAATTACATAAAGTAGTGACTTCCTAACAAGTGAATCACATATGTCCTAACAATCTCCCCCTTTGGCAATCCGAGAAAAAACCACAACAAACAAATGATCATATAAGAGAAGTCATAAATCACTCAACTAATATTCACTTGTTGAATACAATAAAATCTATCCTAATAACACAAACTCTTGAAAAACTTTGCAAGAAGAGAGTTTATGACAAGTAGACTTTGATAACTTGTATTTCTGAAACACTTTAAATAAAACTCATCAAGGCATCTTAGTGTGAAACAGAAATAATAGATTGCATACACGTAATAAGAAGCATATGCATAAAGAGAGAAAAGAAACAACACGTGTAAGGGTAGGTGAAAGAAACATACATCAACATATAAAGAAAATAAGTACAATGTATGTCAATAATGGTCACAAGACCCAATGTACAAGAATAAATGTATCTAAAGTAGAGAAAAGAAAAAGATACAAGTAATCCTCACTACATCCCTCAAGATATCAACACTCCCCCTAACAAAAATGTCCTATACTAACTCTCCCCCTAAGAATGACTACACTCATATCTAAAACTACTCCCCCTTTTTATCACAAGTGACAAAGGGTAAGCATGTCAAGTAGACATCTCATCGGTAGAGCTAGCATCTCTATCATTATCATCAAAAGCATCATCGTCATCACCATCATCGTCATCATTCTCAACCTTAAAATCAGAAGTCACTAAAGGAGGTGGAGGAGAAGCCTCAGAAGTGAAGCCACCCATGATCGCCTGCCGCTGTGCAATACAACCAACACGAACGTTCACCTAATACAACTCTGTAAAGAGTGTATCAAGGCAAGCATCCACGCACTACAGTTGCGCTATGATGTCTCCAAGTGACACATCACTCGTAGAAGAGGAGGAAGCGGATATGGATGGAGCAGAACGGGAGGGAGGAGCTGCTGAATTTGATTGTCGTGACCTAAACTGTGCCTCGCTACATTTAATGGTAGCAGCGTCTATGGCACACATGACAAAGAAGTGATTAAAAGAGGGAAAAGGAACAGAAAAATGGCATAAAATCCGCATGATAGCCGAAGGGAAAATGAGCTTATCATAAGTAGCTGTATCCCTAAACAATCTATAATAGAAAGAATAAAATTTAAAGGAAAATCTGTAAGGTTGAATTTAATCAACCATTTAATTGGCTTTATTCCGTGACCAATTTGCTTGTAATTTAGCACTCAGCAACCCTGTATTTAGGTGGGAATATTGTAAGGGTAGTGTGTGAGAAGATGTGAAGAAAAACTCAAGAGTGTGCAAGAAAAACAGAGTCTCACGGCTAGGACTCGCGGGTGGATCACGACTGGCAAGCCGCGAAAGGCAGGCACGTGAGAGGCACACTGGGAAGCTGAAGGGTCGCGCCAGCTGTCACACTACAGGACAAAAGTTCTAGTCTGACCAGGCCGTTACGTTGCGACTTGGTCAAGCCACTAGATCAAGTCGATGTAGACATGGAAAATTCCCGACCTATCACAAGCTGACACGTCACACTACCAAGTCCACAAAATGCAACCAATTACAAAGCGCCACATATTGCTGCTAGGTTTTGCTATCACTATTCAGAAACCAATAGAAATTCACCAAGTGTCATGCAAGAACCAATCATGCATCATCGCACGTGTAAGCGATGACATAATCAGCTTCGCACATATAAGCGATGACATAATCAGCCTCGCACGTGTAAGCAATGACCTAAGCAACCTCGCACGTGTAAGCGATGACACAATCATTCCAGCATGTGCAGGCAATGACATAAGCAGACCAATCAAGCTTTGCCACGTGTCACCAATTAGACTCCGCCACGTGTCACTTACCTACTCCTAAACTCCTATAAATAGAAGCCTTCCTAAAGCATTTGGAGGAGATCTAGAGATTTGGAGATCCAAAAGAGGGCTAGAGATTTGGAAAGGGGACCAGGCCATTGGAAGCACTCAAAAGTCCAGAAGCTCTGCCGGAACCAAGCTCTAAAGCCTCCAAGAACTTCAAGAACTTCAACTTCGAATACGAAGAACATTCGAAGAGAAATTATCCAAATCATCCACCTAGATCCAAAGTTCACTGGAATCAAGCTCAAAAGCCTCCAGAAACCTCATAAATCACAAATCAGCGAAGCTCTACGGATTCAAGCCTCCAAAGCCCCGAAGAACTTCAACCAAAAACCTTCGAATACAAAGAACATTCGAAGAGGAATCATCCAAATCATATTCCTAGATCTCAAAGTTCACTGGAATCAAGCTCAAAAGCCTTCAGAAACATCACAAATCACAAATCAGTAAAGCTCTACGAATTCAAGCCTCTAAAGCACCGAAGAACTTCCACCACAAACCTTCGAATACAAAGAACATTCGAAGAGGAATCATCCAAATCATCTCAAAGTTCACTGGAATCAGGCTCAAAAGCCTCCAGAAACATCACAAACCACAAATCAGCGAAGCTCTACGGATTCAAGCCTCTAAAGCCCCGAAGAACTTCCACCACAAACCTTCGAAGACGAAGAACACACGAAGAACACGAAGAACGTGAAGAACAAAGGATTTCCAACAAGCTCATAGCCAGAGATTCATTGTAATTCTGTTTCAACAATCTTCGATCAATCCTTCAACCAAATTGAAGGATACTTTGTGTTTAAGTCAAAATCACATTACCACAAATCCAATTAACAAATCTTTTAAGGAGATCGAATCAGAGGATCATTCTTTTGTAATCACAGAGAATTGTACCACACAATCGTCAATACAAATTCACATTTGTGAAACTATTTTTACTTGTTTGACTTTATTTCGAACTGAGAAATTTAGTCGTCCACAGTCGCCAACTTGCCCTGTTTGGCAAAAACTGACGTTTTACATTCCTTTCTCACCCTACTATATATACACCCTTATACACATCATATTGAGAGAGCTTCCAAAGAGAATTTTGTGAGAGAAAACCCTAGAGAAAAACAAGATTGATTCATCCCCAATCTTCATCTAAAGAGACTCTACAAATTCCTCTACTCTCTTCCTCTCCATTGTCATACCCTTGAGAGGTCATTTACCAAACCCTTATCTCACCACACCCACGTCTGTGAGAAGGTCTATTTGGTGCTTTGGGAAGCAGTTTGGAAAGGAACCAATATACATTGGTTGATGCTATGGTCAAGTAGCGGAATCCGGCAAGCTAAAGAAGAAATAGGTTCGGCGTAACCTCGTTGGAGCAAGAAGCTTGGAGGGCTTAGGTACTTGGGTAGATTAGGCTTGGAGGGTCTTCTGCTGTTCATGTATCCCAACTACATTCTTTAGTGGATTATTTGACCGCTTGAAGGGCGGCGGAGAGGTTTTACGCCAAGGACTTCGGTTTCCTCTTCGATAACACATCGTGTGTTGTCCGTGTGTTTGCATCTTCTTTCCCTTTATCTTTGCCTTATATTTACTGCTGTGGATGTGTTTATATTTGGCTTAGATTGTTTATCAATTCTATTATGAGCTTGTTGTCATGTTCCGCTATGAGCTTGTTATCAAGTTCCGTACATTATTTGTTTGATATAAAGCTTGAATTGGTAATCTTATTATTTAGGGTCTAAACGTTCAAGGGTGGTTCATACCCATTTTGAACTTTCAATTGGTATCAGAGCAGGTACACTTGTTGTGGTGTTAATACCTAAGTGTGATCCTTGACCCCTTGTTGAGATGGATAGGTCTCAATCTCTCACTACTCCACCATTTTTTGATGGTAATAACTATGCTTTTTGGAAAGTCCGAATGAGGGCGTTTTTGTGTTCTATGGATGAAGCTGTTTGGGATGCAGCTGACATAGGTTGGACAAAGCCAGTGGATGCCAAATCCACTTGGGACAAGGCAACTCTTGCAGCAGCTAATGCAAACAGTAAAGCATTGAATGCCATTTTCTGTGGTATCTCTCTAGAAGAATTTCACAGGATTTCTCATATTACTGTTGCTAAAGAAGCATGGGAGATTCTGGAGATAACATATGAAGGAACCAAGAAGGTGAAAGACACCAAACTTCAAATGCTGACCACTCGCTTTGAGCAGCTAAAGATGGATGAGGATAAGTCCTTTGACTCCTTTTATAGTAAGCTAAACGAGGTGGTCATTGGAAAATTTAATTTGGGGGAAAAGACGGAGGAGTCTAAAGTTGTAAGGAAGATCCTTTGGTCACTACCAGAAAGTTTTCGTGCTAAAGTTACAGCCATTGAAGAGAGCAAAGATCTTGATGAAATCAAGGTTCAGGAACTGGTTGGTTCTCTACAGACATATGAGTTGTCTCTTCCTTCAGCGAAGAAGAGCAAATCCCTTGCTCTTAAGACAATTGATGAGAGGATAGGGTCTCATGAATCTTCGGAAGAGGATACAGTAGATAAAGATGTGGCGTATCTTGTAAAGAACTTCCGAAAATTCCTAAAGCTCAAGAATAGTGGAAAATTTGGTGACAAAAGAAAATTCCAGAGTGCCGAAAAAGAGAAGAAAGACTTCCGAAGAAAAGATGGTAAAGATTCCCAATCCTCACAAGGAATTACATGCTTTGAATGTAATGGGCATGGGCATTTTAAAAAGGAATGTCCAAACTACTTGAAGTCGAAGGGAAAGGTGTATGCCACTACTTTAAGTGATTCGGACTCATCAAATTCTGATTCTGACGAGAGCTGTGATGGAGAAGGAAATTTCTCCGCATTCATGACCATTGCTCATGTGGAATCCTCAATGATTTGGATACACTTGTGAAGGAGCTTGGTGAACATTCTGATTTGGAATCTATTGGAGTTGTTGAAGAATCTGAAGCTGAAGAGGATGAAGGTACTTTGAGTATACAAGAAAATTATACTTTACTTCTTGAGAAATCAAGTGAGTATGCAAGGGTTGCAAAGACGGCGGTAAAGAAGATGAAAAGGGCTAAAGAGGACTACAAAAGTCTACTGGCTAGATATAAAGAAGCTAAATGTGAGATTGAGACACTAAATGGAGAGTTATCGGAAGCTTACACCAAAGTAAGATTCCTTGAGCAAGAAATGGTGCAAGCGCAAGCCAAGATTGAAAGGGTCTCCTCCAGAAAGCTGGAAGATGTTATCTCGTCTCAAAAACATTTTTCAGATAAGTTCGGAGTGGGGTATACTGGAGGAAGTAGCTCATCAGCCAAAGCTATCAAAGAAGTGAAATTTGTGAAGGCCATAGAGCCTACTGTAGAAGAAACCATCCCTGAGAATGTTAAGGCTGAGAAGAAGAATGTGAGTGAGCAACGGATGGTGAATAAGCCCCGAAATTAATCTATAGGCAGACACGAAACCAAAGCAAGATCTCTCTCAAGACCACAATGGGGTCCTAGAACTGAGTATGTGTGTCACTATTGCGGACTACGAAGGCATACTTGACCCAACTGTCAAAAGCTGAGAGCAGACAACAATGCAAGCGCACCTCGGTCACGAGGAAGAAGGAATGACAAGAGGTCTTGGGGTGGTGAGAAACCAAGAAGTTAAAACAATGATCCAGGAATGACGGACGTGATGAAGATGATCGGTGCCTTCACCACCTGCTTGGAGAGCTTCAATAGGAGGTTTGAAAGTCCTAACTCTCATACCCGATCCGTCAAGGATATCACCCCAAATACACGTGACGTGTGGGTGACAAAGGGTACTCATGCATAAGCATTATAACATGTCCATGCATCAATTCTTCCTATGCTTTGTGGATATGATTGGTTATTTGCATTGTGTTTTTGAGTATCTGTTTACTTTGTGGTTTGTTTGTGTTCAAAATACTTTCTCTTTTTCTTGTTTATGTTCATTCTTCTACTGCTTTCGTGTCAAAAAATCCAAAAAACACATAAAAAGTTGAAAATCCAAAAAGTTTGATCACTTTGTTGAGTTTTGTCTCAAAGCATGTTTTAGCCTTGTACCTTTGTACCAATGGCTTTGTGCATTTAACGAGCTTAGCTTGTCTCTCATGCACTCATATCATTGTGGAAGAAATTCTGAAATCTATGTGATTGTTGTAAATAGATCTTCAACCTTGTCATGAACGATTAGTGAATGGTTTTGTTGATCTTGAGACATGCATAGACTCATGCCTATATATCTTCCCACTCTTTATTTTTATGCTTTTAAAGAGCTCTCTAAATGTAAATCTCAAAATGAAAAGAGATATAGAGCTGCAAAAGCCTATCGCACATACTAGTATTTGACTAGGAAAAAGGGAAAGCGACCATAATAAAATGTATGATGCTCAAAAAGCCAAAGGCTAACTCATCAATTGAAATATCAAAAATTTCAGGCATCAATCTCTCAATGAGAGTTTCTTTGCTCAAAAATGGCAAATGATATGTTGAATATGAAGCCAAATGAAAAGCTTCAAAGTATCAAGTTCTTGTGGGAGGTCATATATGCATGCTTTTATAATTGAGATAGGTCACATGATCTAGTGCTAGTTGTGTATGCCTTGATTGAATTGATCATTGAAGCTTCACATTGGACTAAGGACCATCTCATTTTTGATATCCACACATAACACACAAGTCTATGTTCAACGAATGCCATATTCATTTGTGTGATTGTACTTGATTAAATGTGTTTTCACATGCTCAATCTTTGTTGGTCAACCACAAAAAGATTTTTGAGTGTTTTGTTTTGTTTTTGGAAAGTACTTTTCTTTTACAAAAATGTGAAATTTTCTCAAAAATAGTGTTGCCCTGTTTTGGCGACTAAGTCGCGGGTCAGCACAGTCGCAAGCCCCAATCGCAAGCTCAATCAGAGATTTTTGCGACTTACTGGCGAGTCAGTACTCTAGTTGCGAAAAAGACTTAGA
Organism: Quercus variabilis; assembly: GCA_030445155.1. Taxonomy (NCBI): domain Eukaryota; kingdom Viridiplantae; phylum Streptophyta; class Magnoliopsida; order Fagales; family Fagaceae; genus Quercus; species Quercus variabilis. The sequence goes on along the minus strand of CP129445.1, from coordinate 51,242,993 downwards.
AAATTTTTGAAAAATTTGAGTTTTGCTCTATTCGCGGCTCATTTTGGCGGCTTGTTCGCGGGTGGAAGGTCCAATCACGAGGGTTACTCAGAGATTTTCGCGGCTCAGCTCGCGACTCCTTCGTGACTAAACCTTCTAGTCGCGAAAAACACTTAAAAGATTTTTCTAGAATCTTACCTTTACAGTGTTTCGTGGCTTGGTCTGGCAGCTTACTGGCGACTTGGTTAAGTCGCGAAAAACGCGTGTTTTGCATTTTTGAAGATAGTTTTAAAATTGTTTTTCAATTTTCCCTCGATTTTCAGCGACTGTTCATTATCTTCTTCACTCTCTCTCTAAAAGTTTTCGATTATCACTGAAAAATCCTTCATTTCTGCATCATCTTTGCATAAATCTTCAAGAAAAAGGAATGGGCTTTCTTGTTCTTTACTCCATTTTCATGTTTTATGTAAAATACTCTTGAATCTCTGTGTTTCACTGTTCGGATTACTATTTGGGTATTCTTATCTTTTATGCTTAAAAATGGTGTTTTGATGGTGTGGTTTGTTCCCTCTTGGTAATGCCTAGCTTCTTGGGTTTACTCCATTATGGTTTTCATGTTTTTCACCTTCTCATTCATGGGTTTTCATGCTTGATATTTGATTTTTTTTAATGGGTATATCCTTTGGGTATACAGTTTGTTGGTTTTTTATGTGATGTTTTCCCAAATGAAATGTGTGTTTGCCATGTGTATGACCTTATGTTTATGTGGTTCAATCTATTCTGTGTGTGTATTTACACATCTTGAGTATGACCCTGCCTCTAGGGATTATCTTGCACATTCCATGTTCTGTTGGTTAAGTTTCAGTGACAGTTGTTTTCATCTGTCTGTATGAAAATTTCATCTTTACAGGCTGAACTTGGTTAATCTGTGATTACTATGTTATGTCTTATTTCTCTGTTATCATCTATTCTTGGTTTGTGTTGTTGCTCAATACTCTGTTCTTCCTTATAATTACATGGTTACTAATTTGAGTATATTTCCACATATTGTCTTGTGCCCTTGGTGTGAACTTTTCTGAGTGTTCACAGATGGCTTCCACGTCCTCTAAGAAGAAGACTCCTGCTAAGAAGGCTGATAAGAGATTAAAAATGGATAGCAACCTGTTTAGATCAGTCAAACATTTTGAGAGATACAGAGATTCCTTCGTAAAAGAAACAATTATCCAAGAGAGATTTGTGGATTTGCATGACTTGAGGGATACATTCATTCCACAATGCTTTAAAGGAAGAGGTTGGGAGAAACTTCTGGGTGACTTACCTTTAGTGTGTGAACCACTTATCAGAGAATTCTATGCCAATGTTGTGATAAAGGAGGAAGAGTTGAGTTGTTGGGTGAGGAAAAAGGAGTTTACCTTAGATGCTCATGACATTGATAAGGTTTTGGGACTGGAGGGGTTAGAAGATTATGAATTTACGAACTGCAAGGACAGAATGGTCTCTCTAGAAACTGTCTAGAAAAAGATTGGTGGAGTTTTAGAAAGGAGATGTCTCAACACTTCTGACTTTCCCAAAGACATGAGGTGTTTAACAACAATTATGATGTACAATCTGTACCCTATAAGGAAGATGACTACATTGACGAACGCTAGAGTCATATTTCTTATGGATCTTAAGGAAAACACCTTTATTGACATCAGTTCCCACATTTTTGACACTATAATGGATGAAACCAAAACCACCTCGAGGCCCAAGCTGGTGTTTCCAAGCCTTCTCATGAGAATTTTCAAAGAAAAGGGGGTTGTAATCCCACAAGATATCAGTCCCATGCCTCCTCTATCAGCCATCAACAAATTTACTCTAGTACAGATCCAGAGTTGTCTTCCAGGTGAAGAAGAAGAGGGTGTCCATGAAGAAGGTGATCCTATGGAGACTGAAGCAGAAGGGGCAGGACCAGTTTCCACACTTAGAGTAAGAGTCAAAAGGAGCAGACCTTCTACCTCATCACCTGTTCCTCCTGATACCCTTCAGATCATTCTGGAGAGACTTGATACAATCCGCGATGTTCAGAATCAACAGACAGAGAGGATGACAGCAATGCAGGACCAGCTAGATATACTCTCTGCCAAGTTTGACAGCATTCATACCAGCCAGGATCACTGACCCTTTGGCCATTCCGGTCAAAAAGGGGGAGAACTTTTGGGGCAGCTCTTGAGGGGGAGTGCTCTTTTTGAGGGGGAGTTCAATTATATGTCTTCTTTAAGTGTGATACACTAGTTTTTAGTCTGTCTTAAATATTTGTGCTTTAAGTTTGATACACTTGTGAATCTTTGGTGTTTACTTATATAGTATGATGTTATTCAGCTTTAAGCATTATATGTTTGTATTTTGTACCCATTGATGCTTTTGTAAGCTTTGAGGGTTGTTACTTGTTCTTTTGCACTGGTTTGTAGGCTTGTATGGTTTGTGCCATGTATTTGCAAAAACTTTGCATATGCAGCCTTTGTGCTTTGTGTTTTGGTACTTGTTAATGCTTTGCATTACCTTAAGTACAATACTCTTGTGCCCATGTAGGATTGTTCCTAGATGCATATATGTTTGTATGCATTGGTTGAGTGTTGGACTTGCAAATGATACTCTTCAATTGAGTTTATCATTTCTGCATGTCCGGATGTTCATTCTTTGTGTGAATGAACATAGTAATCACTTTTTCTTGGTGACTACTGGTGTTGATCTTGCCATGAATTATTGCTTTTATGCTTATGTTCATTTTTGCTTGATCATGCTTATTTTGCTCCATATGCATATTAAGTTTTCTGCATACAATGATATTGCTATGTTATTGTGTTTCAGGAGTTACTTATTCATATGTTCAAGAGCATTACAGAATCTAGAGTTAGGTGTGAGTGAGTTTTCCAACTGTTCCTAACTCATGTTTAAGTCTAGAGTCTGCTGTAGGGTTTTGTCACGGAATAACCAAAGGGGGAGATTGTAAGGTTGAATTTAATCAACCATTTAATTGGCTTTATTCCGTGACCAATTTGCTTGTAATTTAGTACTTAGCAACCCTATATTTAGGTGGGAATATTGTAAGAGTAGTGTATAAGAAGATGTAAAAAAAAAGCTCAATAGTTTGCAAGAAAAACAAAGTCTCGCAGTCGCGGGTGGATCGCGACTGGCAAGCCGCGAAAGGCAGGCACGTGAGAGGCACACTGGGAAGCTAAAGGGTCGCGCCAGCTGTCACGCTACAGGACAAAAGTTCCAGTTTGGTCAGGCCGTTACGTCGCGACTTGAATTCGCGACTTGGTCAAGCCGCGAGATCAAGTCGCCAACTTGCCCTGTTTGGCAAAAACTGACATTTTGCATTCCCTTCTCACCCTACTATATATACACCCTTATACCCATCATATTGAGAGAGCTTCCAGAGAGAATTTTGTGAGAGAAAACCCTAGAGAAAAACAAGATTGATTCATCCCCAATCTTTATCTAAAGAGACTCTACAAATTCCTCTACTCTTTTCCTCTCCATTGTCATACCCTTGAGAGGTCATTTACCAAACCCTTATCTCACCACACCCACGTCTGTGAGAAGGTCCATTTGGTGCTTTGGGAAGCAGTTTGGAAAGGAACCAATATACATTGGTTGATGCTATGGTCAAGTAGCGGAATCCGGCAAGCTAAAGAAGAAATAGGTTCGGCGTAACCTTGTTGGACCAAGAAGCTTGGAGGACTTAGGTACTTGGGTAAATTAGGCTTGGAGGGTCTTCTACTGTTCATGTATCCCAACTACATTCTTTAGTGGATTATTTGACCGCTTGGAGGGTGGCAGAGAGGTTTTACGCCGAGGACTTCAGTTTCCTCTTCGATAACACATCGTGTGTTGTCCGTGTGTTTGCATCTTCTTTCCCTTTATCTTTACCTTATATTTACTGTTGTGGATGTGTTTATATTTGGCTTAGATTGTTTATCAATTTTATTATGAGCTTGTTATCATGTTCCGCACATTATTTGTTTGATATAAAGCTTGAATTGGTAATCTTATTATTTGGGGTCTAAATGTTCAAGGGTGGTTCATACCCATTTTGAACTTTCAAAATCTATAGTAAGGTTCTCTAACAAAGAAAGTAAAAATCGAGCACGAGGCTCTGTGATGGAGTTATAATGAGAAAGTGGGTGCAAAACAAAAGTCATCACCATGTTCATAAATCTAGAACCTTTAGCAAAGGTCTTACATGGTGTAAACTAACGATCACCCCAAACAGAAGGGTGCTTACAGAAAGCAGACATCATCTCGTCTTTGGACATAGTCCTCAGATGCTCACAACTGGGGTAGTCAGGATGCTCTACCCTCGAGACACGGAGCACATCCGCAACAAGTTACGATGTGATAGCAATGCGCGTACCTTGAACGCGAGTATGAAAGAGAGGTACTAAAGAATCAAGTCCATGCATGTTAAAGTAAAACTCCTAGATTAGCATGGATGGACAAGTGACCAGGATGTCACACAGTGACTCCCAACCCTAATTGTGAATGACATCAGGTAGGTCAGTGTCAGCAAAGTCCACCAAAATGACTCGGCGTTCCGAATGAACACCTCGTCGAGAAAAGTTCTCCGAGAAGTCCTTTCGAGCATCCTCATCACGGAACCGAATATGAGAAGGAGTAGGAACAGATGAAGACAAAGCCCTAGAACGAAGAGGGTTTCGAGATGGAGCTAACTTACGTTTAGGTGCCATAGACATGACTAACGTAAATAGAAAGGAGAGGAAGAGAGAGAGAGAGAGAGAAAATCAGAAAAGTCTCAAGCAGTTAAAATATATCAAAATATATTGAAAAGAGAGAACGTATGCTTGGGAAATGCATAAACATGTGACATGCAAAATAAATTGTATCATGGGCTCAGCCTAATCCAATCCTACCAGCATACAAACAATTTGCACACATCTAAATGCATGATAATATTGTTATAATACTAATTTGATGCAATGCATGAGATTTTAAACTCATTTAAGCAAAAACCCATCTTGAAATTGCACAATAACTCATCAATTTTGAAAAACCTCAAAATTTTTCAAAAACCTCAAAACCTAGATTTCAAAACATGAAATGCATGTAAATGAGAGAAAAGAGACATACCAAGTGAAGAGAAAACCTCGAAAAAGCTTGAAAAACACTTGGAAAAGAGGTTTGGAGTGAGAGAGAGTGATTTGGAAGGTGAGGAGACAAAGCTATCGAGAGAGAGATCAAGAGAAATGAAGTCCGGATCGCATAGAACCTATATATAGTGGTTTAGTAAAACTCGACAGATAGAGGTGTCAATAGGTGTCGAGACATCTATTGAGGAAGGTATCAAGAAAAAAAAACATCGACAAATGCAGCTGTCGAGGATCTGTCAAGGGATAAATCAACAAAAAGCTAACAAGAAGCTCAATCAATCCATTAGGTGTCGAGAAGCTATCGAGGAGACATGAGCTTTCTTGATCGATCCACCAGCTGTCGAGAATGTGTCGAGATTGCGATAAGAAACAGCTTAAGAGCTCGACAGACAGCCAGGTGTTGAGGAGGTGCTGAGAAGCTGTCGAGATTACTTAAAAACAGTTTTTCAAGAAGGGAAAAACACAGATATGAATGCAATCAAGCATGCAACTCAACCAAAGATCCAAACAACATTTTAAGCTCTCAAAATCATCTCTTAATAATAATTTTAAGCTCAAAGATCCCAAAAACACACACACACACACACTCTAAACAAGTTTAACCAATTTTATATTTTAAAAATAAGTCAAGACAGTTTAATGAGCATACATATACACATGTAAAACTTGTGATGGCCAAATCACATTGTATCTACACATGTATCAAGAGTAGTAAAGAATATTGCGTGTTGTGGGTGAAAAACATCGCAAGATTGCATAAGTATATACATGTTATGACGATTTGAGATATGAGAAAATTAGTTTAACTCGCACACAATCATAACTGTTTGATGGGGACTATCACTTTCGAGGTACATCTTATAATTCGTATATCTCCTAGAATACATGATTGCAATCATATTTAAATCATTTTTATTCTTTTTGCTTTTTATTTTTCTTTGCATATTTTTCTTTTTAAGCAAATCATGCATGGGCATATAAGAGATAGAAAAGAAATACCCAATTATGTTAAGCATTTGACATTTCAATTTTGCTATGCCAAAGCACACAAATGTCATTGACATTACACTTTTGCTATGCCAAATCATATAGATGTCATTTCATGATTGGCGGGCAACAGTGGTGAGATGGTTATTTATGTATTTCTCTTAGGATTTTCTAGTCCTTCCCGTCAAAAAGAGTGATATGAATGTTAAGTACAAGAGATAACTTAATTTTACTTATCACAAACAAGAGCCACAAAGCTCACTTGCTTAGTTGTGCATAGAGATGCTCATCTAAACTACAAAAGATACGAAGTTTAAAAAACTTTGTTTCAATGGCCATCCAAGGTATACAAGTACCAATGTACACAAAACGCACACTGTTTTTGTATTTTTCTGATTTTTCAATTTTTTTATTAGTTTTATATTAAAACCAAAATAAACAAAATTGAAAACAAACAAAAACATGTTAAACAAAGTAAAGCATAAAAATTAGACTGAATCAAAGTAAAAAGTAGAACACACAAGTTCTGCAAAAACGAAAAAAAAAAAAAAAAAAAAAAAAAAAAAAAAAAACACAAAGAGAGAGAAAAAAGTGATAGAATCACTTGGAGCCCTTTTTCTTCCACACCTTGGAAGAACATTTCCGTCTAGCAAATCCTTGATCTGGTGGTGAGGGAGAAGAGTTGAAACCATTCAAGTTCGAAAGGAACATGAGGGCTTTAAGAAGATCTCCAAGAGGAGCAAAAGAAGATTGAAGCTGATTCTGGCTTCCAGATGCTATCATGCCATTGCTCTGTTGAGTGTCTAATCACTTATAGCAATTTGGTTGAGTATAACCAGCAACACCACAATGATGATAAAGATGCTGCTTCTATTGCTTAGGCTTTTGAGAGTTAGCCTTCTTAGCCCTAGGGTTTTTAGCTTCCTTCTTATCTTACTTAGGGGGTGCTCCTAAGATAGATTTGCCATTGTCTATGTTCTCACTAGCTAAATCAGATTTAATATCATTGTTCTCAATTTCAACATTATTAGCAGGAGGAACAAAAACAGTAGAATTAGTAGTAGCAATATTAGAAGAAGAGAGACCATACCCTAAACTTGTTCGATTAGAAGTAGATTTCTGAAGACTGAGCATCTTATCAAGCTTTGCACTTGAAGTCCTCTCTAATTGAGCTCTGACTTGAAATAATTCCGCTTCAAGTTTCTTGGTTTTTTCAACCAAGAAATTTTTTTCAAACCTCAGTGCTCCAATAGTTTGATTGGCTTCATCAAACTTTGTGGAAAGCTCTCCACGATTAAGTTCCACGTCACTGAGCTTCTTGGTGGCCAGCCTATAAAGTTTCTCATGCTTCGTAGACACTTTGTACAATTTCTCATAGGCTGTATGAATATCATCTTGATCATCCATCTTTTCGAACTTAGGCTCCACCAAGTCCTCTTCTTTGTCCACATCTTTAGCAATTCCCTCAGTAGGATTGACAGTGGCAGTGAAGGTATTCAAGATTTCATCATCCTCATTTTTGGAATCATCCTCAGGCTCAGTGTCGCTCAAGGTAGCAGCAAGTGTCTTGCTCTTCGCAATGCTCTTGAGATATGTAGGACACTCCTATTTCATGTGACCGAAGCCTTGACACCCAAAGCACTTAGGTCATGTGGGAATAGTGTACTGACCATCATCCTTAGCATACTTCTTCTCTTTGTCTTAGCTCTTGAACTGTGAAGAACTAGATTGCCTATGATCCTTGTCGAAGCCTTTCCCACTGGCATCTTCATGAACTTCTTGAACTGCCTTGTAATGTAGGACTTCATCTTAGAATCCTCATCACTAATCTTGGCCTTCGATGCCATACTCTTGCTTTTACCCAACTTGCCAATTCTTGTTAACCCTAGCCTGTAGGTCTATAAATTACCAACCAGCTCTGTTAAAGGAATCTTGTCAATATCCTTTGATTTCTCGATTGCTGTAATCTTGGCATAGAATTTCTCAAGTAGAGATCTGAGCACCTTCCTCACAATCTTGGGTTTAGGAATGGTTTCCCCAAGATTGAAGGCTGAGTTCACTATGTCCTTGAACTTGGCATAGAACTCATCAAACGACTTATCCTCGATTTCTTCAAAGCTTGTAGTGAGCCTCTGAAGTTTTGAATATTTGACAGCCTTGGTTCTCTCATAAGTTGTCTGAAGAATGGTCCATGCCTCCTTCGTAGTTTCAGTAGAGGATATCTTCTTGAACTCCTCATTAGTGACTGCACTGAATAAAGCATTCAATGCCCTACTGTTGAAGTTTTCCACCTTGATCTTAGCATCATCCCAATTAGCCGGTGCTTCCTTCAGCTTGGTCCAACCAATCTCTATATCTTGCCATGCTTTCTCATCTAAAGACTGCAAGAAAGCTCTCATGCATACTTTCCAATATGAGTAGTTAGTGCCATCAAATAAATGAGGTATAATTAAAGACTGTCCTCTATCCATGACAAACAGGAGTCAATGGATCAACACAGCAAAAATTAACCCTAATCAAAGTGTGTCTGCTCTGATACCACTTGATAAGCTAAAAACGAATTGATCACTTGTGATGAATTAATTGATTAATTAGCCAAGATTAATTAATTAATCAAATTAATATGTAAACGCGTGGTAGCACAAACAAATCATCAATTAAACTAAGTATGCAGCAGAAAATAAATTGACACAGTGATTTGTTTACGAATGGGGAAAACCTACACAGCAAAAACCCCACAGGATGATTTTAAGGTCACCACTCCCAAAACTCCACTATTATTACAACAAGCGGTTACAAGTAAAGGAATCTCAGTACCTTATACCAGCCTACAGTTGAATCCTTACCTTAATACCCAATTGGACTTGTTCTGTAGTAACAATTTCTCCTTTTAATGCATGGCTCTCAGAACGTAACTAATCAATTGCGCAGATCTTAGTACACGACTTCAATCATCAACTAGAGAAGGTTGTTGGCTGAAAAGTTTTTCAGTTCATCCACAATGAAGATTGAGAAGATACTTGGTTACAAAACCCTACGATACACAAACACAGCAACTTCTACAAGAATGATGAACTAGGGCAAAACTCTATCTCCGGTCACAATTTGTTTGAACAAACTTTGCTCAACACTTGTGCAACTTGTGTCCTCTTTGACGGCCCTTAAAATAATCCTTTTATATGTCTAGGGTTGTGAGAAAAGAAAGTTCAAACACATAATTATGAATTAGAGTCAAAACATATCTGAAATTCTGTTTTTCATAAAACTCGACAGATGCCTATTTGTCGAGCTACTGTGGAGTAGCTGTCGAGCCACGGGGTTGGAACAACTTCTTAAGCTCAATAGATGGTTAGTTGTCAAGCATTAATGATAGGAACTTCTTCAGCTTGAATCTTGAACAGACTTGCATGTCTTCAATACTTGATCTTGAAACACAATTTATTGAAGTATTAAACATATCTAGATTTACCCAAATACAAGTAAAGTGTGTTTTGTCAAAAGATTACGAATTACATAAAGTAGTGACATATGTTCCTAACAAGTGAATCACATATGTCCTAATACTATTCTATCTTCGAAACCCCAAAACCAATATCTATTTAATTTCCCAACTAGAAGACCAACTAAATTTTATTATAAAAATTTTATAAACTAACATAATAACCAATCCAATTGGTATCATCACATCAATAATATAATAAATAAATTTCTTAACTATTAATTTATTTAGATGTATTTAAAACTCCACATATCAATTTATAAATAAATAAAATGGCTTAGTTATTTGGTATATTTGCAATATCCATCCTTAACATCACTCCATATAATTCTCCAAGCAATTGTCAAAAAGAAATTCTTTTGAAAATATTAGTTTATCCTCTTCCAATATGCTTTGCAAATATTACATTTTGAGATGTAATTTAATAAAATATTTCATTATTTTGAGCTATATGGCGCCATGTCTTTATAATAAAATATTTCAGCGTGTGGTTTAATTATCTGTCATGCATGCATGTCTACTCGTTGTTTGCTTTCTCACCGCATAAAAAATGAAAATGTCACACTAATTAAGCATATATATCTGTTGGTGCTCACTTATTAATTTGTAATCTTACTCTACCTTGATTTGTTTTTACTTGCAGCCTCAAATGTGACCTGAGAAAAAAGTGATGCTTCAAGAAAAACCTATGTCAAATATGCAGTCTAGCCCTTATTTTAAATATACTTCTTTTTACACATATGGTATTTGAACTTCTTCCAGAATACTTAATGGTTGGAACAAAGAAGTGCCCCATTTTTTCATGACTAGGCGACCATCACCTTGTAGAAATGTTAATGCTGTTGGCCGGTAAGTGTTGCAGAAGCACAAACTTAATTTGTATTGTTATTACTTGTTTTTTAATAAAGAAATCTTACCATTGACAAAGACAAATTGTCCACTTCTTACATACACAGACATGGAATAGCTCAAATACACGAATGAACAAAGGCTCTTTTTCTCTCTTGAGCATAAACATTTTGTATTGCTATTGAATTTGTCTTGTTATTGATAAATGTTAAATTACAAATTCTCCCAGAAATTTAAGCTAATGAGAAATGATAAATTTAATTATTTTACAACATAATTCTAACAATAACCAATGAGTTTCCCAGAAGATTTAAGTTAACAAAAAAATGAATTTAATTATTTAATTATTTAATTATTATTTTAACAGTTTCATTCATGTATATAGAGACAGGTTTAGACTCCCCTTCAACCTGCAAAATTTTATTTTTATATATGTTTAAACAGGAAGTAGATTAGAGATTGGATTTGAATTTATTTAGGTCACAACTATGATATCAAGATAAATTATTATTTGTTCCAAAATTTTACATTTATAAGAAATAACGAATTTAATTATGTAACTATTATTTTAATTGTTATTATTTTTATTTATCTAAAGAACTTGTTTACATCGACAAAGACAAATTGTCCACCTAGACATGGAATAGATCAAATACACGAATGAACAAAAGAATCCCTTTCTCTCTCCACTACAAAGTACTGTCCTCTAAAGTTAATTAATACAGAGAAAAATGCTTCAACCACTAATGAAGTGGAGAAATTTTCTTGTATGTTTGGTTTGGAAGCAGACATGTAAACCTAATAACCATCTATCTTTGTTCCAATTTACAAAATATGTGCAAACAAATTAAGAAGAACAACCAAAAAGACAAAAAATCTTCTGCTTGGTTTTTGCGGACCAAAATCATCCATTCACATATATTTGCAAATTAGGAAAAGTAGAATAAGTATTTCTTAATCCATTTTGGTGGTTACCAATTAAAAAAATCTATTTTGGTGGTTGTAGCTCAAATTCGATAGCACCATATGCTTGAATACACATAGTAGTCTGAGTATATAGAACCTTTCTTCATGGATTGTAATTATTCCACTCATCGTACATGACTATTAGCCCCATAAACCATCCAATCAATAAAGGAAAGAAACAATTTAACTCAATTCGACTACCTCCATCCATTAGAACTCAATCCTTTCTATCACATCGAAAACCAAAGAAGATAATCAAGAATATATTGATTGGAGTTTGAGCCCAAAGAGATTTAATGTTAACCTAACAATGATGGTGCGGTGGTAAACAGGATCACATGTAGCTATAGGGCTAACGTATGATAATCTGAACATGGAACTTATTCTATTTGTTGTCCGTGAAACATTATATGATTAATTGCCAGCTATTTGAAGAGTTTTGGACACCCATGTTAACACATTCACACAAAAAGGTTATAAGATTGTTACAAAAGAGTGCTTCAAATTCCTAAATCTCAATTTTTGATATGATCAGGAGCATACAATTTTTTTTTTTTTTTTTTTTTTCACAAATAGAGTTCCACATTTCATTTTAATTATGTCTGTAACATCACCTGGAACAATATTTCGGCTGTCCACTTGCTAATGTTGCACATGTCATAATCTAAATCCACAAGCTTGTAGAACTAGAAAGCTCTCTAAGCCACCAGTTTGGTCTAATTGTAAGAATAATAAAACAAAAACTACAAGAAATGAGAACCCTCTACATCTTGCAAAGTTGGGTGGAATAAATGCTGGACCTCATTCCTTATGCTATGGTATATAGATTGCTGACAATTACAAAAACCCATTGGGGTGAAAGCAACATTACTTGTACACATTCCACGCACTAAAAACAAATTATTTCACCCTTAAAGAATCCACGGCATAGAATCGTGTACACCCACCAATCCATGATCCGTCTGTCAATAATATTAAACAAAAAGAAAAATATACTCTCTCCCATTCACCCCCAAAGACAATTAAAAAAAAAAAAATGGAAAAAGAAAAAGAAAGACTACTTTCTTCTTCCATGCATATAAATACCCTACTTCATATATTGTTAAACAAGTACTCACATATATATTCAACCCTTTTACTTAGCAGAATAGGTCCTAGTGTCTTACTTTGAAAAGGGTATTCATATATAGTATTATATTAACAAGAATGATAGGGTGGGAAGATGTTTACAAAGTTGTGGTGGCCATGACACCACTCTATGTTGCACTGATTTTAGGGTATGGTTCCGTCAGGTGGTGGAAAATATTTACTCGTGATCAATGTGATGCAGTGAACCGGTTTGTTTGCTTTTTCACGCTCCCACTCTTCACCTTTGAGTTCACAGCCAATGCTGATCCTTTCAAATGGAACTTTCTATTCATTGGTGCTGATGCCATTTCCAAGTTCATTATAGTTGTGGTGCTTGCCATTTGGGCCAAGTGTAGTAGCAAAGGAAGCTATCGTTGGTCTATAACTAGCTTCTCTTTGTGTAATTTAACTAATTCTCTTGTTGTAGGGGTGCCTTTACTAAAGGCTATGTATGGTCAAAATGCTGTGGATCTGGTTGTTCAATCATCTATTATCCAGGCAATCATATGGCTCACCCTTCTCTTGTTCGTCTTGGAATTTCGACGAACTGGGATTAATTTTTCTGCCGACACAAGTATAAAAAATTCTCAAGTTCAGTCTGCTGTTGAATCGGGAAAAGATTTAGAGGGAGGCACAGAGATTGTCGCGAGCACTGGTCCGTCTTTCTGGTATTTGATGAGGACGGTATGGTTGAAGCTAGCAATGAATCCTAACTCCTATGCTTGTATTCTAGGCATTACCTGGGCTTTTATTGCAAATAGGTATGTCGTAAATAGTTATTTTAAACGTGAGCAATTATTCTATATTTTAGGATTACAAATACGTGTTACTCTTTTCTTTTATATAATTAATAATTTCACAAATTAAATTTATAATAAGATTTACTATTTATATAAGAGAAAAGAGATAGTACATCATTATACTCTTAAAATACCTATTTTTAATGAAAAAATATGTGATGGTTTAATATAAATGATAATTATTAGTACCAGGGGTTTTCTCTTCAAATGTTTGTAGGTGGCATATTAAGATGCCTAGCATCTTGGAGGGATCTATATTGATCATGTCAAAGGCAGGGACAGGCACTGCCATGTTCAGCATGGGTAAGATTAATTTTTATTTTTAACCATTTAACTCGTTTGTAATATTTTCTAAAAATTGATAGAAGAATTATTATTCTCTACGAAAACCGCATTTAATTATGATGGATTAAATCTCAAACTCTTTACTTGAATGAGGAGAGAAATTCCACTGAGTTGGAAGATTATTAATCGACTTTTTTTTTTTTTTCTACTTGGTAATACTTTCTACTCCAAAAGTTTAGGCTAGTTTTTATCACGTGAATGCATAGATCATTTCACTGTTTGTAATTGTGTGTCATTATTATGTAGAAAAAAAAAAAAGATTAGAAAAATTATATGAATAATTTTATTTATTATTGGTCAAAAAGCTCAGTGGTACTAATAGGTTGAGATTACTAGAGAAAAGTTTATTAAAATTCATCATAGTACATTGACACAATTTTTTTAATTTAATAACTAAGATAAAAAGAAAAATGGTAATGGTTGGATATTTATAATTATGGATAGATCTAATCATCAACTATTCTAGGCGCATAAAATTTTTTTAAAAAAAAATATTGAGATGAGATATTGTTAATGATGTGATATTAATAGCGGACTCTAAGTAGGTTTCAATTAACTCAACTGGTAAAGTCTCTTATAGTTGAATAAGAGATCCGATGTTCAATTAATTTCTACTTATATAAAAAATCGATTAGTGTTTTGGTTTGATGATAAAAAATTATCATTAGAAGCAGGCGCTATAAGTTGAATCTCTCTCTCTCTCTCTCTCTCTCTCTCTCTCTCTCTCTCTCTCTCTCTCTCTATATATATATATATATATATATGTATATGTATATGTATATATATATAGAGGACTCCGGATTGACCAATAAACACCTACATAATATATCATTTTATCAGGGTTTGATCATTATGTGCAGGGATCTTCATGGCACTCCAAGAAAAGCTGATTGCTTGTGGCCCAAGCCTCACTCTGTTTGGGATGCTTTTAAGGTTTATTGCTGGACCGGCCACCTTGGCTATCGGCTCTTACGCTGTAGGTTTGCATGGTGACGCTTTACGAGTCGCCATCATTCAGGTAATCTTTTATATATATATATATATATATATATTTTATATGTGACTTGGTCATTGGAATATATCAATCCTAGTATATTTCCCCAAGTGATGCTATTAATGTCCTCCATTTAATTAGGTTTAGGGCATATCTTTATTAAAGAAAAAAAGAAGATAATTGGTGTAACCATATACTTAAAATAGCACCAAGTGTATAACACATCAAAGATTGAACGAATTCAATAACTTAAGTTTTATATGCTCGATTTCAGCCACTCAATTTGTGTTCTTTTAGTTTTAGATGCTGAAAAGGATAAAGAGAGAATAACCTGCTTGCTGTAAGAAAGTGCTTAATCGAATTCATGACGTTTTTCTTATTTAAAAAAACATTTAAAGAAGTTTTTGGCCACTAATCTTTGTAGTCAAGGTGATATCCTTTTTCATTAAGGGGTCTTGAGATTAGTCTAAAATCTCAATTTTGGAGGGTTTCAATTTTTTAATAGACTGCTAATTTTTAAAGTTGTTTAAGTGTGCGTTTGAATTATCTCTTTAATAAAAATTGATAGAAGTAAAACTATGACAAAAATTAGTTGAGGTTTTAAAAAATTATAAGAAAAAAAATTAATAAATTAATAGAAACGGCCTCAAAAATTTGATAAAAAGCTTCAAAATTTATTGATGATAGGATTTCAGTCAGTTTTTTATGGAAACTTGTGAGGTTTCGAAAGTTGAAATGCATTATAATTTTTTTTATAGATAAAAATGCATTATAATTAGGAACAATGAATAAAAGAAACGAGTAATAATATACTGTTTATGTGTGAGAAATGATTAAAAACAGTGTGTAAAAGTTTGATTAAGTCATTGTTCGTCAACATGGCCATTAGGATAGATCCCAATAACCAAAAATAGAAAAAGAAAGACTGGACTATGGTGTTTTATAAAATTATATATGTAACAAAAGAATAGTACATAATACGTAGTCTCTTGTCACTGCTCTAGTATAGTATTAAACTATGTCAAACCTATGTACATAAACTATTTATTACGAAGTCAAAGATTGACTCTCCTTCTTCTTCTTTTTTTTGTTTTTTTTTTTTTTTTTTTTTGCGTATACTATTTTGTAAATTTTAAGTAGTCAAGTTAGGTAAAAATTTAGATCGGCCCTTTATATATATATATATATGATGGCCCACAAGTTGTAATTAATTAATTAATTAGAAGCTTGCATGGATGCATCAGCATCTTGAAAGGGGGGAGAATTAAGAATGGGAGAGTTTAGTGATCGAGCTCTACGTGTTATTCTTGTCATGACTCATGGGAGAGTAAAACAGACTCACCCAAGAATGGAGGATAGATTTAATTAAAAAGCTTCAAAACTGTGGTGTAGCGGTTGTCAGCAATAATAGTAAACGAGTTGAACATAATTGAGATATTAAAACTTTGTTAATTTATTTTCTTATCATGCTCAAGTAACAAAAACAAAAACAAAAAAGCAAAACGAAACAGTCTATATTATCCTTTAAAAAAGAGAAAATAACGAATGAGTATGACCCAAGCAAAGGAGGGTAAATCTAACATAGTTCTAATAATATTTACTCCATAGCACTACCATGCTATATCCAGCTTCTCAAAAAAAAAAAAAAAAAATGTTATATCCAGCTTCTTCTTTTCTTTTCTTTTTATTTTTTTTTATTTTTTAAAATAATAATTCGGTATTATAATAGAAGGAAAATTTAGACTTTTTTTTTTTTTTTTTCTTTTCTTTAGAGAGTTTCAACTTATGGCGTCTATTCTAAATGATAGTTCTTTATCGTTAAACCAAGATACCAATCGGTTTTTAGTATTAGCTGGAATTGAATCCTAAGTTTCTTATTTAATCATCATAAACTTTACCAGTTAAACTAACTGGAAACCCACGTCTCTTAGACTTTGTTTCTCTTAAAAAAGACTCTGTATCTCTTAAAAAAGAAAAGCAAGCTATTTGTCACTTACTTACAAAACTGTTAACTAATATATAAATTCTTTTTTGATTATACTAAAATCAATGCACTAATTAGGCATCACTTTAAAAAATTAATTTACTGATTAGGCATCACTTTAAGCTAGTAATTCCTCCATTAAATCTCGATGCTTTTACAGTATAAAACAAGAAGAAGACAGCTCTAATTGACAAGTGGGATACTTTACTTTAAATTATATATCCTCTGAACACTAAATTGTTCCTAGGCCACTACTTTGGTGAAGTAATATCTTTCATTATTCTATGATGTTACAGGCAGCACTGCCACAATCCATTACGTCCTTCATCTTTGCTAAAGAGTATGGATTGCATGCAGAAGTACTCAGCACTGCGTAAGTTGTCTAAAATTCAAAACCTTTTGGCAACAAGTCCATAAGAAAAGGGAGAGCACTGCTCTCAGAAATAAAATGCAATTTTTTTTTTTTTAATTTATAGAATAAGAGTAATGATAGTGACACACTTTTTATTATATACTTACTATACATATATATTGTCGCATGAATTGAAATCATGTTTTTAAAACACAATTGCAATTAAAATTGTGAAATCTTATTTTGAAAACAAGATTTCAAAATTTTAACTAAAATTGTGTATTAAAAATACAATTTCAAAAGGAAGAGTATAATAGTGAGTGTGTAATTAAGATTTTTATTTTTATTTTTTATTTTATAGAATATATAATGTAGCAGTATATTTTGCTTCACATAAAATATACAGAAGTGATACCATTTGTTACCCATGTCGTGTCATGATCAGAGAAGTCCCACATGATTCTATATGAAAATTTTGTAAGAACCTTTGTAAGAAAAAGATTTCTAGCACCAAAAATCTTTAAATAGAAGCATTAAGTTGATTTATAGAAATTAAACTGAGACTCTTATATTAATTTTTTCTCAGAAAAAAGAAAAAGAAAAAAGAGACTCTTAGATTAACTTTTTTCCATTATTTATTTGCAGAGTGATCTTCGGCACGTTTGTTTCCCTACCGGTGTTGATCGCTTATTATGCAATTTTAGAGTTTATACATTGATACACCCTCATTGAGACTAATAATGAAAAAAATAAGGGGAGCAACAGAGGGATATCTAGCACCGTTGTTTAATTTTTATTTTTCCTACCTTTGTTCTTTTAAATTTAAATATCTATTTTGAAAATACTGAAACTCAATTAGTCTAATTGTTGTTGTCAAGAATCATTTCTAATAATCTTAGACATTGTAATCCTAATGTCATTAAATAGGCCAAGAATGTATTGATTCCTTATGATAAATTAACCAATTAATTAGCCAAATTAATTATTTAATTCAATTAACATTCAATAAAGCGTGGTAGCACAAACAAATTACCAAATAACTAAATGCAGCAGAAATTAAATTTGATACAGTGATTTGTTTAAGAATGGGGAAAACCTCAAAGACAAAAACTCCAATGAGTGAATTTAAGGTCACTACTCCCAATAGTCTACTATTATCAAAGCAAGTGGTTACAAATAAAAGAATCTCAGTACCTTATACCAACCTACAGTTGAACCCTTACCTCAATACCCAATTAGATTTTTTCTGTAGTAACAATCTCTCATTCTCAATGCACGGCTCCCAATATGTGACTAACCAATCGATGCACGGAGTTAAGTACGTGACTAACACACCAACTTGAGAAGGATGTTGACTGCAAAGTTTTCCAATTCATCCACACGATGAAGATCAAGAAGCTTCTTGGTTACAAAATCGTACACCGTACAAACGTAGCAACTTTTTCAAGAGAAAGATGAACTAGGGCATATGTCTCCAGTCACAATATGCTTGCACGATGAAGATCAAGAAGCTTCTTGGTTACAAAATCCTACACCATACAAACGTAGCAACTTTTTCAAGAGAAAGATGAACTAGGGCATATGTCTCCAGTCACAATATGCTTGCAACAACAAGTGCAATAACATTTGCATCTACTTGCATCAAGTGAGACGGCCCTTAAAATAATCCTTATATATGTTTAGAGTTGTAAGAAAAAAAAAAATCTAAACACATACATATGGATATGCGTGAAATCAGATCTGAAAAACTGATTTTTGTAATTCTCGATAGATACAACTGTCGAGCTTATTTGCCGAGCTTCACATTTTAAATCTCGATAAATAGATCTGTCAATCTATCTGTCGAGTTTTAAAATACAGCACTTTTTCACTTGATTCTTGATTAGATTTGCATGACTTCAATACTTGAACTTGAACTCTTATTTTTGAAGTATTAAACACATCCTAGATCTACCAAATTACAAGTAAAGTGTGTTTTGTCAAAAGATTAGCAAATTCTAAATGACATATGTTCTTGACATGATCCACATATGTCCTAACAATCTCCCCTTTTGGCAATTTGTGACAAAACCACAACAAATAAATGAAAATATGAGGGAAGTCATAAATCACTCAACTCATACTCACTTTTTGAATACAATAAATTTAATCCTAACTCAAACTCTTGAAAAACTTTGTAAGAAAAGAGTTCATGACAAGATAGACTTTGATAACCTGTATTTTTGAAATATTTTAAACAAAACTCATCACTTCATCTTAGTATGAGACAGAAATATAAAAGATTGCATGCAATTAATAACAATATTGTGCATAAAAAGAGAAAAGAAACAACACATGGAGAGATAGGTGAAACTGTAATAACAACTTCAATATATATATATATATATATAAATAAGAGTACAAGGTTTGCTATCACAATGTAAGAACAATGTATCTAGAAAGTAAAGAAAAGAAAAAAATACATAAGTCCTCGCTACATCCCTCATAAAATAAACACTCCCCCTAACAAAAATATATCCTATACTAACTCTCCTCCTAAGTACATGACTATACTCATACCCAAAACTACTCACCCTTTTTGTCACAAATGACAAAGGGCAAGTCATTGAGAAGTAGTCAACTCATTGTTACCGGAAGAGCTAGCATTCTCATCTGCAGTAGCATCATCATCACTACTAGAGTCATCATCATCGTCCTCGTCCTCGTCCTCAGATGCCTATGGAGAAGGAGAGAGAGACACCACGAAGCCACCAAGGCGAGCCTGTCGTCGTGCAATACGACTGACGCGGGTGTTCACCTGACACAACTCATCACTAAGATTGTTAAGGCAAGCATCCATACGCTTAAGCTATGCCATGACCGCCTCAAGGGTCACACCACTTGCAGAAGAAGAAGGTGTGGAAGTGGAAGGAGTGGAAGAGGCTGGAGGAGTCACTGTATTGGTTCATGGCCTCTTCGGTCGAAGTTGGGCCTTGCTTTGTCTAACGGACGCATCACTGATGGCATCCACGATAGAGAAGTGAGCAGACTTAGGATAGGAGACAGGCACATGGTAAAGAATTTGCGTGATAGCAGAAGGGAAAATCAACTTATCATGGGTCACTGTATCCTTATAAACATCTATAAGGGAGAGTATGAAATAAGATGGAAAATCTATGGTAAACCCCTTAAGTGAGGATAACAAAAATCGAGCACGAGGCTCAGTAATTGAATTATAGTGAGACAAGAGATGTAAAACAAACACCATCACCATATTCAGGAATCTCGGACCTTTTGTAAAGCCTGCAACACATGGAGAGATAGGTGAAACTGTAATAACAACTTCAATATATATATATATATATATCAATAAGAGTACAAGGTTTGCTATCACAATGTAAGAATAATGTATCTAGAATGTAAAGAAAAGAAAAAAATACATAAGTTCTCACTACATCCCTCATAAAATAAACACTCCCCCTAACAAAAATATATCCTATACTAACTCTCCCCCTAAGTACATGACTATACTCATACCCAAAACTACTCTCCCTTTTTGTCACAAATGACAAAGGGCAAGTCATTGAGAAGTAGTTAACTCATTGTCACCAGAAGAGCTAGCATTCTCATCTGCAGTAGCATCATCATCACTACTAGAGTCATCATCATCGTCCTCGTCCTCAAATGCCTATGGAGAAGGAGAGAGAGACACCACGAAGCCACCAAGGTGAGCCTATCGCCGTGCAATACGACTGACATGGGTTTTCACCTGACACAACTCATCACTAAGAGTGTTAAGGCAAGCATCCATACACTTAAGCTATGCCATGACAGCCTCAAGGGTCACACCACTTGCGGAAGAAGAAGGTGTGGAGGTGGAAGAAGTGGAAGAGGCTAGAGGAGTCGCCGTATTGGTTCATAGCCTCTTCGGTCGAAGTTGGGCCTTGCTTTGTCTAACAGATGCATCACTGATGGCATCTAGGATAGAGAAGTGAGCAGATTCAAGATAGGAGACAGGCACATGGTGAAGAATCCGCGTGATAGCAGAAGGGAAAATCAGCTTATCATGGGTCACTGTATCCTTATAGACATCTATAAGGGAGAGTATGAAATGAGATGGAAAATCTATGGTAAACCCCTCAAGTAAGGATAACAAAAATCGAGCACGAGGCTCAGTAATTGAATTATAGTGAGACAAGAGATGTAAAACAAACATCATCACCATATTCAGGAACCTCGGACCTTTTGTAAAGCCTAAGTAAAGGGTATTTTAACGATCGCCCTAAGATGAGGGTGTCTTATAGAAAAGAGACATGAGTTCGTCTTTAAACACAATTCGAAGACGAGGACAACCGAGGTAGTCAGCAAACTCTACCCTTAGAACGTGTAGCACCTCGGATATAAGATCTAGAGTGACTACAATACGTGTATCTTGAATGCGAGTGATGAAGTGAGGTATGGAGTAATCAAATCTGTGCATATTAGAGTAAAACTCTTGTATGATCATGGATGGACAGTTGACCAGGATGTCACAAAGGGACTCCTAACCCCTACTGTGAATGACAATAGGTAAGTCAGTATCAGAAAAGTTCGAAAGGATGACTTGGCATTCCGAATGAATGCCGCGTCAAGAAAAGTTCTTCGAAAAGTCTTGACGGGTTTTATCATCACGGAACTTGACATGAAAAGGAATAGGATCAAAAGAAGACGATGCCCTAGAACGAAGAGGGTTCTAGGACGGAGCAGACTTGAGCTTGGGTGCCATATGTAGACTAACCGAAAGAAAGAGAGAGAAAGAGACAGTAGAAGAATGCCAAATAATATCAATATAAGATAGAAAAGAAAGGTATGTATGCATGCAAAATGCATGAAGATGTGACATGCAACAATAAAAACGTCATGGGCTCAGCCCAATCCAATCCTACCTACAAGATTTCAACATGGAAAACACACATCTATAATGTATGAAACATTGTGAAAGATGCAAATGTGATGCTGTGCATAAGCATATAGTATCATTTAAACAAAACCCAACCCAAAAATTTAACAAAAACTTCGTCAATTTTGAAAAACCTCAAAAGTTTTCAAAAACCCCAAAAACTTAGGTCAAAAAGTATGAAATGCATGATTAATGAGAGAAAAGAGATCATACTAGAGGGAAAAAGCAAGGATTAGGCCGAAATCCAAGTGAGGAAGATGAAAAGTTTGAGTGAGAAATGTTTGAGAGAGAGAGAGAGAAGTGTGTTTCTATCGAGTATTGGATAAAATGAGAGAAAAATTGTGCTGAGGCTATATATAGAAAACATGAAGCTCGATGGATTAAGAGGTATCGAGAGCTGTCAAGCACCAATTCTCAACAGATTTATCATCTGTCGAGGTGGCATCGAGAGTTGTCCACAGTAAAGAGACCTCGATGGATTGAACAACTATCAAGCAGACAGAAAGTTTCTCGATGGACTAAGAAGTTATTGAGACAAATTCTCAAAAGCTTTGATGGATCGAGATAGCGTTAACTTCTGTCGAGAAAGGAAGACTAAAGATCTCGATAGATAGCCTAGTTGTCGAGAGGTATCGAGAAGCTGTTGAGATGTGCAAAAATAGTTTTTCAAAGAAGAGATAAACACAGATATGAATGCAATCAAGCATGCTACTCAACCAAAGATCCAATCAACATTTGAAGCTCTCAAAAACATCTTTCAACAAGAAAAAATGTCAAGCATTTAGATCCAAAACACATACACACACACACACACATTAAACAAGTCTAACCAATTCTATGTTTCAAAAACAAGTCAAGGTAGTTTATTGAGCATACATTAACACATGTATTCCTTGTGATGGCCAAATCACATTATACCTGCACACGTATCAAAAGTAGCAAAGAATTTGCATGTTATGTGTTAAAAACATCACAAGATTGCATAAGTGTCTGCATGTTATGATGATTTGAGAATGAGAAAATCAATTTAACTTACATACAATCATAACTGCTTGATGGGGACTATCACATTCGAGGTACATCCTATAACTCTCACATCTCCTAGAAGACACACTTGCAATCATATAAAGCATTTTGATTTTTTTTTTAATTTTATTTTCTTTGCATATTTTTTTCTTTTGTTAAGCATATCATGCATTGGCATATAAGAGAGAGAAAAGAAATACCCAATTATGTTAAGCTTTTGACATTTCACTTTTACTATACTAAAGCACATAGATGTTGTTTCATGATTGGCAGGCAACAATGGTGAGATGGTTATTTATGCATTTCTCTTAGGATTTTGTGAGCTTTGTGCCTTTTGAGTACAACCACACACTGTTTTTGTTTTTTTTTTTTTTTTTTCAAATTTTTTTTTTATGAAAAACAAATTAAAGCAAAACTGGAAAAAAAAAAAACAAAAAAAAAAAAAAAACAAAAACAAAACAAAAAACAAAAACAAAAATATGTAAACAAAGCAAAGCATAAAAACGAGACTGACTCAAAAACAAGAAAGCAAAACACACAAGTAATGCATAACCGAGAGAGAGAGAGAGAGAGAGAGAGAGAGAGAGAGAGAGAGAGAGAGAGAGAGAGAGAGAGAGAGAGAGAGAGAGATTAACACTTAGAGACTAACACTTAGAGCCTCTTTGCTTCCACACCTTGGAAGAACATTTCCGTTTAGCGAACCCTTGGTCTAGCAGTGAGGGAAAAGAATTGAAATCATTCAAGTTTGAAAGGAACATAAGGGCTTTGAGAAGATCTCCAAGAGGAGCAATATAAACTAATTCTGGTTTCTAGAAGAGATCATACTGTTGCTGTGTTAAGTGGCTAACCACTTATACCAATTTGATCGAGTATGTCTAGTAGCTCTACAGTGATGACAAAGATGATGCTTCTTCTATTCAGGCTTTTGGTTATTGCCTTTCTTAGCCCTAGGGCTTTTAGTTTCTTTCTTATTAAGCTTAGGGGTGCTCCTAAGATAGATTTGCCCTTGTTTATGTTCTCACTAGCTATAACAATTTTTACATCAATGTTCTTTAAATCAACATTATTACCAGGAGAAACAAACACAGTAGTACTAGAAGAATCAATATTAGAGGAAGAGAAATCATACCCCAAACCGATTCGATCAGAAGTAGATTTTTGAAGGCTAAGCATCTTATCAAGCTTTGCACTCAAAATCCTTTTCGACTGAGCTTTGACTTGAAACAGCTTCACTTTAAGCTCCTTGATTCTCTCAGCCAAGAAATTGTCCTCAAATCTCAGTACTCCAATGGCCTGATTAGCTTCATTAAACTTTGTGGAGATTTCTTCTCACTCAAGCTCCACATCACCAAGATTTGTGGTAGGCAGCCTATACAATTTCTCATGCTTTTCTGAGACCTTGTGCAATTTTGCATAAGCTGTGTGAATGTCATCTTGTTCATCCATCTTCTCAAAGTTAGTCTCCACCAAGTACTCTTCTTCATCCACTTCTTCAACAATCCCCCAGTAAGATTCACAAGGTCAGTGGAGGCATTCAAGATTCCATCATCCTCAGGCTTGGTGTCACTCAAGGTAGTAGACTTTTCTAGTAGACTTTTCCTAATGGTCTTGAGATACGTTAGGCACTCTTGTTTCGTGTGTCCAAAGCCTTGGCATCTGAAGCACTTCGGTCCAGAGGGAACAATGTACTGATTGCCATCTCTAGCATCCTTCTCCCCTTTATCTTGGCTCTTGAATTGTGAAGAACTGGATTACTTTCGGTCCTTGTCAAATCCTTTACCATTGGCTTTCTTCATGAACTTTTTGAACTGCCTTGTGATATAGGATTTCATCTTAGTATCTTTATCATCTAAAGACTCGTCAGTATCACTACTTTTGGCCTTCAGCACCATGCTCTTGCTCTTGCTTTATTTCTTGATCCTAGACAAACTTGACTCATAGGTTTGCAGGTTGCCAACCAGCTCTGTCAAAGGAATTTTGTCAATGTCCTTTAATTCCTCAATTGCGGTGATCTTGGCATGAAATTTCTCAGGTAGAGGTCTGAGCACCTTTCTAACAATCTTGGGTTTGTGAATGGTTTCCCCAAGATTAAAGGCTGAGTTCACTATGTCCTTGGCATAGAACTCATCGAAAAATTCATCCTCTTCCATCTTGATCTCTTTAAAGCTTGTGGTAAGCCTCTAAAGCTTTGAATCTTTGACAGCCTTGGTTCCTTCATAGGTTGTCTGGAGGATACTCCATGCTTCCTTTGCAGTTTCAATAAAAGGTATCTTCTTGAATTCCTCATTCGTGACTGCACTGAATAAAACATTCAATACCCTGCTGTTGAAGTTAGCTGCCTTCATTTTTGCATCATCCCAATCAGCAAGCACTTCCTTTAGCTTAGTCCAACCTATCTCCATAGCTTGCCGCACTTTTTCATCTAATGATTGTAAGAAAGTTCTCATGTATACTTTCCAGTATGCATAGTCAGTGCCATCAAATAAAGGAGGTATAATTAATGATTGTCCTCTATCCATGACAATAGGGGTTAATGGATCACACAGCAAAGATTAACCCTAATTAGAATGTGTCCACTCTAATACCATTTAATAGGCCAAGAATGTATTGACCCCTTGTGATAAATTAGCTAATTAATTAGCCAAGTTAATTAATTAATTCAATTAACATGCAATACCGCGTGGTAGCACAAACAGATCACCTAATAACAAAATGCAATAGAAATTAAATTTGACACGGTGATTTGTTTACAATGGGGAAAACCTACAACGTAAAAACCCCACTGATTGAATTTTAGGTCACCACTCCCAAGAATCCACTATTATCAAAACAAGCGGTTACAAGTAAAAGAATCACAATACCTTATACCAACCTATAGTTGAACTCTTACCCTAATATCTAATTGGACTTGTTCTGTAGTGACAATCTCTTCTTTTTAATGCACGGCTTCCAATACGTAACTAACTAATCGATGCACAGATCCAAGTACATGACTACTACATCAACTTGAGAAGGATGTTGGTTGCAAAGTTCTTCAGTTCGTTCATACGATGAAGATCAAGAAGCACCTTGGTTACAAAACCCTACGGCGTACAAACCCAGGAGCTTATTCAAAAGAAAGATGAACTAGGGCATATGTCTCCGATTACAACATGTTTACAACAACAAATGCAACAGCTTTTGCACCTACTTGCATCAAGTGAGACGAACCTTAAAATAATCCTTCTATATGTTTAGGGTTGTGAGAAAAATAAACCTAAACACATACATATGGATATGCGTGAACTCAGATCTGAAAAACTGATTTTCGTAATTCTCAATAAATACAGCTGTCAAGCTTATCTGTTGATCTTCATATTTTAAATCTCGATAAATACATCTGTCAAGCTATCTATCGAGCTTTAAAATACAATACTTCTTCACTTGATTCTTGAACAAATTTGCATAGCTTCAATACTTAAACCTGAACTCCTGTTCTTGAAGTATTAAACACATCTTAGATCTACTTAATTACATGTAAAATGCATTTTGTCAAAGGATTAGCCAATTCTAAATGATATATGTTCTTAACATGATCCACATATGTCCTAACATCAACATCCCATGAATACAGAAAAAATCTAAAACTAATCAATATTGTGTGGTTGCCAAGCTCCATGACTATATATAAGTACACATCCAACTGCATTGAATATTAATGTCACCACTTTAAGTTAATTGAATAATGGAAAATGACACTTAAAGAAAATTTTTAGAAGTACTACAAATTTCATAAATGTATGCATAACTTGCATTCTAATAATAACTTGCTAGAATATGAATATGAATTATGGAAAAATAAGAATGGTGAATGGGAATAGTAGTTGTTGTAGGCCACTTCAAGGGACCTAGACCTCCATAGAGAGAGACAAATTAAGAGAGAGCGATACATTAAAAAATTGGTTTATTCTTCATTATCCAAAATGCTATGGATTACAAGTATTTATACAAGTTCTTTTGCCAAATAACCAACTAACAACTTGTAACTAACTTGGCTCAACTTGTTGCAATCCTACAACAAATTAACTAAATATGACATTACAACAATGATCATCTATATGCCTATATGGTTCCTAATATGCAAGTGGCCAAGTATTTTTTAGACAACCATGCACCACAAGCTCAAAATTATGACACTTGTAATCATAGATTTTTGTTGTACAATTTTCATAATGCCAAGTGTTTTCCTTGAGGAAAAGCCTTAATTTTATGAAAATTGATCAGCTCCTTCTGTCCAATTTCCGTAAGACCAGTTGGAAGAAATGAGCTGGTAGGGAAGTGCTCATCAAATCAGTCATTCAAACGATTCCCACGTACACAATGGGCTATTTTAAACTTCCAAAAGGATTGATTAAGGAGTTGGAAATTATGATCCGTAAATTTTGGTGGGGGTATAGCGGAAGGAACAAAAAGATTCACTGGGTTAAATGGGATAGACTGTGTGAGGCTAAGGAGGTTGGTGGTATGGGGTTCAAGGAAATTGAGAAATTTAATGATGCTTTACTGGCCAAATAGGTGTGGCAGATGATTAATAACCCAGACTCGCTTTGCCATCGAGTGTTCAAGGCAAGATTTTTTCTGGACTGTTCCATTCTTGAAGCAAGAGAATCTATTGTGGGATCCTATGCATGGAAGAGTATTTTGAATGCTAGGGATGTCATTCGAAAGGGGATGGTGTGGAGGGTGGGGACAGGGGAGAGGGTGAGCATTAAGGAGGATAGGTGGCTGCCGAATAAAGCAAATGGTTTGGTTATCTCCCCACTTCCCCAGGTGGCAGCGGAGACAAAAGTTAGTTCTCTCATTGATCAAGACCAAGTCAGGTGGAATGAGGAGGTGGTGTGAAATTTATTCCTTCCCCATGAGGCAGATTCAATTCTGGCC
Source organism: Quercus variabilis (assembly GCA_030445155.1). NCBI lineage: Eukaryota > Viridiplantae > Streptophyta > Magnoliopsida > Fagales > Fagaceae > Quercus > Quercus variabilis. Next base: position 51,215,093 of record CP129445.1, on the reverse strand, counting down.
ATACCGTTGAGTTTAAGGCGACCCCCTGATCGTATTGCTTGGAAACATACTCCCTCGGGTTTGTTCACAACTAGCAGTGCCTATAAACTGATTGTGTCTAATGATACCATGTCCAATGCAGGTAGTTTAAGTGCAGAAAATCATACGAAGTTCTGGAAGAGTCTTTGGCATCTCTAGGTACCAAACAAAATCAAAAACTTTGTTTGGAGGGCATGTAATGAGGCACTGCCAACAAAGATGAATCTGCATTGCCGACACGTCACGGATTCTGACATTTGTGATCTGTGTGGAGAGCTTCCTGAGGATACTGTTCACGCCATCTGGATGTGCAAGGAAATAGTTAGTGTTTGGTCAACCCTGGAATGGTTCCACCAAGCTGCCCCTGTTCAGCCCGTGAATTACAGAGAATTGATGGCCAGATTTATGTCGAGCCAAGATGATTACAAAGTTGAGATTTTTGCTATAGCTGGTTGGTGTGTGTGGAATAGACGCAATGACATTCACTTTAATCGAGCTGTCCGGCCTATAGATAGCATTTGTAGGGAAGCTGGTAACATTCTACAGGAGTTTATCCAAGCTCGTGAGGTTGAGCTAAGCCCTCCACGTCCTCTAGTGACACAACAGTGGCGTCCTCCTGACCTGAATGTTTACAAGATCAACTTTGACGCAGTGGTTTTTCGAGCTTCGAACCTGGCAGGTGTGGGTGTGATTGTTCGTGATAACCGGGGTGATCCAATTGGGGCGTTATCCATGCTGGTTCCTTTCAGGCAGTCTGTGGTGGAGCTGGAGGCTTTGGCATGTCAGAGGGCAGTCCAGTTTACTTTGGAGATTGGTTTGACTCAAGTGGTGATCGAAGGGGACTCTGTTACTGTCATTGAGGCGCTCAAGAATGGTACGGGTCAGTTTGCCAACTATGGGAACATCCTTGATGATATTCGGTTCCAATCATCTTGTTTTCAATATGTTGAATTTTCGTATGCTAGTCGTGTTTGTAATTCTGTTGCTGATGCGTTGGCTAAGAAAGCTAATTCTAGTGTATGGTTTCAGGTTTGGTTAGAAGACTTACCTGAAGACATTGCCCCCCTTGTGGTTAGAGATGTTCATTAAGTTTGGGTTTGAATAAAATGCCCAGGCATTTGGTCTGGCTTCTCAAAAAAAAAAAAAAAAAACTTAGAAGTTGATAACCATATAAATCCGATCCTTTCCTCAGGGTCTGTTCCGATTAAAAGACTACATTTTCCCTGTTACAAAGGCCATACATGTCCCTAATGACTTTGAGTAATTTCTTAAAATCACACTATTACACTTAAGGACCATAGCTTGATGGTTAGGACCCCAAGAAACTTTCTTTAATTCGTCCTTTTTTATGAGAGTAGCTTCTTCATAAGAAATAATCTCGTTACTATCAAATTCAGAACGCTGATCGCAATTCATACCTGACTCCTTAAAAAATTGTGTTCGGCTTGGCAATAGAACCTAACATTTATGGTACTGCTGCCACCATGAACTCGTCCTCTTGCTCATGGATAGCCACCACACAGCAAAAAGGATCCCCTCCATTTTTGAAAGATTTGGATTGTAAGGTTGAAATTTATCAACCATCTTGTTGGCTTTATTCTGTGTCAATTTGCTTGTAATTTAAGCACTTAGTAACCTTGTATTTAGGTGGGATTATTGTAAGGGTAGTGTGTGAGAAGATGTGAAGAAAAGCTCAAGTATGTGTAAGAAAGTAGAGTTTCGCGGCTAGGACTCGCGACTGGCAAGCCGCTAACTGTAGGCACGTGAGATGCACACATGGGGAGTTGAAGGGTCACGCCAGCTGTTGCACTACAGAATAAAAGTCCCAGGCTGGCCATGCCGTTACGTCGCGACTTGAACTCGTGACTTGGACAAGCCACGAGGTCAAGTTGCCAATCCGCCCTGTTTGGCAAAAATTGACTCTTCGTATTCCGAACACACACCACTATATATAGACCCTTATACCCACTAAATTGAGAAAGCTTCTAGAGAGAATTTTGTGAAAGAAACCCTAGAGAAAAATAAGATTGCCTCATCCCCAATCTTTACCTTAGAGTCTCTATAAATTCCTCTACTCTCTTCCTCTTCAGTGTCACATCCTTGAGAGGTCATTGACCAAATCCTTATCTCACCACACCTACGTCTGTAAAAATGTTTATTTGGTGCTAAGGGAAGCAGTTTGGAAGGAACCAATATACATTGGTTGATGCTATGGTCTAGTAGCGGAATCCAGGAAGTTAAAGAAGAAACAAGTTTGGTGTAACCTCGTTGGAGCAAGAAGTTTAGAGGGCTTAGGTACTTGGGTAGATTAGGCTTGGAGGGTGTTCTGCTGTTCATGTATCCCAACTACATTCTTTAATGGATTATTTGACCACTTGGAGGGCGGGGGAGAGGTTTTACGCTGAGAACTTTGGTTTCCTTTTCGATAACACATCATGTGTTGTCCGTGTGTTTGCATCTTCCTTCCCTTTATCTTTGCCTTATATTTACTGCTGTGGATGTGTTTATATTTGGCATAGATTAGTTATCAATTCTGTGATTGGCTTACGTTCATGTTTCGCACATTAATTGTTTGGTTATAATCTTGAATTGATTTTTTATAAATTAGGGTCTAAACGTTCAGGGGTGTTTTAGACACATATTGAACTTTCATTTGGTATCAGAGCGGGTATATTTGTTGTGGTTTAAATACTTGAGTGTGATCTTTGACCCTTTTTGAGATGGATAGGTCTCAATCCTTAAATGTTCCACTATTTTTTGATGGTAACAATTATGCCTTCTAGAAGATTAGAATGAGGGCATTTCTATGCTCTATTGATGACATCATGTGGGATGCGGTTGAAATAGGTTGGACCAGGCCAAAAGCTGAAAAATCCATCTGGGATAAAGTAGCTCTTGCGGCAGCCAATACGAACAGTAAAGTTTTAAATGCTATATACTGTGGTGTGTCTCCAGATAAATTCCATAGGATATCTCACATGATAGTAGCCAAGGAAGCTTGGAAGATTTTGGAGACAACTTATGAAGGAAATAAGAAGGTGAAGGACACAAAACTCCAAATGCTTACCACCAAATTCGAAGAGCATAAGATGGAAGATGATGAGCCCTTTGATTCGTTTTATGCGAAACTCAATGAAATTGTGACTGCGAAGCTCAATCTTGGTGAGAAGATTAAAGATACTAAGGTGGTGAGAAAAATTTTGAGGTCCTTACCGGAGAGCTTTCGAGCAAAAGTCACAGCTATAGAGGAAAGCAAGGATTTGGATGAAATTAAGATCCAAGAGCTCATTGGGTCACTTCAAACGTATGAGCTTGGACTGCCTTCCCACAAGATGAGTAAATCGCTTGCTCTTAAAACCATCACCGAAAGAATGGATGATCCTTCCGAAAAAGATAGAGTGGAGAAGGAATTAGCATATCTTGTGAAAAATTTCTGAAAATTTTTGAAGATGAAGAATAGTGGGAAACCATTCAACAAAGGGAAGTTTCCATCCTCAAGAGGTGATAGGAAAGACTTTAAGAAAAGTGAAAGGAAGGATTCTCAATTTCCTGCAGACATTGTGTGCTTCGAGTGTAATGGACATGGACACTTCAAAAAGGAATGTCCTAATTATTTGAAGTTAAAAGGAAAGGTCTATACCACTACCTTGAGTGATACTGATTCATCAAATTCTAACTCTGAAGATAGCTGTGATAGAGAAGGAAATTACTTCGCATTCATGACCATTGCACATGTAGATCCCTCGGATGATTTGGGTTCACTTGTGAAGGAGCTTGGGGAACATTCTGATTTGGAGTCTATTGGAATAGTTGAGGAGTCTGAAGATGAGGAAGTTGAAAAAGCAGTGGGATTGCAAGAGACTTACAACTCACTCCTTGAGAAGACCGGTGAATATGCTAAGGTGGCTAATGCAATCATTAAGAAGATGAAGAGGGCTGAGGAAGATTACAAAAGTCTTCTGGCACGATACAAGGAGATGAAGTGTGAAATTGAGACACTAAATGGTGAGCTGTCGGAAGCTTATACCAAAGTAAGATTTCTTGAGCAAGAGGTGGTGCAAGCTCATGCCAAGATAGAGAGAGTCTCCTCCCAGAAGTTAGAATATGTTATTTCATCTCAAAAACCTTCCTTAAACAAGTACGGGTTAGGTTATACCAGAGGGAGTAGCACATCAGCCATGGTTGTCAAAGAAGTGAATCTTGTAAAGGCTAAAGAGATGATTGTGAATAAGTTTATTCCTGAGAAAATTAAAGCTGAGAAGATGAAAAATGTGGCTAATCAACGGGTGTTCAATAAGTCCTGCAGTCAATCAGACTCCAGATATAGAGCTAGAGGAAGATTACTTCCAAGATCTCAGCAGGGTCTTAGAATGAACTATCTCTATCACTATTGTGGAGTACAAGGACATACAAGATCCAATTGTCACAAGCTGAGAGCAGTGAACAATGTAAGTGCTCCTCGGTCACGAGGAAGAAGGAACGACAATAGGTCTTGGGGTGGTGAGCAACCAAGAAGTCAAAACTGTGATCCAGGAATGATGGACGTGATGAAGATTATCAATGCCTTCACAAATTGCCTGGAAAGCTTCACAAGAAGGTTTGACAGTCCTAATTCACATACCCAATCCGTTAAGGATATCACCCCAAACGCACGTGACGTGTGGGTGACGAAGAGTACTCATGCATAAGCATTACAACATGTCCATGCATCAATACTTCTCATGTTTGTGAATATGCTTGGTTGTGTGCTTTCTGCTAGTAGTTAGGTTGTTATTTTGTGTGTGTGTTTATCTTTGGTTCAAATGTTTTTACATTTCTTTGTTATGTTTTTGATCAATCTTTTACTACTTTGTGTCAAAAATCCAAAAACACATAAAAAGTAGAAAATTCAAAAAGTTTGATCGACTTTGTTGAGTATTGTCTCAAAGCATGTTTTGCCTCGTACCTTTGTACTAATGGCTTTGTGCATTTAACGAGCTTAGCTTGTCTCTCATGCACTCATATCATTGTGGAAGAAATTCTGAAATCTATGGGACTGTTGTAAATAGATCTTCAACCTTGTCATGAATAATTAGTGAATAGTTTTGTTGATCTTGAAACATGCATAGACTCATGCCTATATATCTTCCCACATTTTATTTTTATGCTTAAAAAGCTCTCTAATTGTAAATCTCTAAATGAAAAGAGATATAAAGCTGCAAAAGCCTGTCGTACATACTAGTATTTGACTAGGAAAAAGGGAAAGCGACCAAAATAAAATGTATGATACCTAAAAAGCCAAAGGCTAACTCATCAATTGAAATATCAAAAATTTCAGGCATCTATCTCTCAATGAGATTTTTTTTTTTCTTTTTTCTCAAAAAGTGCAAATGTTATGTTAAATATGGAGCCAAATGAAAAGTTTCAAAGTATTGTTATCAAGTGCATGTGGGAGGTCATATATGCATGTTTTTATAATTGAGATAGGTCACATTATCTAGTGTTAGTTGTGTATGCCTTGATTGAATTGATCATTGAAGCTTCACATTAGATTAAGGACTATCTCATTTTTGATATCCACACACAGCACACAAGTTTATGTTCAATGAATGCCATATTCATTTGTATGACTGTACTTGATTAAATATGTTTTCACAAGCTCAATCTGTGTTGATCAAACTCTGTTTGCAGGATCACTGGAATCACCTCTTCCTTGGCTAGTAGCTAAGAGTAGTCTCTGAATCGCCACGGCTAATGCCATCATCATCATCTAGGTAGGTAAACCCTCTAGGACCATAGGTATGCCAGGAATACTTGGTCATTTCCAGCTTGAGGTTCCCTACAAGCCAAACCAACTTCTTATGCCCCTATACAATGAGCTGAATTTTGAAGAAAAAGAAGGTATTAGAACAAGTGTGGGGAGATAAGAAGAGAAAGGACAACAATGAAGGAGAACTCACTACTTGTGTACCCTCAGGAAAATGGTAGCCCGTGACATTTGTGTTGCAGCCCATCGCAGGCTCATAAGGGAAACCGTTAGGACCATAGACATAAACCGACCAAGGAAGATAAGAAGGGTTGATAGAAGCACCAGAAGTAGGGCCAGCCTGATATAGGTATCCTATTTGAACATCATCATGTGAAGCAATGCAAAGGAAAGATGGATATAAATGAGAAGAAATAGAGCACATACTGCAGGAGTAAGGGAAGGCATGAAGCGAGTATTGTTGAGTTCCTCATAGTCCAACTCATCTAAAACCTATTTGGCATAGCGAATGCTATTCCTCTACAACTGATACTCTGCATCTGTCATAGAAAGTGGGACAAGCATAAACATTGCAGGGTCCATCAGAACCTGTGGAGCATCCTCACCCACCAACTGGTCACATACCCTCTTTGCTAGGTAGAGCAACATCAAGCTAGCACCCTTCAAGGGCTAGGTGATCCTAAAAGTGGCAAGAGCAGCCACCTCCAAGTCTGTGGCCATAACAGGAGGGAGGCCAGCCTATATGCTCCAAGTGACCTGTGACAACACATAGGGTTAAAGAAGAAAGACCCTAAGAGACATGCAGGAGAAATAATGAAAAGCATTGAATCTCTATCTCACCTCATTGGAAGATAACCCATTGAAATAAGCCCTAACTGAAGAGAAGCTCTTCAGATCCACGTCTGCACCACGAGCAATGAGACTGTATTGAACGGCCCAACACTAGAAAGGAAAAAGTGAAATGATAGTTTGTAAGATGATAGTTTGCAAGAAAAGAAGTTGCAAGAAATAAATATGAAAGTTTGCAAAATTACAGTTTGCAAGATGATAGTTTACAAGAAAAGTAGTTGCAAGATACAAATGTGAATAGTTTGCCAGATAAAGACGCAGATATTGTTTATAAGAGCATGATGTGCAGTTTTCTTTAAGACTAAATAACATTTGGAAGAAAATAATTGCAAGAATGGGAAGGATATGGGCTACAAAAGTAAAGAAAATGAAACTAACCTAAAGGAGCTTTCAAGGCCCTATAAGCTGGTGTAGAGTCCCTCGGCTGAGCGTGTCCAAGGAAGAGTTTAAGTAGGCAAGACACGCTTGCTTTCAATTGGCCTCTCGAGCCTCCTAGAAGTCATAGAAGAGGGCTAGCCACCTTAGAGATATCGTTTGCCCTCTACTGGCAAAAAGATATGCCCTTAGAAGGTATAGTAAGAAGGCCATGGCCATACGAGCGCAATCGTCAACCATCACTTATGGGAGAGGCCTGTAATCCATCTCAGTGTCGAAATAGCAGATCATCTCAGTGGTGTACCTCCTCTCGAGCAAGTCTATGCCTAGCTGAGTGGTCGACTCACCCTCTAAGTTTATGAAAGCTGTATCACAACTAAGGTCGGTCATATGGTGGAAGGTGTGGTTAGTATCCCACCACCTTTTAGCCAAAGACTGCACCATAATGGCACTGGAAGACCTCTCTAGTAGTAAGTGAATGATTGGTTTGAAGCCCATTGCATGAATGTAGGCCCTTGTTTTTGCAATGAGGACCCTATACCATACCGCCACACGATTAGTGCACCAAAGGGTGTTAGATTTGCATTTGGATAAGAAACAAATGACATATGAGTTAGAAAAGGGTATCTATCCGGTAACATGCGCAGGCCCGTGTCTGCATATGTAGGCACTGGGTACACGTACATAGGTTGGAACCCATATGTGTATGAACTTAACAATAGATATGCATACACATGAATAGGCCTGTGTATGCATAAAGACTTGTTGCACACGTATGAACACAAGCCATGTACATAGGCTTGAATTTGCATATGCAGAAACACAAACAGAGAGTTGGTCTTCGACAGTTTCAAACACATTTTGATCAAAACTCATCCTAAACATGTTCCTACCTCTCCTAAGGTGTCAGGTTTTCATCTAAACCCATCCCACAACAAAACCCAAGCATTTACATGTCCAAATATAGATTAAAATGGATGATCAAAAAAAAAAAAATGAGAAAATGAGAAAAGTTTGAAAAATGATGATCTTATGGCCTATATGTCAACGGAGGGGACTCATTTAGCTTCACTGCTCCATTCCAATGTGTGAGGTTGAAGGCATCACTACAGATCACGTTGGAAGTTTTCTTGGACTTGGGTACCATGGAGAAAATGAAAGAATTTGGGGAGAGGGAGAGTTTCAGATGAGAAAATTTGAGAGAAGAATCAGATTGTGAGAAGAAGTGAGAAATAAGCAAGGTTTTTGTAGAGAAAGAGGGAAGTGAGGAGTTAAAGAGGATATGAAGAGATAAAGGAGCAATAGAGAATGAAAAGAAAAAAAAAAACGTTTAGTAATTGTTGAAGAAAAATGAAAAGGCGGGAAGACATCTGACGGCTAAACTACATGTAGTTTAGGCCTGCCCACTAAACTACGTGTAGTTTAGTATTAAAAAAAAAATTCAAATATCCCTAGTGAGTTCTTGGAAGGTAGAAAGTACAAAAGAAATTCAAGAAAAGATCAAAAATGACATAAATACCCTCTATGGACACAAAGGGGGAGTTGCCACCTAGTTTTTGCAGTGGTCTAAGAACCATATATATAGTGTCCTCTCAAGGAAGGACCTTTGATCTTAGTACCAGAGTATGGATTCAAAGTTTAGGTATACTCTTGAGAAGGTGTTAGGCACCCAAGATCGCCCAACCCTAAGGTTAGCCTCCCATCATCGTGTCCTATGTCTGAACCCTATTAAAAACTAATTCAATACTTTGTATCCTAACTCACACACATAACAGAATGCATCTAACATACAATCATGGAATCATTCATCCCTAAAGCACATATCAATCCACAAAGCAATAAAGAGCCAAACCACGCACATATACAAACCCTAGCATTCATCTAGCATGTTGTAGATACTAGATTTTGCACCCATGGTTTAATCAATGAAGATGACTGAAGTGACCATCCATGTACCAAAAAAAAAGTCACTCTTGCATCACATGCATCATTTTGCCTTTGCATTAAATGCATTAATTCATTCATTGCATATCATGAAAATGGTATTGAGATTCTAATGAGTGCAATGGTGTTTCCGGTTTCCAAATTGGACCATCGGATCGAATGTTATCGCATGATCAAGTTATCACGATCAGCATGTATAGTGTCTAGGTGGAATCAACCACACATGATCAATTTAAATTAATTCTGATTGGTTAAACAATTAAAATTAATTAAATAATTTTGTTATTGGTTGATAATTAGTGTTTAAAATAGGGATGCATGCATGGGAATGAAAGGGATGATTGGATAACAATAAAATTATGGATAATATGAACTTTATCAAGATTTATTTTAAGGTATTTATCTTCAAGATAATTACTCTTTAAAAAGCCTGAATTATCCAGAAAAGAGACAAAAAATCATAAACGGAGGTTGAAAACATGTCTAGGTACAAGGATCGGCCAGAAAACCCTAGAAGAAGAGACCAAATGGCACCTGAACACGAAAGTGCGTTTGGCCTCCAAGAGCCAATTCAGCACTTTTGGAAGGCTGAACAGCAATCTAAAAGGGCCAAATTTCCCTTGGTTGGGCTTTGGCCCAACGGCCTTCGCTTAATGATAATGCACACCTTTTTCAATCTTTTCGCAAAAGGATGCAGCCGAATTCAAACCCTAATCTTCCATACCTATTTTTTGGACTCTTATGGCCTCTATAAATAAAGACTAAACCTTATAATTCAGAACCCTTTTTTTTTATGCTCTGAGAGGCATACGTTTTTTACTCTCAAACCACACATATTTTCTGATCCTCTCTTTGAATGTTGCTGCAAAATTAGGGTTTTTAGGTTTCAAAGAGAATTGAACAAATTTCTTTGAACCCTAAAACATCCTCTCAAGAACAAAGTGTGCTCATGCAAGAGGTTGTTTCCTTCACCCTTCTCTTGTGATGTGATGATGCATATTATATCTCTTTCTTTTGCCAATATCTATGAATTGTTAACTGTCCTTTTGTATAAAGCATGATATTTTCTATATGATTGTTATAATCATTTTCTTGAATGTCAATAAATTTGCATGTGAACAATTATTTTTCTTAAAACAAAACAAATCTGCATCTTTATAAGATGTAGATCTGGGTTTTTCTTAAAACAAAATAGATATACATCTTAATAAGATGTAGATCTGAAATTTTTCTTAAAACAAAACAGATCTGCATCTTTATAAGATGTAGATCTAAATTTTTCTTAAAACAAAATAGATTTGCATCATTATAAGATGTAGATTTGAATTTTTTTTTAAACAAAACAAATTTGCATCTTTATAAGATGTAGATCTGAATTTTTTCTCAATACAAAAACTGATTTGCATCTTTCTTAAGATGTAGATCTGAGTTTTCTCAAACAAAAAGAGATCTACATCTTTATGAGATGCATATCTAAAATTTTCTCAAATCTAATTTTCTTAATACATGCAAATTGTTGAAATAAAGAAAGAGATTAAGTATTGTTGTGTTTATGTTTATTTTAATTCATGATTGCATAATTTTTTTATTATGAGTGAAGTTTTCTTCTTAGAAAATATTTTTTTTAAATATATAATAAAAAAAAATCTAAATTTTTGTCATCAAAAATCAAATTTTTTTTTAATAACTGTGAGGGGAAAAGCCCAATATAACGTAGTGGGCCTAGGGCCCTATTTGAGGATTACTGTGTGTCCGAAGAGAAGGAACTGGTTAAGGTAAAGTCTATCTGGAAGAAGGATACATGGAAACGAAGGAGAAGTATAATCCGAAGAGGTCATCAGCGGTCCAAAGAGGTCCTACTCCTCAGATACGAATAGTATTGATTAATCAAACGTGTGGAAGGTCCGAATGGTCTTCCTAGTAACCCCAATGATCAAGATAAGCTCTGAGTATATCTGGAGATGATAAGAACGAAGAAATATCTAAAGGAAAAGCTACTACCACCATATTAAATGCACTGCAGCAACTTTTCTGGCCGCATTTATGTGGAGAAAACCCCTGAACAGTGTAACCTCAACTACCGCCACTCACAAAAAGCTAAAGAAGATACATGACATGACAGACACTCAAGTAGGTACCCAGATGAAGAACAAGTGGATGATGGGGATGAGGGGGAAGGATACTATATAAAGAAGAAGGGCTCCTGATGAAAAGGGAGGAAGAGAGGAGAAAAAAAAAAAAAGAAAGGTTTTACTGTAGCCCTAAGAATTGTAACCAGTATTCAATTTATCATAAGTCTCTTCAGACTTCAGCTTATTTGATCTTTACGCGTATTTTTATGTTGGTTTATAATTGGATGTTGTGATTAACTGTTGGGAGCTCCACAGTCAACCTAACTCTATCATCCACACTCTATAAATTTATTGTTTTGGGCTTAGGTCACAAATCCTAACCCTACAATTGGTGCCGTCTGTGGGAAGAGCTTGAGTAGAAGTGGAAGCAACAGTTGATAATGGCTGAACTAGGGCAACAACTAGCAGAATCTGGGACGTCCCAACACATGGACCCTTTTCTCAATTTGGAGCAGAGATAAGATCGTGAAGGTAGCGTGCATACTACGCACCCTAAGCGAAGTCAACCGCATAGAGGAAGTCACGTGTCTCATGCAGAGAAGAACAACATGCAACTGGAAATTGAGAGGCTAAGGAAGGAGTTGCGCCATGCAAAAAGAAAATGAATTTCTTCGCATTCTGATAAGGATTGGGGTGACGAGCAAGATGTCACTTACGAGCAGAGATCTCGGACACTAATCAGTGAATCCTTTTCATATGAAGAGGAGCACCGTCGTAAAAGGCAACCTCGGAGCCCATCACATGGAGGGGTAGGAAACGATGCTATGAGCAAAGTTTTGAATCAAATCTCTAGGTCACCTTTCATGCATAGGATCGAAGGAGCGAGACTTCCTCGACGTTTTAACTAGCCAACCTTTACCATTTATAATGGTAAAACGGACCTTGTGGAGCATGTGAGCCACTTTAATCAAAGGATGGCTGTCTACTCCAGAGATGAAGTTCTGATGTGTAAGGTCTTCCCCTTCAGTCTTGGACCGGTTGCAATGAGGTGGTTCGATAGCCTGAAAGCAGATTCCATCAATTCCTATAAAGAGCTCACTTAAGCTTTTGGTTCACGTTTTGTCACATGCCGAAGAGTGGCCAGGCCCTTGTCTTCTCTGCTATCCTTGAGCATGCATGAGGGTGAGACCCTGAAGGCGTACTCGGATAGGTATTGGGAGATGTTTAATGATATGGAGGGCAACTTTGATGTAATGGCCCTCGACACGTGCAAGCTCAGCCTCCCTACTGACCACGGTTTAAGGATGTCCTTGTCTGGTAAACCTGTTACTACCATGTGTCAACTCATGGACCGTATTGAAAAATATAAAAGAGTTGAAGAAGATTAGCAACAAGGGAAGGGTAAAAACAAGGTTATCCCCTAGGAGAGGAGGGATTTCAGGTCGGACTGTTACAATAACAACAAACCACGGAGAGATTTTGTTGGGCAGTCAGGATCAGTAAATGCTCAAGCAGTCAATACTGTGTTCAAGGAGCCAGTCCACCAAGTTTTGGAAAAGATTTAGAATGAACCATTCTTTATGTGGCCGAGTAAGATGATGGGGAATCCTGAGAGGTGCAATCACAATCTCTATTACCAATACCACTAAAACCATGGGCATACCACTGAGGATTGTATAAGTCTGTGGGATCATTTGGACCAACTGGTTCACAAAGGTAAATTGAGGCACCTCTTGCATCACTCCAGTGGCCAAGAAGGTCAAATGAATTCCGAGCCCCAGAGGAATGATTCTTCGAAACCTTCATTATGTACTATCAACGTCATCTTCGCAGCACTAGGAAGAACAGGGTCCTGACCATCCAAGGTTATGTAAGTAGCTTGGTTACCGGTAGGGGACTTTAGTCGAGATCTGAGGAGAGCTAGACTAGTTATCGAGCTAGTTTTAAGCTTTTCGGACGAAGATAAGATTAGAACCATCCAACCTCATGATGACGCTCTAGTAGTCACCTTCAGAATTGGAGGATATGATGTGAAGAGGGTAATGGTGGACCAGTGTAGCGCGGTGGAGGTAATGTACCCTGACCTCTACAGGGGGCTGAACCTCAAACCTGATGACTTAACACCATACTATTCTCCCTTGGTTAGCTTCGAGGGAAGAATTGTCACCCCGGAGGGCCAGATGTGGCTGCCTGTACAGACTGGCTCGGAAGTAGTGGAAGTGGGCTTCATTGTCGTAGATGTGTATTCCTTTTATACGGCAATTGTAGCCAGACCTTGGCTACATATGCTAGGGGCTGTTTCCTCTACTTTGCATCGAAAAGATAAATATCCATCCGAATGGCGAGTTTGTGAAATCTGTAGAGATCAATACTCGGTCAGACAATGCTTGGTGGCTGCCATCTAGCACAAGCCCAAAATCGAGTCCTTGGCTAGGGCCAAAGGAGACTTATAGCAGTTAAAAAGTTGGGTATCGCCCGTCGAAGATCTAGATGAAAGCGTTAGATGTGAGGATTTAGTAAAAGTTCTAATTGGGGACAATCCTGAAAAGGTTCTTTCAAGTCGGATCTCAGATACCTCTACCAGAAAAAAAAAAGAGCTAATTGAGTTCCTTAAGAGAAATCTTGATGAATTTGCCTGGAATGCTTATGAAGCCCTAGGAGTGGATCCAGAATTCATTTGCCACCATCTGAGGGTCAACCCACTGATTGTCCCCAAGAAGTCGCCTCCTCGGTGCCCATCTAAAGAACATGCAGATGCAGTCAGAAAAGAGGTAATGAAGCTCAAACAGGCTGGAGCTATTAAAGAAGTTTTTTACCCCGAATGGTTAGCAAATATTGTGGTGGTAAAGAAGAAGAGTGGGAAATGGCGAGTCTGTGTAGATTTCACCGACTTAAATAAGGTTTGTCCGAAGGACCCTTTCCCTATACCGAAAATTGATCAGTTAGTAGATGCCACTGTCGGCCATCTTCGGATGAGTTTCTTGGATGCTTTCCAAGGCTACCACCAAATACCGTTAGCCCCAGATGACCAGGAGAAGACTGCTTTTGTTACCCCTATTGGTAATTACCATTATAAAGTGATACCATTCGGTCTGAAAAATGCAGGCTCTACTTACCAACGAATGATGACAAGGATGTTTGAGTCACAGCTGGGCAAAAGTATTGAGATTTATATAGATGACATGATAGTAAAAAGCAAAGTCATTTCTGAGCATGTGAAGGACCTTGACAACACTTTTGAAATCCTAAGAAGGTACAAGCTACATCTGAACGCTTCTAAATGCTCATTCGGTGTAAGCTCAAGCAAATTCTTGGGGTACATGGTGACACACAAGGGAATTGAGGTTAACCCCGATCAGATAAAGGCTATCCGAAGTCTACGGTCTACTCAGAATCCGAAAGAGGTTCAGAAATTGACAGGAATGACCGCTGCCCTGAACCAATTCATCTTTCGGTCGGCAGATAGGTGTAAACCTTTCTTCTCACTGATCAACAAGTGAAAAGGATTTTAATGGACTAAAGAATGTGCTTTGGCATTTCAACAACTCAAAGACTATTTGGTTAGGCCATCAATTATGTCTAGCCCTGAACCGGATGAGGTCCTATTTGCTTATATTGTTGTGGTTCCCTATGCTGTAAGTCTAGTACTGATACGAGTGGATCAAGGTGTGCAAAGGCTAGTTTACTATGTGAGTAAATCTTTACATGAAGCCGAGATTAGGTACTTGCCGCTAGAGAAAGCTATCTTGGCAGTAGTACTTGGAAGACGAAAATTGCCCCATTACTTCCAAGCACATACAGTCGTCGTGCTTACACAACTTCTGCTTAAATCTGTACTTCGAAGTGCCGACTACACAGGGAGAATAGCCAAGTGGGGCACTATCCTAGGGGCTTTCGATATCAGATACATGCCTTGCACTTCAGTCAAGGGGCAGATCCTTGCAGATCTGGTGGTCGAGTTCACGGAACCTAGTTTAGAAGAAGTAACGACAGAGAAGGACATGGATGAAAAATCAGTTGGCATGATTTCTCAACAAGGCCCTTCCAACTGGGAAGTGTATGTGGATGGCATAGCGAACCAGAAAGGTTCTAGAGTGGGGCTAGTGCTGATATCCCCCGAGAAAATCATCATTGAAAAATTATTAAAGCTGGATTTCTTGGCAACAAATAATAAGGCGGAGTATGAAGCCCTATTAAAGGGAATGTCTATGGTCCAAAGAATGGGAGGAAAGGCAGTGGAGTTGTTCTCAGACTCAAGGTTAGTCGTGGGTTAAGTATAAGGTGAGTTTGAGGCAATGGATGAGAGGATGCAGGGATACCTGAACCGAGTTAAACGTCTGCAGTCGGAATTTGAATTTTTCAGCTTGCTGCATATCCCCAGAAGTGGTAACGTACATGCTGATTCTCTGGCCACACTCGCTACCTCTTCGGCGTAAAATTTGCCAAGGTTAGTCGTGGGCCTACCGAGGCAAGAAGAGATGCAATCCAAGTTCACCAAATCAGAATCGGGCTCTACAGGATGGATCCTATAGTCAAATTATTGAAAGAAGATATTCTGCCTAAAGAAAAGGGGGAAGCTGACAAAATTCGAAGGAAGGCGACCAGATTCTGGCTATCTGAGGACCAGAAATTATATAAACGCTCCTATTCAGGACCGTACTTGTTATGTATGCATCCTGAAGCGGCTGAGTTGCTACTAGAGGAATTGCATGAAGGAATTTGTGGAAGTCACACTAGAGATAGGTCTTTAGCTTACCGAGCCATTACTCAAGGTTATTGGTGGCCGAACATGTAAAAAGACGCCCATGAGTATGTTAAGAAGTGCGATCAATGTCAATGATTTGTGCCGAGCATACACCAACCAAGTGGAGTCCTCAACGCACTATCTAGTCCATGGTCGTTTGCTCAATGGGGCTTAGATATAGTGGGTCCATTCCCAAAAGCCACAAGAAACAGGAAGTACCTTCTGGTCGGCACAGACTATTTCCCCAAATGGGTTAAAGCTGAACCTCTAGCTAACATTCGAGACGTAGATGTGCAGAGATTTGTATGGAAGAATATTATTACTCGTTTCGAAGTGCCTCATACTCTCATCTCGGACAATGGCCTACAGTTCAATAGCAAAGCATTCCGGAATTATTATAGCGAACTGGGAATCACAAACAGATACTCCACCCCTGCCTCTCCCCAGGGGAATGGACAAGCAGAAGCAGTTAACAAAGTCGTAGTTAGTGGATTAAAGAAGAGGTTAGACGATATGAAGGGCAAGTGGGTGGAAGAATTACCACACGTACTTTGGGCTTACAGAACTACGCCTCGCAGATCTACTAGAGAGACCCCCTTCTCGATGACCTATGGGGCTGAAGCTGTCATCCCTCTAGAGACTGGCTTCCCAACTCTGAAAACCAGCTCGTTCAGTCCGACTAGCAACAATGAGCTGCTAGAAAGGAGTTTGGATTTTATTGAAGAAATGAGAGAAAATGCAATGGTTCGATTAGCACATTACCAACAAAAGTTTAGGCAAGGCTATGATGCCAACGTGAAGCTAAGGCCTCTAGAACCTGGTGATTTGGTACTCAGGAAAGTTGTGGGAACTACAAAAAACCCAGCTTGGGGGAAGCTAGGACCCAGTTGGGAAAGGTCATATCGTATCACTTCAGGGGCTGGCATTGGGGCATATTTCCTGGAAGACCTAGATAGTCATGTAATACCGCGTCCTTGGAATGTAAATAACCTCAAAAGGTACTATTATTAATCGAATTTTCTCTTCAATCACCATGACAATTCGCCATCTTTAATGGTCCTCTAAGTGTTTAAACTTAAATCTAATCATGTCTGTAGTCCTCGGACCAGATTATTTGGGTTAGTTAACACTCCTTATCGGTTCTCTAAGTGTTTAAACTTAAATCCAGTCATGCCTGTAGTCCTCGGACCAAATGATTTAGATTAGTTAACAATCCTTAGCGGTTCTCTAAGTGTTTAAACTTAAATCCAGTCATGTCTGTAGTCCTCGGACCAGATGATTTGGGTTAGTGAACACTCCTTATCGGTTCTCTAAGCGTTTAAAATTAAATCCAATCATGCCTGTAGTCCTCGGACCAGATGATTTGGGATATTTAACACTCCTTTGCATGCCTACAATCCTCAGATCAGATAGTATGGGTTAGTCAACACCTTTGTACAGTTATTGTTATTGAAGTTTAACTTTGGAATGAGTCTTACCTGAAATTCTCGAATGTATTTAAATTAACTCTAACTTATGATAACCTTCTTTGTGTATGTTCGAAAAGATCTGTGAAGCTTTTATATCACTCATTGCATTCATTACTTAGTAGTCATTCTTATACAAACTGCTCTTTTCAGTACCAATTTTGGTTATGTACATTGTCAGCATGATATGGTGGTTATGATTACCTACATTATCATAATTACAAAGTACTATCATAATTACAAAGTACAGTTATTTGTAGCAAAAGTAAGTCATAAGATATGCAATGAAGACACCAGAAGTAAAAGGAAAACTGTTTCATTGATCAACAAAAAATAGGTTACAATCCATTACATAAAAGAAAAACAAATACAAGTGCAAAAAAAAAAAAAAAAAAAAAAAAAGAAGAAGAAAAACACCTAAGTATCTAAGTCTTCTTTTGAGGGGCCAAAGGGTCGGCAACTTGGCTTGTTTGAGCAGTAACAGCTTTTGGAGCTTGGTCCTTAGGCTCTGGGGGGGTTTTCTTTTTTTTCCAAGCCCTCACCCTTATCTTTGGGTGCCTCAGCTAGCTTGCTCTAATCACCAAGCTGACCAGACTCCTTGGAGGCCTCAAGGGTGATTGGAGGAACTTGACTGACCAAGGGTTGCTCCGAGGCCTCTTAGAGTTGTGTAGGAGGATGGGGATCAGACCCTGGGAGGTCCTGGATGTCAGGGTCGTAATATATGTTCCTAGGCAGCCTCAGTTCTAAGTCTGCAGGCACCCCAGCAGCATCCAGTGCCTTACTCCACGTTATATCGCAGTAGTCTCATCTGACCGTGGCAAACTGCTCAATGAGGCCTTTTTCAGTCTCCTCCACCCCCAGCTGGTATGCTGCTTTTCTTTCAGCCTCGGTCTCCTCCTTTGTCAGCTGAGCATTCTTCTGAGCCAGCTTGGTAGCCTCCCAAGCCTTTTGGAGTTCGGCGCGAAGTTCCTTCACAAGTGCTTTCTCAGTGGCCAAATTGGTCTGAGTCTCATTTAACAACTTGCGTTGGGCTTTGGCCTGGCTCTCAGCATTCTACAAGCCAGCATTAGGACTATTCCTTTCGATAGTCACCTCTTTGAGTTGCTTAGAGAGTTGAAAAAACTCCTCCTTCAAGCTGCCCAAAGATTTCTTTGCCTTGGACCGAGAGTGACCTCTGCTTGGGCTTCGACGTATGCCTTTTTATTCCACTCTTCGGCCACGAAGACTTGCTGGGTAATTTGCATAATAAAGTCAGAGAGTTAGCATAGAACAAATGAAAAATTAACATGCCAAACTGAAGAGTTGGATTAACTCACTTACCATGGCCAAATCCCTCTTCAGGGACATGAAGAGTTCATACTAGATAAAGCGCCTGTATGACTCCATATCTCGGGGAAAGAGCAATGGTTGCTCCAAGGCGTCAGCTACTAGTTCTGCTCTTCCCCCATCATAGTTTCTGAGGGAAGTATCCCAAGAAATAGGAGCGCCGTCCAACTCCAACTTGGGAGAACATGTGCGTGGCCCTCTGCGCATATCAGCAACGTGAGGGTTATCTCGACTCTTAGTAGATGAAGCCCTCTTACTCCGATGGTCTTTCGCCACCTTCTGTTGCTTGGTTGTTTTTTGTGGCACCACCACCTCCCTCTTCTCAGTTTCGAGGGGCCTCTTCTTCTTTAGGTCCAGCAAGGGCTTTAAGCCGAGATCGGGAACCTGAGGTGGCAGTGAGGCAAACTCACCACTGGTTGGGAAGTCCAGTCCCTTTTGGCTCAGCCTTCTTGCCTCTGTTCTTCATCAAAGCCTTTAAGTCCAACATGTCTTCTTCTTTTGAAGAGTCTTCTGGAAGAGCAGTTATCAGAATGGGAGGATGGACACTAGACTGCCTATCAATCTCCTCCTCGGAGTCTGAGGATGGTATCACTTAAACCCCTCCTGAAACTTCTCCTTCGAATTTGAACTTGTCTATTTGTTCCTCTAGTGAAGAGGATGAGGAGCCAACCCTCTCACCTACAACTGCCAGTTCAAGGGGGATTTGTTGAACTGGCTGAACAAGCAATGGCACACCCTGTGGATTTGGGTGTGGTATGGGTTCAAGGTCGTATGATGCTAAGAAGCCACGCCAAGCGACGTCTATTCACCAGAGCCGATAATCACCTTGTGTAATGGCGTTGCCGACCGGCTAAATATCGGTTGATTTTGGTGTGTAGCCAAGGATGAGAGGAACGGACCAAAGCTGTCCGTCTTCACTCACAAAGATCTCCGAGCGTAATAAATAATTAAGAGCGGCTATGTTAGTGAGGCTAAGCCGAGGAGAAGTGTGATCTTTATCTGTAAACATAAAAAAATAATAATAATAATAAATAATAAATAATAAAAAGATAATAAACAAAAAAAAAAAAAACTTAGTTAAAAAACTGGAAAATGATGACATAAAGGAAAAGACAGATTATGAAGATTGAAGATCCTAAATCTATTGTTAGAGATCCTAAGTCTAGGAAGTCACACCTGGCTCTCCTGGCTGGGCCGAATAGTGAAGACCGTCATGCCACACGCCCGAGATGATCAAATAGTCGTCTTTCATCCCTTATTTGACTTGAGAAGGCAGGAGAGACGTCTAACGGTGTTGGACCGAGATTTAAGGTAATATCCCGCTCCCTTTTGGCTATGACACTCGTACATATGTACCAAGTCACGCCAAGTCAATCCTAATCCTAGATGAAGGTTCAGGGCATCAATGGCTCCTAGGATCCTAAAGGTATTGGGCGCGCACTGCTCGGGAGAAAGTCTATGATTGCAAAGGTAGTTCATGGTGACGGAACCCATTGGAAGGGTCATTCCCCCTTCAATGAAGGCTATCATGGGGATTATGACTTCCTCCTCTCTTCGGTCAGTTAATATCTGCTCTAGAGGACAATACCTTAGATTTACCCCCTGCGGTATACCATAGGTCTGCTTAAATTCTTCTATTAAGGCAGGACTATCGACGAGGTATTGAAATCTACCCATTTTTAAGAAATACTCAAAGCAATAACTAGGAGATAGGGGTTTGAAGGTTGAGAACCTTGGCCGAGAAGAGAATGATGAATTAAGGATGTCAAAACTTACACAAACGGAACTGGAGAATGATCTCTGAACTCAAACTGGACTTTTTGTAGATTCTGGGAAGTAATAAGACAGGTAATTGAAGAAGATCAAAGGATTTGAGTGCGTGAGTTCGTTGGGTAGTTTGAGGATTCGTAAGGTAAAGAAGAAATAACCTCCTCTGAGGGCTTATATACGGGGACAAGTGAAAGGATGTAATTCATCCCGTCCAAATCCCGAAGAAGAACCATGTCCGTTAGATCAATGACCCACCATTGGATGCAAAAGACAAAACATCGCCTGGAGTAATTAATACAGTGCTTTAGGAATACAGAAATGACAGCGGCAATGATGAAGCGCTTGCATCTATGCCTACACACGTGCAAGCTTGGATATTTATGTGTTTTTTCAAACTTTTCACTACGTGACAGGTCAAAATATTATTTTTTCTCCTCGGATGCGAGGGAAAAATTAAAATTTTGAGGGGCTATTTTGAGGGGAAAAGCCCAATCTAACGTAGTGAGCCTAGGGCTTTGTTTGAGGATTACTGTGTGTCTGAAGAGAAGAAACCGATTAAGGTAAAGTCCATCTGGAAGAAGGATACCTAGAAATGAAGGAGGAGTACAATCCGAAGAGGTCACCGGCGGTCCAAAGAGGTCCTACTCCTCGAATACGAATAGTATTGATTAATCAAACGTGTGGAAGGTTCGAATGGTCTTCCTAGCAATCCCAATGATCAAAATAAGCTCTAAGTATATCTGTAGATGATAAGAACGAAGAAATATCTAAAGGAAAAGCTGCTACCACCATATTAAATGCACTGCAGCAACTTTTCTGGCCGCATTTATGTCGAGAAGACCCCTGAACAGTGTAACCTTAGCTACTGCCACTCATAAAAAGCTAAAGAAGATACATGACATGACAGACACTCAAGTAGGTACCCAGATGAAGAACAAATGGACGATGGGGATGAAGGGGAAGGATACTATATAAAGAAGAAAGGCTCCTGATGAAAAGGGAGGAAGAGAGGAGAAAAAAAAGAAAAGGTTTTACTGTAGTCCTAAGAATTGTAACCAATATTCAATTTATCATAAGTCTCTTCGGACTTCAACTTATTTGATCTTTATGTGTATTTTTATGTTGGTTTATAATTGGATGTTGTGATCAACCGTTGGGAGCTCCACAGTCAACCTAGCTCTATCATCCACACTCTACAAATTTATTGTTTCGGGCGTGGGCCATAAATCCTAACCCTACAATAACAAAACAAATATGAATTTTTGTCATCACAAAACCTTTTTTTTCCTTATTACATCCCACGAAGCAGATCTGATATTTTGATAAATCAAAATCATTTTTTTTAACAATAAAAATAGATTCGATTTTTTTTTTTTAAAAAGAAGAGAGTTCATCCAAACATAAATTTGTGTGATTTAATTTTTCATTCACATGTTCAACATATCATGCATGACATGCATAGCATAGTACATTGGTTATAAGAGTCTAGAAGACCAGACTTTGTCTTAGCGGAATGGGTGCCTAACACCTTCCCATTCCGTAACCTAGCCTCCAGATTTAGGATTTTGGTTTAGTAGATCTAGCCTTATCTTCCTTTGTTTTGGGTAGAAGGTAACTAGGACAACAAACCATGTAAATATTTGGTAGATTGTAACTAGGATCCAAAGCTATGTAACTTTTTAATTTCTTTTCAGATAAGTAATTTTATTCAATCAATGAATGGAACTATTCAGTCATGTATTTTGTAATTAGTATTTTTTTATATAAAGAAAAATAAGTGGCGATTTCATACCACTTACCCAAAAAGAAAGGTGCCCTAAAAAGGTACACGAATCTTTTTTTTTTTTTTTGAGGGACATATCTCTTACATAGGGGATTCTAGCATTTTATCCTTTTTTTTCTTTTTGAAATTTAGCAATATGCTTCTATTTTGAAACTATATAGGTAAATGCCCCTATTTCGATACTCGATTACCTTAAAATCGAGTTTCAATGAAGTACTCGATTTATACAAAATTGAGTTATGCCCAATCAAACTTAAAAAAGAAAATAATAAAAAAATAAAAAAAAATGCATGGAACTCGAGAATCCCACTCTTACATATGTGAAAACCCTATCATACATCTAAAGCAAGGCTGGAACTTAATCATGGCATTCACAAGATTATGTAAACATCCAGACTAAAAATGAAACATCATACAAGCATATTCAGCACAAAAGATGCATGTTCAATGCATGACCTACCTTTACTTACCTTGCAACAACTCAACACCTATGGCATCAATGTATGGGAATGTGAATGAATGACATGGTATTAAGATTAAGAAACAAGAAGACAAACACTAATCTAGCATTCAATAACAAATAAACATGTGACCAAAGAAAAGGTGACTCAAAAGCTTATAAGAAGGTTAAAACAAAGGCATATTAGGTAAAACAACAAAGCAAAAGAAACAGGCCAGTGTTTATGCATACATAGGCTTGCATACGCAAGCCAGTTGTTTGCGTACGCATACTTCGAGCTTGCATGCGCATACAAAAGTATGCGTACACAAACACACCTGAACCCTAATCTAGAAACATGCAAGCAGAAAAACATAGTAGAAAGGAAAACCCTTATTCTAACAACCTAGCATGCTTAAACATCAAACAAGCATAAAACTAAACCAAAGTCACTAGATCATTTCCTTTTGACTATAATGGACAAACCATGCCACTTGGACCAATGCAATGTTCATGACACTGCAAGTTGGGAGGTGTAACGTCCTAGCTATGGGAAACAATGAAACAACAAGCCTACCCTACAACATAATGACTTAGAACCTATCCTTAGGTCGGTCCTAGTTAAAATTGTATTCCATGTTGTGTGTGTTTGTTTTAATTAACTAATGGATGTGGATGAGGTCTTAGCTTTGATTAACCCAACTAAGCATGTCATTAGGGGAGAATCTGGTCAAGATCTGAAGGAAGGCTACAAAGAGAACTAAAGCCCAACACTCAAGCTAGTAGCTCCAATTCCAAGCCTGTCACTCCCATCACAATACTGAAGCCTTCAAGCATAGAAGAAACTCCAATATTGCAACATCACAACCCCATCTTTGACCTTTAAGACAGTTCAAGCCACAAGAAGTTTAGAGCCCCAGCAATATGGTAGAAAAGGGAGAACACTCAAATATAGAGGAACCTATGAACACACAAGAGCTACTCAACACTATGGTAGCTAGTCAGATTCAACTGAGGGAAGATATGAACCGTATGATGTAACAGTTTCAGAATTTGAAGAATGATCAAGACGGGGACAATACTGATCATGATCCACCAGCCCTAGAGAGTGAAAAGAAGATCAATGAAAGGATGAATAAAATGGATGAGATGATTAGAAAAGCCTGCAAGATGGAGGAACTTATGGATTACGATTCTCTTTCCCTATTCCCCAATGCAAGGTTGTCACCCAAGTTCAAGATGCCAAATCTAAACAAGTTTGATAAGATTAGTTGCCCAAAGTCTTATCTGAAGATGTATATGAGAGCTATATAGCCCTTAGGTGCGACAAGGAAGTACTTGCTTAGATGTTCCAAAACACATTAAACGAAGCCGCTCTTAGATGGTTCCTCAACCTAGATAATGCAAGAGCAAAAAGTTGGGAGGGCATCTACCGAGAGTTTTACAAGCAATACAAGTACAATTTGGAAGTGGACATCACAAGAAGAAACCTTGAGACTACCAAGCAAGAGCTGAAAGAATCCTTCTCTACTTTCATCACCAAATGGAGAGCCAAGGTTGCATAGATGATGAGTAGGCCGAGTGAAGAAGAACAGTTAGCCATGGTTGTAAAGAACTTATTGCCTATATACCATAAATATTTGTTTGCACAGTATTTCCCCAATTTTAAAGCTTTTAATTACTGCCGAAACTCAAATTGAAGATGCTATAAACAATGGTACTATAAAGACTAATGACCTTCCAAGGTTTAGAAAGAATCTAGGATCTAATTATAAGATTGCAGAGGTTTCCAATATTCATAAAAATGATCCTTATCAATTGATTGCACCCATTGCACCTGTGCAAATACCCCAAAGGCCTAGACCCAAGAGAGAATTTCATGAATTGTACATGCCTATGAGCCACGTGTTTGATAAGCTAAAGGCAAAAGGGTTACTGAAACCCTTGTACCCAATACCAATTCCAAAACCCTTGCCCTCAAGATTTGATATGAATAAAAGATGCGCCTACTACCAAGTACCTGGTCAAGACATTAATCGTTGTTTCGCCCTTCGTCATACAATTCAAGACGTAATAGACAATAAAGTGATTGCGCCGCCTACAAGGCCTAGCATCGCTAACAATCCCTTGCCCTATCATAATTTTAGGAAAGGACCAAGGGTTAATTACTTGATGACCGAAGAAGATAATAAGGAAGACCCGTCTAACTTGATCTATGACCTACCTAAGTGTTTCATGATGACATGGGAAGAATTAATGGATAGAACCTCTGCTACCATCACAGGATATGACATATGGAATGAAGTACCAGAACAAGAAAACAACCAAACATCCACAAATGGGGGGGAGACACTTTAAACCCCGAGACATTGATCCCCATGATCCAACCAAAATTGCCTACATCACAAGGGGGAGACACTTTAAACCCCCACATTTAGAGATCGACAATGTAGTTGAAGCTTTGAACAGGTCCACTCAACAAACACCTACCAAAGAAGATGAAGTTCTCAAGCAATTGTAGAAGACATAAGCCAACATATCCTTGTAGGGTTTACTCATGGCCTCATACAAACCCCGACATAACCTAGTAGACTTGCTCAACCAAATCCAAGTCTTAACAACCACAACCTCCCAAGATCTAAATGCTATGATTGGGTCCATAAATAAAGAACTCACTATTTCCTATTTCGATAAGGATTTGACCAAGAAAGGGAAGCACCACAACGATCCATTGCATATCACTGTGGATTCCATGGGTAAAAGGATACCAATGGTTTTAATAGATGATGGAAGTGCCATAAATGTCTGTCCTTTAAAGACTGCAAGCTGCCTTGGCCTGAGCATTGAAGACTTTGTGCCTACCAATCAACATGTGAAGGCAAACGACAACAATAGAAGAGAAGGCTTGGGAACCATAACATTAGAGCTTACCATCGGACCGATGGTTAAGAAGGTGTATTTTCAGGTCCTTAATATAGCCTCATGCTTCAATATGCTCCTTGGGTGACCATGTATCCATGACATAGAAGCCATACCTTTTTCCTTATATCAAAAGGTTCAGTTTCCACATGAAAGGGCTATTGTGACCATCTATGGAGATACTTTGATTGTGCCTAAACCCATTTATAGTATTGATTCTGAGAAGGAGCCATTGACCTTGGATGGCTTTAAGATCGAGAACCCTAGCTTTGGAAAGAGAGAAGAAGAAGTTGAAATGATCCCAATGGACTTTGCTCCTTATGGTAACAACAATGTGGTAGCAATGATGAGAAGGATGAAATACCTTCCTAGGATGAATTTAGGGAGAGTTGTGAAGAAACCAACTATTCAAGACTTGGCAATTCCTATTACCACACCACCTTTAGGGCTAGCTATAAGCCCACTGATGATGATTTATTAGAGATGGAAGTGAGAAGATGGCCCAAGCCAAAGCTAAAGTAAAATGACTCCCTTGTCCTCCGACACCTCTTAAGCCCTACACTCTTACGCTAAATGGGAAGTTTGTAAAAGCTGGAGAAAGTCAACGTTATTGGGGATTCCCAGAATTGAGGTTTGATCCTATAACAAAGACAATGATGCCTGGCTTTGAGATATTACTTGATTGTCACAATAATGCTCCAGAATTGAAGAAGGAAGATACAACTTAGGACCCTACTAATTAGGCTGATCACATGGATCATGATGCCATGACTACACTCTTTAGAGATCATCTACAACATAGAACAAGAAGAATATTGGGAGGCCTGCCAGCATATGTTGAAGAGCCCGTATGAACTAAGATCTAACGATGAAGATGAGGAAAGGGGAGCAGCCCTTAGTGATGATGAAGATGGAAGTGAAGACAAGAGTAATAGTAGTAGCGACAACAGCAGCAGTGATAGTGAACATGGTGATGACAACAGTAACGGAAGTTATGATAGCCTATACAGTGGAAATGATTAGGGTGAAACCCCCAATGATAGAGAAGATGAAGACGCAGACCTATTCTATGAGGAATATGATAGTGATATGGACTACTATGATTAAGATATTGAAGATGATACTGAAACTAACAAGTGGAGTGATAGTGATAGTGATGAATACAGGTTGATAAATGTGTTAGAGGATGCAAGAGAGGAAAATGCACAAGCCAACCAAATGTATCTTGAAGAATATCCCTATGGGCATCTTTCAGATTGGATTGATATCACCAATATCAGCGCTTAAGGTCTAGCCCTAGGTATGACAAGCATGGAAGGGAGGTTCCAAAATTAGGGTTATATTATGAGTCAAAACCAAGTACACCAACCCTACATTTGTAGAGGATGATGACATAGATGTTAGGTTGGCCATTCTAGACCAAAAATTGATGGTCCACAGTCTCAGAATCATGTCACTTGAGAATGTTGAATGTAATGACAAGAGAATGGAAGGAAGTGAGCAAAAGCATCTCTCTCAACCCACTAATTTGTGCAACAGAGGCAAGTATTGAGCTATTTAATGAATGGATGGATAGCATAAAGCGCCTGGATGCTCTTGTGACCGACAAGCCCACAGATATGGAGGTTGAAGAAGAAGCTACATATTATATGGATGTAGATCCCATGGGACTAATGCTGAGGGAAGAAGAAGTTTACTAGGAGCCACCTACCATTATGGAAGCCAAGACCAAGTTGAAGAACTGGGCATGGGAGGGAGCCGTCCACCCTATGAAGGACTTTGTGAAGAAAATCAAGACCGTCAAGTCAGTCACTTTTGCCAAGAAGATCAAGATTGCCGAGCCAGTCTCTCCTACAAAAACATTGTTTCCATTCCTATTGAGTCTATTTCTACTAGTGTTTCTATTCCTGTTAAGTTTGTTTGTGATAGTTTTCCAGTTAAGTATATTGAGTCTGTAGAATCTGTTAAAAACTCTTTCCCTTTTAATATGATTTCTAATTCTACTTATTTGCTGGCGTTGAATGTTTTTATTTCTGAAATTGTTGAAGAAACTCTTAATAATAAGGAATTAAAACATGGATACCTAGAACCTATGAAAGAAGAAACTCAGCCCATTAACCTGGGAATTGATGATGAACCCAAAATGATCCAAGTGGGCAACACCCTAACCACCTTAGAGAAAGATGAATTAGTGGCACTGCTGACAAAGTTCAAAGAGATCTTTGCTTGGTCATATGAAGACATGCCTGGGATTGATATAGATATAATACAACACTGTTGGAATAATCTAACCATGAAGCTAGTCAAGCAAAAGTTGAGAAGAATGAAGCCAAAATGGACTCTCAAGATCAAAGAAGAAGTAGAAAAACAGTATAACGCAGGAAACCTAAGAGTGGTCAACTATCCAGAGTGGTTAGCTAATGTGGTTCCAGTACCAAAGAAGGATGGGAAGGTCAGAATGTGTGTTGAATTTTGAGACCTGAATAAGGCCAGTCCAAAAGACGACTTTCCATTGCCTCACATTGACGTCCTGGTTGACAACACAGCAGAGCATGTGCCAGTCTCGTTTATGGATGGATTTTCAGGATAAAATCAGATTAAGATGGCTCCAGAAGATATGGAGAAGACTTCCTTCGTTACATCATGGGGGACATGTTGCTAAAAGGTCATGCCATTTGGCCTTAAGAATGCTGGCGCTACTTACCAACAAGCAGCCACCACTTTGCTGCATGGTTTGATCCAAAAGAAGTAGAAGTTTATGGTGATTACATGATAGTAAAATCCAAAAAGCATGAAGGGTACATACCAGCTTTAAGGAAGTTCTTTAAAAGAATCTGGTTCTACAAGTTGCAGTTGAATTCGAAGAAGTATACTTTTGGAGTCACATTCGGAAAACTGTTAGGGTTTATTGTAAGCCAGAAGGGAATAGAAGTTGATCCTGACAAAATCAAGGTAATAATAGAAATGAAGCCTCCAAAAGAGTGAAAAGGAGATCCGAGGATTTCTGGGGAGAATACAATACATCATCAAGTTCATAGCTCAACTCATTATGACATGTGAACCAATCTTTTGACTGCTCTAGAAGGAGGTCCCAACGATGTGGAACGAACAATGACAAGAATCCTTTAAGAAGATCAAAAGTTATCTAATGAAACCACCAATACTTGTTCCACCAGCTCTTGAAAAGCCATTGTTGTTGTACCTCTCCACTACAGATACAGCAATGGGGACTTTACTTGCTCAATACTTAGAAGAGACTAGAAAGGAGAATGCCATTTACTACATTAGCAAGAAGATGATGCCTTATGAAGAGAAGTATTCACCATTAGAAAAGATATGTGTAGCACTCGTATAGGCAACCTGTAAACTTAGACATTATATGCTAGCTTACACGGTTTTATTGATTGCAAGAATGAATCCTTTGAAGTATTTAATGGAAAAGCCTGTGCAAGATGGGAAGACTGCTAAATAGGTTTTGCTTTTGTCATAATTTGATATCAAGTATGTGACTCAAAAATCTGTAAAGGGGAGGGCAATTGCTGATCACCTAGCCCATTGTTCACCAGAAAAAGCTGAAGAGATTCAAGGAGACTTTCTAGATGAAGACATCATGGAGATTGAAGTACAATCATGGAAGATGTATTTTGATGGAGCAACAAATCAAAATGGAAGGGGAATTGGAGTTTTCTTAATTTCTTCAAAAAAGGCACACATCCCATTTAGTAGCGGTCTCAACTTCCCAGCCACTAACAATGCCATAAAATATGAAGCTTGCATCATAGGCGTACAAGCAGCCTTAGGCCTAAGAGTGAAAGAGTTGGAAGTGTATAGAGACTCAACTCTAATAATCTCTCACGTACAGAATAAATGGAAGATCAAAGAAGAGAGGCTTATGCCTTATCATTAATGTCTCAAGAAGTGGTCATCAAAATTCATCAAGATCCAATATCAGTATGTGCCGAGGATGCAGAATCAAATTGCAAATGCTTTACCAACCATGGCATCCATGATGGATGGGCCGAAAGAAGATGAAGTTAGACCAATAGTGTTGGAACAAAAGAAGAACCAGCCTACTGCATGACAATAGAGGAAGATGAAGGAAAGGATGGGGAAGGTGAATGGTATTCAGACATTCTACAATACCTCAAGGATGGAACATCCCCGGAGTCTACAGAAAAGAAACACAACAAATAATTGAAAAGGTTCATGAGTCAAGTTGTGGGTGACATATGAATGTATATATGCTATCGAGGAAGATAATGAGACAGGGTTACTACTGAACCACTATG
The DNA here is from genome assembly GCA_030445155.1 of Quercus variabilis. Taxonomy (NCBI): domain Eukaryota; kingdom Viridiplantae; phylum Streptophyta; class Magnoliopsida; order Fagales; family Fagaceae; genus Quercus; species Quercus variabilis. The sequence goes on along the minus strand of CP129445.1, from coordinate 51,185,353 downwards.
AAAGCCGACTGTGTGGCTCATGTTCGAAGATGTCATCAATGCCAAGTCCACGAAGATCTGAAGCACATGCCACCCATGCCATTACATATTATGACATCACCTTGGCCATTCTCTACATGGGAAATAGACATTATTAGGAAGATCCACCCTACAGCATCCAATGGCCATGAATTTATACTTATAGCCATTGATTTCTAAATGGGTAGAAGTTGCCTCATACAAAGTTTTGAATTCAAAGAAAGTTGCTCAGTTCATTCTAACCAATATAATCTGCAAATATGAGGTACCACATTAAATTATCTCTGACAATGGGCAGCATTTCAAAGGAGAAACAGAAAGGTTGCTACGACAATTCAACATTCGCCACCACAAGTCTTCACCTTATTATCCTTAGACTAATGGAGCAATTGAGGCTGCTAATAAAAACACTCGTCACATCTTGAAGAAGAACACAAAGAACTACAAGGACTGGCACCTACAATTGCCCTATGCACTTTGGGGGTATAGAACATCAATCTGATCTTCCACAGGAGTTACTCCTTATTCATTGGTGTATGGGATGAAAGAAGTCCTTCCCATCGAGATGGGTGTCCGATCACTACGGATAGTATTGGAAAGTGAAATCTCTGAAGCAGATTGGTTGCAAAGTAGATATGATTAGTTATGGATGCTAGATGAGAAAAGACTTAAGGCCTTGTATCATATTCAAGGTTACCAAAAAAGGCTTAGGAAAGCTTTTGACAAAAAAGTGAGAACCAGAGATTTAAAATTGGGGGACTTAGTGTTGAAAGAAATCCAAGCCCCGGTTCAAGATGCAAATGGGAAGTTCAGGCGAAATTGGGCAAGCCCATACATTATTAAGCAGATATATTCTAGGGTAGCAATAAGATTAATGAACTTGGATGCAAACCTTTTGACTAAGCCAACCAACATGGATGAATTAAAGAAGTACCACGTCTGAGGTGGTTGTAAATTAAGTTATTTCATTTCCTAGGTTTTACTATAAAAAAAAAAAAAAAAAAAAAAAAAAAGAGCTTTCTAAGCTAAAAACCCGAAAGGGCGATCAAGGCAAAAGTTAGAGCAATAGAAACCAAAAAAAAAAAAAAAAGAGTGAGAGAGTCTACTAGGTTGAAAACCTGAAAAGGCGACCTAGGCAAAGTTTAAAAAAAAAAAAAAAAAAAAAACCCCTCGTTAATGAACTACGTGATGACCTGATCCTTCTATCAAGAAAGTATGTAAGCAACCATGCATTGGTTCAGTCTCAATCTCCCACATCCCACCTTTTGCCCATTAACCAAAATTACCAAAAATTCAATCATTCCATCAAACCATGTCATTACACAAAATCCAAAAACCCAAACCATAAAATTTCCAAACCCCAAAAGCCTACACCTTAAAAAAAATTCTTAACTTTCAAATTCTAAATAATTCCTAAACATAAGAGTTTTTACATTAACTTCTAAAATAAACATGTTCAAATCTAAAAAAAATAAGAAGATCACTTTGTCTTTAGTCTTTTCTTTTCTTGTTGGTCATCAATTTCCTCTGTGATAAGTACTTTGTCAACATTGTCCCTTCTTTTGAATTCATAATTCTCTTTATCAATTCCCTGTGATAAGGTTGAATTTAATCAACCATTTTGTTGGCTTTATTCCATGCCAAATTTGCTTGTATTTTAGCATTTAGTAACCCTGTATTTAGGTGGGAATCTTGTAAGGGTAGTGAGTGAGAGAGTGTGAAGAAATCCTCAAGATTGTGAAAAGAAACAGGGACTTGTGACTGGATCTCACGGGTGGCTCGTGGCTTGCAAGTCGCCAGAAGTTACACACATGCCAAGCATGCCAAAAGCTGAAGAGTCATGCTAACTGTTGTACTATAGGACAAAAGTCCCAGGCTGGCCAGGCCGTTAGCTCGCAACTTGAACTCACGACTCAACCCAGTCGTGAGGTCAAGTAGCCAGAACACCCTATTTGAGAAAAACTGACATTTCACATTCCATTCTCACCTTAATATAAATACCCCTCATTCCCACGAAATGTAGAGAGCTTCCAGAGAAAATTTTGAGAGAGAAACCCTAGAGAAAACAAGATTGCCTCATCCACAATCTTCACCTAAGAGACTCTTCAAATTCCTCTACTCTCTTCCTCTCCATTGATACGTCCTTGAGAGTTTCTTGACCAAATCCTTTTCTTACCATACCCACGTCTATGAGAAGGATCTTTTGGGCTAAAGGAAGCAGTTTGGAAGGGACCAATGATCATTAGTTGATGCTATGGTTTATAGCGGAATCCGATAAGCTAGAAAAGAAAAGGTTCGGTGCAACCTCATTGGAGCAATAAGCTTGGAGGGCTTAGGTACCTGGGTAGATTAGGCTTGGAGGGTCTATTTCTGTTCATATATCCCAACTACATTTTCTAGTGGATTATTGACAGTTTAAAGGGCGGCGGAGAGGTTTTACGCTGAGGGCTTCGATTTCCTCTTCGATAACACATCGTGTGTTGTCCTTGTGTTTGCATCTCTCTTCCCTTTATCTTTACCATTTAATTTCTACTGTGATTGTGATTATTTATGGTTTAGATTGTTTATCAATTTTGTTATAAGCTTGTTATTATTTTCTGCACATACATTGTATGATATAAAGCTTGAATTGGTAATTTGTTGTTTAGGGGTCTAAACGTTCATAGTGTTTTCAATGCTATTTGAACTTTTTGGACAATTTTGGGGGTCTAAATGTTCAATAGAGTGTTGTCCTTGTGTTTATAGTGTTTTCAATGCTATTTGAACTGTTTGGGGGGTCTAAACGTTCAATACATTTCTGGACAATTTTTTTATTAACTGGACTCTAATCATTTTGGGTTCCGTGTTTTGAGTTTTTGCTCTCGGTTCTCTGCTGTGTGTCATATTTTCTACAAATGTCATGCCAATCCTCTAAAGGCAAAGACATTATAATTGATGTTCCATCTCCTGTTGCTATGCGAACTCGTCACTCAACTCAGTCGTCCCGAGATTTAGAAACTGAAAAATTCAGGACTCCAACTAATTCAAAGACCTACTCAGAAGTTTTTATGAAAGCTCCGACAATTGTAGAATGAGTAGTACAATTTGATTCCTTGGGAACAACATTTATTTCTAGGATTTTTGAAGCAAGAGATTGGGCTAATTTGTTTAGGAATTTTGTAGATCCAATTGAGGAATTGATTAAGGAATTCTACTCCAATGCTAGATACATCGGAGTAGAGTTAAAATGTTGGGTAAGAGGAAAGGAATTCTCCATCAATCCAAACTACATTGCAAAGGTTCTTCGCATCACAAGACCAGCAAGTGTGGACACCACTCCATATGAAGGCAGAATACTCAAGGCTCAAGACACTCTTCAAGTTCTTGGAATTGATCATGAAGTTGTCAGTAAGGGAACCTCTATAGGCATAGGAAAGTTTTCACCTGAACTGACGACTTTGAAGTTAATCATGTTCTCCAACCTATACCCGTTGTCTAACACTGCCTTCATCAATCTTGGAAGAGCACAATTTCTCTGTGATCTCATTATCGGTGTACTGATTGATACTGTGCCCATATATTCAAACCATTGGGAAAGAAACAGCTCGATCAGCAGCCCGAACTTGCCTTCCTTTTTGTAGTCTCATCATGAAGATTTTGGTTCGTGAAGGCATTCGTTCACCGTCCGATGGAAAGATTATAATGCCTACTCGACCAATATCTATGATGACCCTTCAAGCTAGCAAGAGTCATTCTTCTAGAACACCTAAGAGTGAGCCATCCACTTATGAAACTCCAAATGTTCATGCTCCAGTCACACCTGCTAAATCAACTGGCACTTCATCTATTCCCCCTAGATTTAGCGAAACAAAGCCACTTGATTGCAAATGTGTTTCATCGGATATCTGATTTAGAACGGCTTCTTCATTCCTTTCACAGTCAAACTCAGATGCGTCTTACAACTATCAAGACTCAACTGGATGCTATATAGCAAAAGCTCGAAGATAGCCTTTAGCTACTCCTGACAAAAAGGGGGGAGAAAGCAGCACATAGAAAGGGGGAGATAGGCAGCATATTGAAAGGGGGAGTTGTGTTGATATACACTCACACACATGTTTATAGTGGTTTACACATGTTTATATTGGTTTGCTTGTTTTTGTTTATTTTTCTCTTTCGGAAAACTTGTGTTTATCTAGTACTATTATATCTTTATATTATAATGTTTATTTAGTGTTTATTTACAGATTTGTACCTGTTACCTTTGTAGGTTTTTAAGATTCTTTGTTTAAGCTTTGTACCCATGTTGCTTTTGTAAGCTTTTAGGGTTTATTTCTATGCATATTTGTAGGCTTTTATGGTTTGTACCGTGCTTATGTAGCCTTTATGCTATGTTGCTTTGTACTTCAACCTAAATGTTCTGCATTTTCCTTAAGTACTCTCACTCTTTTGCCCTTGTAAGATTTTATTCCTAGATGCATATACTTCATGTATTGTGCATTGGTTGAGTATTGGTCATTCAAGTGATTTGCTTTATGCTTATTAGCTTGAATGTCTTGATGTTCATTCCAAGTGAGTATGAGCATTTTGGTCACTATCTTATAGTGATTGCTTGGTTGGTCAAGCCATGGTTTATTACTTTATTCCATTTTATTTGATCGCATTTTGCTTGTTTCATATGCATTACAAGTTTTCTACATACAATGATCTTATTGTAATATTGTGTTTCAGGAGATGTTTTGGTTTTATGGTTCAAGAGCTTCGTAGATTCTAGAGTTAGGTGTGAGTGAGTTTTCCAACTGTTCCCAACTCACGTGTTAAGTTTAGAGTTTGTTTTAGGGTTTTGTCACGGAATAGCCAAAGGAGGAGATTGTAAGGTTGAATTTAGTCAACCATCTTGTTGGCTTTATTCTGTGCCAAATTTGCTTGTATTTTAGCATTTAGTAACCCTGTATTTAGGCAGGAATCTTGTAAGGTAGTGAGTGAAAGAGTGTGAAGAAATGCTCAAGATTGTGCAAAGAAACAGGGACTCGCGACTGGATCTCGCGGGTGGCTCGCGGCTTGCAAGTCGCCAGAAGTTGCACACATGCCAAGCATGCCAGAAGCTGAAGAGTCGCGCCAGCAATTGCACTACAGGATAAAAGTCACAGGCTGGTCAGGCCGTTAGCTCGCGGCTTGAACTCGCGACTCAACCTAGTTGCGAGGTCAAGTCGCCAGAACACCCTGTTTAAGAAAAACTGACGTTTCACATTCCATTCTCACCCTAGTATAAATACCCCTCATTCCCAAGAAATGTAAAGAGCTTCCAGAAAGAATTTTAAGAGAGAAACCCTAGAGAAAACAAGATTGCCTCATCCACAATCTTCACCTAAGAGACTCTTCAAATTCCTCTACTCTTTTCCTCTCCGTTGATACATCCTTGAGAGGTTCTTGACCAAATCCTTTTCTCACCATACCCAGTTTGTGAGAAGGTTCTTTTGGTGCTAAGGAAAGCAGTTTGGTGTTGGGATTTAGGCCCTAAAATCCAATTTATTGGCATGTCATAAATAATTAAATTGTTTAATTATATGAGACTATCTATTTATGAACTAATGAGACATTATCCTAGTCCATGAGATGCATAGTATGTGATTTATGTGAAAAGTCACAGAAAGATATAAATCACAAGTTCTTTATAAACTCAGAATTTTAGTTCGTAGTCGGTGATGAAATTGGGCATTTCATCTGCGAAGACTATAACATATCAACTACGATGATTTGTCTTGATCATGGAAGTTGAGACTTCTAGTTGGTATATTGATATGTTTTAAGAGTTAAGACATATTGAACTGGACCGCTGTGAGATTTATTATTCTCCTAATGATTGCCAAATGAATAATAAATCTCACGACTTCTATTTACATCAACTCTAAATCCTGAGAGAATAATGGACCTGATCATGAAATGTAGGTTGCTTTGATATATCAGGAGTGAGATCTATTAGTAATGGTCAAAACCTCAGTATGTTGGGCAGCCGCATTTAATGTTAATGGAACATATATTTTCAAGATGGAATTCATAATCTCTTAACGGAGATATAAAATATTCCCTTGAGATAAGTTTAATGGGTTTGGTTATTTAGAGTGTTGGGCCCAACCACTTTAGTAAGGAGTTACTAAAGTATATGTATTTATGAAATTGGATTTCATAAATATATATTGAATAACTTAAAGGATTAAACCGGGTACTCAAGGATTAAGATGTAGTAATCTTCAAAAGGGCAGTTAATATTTATGACTTTGTATTACTACGAATATTTTAATGAAGGGGTTGTATGTATAATAAAGTCTTGGGATATAATTTATTAATAAGGCCTAGAGTGCAATTATATTCTTATAGTGGTATTGAATATAATTAATGGTAACTTTGGACTTGTCAAGAGTTGACAGAAAAGCCCAAGGCCCATTGGAGCTAGAGTCTTATTTGTTCCCTTTAGTCCCATCTCAAGCCACAAACAAAAGCCCAATTGAGTAGGCCCAAAAGGCTAACCCAATTAGATAATCAGTCATTATTTAATAAGAGTTATTAAATAAAGAAACTACCAAGGTAGTTTTAAAAAAAACGTACGTATAATAAAAAAAAAAAAAAAAATCTGTTTTTCTCCATAAGGAGAAAAAGAAGAATTTTCTTTGAGAGTCTATGTACAAAAGACTGATTGAGAGACCACACATCTTGGGCAACTTGTGGAATTGAGATGAAGATTAAAGGTATTCTCAAGTCAAGGTTTTGAAATTCATTGCATCAAGGTACGCTTCTTTTTCTTTGTTCTAGAATTCATGGTTACATGTTTATCTTTCATGATTGAAGTAGATCCGTGTTTTGTTGCTTCCGCTGTGCGTTTTGTATGCGATACAAAACCAGATTTCCCAACATTGGTATCAGAGCGGTCTTCAATATCATGCTTGTATAATATGTGATTGGATTTTAGAATTAAAGAAAAACTATTTTCTTGGTGTTCCAGTTTTCTGCAGTAAAGTTTCTGCATAATTTTGTTTTTGGAACTGCCATGATTGATATATGAGATATATTAATTATTGTTTGTTGCCACGGCTGTAATTTCTGTTTTCTGCCGTGTGTTTTTGGTGTTTGTATTCATTAAAGGACACCATCTACACATCTTGCGAACAGGTATATTGAAGTGGTTTATAAACATAATCGGATAGGAATGATGTACATTAATTCTCATGCAATCATTTAATATTCGACTTTGCCATCAGTTTTAAAGTTTTCTTAAATGAAACTGGTAGAACGGTCAAAGCATGAGAATTTTGTTTTGCATTGGTTGGTTATAGTTGACAATTGAATTTTGTTTGGTAATCGTTCCCAATGCCATTAACTTATTTGAAACATGATGATATCGGGTTCATACCTAGGATGAATATCATGTTGGTTATTATATTGTATCAAGTGGCGTTTGACTTTTCGCTAGTGATACGTATATGATTGTATGGTAAACGTGTACTGTTGTTAATCTTGCTTGATATATTTATACGTTATCAAGGATTCAATGCCTAACTTCATGAATTGCTTAATATATATTAATGTGCGGATGTACAAACCATGATATTAGTTCATGTTTATATGTATTAAGATCTGAATGTTGAACGAGTATTGTTGCTTGCCTTGCATTCTTTTTTTTTTTTTTTTTTTTTATGATCAAACAGTAAGTTAATGCTAGTTTATGAAATTTATTCCTAATGAGATTAGGATTGTGTTTTCAATGGTCTCTAGCATATTAGGGTTCTTCATCTTGATCTTGAAAACCCTTATGTTTGATCTGAAAATCTTCGTTGATAAAGTCAAAAAGTGTTTTTGGAAGAAAACAATGAAGATGTCAAAAACGGTTAGTTGTTTATTCAAGAAAAACCCTAGAAAACTATCTTAGAAAATTTCTTGAAAATCGAGTTTCACGAGTTCGATCGATCGAAAATCACTTTCAATCGATCGAGTGAAACAGTGATCAGACTTTTTAAGTAGATTGATTTTCGATTGATAGTCGATCGATCGAATTTGTTTTTCGATCGATCGAGAGGCAATCAAGTATCGATCGAACAAGTCAGGTGGTCAAGTTCGAATTTTTTAATTTTTTCGATCAATCGAGAGTCACATTCGATCGATCGAAAGAAAGAAAATCAGAATTTTTTCTAAGTGTTTTCAAGTTTTTTAAGAGCAAGGTAATGTGTGATTAGATTACACATGGTTCTAACTAAAAGACCTAATGAGATCAAAGATGTTAGTTAAATAGAACTCTTGGTACTAAATCATTTTATGATTAATAGTCCTTAATTTATTTTAATTAGAGGTTTTTAATGAGATTAAAATTCTAATTAAAGTTATATAGTTTCTAATTAGATTAGAATACTTTATATAGTAAATTAAGGATAGAGTTCTATATAACTAATTTTTGATTCATTAGTGTTTAAGGAATCCTAAATAGTTTAGGACTTCCATTTTAGTTAGTGATTCTAATAAGATTAGAGTCTACAACAAGTGCAAGGTTATTAGTTATGATGGGATCACAATTATTTAAGAAAAACCCAAATAATGAGTGGGAATTCTTGAAATAACCATTTTGTTAAGTTTATTGTAATGTGAGTAGATACCTCGTCTTGACTTCGAGTCTTGCATTCCACGTGGAGGGTATTTACTTCATGGATTACAAGGTTAAACTTCTTTGTGATTGCGCGAATGTTTGTTACACTATTGTGACGTGACATAGTTACATCACATTGAATTTAAACAATTAAACACATTTAATGTGTAGGGTTAAAATTGTGATTAGATCACAATGATTTCAAGATAATCCACTTGTTTTAAAATTTCTAGTGGGAGAGAGATACAAGGGTTGGATCTCACGGCCTCCATTGTCGATTCATAGTAGTGTGGGTAAGCACCTCATCTTGGCGTATATGCCTCGCGATCCCAAAGGAGGGTGTTTACTTCATAGTACTACAAGATTGAACTTACCCATTTAAAGTAGTGTGAACAAGCATCTCGTCTTGGCGTATATGCCTCGCGATCCCAAAGGAGGGTGTTTTGATTCATGGTACTACAAGTTTAAACACTATAAAGGGAGATGAAATGTGGCTACACATGATTCAAGATAATGGTGTACACTAGACTAAGTGTAATGTTAACCTCCCAAAGGAGCTATGTCATTATTACTTAGAGGCTAAAGTTAGTACGGCATATTATTAGTGTATGATAAGAGTTATCATGATAGCACTAATAATGAGAGTAATTCTCAATCAATTAATGTGTTTATAATAAACTTGCTACCAAGGAATTATGGACATGGATTGGGTTGTCGTTGCACCTAGTATAGTATGGTTTTTGGGTTCCATATTATATGGTTATGGATGCAAAATGATAATGTTCTTGTATTTAAGTTCATGGTCTCAATATAAAGTTGTCATAAATTTTGTCCTCTAGCTACTATTTTAGTTGAATCACATTAACTAAGAAATAATTTTGGACATAGTGCTTAAAGGAGCTGAAGTACATTTTCATGTTTTGATTCAGCATTGTCATAATTTCCTATAATTGATGTATTTAATGGAAGATAGCTTATGATATGATCATAGTTTCCATTGAAATGCTAAAATGTTTCATTGGCTTCTATCTCAATTGTACTACAGCATGAGATGCAAGAGTTAGTACTAAACTTAGACTTTATATTAAGTCTAAATGAGATGTTTGGTATGAATCATATTGAGTGCTAAGAAAAGCTTAAGAAGTTCCAATTCTATGTCATTTTATGAAAATATTTTATTTTTAAAATGAATTGGAATTCTAGGACGTAGAGATTAAATGTTAATCTCATGTGGATATGATTCACAAGTCCTTGTTAGAATCATTTGATCAATTCAGATTGTTTTGAAATAAATTCTTATTATATTATTTGAATTGATGAGTGAGTTTTATGCAACGGAGGACATCCTAAAAGCTAAGGCTAAGATCAATATGATTTAATTCAAATTCTTAGCCTGAACCGAAAGGTAAGGGTGATAAGAAGAGGAATTAAAATACCAAACAGTTGGACAAATTAGGTGCCCTAGTAGTTGCCAAAAGGAAATTAGACTCAAAAGCATGACCAAAATTGTTTATGTTTTGGTAAAGCTAAGCATTGTCCATGATTGTTTTCTAGATGGAAATTTATATGTTTTATTTTTTAAAGAGAAAGTTTCCATCCTTTGGTTTTGTATGTTTTGGCACTTATCTCTAGATCTTATTAATCTAAATGGTATTCAAGATTGGTGAAAGATGGGCTTTTAGAACCATTATTTTGTTATATTCACAATCTATGAATTCTATTTAGAGGATAATATGATCTAGGTTTCCTTTTTGTAAAGGAATAAAGTTCCAATGACTTCTTTAAGTTAGTACATACATAAAGAAGGAATAGGGCTCTTTTAAAGGTAGAATTAAAGGTAGATTATTCTAGAAGAAAAATGTCAGAATTTGTTAAAAGACAACTATAAAATACATTTTGAAATGAAATGGTTGTATTAGATACACCACAAGACGTTATTCTGTAGATAACTATTACACCGGTATAATATCGTAGTGGGAGGATTACCAAATAAATTCATACTTTTGGAATACACTTTTGAAGTCATTCCACAAGGATATGAATTTGATCCTCAGTCCTACGTAAAGGCAATAGATGATATAAATATGGAATACTGGTTCAAGGTTATGTGAATAGAGTTAGATTCTCTTTAAAGTCTAGAACTTGTAGAGGCGCTTAATTGCATTAAGCCTATTGTTTTCAAATAGGTCTACAAGTAAATGAGATTGATAGATTTGAAGGTGCAAACCTTCAAAGTCAAGACTAGTGGTGAAAAGATCTATTCAAAAAGAAATGGTTCGACTATGAAAAGATTTTTTCACCAATAGTTAAGTTTGACTCTATCTAGATTCTCTTATTCATTATATTTCATTTGGATGAAATATGACAATGGATATCAAGAAAGCTTCTTTTAGTAGCAATCTTGAGGAAGACATCTATATGATGTAACTAGACTTGTTCATAGCAAAGAACCAGTGGTGATTAGCACGCAAGTTGCTTAAAGTCCATTTATGGACTAATGCAAGCATCTAGGTCATAAATATCATCTTTGATCAAGCAATCAAATTGTTTGATTTTGATCAAGTATTAAAAGGCCTTAAGTGTGTAAAAGTTATATAGAATAATAAATTTCTTAATGTATATTGATGACATTCTAATCATTTAGGATGATGTAGAGTTATTGTCATCAATAGAGTTTTGGTTGTCTAGTCCAGTTTGATATAAAGTACTTGGGAAAGATTGGTCACATCCTAAGAATTATAACTTTGTTAAAATTCAGAAATTAGGATGTTGGGTCTATCTCAAACTGCTTAAATAGATTAGATTCTAGCCAAGTATAGCATGTAATACTTCAAGAAAGGATTCTTTCCTTTTAAGTTTGAAGTTCCTTTATAAAAGGACTATGGTCCTAAGGCATATAAAAGGAAGAGCATATAAGACGGTTCCTTATATCAAATCGATAGGAAGTCTTTAGGCTATGCTATATACTAAGCTAAATATCTATTTTGCGGTGGGCATAGTAAGCAAATATCAATTGAATCAAAGATCACTTATTTTAGTGGGAGTAAAGCATATACTCAAATATCTTAGGAGAATAAGGGATTATATGCTTGTCCACCAAAGTAAGGTTTTGATGGTTATTGGATATACAAATACTGACTTGTAGTTTGATTGTGATTCATGAAGTTGGACTTCAAGATATGTGTTCATCCTAGGTGGTGAAGACACACATTAAGCATAAGTATCATCTCATTAAAGAGATATGACTACGTGTAAAGTAGTAGTAGAAAGGATAATTTTGCAATAAATCTGACTGAAACTTGTTTCCAAACCTTGCCTTAGAGTGACTTTAAATTACTCTAAAGGGAGATAAGTGTCGGATATATGATAAATTGTCTTTGAGGGCAAGTGGGAGATTGTTGGGATTTATGCCCTAAAATCCAATTTATTGGCATGTCATAAATAATTAAATTGTTTAATTATATGAGACTATCTATTTATGAACTAATGAGACATTATCCTAGTCCATGAGATGCATAGTATGTGATTTATGTGAAAAGTCACAGAAAGATATAAATCACAAGTTCTTTATAAACTCAGAATTTTAGTTCGTAGTCGGTGATGAAATTGGGCATTTCATCTGCGAAGACTATAACATATCAACTACGATGATTTGTCTTGATCATGGAAGTTGAGACTTCTAGTTGGTATGTTGATATGTTTTAAGAGTTAAGATATATTGAACTGGACCGCTGTGAGATTTATTATTCTCCTAATGATTGCCAAATGAATAATAAATCTCACGACTTCTATTTACATCAACTCTAAATCCTGAGAGAATAATGGACCTGATCATGAAATGTAGGTTGCTTTGATATATCAGGAGTGAGATCTATTAGTAATGGTCAAAACCTCAGTATGTTGGGCAGCCGCATTTAATGTTAATGGAACATATATTTTCAAGATGGAATTCATAATCTCTTAACGGAGATATAAAATATTCCCTTGAGATAAGTTTAATGGGTTTGGTTATTTAGAGTGTTGGGCCCAACCACTTTAGTAAGGAGTTACTAAAGTATATGTATTTATGAAATTGGATTTCATAAATATATATTGAATAACTTAAAGGATTAAACCGGGTACTCAAGGATTAAGATGTAGTAATCTTCAAAGGGGCAGTTAATATTTATGACTTTGTATTACTACGAATATTTTAATGAAGGGGTTGTATGTATAATAAAGTCTTGGGATATAATCTATTAATAAGGCCTAGAGTGCAATTATATTCTTATAGTGGTATTGAATATAATTAATGGTAACTTTAGACTTGTCAAGAGTTGACAGAAAAGCCCAAGGCCCATTGGAGCTAGAGTCTTATTTGTTCCCTTTAGTCCCATCTCAAGCCACAAACAAAAGCCCAATTGGGTAGGCCCAAAAGGCTAACCCAATTAGATAATCAGTCATTATTTAATAAGAGTTATTAAATAAAGAAACTACCAAGGTAGTTTTAAAAAAAACGTACGTATGATAAAAAAAAAAGAAAAGAAAAGAAATCAGTTTTTCTCCATAAGGAGAAAAAGAAGAATTTTCTTTGAGAGTCTATGTACAAAAGACTGATTGAGAGACCACACATCTTGGGCAACTTGTGGAATTGAGATGAAGATTAAAGGTATTCTCAAGTCAAGGTTTTGAAATTCATTGCATCAAGGTACGCTTCTTTTTCTTTGTTCTAGAATTCATGGTTACATGTTTATCTTTCATGATTGAAGTAGATCCGTGTTTTGTTGCTTCCGCTGTGCGTTTTGTATGCGATACAAAACCAGATTTCCCAACATTTGGAAGGGACCAATGATTATTGGTTGATGCTATGATTTATAGCAGAATCCGGTATGCTAGAAAAGAAAAAGATTCGGAGCAACCTCGTTGGAGCAAGAAGCTTGAAGGGCTTAGGTACCTGGGTAGATTAGACTTGGAGGGTCTATTACTATTCATATATGCCAACTACATTTTCTAGTGGATTATTGACCACTTGGAAGGCAACGGAGAGGTTTTACGCTGAGGGCTTTGGTTTCCTCTTCAATAACACATCGTGTGTTGTCCTTGTATTTGCATCTCTTTTCACTTTATCTTTACCATTTAATTACTGCTGTGATTGTAATTATTTATGGTTTAAATTGTTTATCAATTCTGTTATAAGCTTGTTATCAGTTTCCACACATACATTGTATGATATAAAGCTTGAATTGGTAATTTGTTGTTTGGAGATCTAAACGTTCATAGTGTTTTCAACGCTATTTGAACTTTCAATCTTCTTTTTTAAAAAAAATCACATCAAGATTTTCAAAAGTCATGCATTCATTTTAAACTAGGGGCATTCGGCTCCACCTCATGCAAGTAAGTGCAGATTCCAACAGAGCCAAGCAAGATAAGTTTAAATTAGTACTACAAGATCTCATCAGATGAATTCTAAACTTGTCTTAGTTAAAGTTTCTACATGATCCAAGGTGATACCAAGGACAAAGAGCTAAACATGGAAAATAATACAAGATTGTCTAAGGAACACTTCCTTTTTGTTTTGCAAGAAAAATAAACATACAAGTCATGCATCATTAGGACTTCGAGTCTGCCTGTGGGAGGATCTCCTTGATCCACCTCTAGAGGAGCCACCTTCAATATTTCCTTCTTGACTTGAGAAAAAGCGGGGACTGTATTGACGTTTTTCAAGTTCGAGGTTCCTGATTCTTTCCTCCAAAGTTCTTCTAGTATTGTCAGTGGTTCCATTCGATGTGCCTGAAAAGTCAGCAAAATCAAATGTTAAAGTCACTATCAAGCAAGCTTAAGCCAAAGATATTCAGAAAGCAACGTGGTATACCCAGTTAGAATCATTGATTACATATTAGGAGGACTAGGTACGAGCCAATGATTGCATGCCTCCAATCATCTGCATGCTTTCTTCTACAAGATCCACATCAACCTGAAGCACAACTCTACCAAATTAAAATCCATTCAAGAAATAAGGACAAAGAACTAAACATTTAAGAACACACCGAATCGGGCCAAGGAACATTTGGCACATGCTCTGGCCCAGTAAAAGGTATGGAACTATACGTTCCATCAGGATTCATCACATCATACTGCCATGCCAGAAAATGAGGATAAGTCTCTTTGAAAGAACTAGAAGAACCACCAGCATGGTGAGGAGAGGGAATCTCTTCCTCTTCCTCTCCTTCAAAAGATGGAGCCTGAAAATCCAACATGCAAATATTGTTAGCGAGTAGAAATATGGAAAAGGAATTTGCCGAGCAAAAGTTTAATCTTAGAAGGGAAGGAAAATACTGTTCTGCCAACCAAGCAACCTTGCAGATGATCCCAGATAAATTCAGAATAATCTTCTTCTGCTCCTTCAACAATGTAACCTTCATGGGCCTGAGTAATGTCTTTATCCACCAAAAGATCAGCCAACCGAACAATGCGATAAGGATGAGTTGGAATTGTGGCAGGAGGATGCACATGTTCAACTTGGGGCAACACCTAATCACCAAGATACCAATACTTTCCATGCCCACATTCAAACAATACTTGGTGGCTATTCAGCTCTAAAGCCCGCTCACACTCAACATACCCTACACATCCAGCCCAAGGATTTAATTTCATCTAAAAAGTCACAAAGAAACTCAGAAAGAGAAGAGACTAGATCATAACCAAATCCTAAAGATTTAAAAAGGGGAAAGAAAGAACTCACATCATCAATTGTCAGATTGTCAATCACCAAGCACCAAAGCTCCAAAGAACGCCTAGAGGGTGGAGACAAGCGATGTTTGGGCAACCAATGAAGAAATCTAGGAAAAATGCCAGTAACCTCCTCCCGAATTTCAGGACCAACCCCAAAATACTACTACATCCAAACCTGAAAATTCACAACACCATTACCACATAGCCAAAATAATTTTCACAACCAACACATAGCCAAAATAAATACCAAACCTCACCTGCCAAACAAATGGAGCCCCACCCAAGCTTAAAAGACTTTGCCTAGAGAGTTGGGTCATGAAATGCACCAAAGTAGCATAGGCCATGCCGCCCTAGTCATAATACCGAAGATGTTCAATTTTTCTCAAGCTTTCCAAGTAGTGCAAATTCACAATACTGCCTAAATCCGAACACAAGAAAGTCCCAATAAACAGAAGCATGAACATACGAGCACCCTTTGCCACAGTCTCACATTAGGGAATACTTTTACATAACCAAGATAAAGGAACATTGTTACTCCTCATTGTAGAAGGCATTACACTTAAAAGTTTCTTGAGCTCAGTTGAAGTGAGGGAATCATTGACAATAATTCTTTTACCACCTAACCTCAGACCAGTAATGACAAAAAAGTCATAAGGTGTCAACATTACCTCCCCAATGTTTGAAAAATGGAAGGTACGAGTAGTGTCCCAGAAGCTCTCTGCTAAGGCAAGAAGTAACTGAAGATCCTTGTACTCATGTGTCTCATAATTCGACAAAGCTTCGAAGAAGGTACCAAAGCCCGCATCATTGATGACATTTTTTATGCTAGGAGATAGTGCTGCCCATGCACTTTTCAAGATTTGGAGACTCCCTCAATTCTTGAGGCTCTGCAACATAAAAATTCAGCTCATCAATTTCCATAACCCAAAATATATAACCAAAAAAAAAAAAAAAATTCCATACCCAAAAAATATTTCCACAATCAATACCCCACCAAAATGTCACCACTACCAAATTTATCACATATCCATACAACCACCAAATTTTGCCATAGCCATGCAAAAAGAAAATTTGTACATGTCCAAGAAAAAATTCCCACAACTTCATGCACAAATAAATTCTCACATACCCAACAAAATATTTTCACAATATTCAAAAAATTTGCCAATACTCATAAATATATCCATGCACATACCCACAAAATTTTGCCATGTTCGTAAAACAAAATTTACACATGCCAACAAGTTTTCCCACATATATCATGAACACATTCCTATAAGTCAAGCACAAAGTTTTCACAATGCCAATACTCCCAAAGTCCAAACCAAAATTCATCCAACAACATCACAAATTACCTACATTGTCAAAATTCCAAAAGCCACCAACATTGCTCTAATTGCACCAAGATCAAAGAAAAAACACACTTCAAGAATGCTCCAAAGCCAACATTCCAAACATGATCAATCACACAATGCCCCCAAAATTTCAAAAGTGATAATATCTCACCATGAAACTTTCAATGAAACATGCAAGAACATTTCGCCAAGCAAAAAAAAAAAAAAACTCACCTTGGTGTCTACATGACAATATGGAGCATGGGTTCTAGGCGCTTGAAGAAGTTCGTTATTATCATGCCACTCAAATGTTGGATCATACTTCTTACCAAGAGAAGTTAGAAAGGAAGATCCCTTGGAGGAAGAAGCCATTTTGATGCAAAGAAATGGGTTTTGGAAAATGGGTTTCACCAAAAATGGGTATGTGATGAAATGCTCAAGAACACAAGGATCTAAAGAGATATTGATGGAGATGGATGAAGGAAGCTTGAGAAGCTTAGAAAAGTGTTTTTTTTTTTTTTTTTTTTTTTTTTTGGTGAGAATAAATGGTGAGATGAAGAAGAAAATCCAAGGGGAAGAAGAGAGTTAATAGTGACAATGGAGGAAGAGAGGTGGAGAAAGATGAAACCAAAAAACAAAAAAAAAAAGGCAAAAGTGAGAGACAAAAGAACATGGGGGGCCAAAATTCAGCCCCCACACTTAAACTCAATCAACCCAAAAAAAAAAAAAAAACTTTTTTAAAGTTTTCAAATATCCCAAATCCCAAATTTTCTACTCAAAATTTTTGTTCCCAAAATTTCAAATTCATATTCTTAATGCCCAAATTTTGAATTCAACTCTTCAGTTTTCAACAAAAACTCAAACTTCAAATTTCATGATCAAGATTCTGATCCTTGATTTAAAAACTCAAATGGCTCAACATTTAAGATTTTAAACTCTAGATTTCAAGAAGAATTTTTTTTCCAAAGTCTCAAAAGTCGAAATCAAGATTTCAAAACTTCAAAATTTCAAAAATCAAATGTTTCTCAAAAGAAAAATCTTTTGTCAATTAAACTTTTCTTGATAAATTTCAAATAAAGAAAGGGATCACATCTCAAAAAGTAGTGGGAACGCAAAGCCCTTATCAGTTAGAAACTGATTCCAAATTTTGATTTTTGTAGGCAACAACTTGGTTTCAAGGATGAGAAGCCCTAGACACCCTTTCATCCAAACCAAGCCAGTTAGCCACAAACGCTCCTTTTTGTCAAAATCAAGCCAGTTGATTGCAGACGTTCCTTTAGACCAAGCTAGTTGGTCGCAAACATGCCTTTTTGTCAAGACCAAGACAATTGGTCACAAATGCTCCTTTTTATCAAGATCAAGCTAGTTGATCGCAGACACCCTTTTGTCAAGACCAAGCCAATTGGTCACAGACGCTCCTTTTCATCAAGATCAAGCCAGTTGATTGCAGTCATTCCTTTAGTCAAGACCAAGCCAGTTGGTCGCAGATGCTCCTTTTTCATCAAGATCAAGCTAGTTGATCACAGATGTTCCTTTAGTCAAGACCATGCCAGTTGGTCGCATACGCTCCTTTTTGTCAAGACCAAGCCAGTTGGTCGCATACGCTCCTTTTTGTCAAGATCAAGCCAGTTGATCATAGACCCTTTTCAGTCAAAACCAAGCCAATTGGTCACAGACCCACTTTTTGTCAAGACCAAGCCAGTTGGTTACAAATGCTCCTTTTCATCAAGATTAAGCCAGTTGATCGTAGACGTTCCTTTAGTCAAGACCAAGCCAGTTGGTTTCAAACACTCCTTTTTGTCAAGATCAAGCCAGTTGATTGCAAACACCCTTTTGTCAAGATCAAGCTAATTGATCGTAGAAACCCTTTTGTCAAGTTCAAGCCAGTTGATCGTAGACGTTCCTTTAGTCAAGACCAACACAATTGGTCACAGATGCTCCCTTTTGTCAATGAGGGGCATTCTGTAGACACTCGATTTTGCACCCATGATTTAATCAACAAAGATGACTGAAGTGACCATCCATGTACCCAAAAAAAAAAAGTCATTCTTGCATCACATGCATCATTTTATTCTTGCATCACATGCATCATTTTGTCTTTTCATTACATGCATTAATTCATTCATTGCATATCATAAAAATGATCTTGAGATTCTAACGGTCGCAACTGTGTTTCCAGTTTTTGAATTGGACCATCAGATCGAAAGATATCACATGATCAAGTTTGCACGGTTAGCATGCATTGTGTCTAGGTAGAATCAACCACACATGATCAATTTAAATTAATTCTGATTGATTAAACAATTAAAATTAATTAAATAATTTTGTGATTGGTTGATAATTTAGTGTTTAAAATAAGTATGCATGCATGGGAATAAAAGGGATGATTGGATAACAATAAAACTGTGGATAATCTAAACTTTATCAAGATTTATTTTAAGGTATTTATCTTCAAGATAATTACTCTTAAAAAAGCCTGAATTATCCAGACAAGAGACAAAAAATCATAAACGGAGGTTGAAAACGTGTCTAGGTACAAGGATTGGCCAAAAAACCCTAGAAGGAAAGACCAAATGGCACTCGAACATGAAAGCGCGTTCAGCCTCCAAAAGCTAATTCGGCACTTTTGGAGTGCCAAACAACACTCTAAAAGGGCCGAATTTCCCTTGGTTGGGCTTTGGCCCAATGGCCTTCAAGTGACGATAATGCACACCTTTTTCGATCTTTTCGTAAAAGGATGCGGTTGGATTCAAACCCTAATCGCCCATAATTATTTTTTAGAGCCTTCTGGCCTCTATAAATAGAGACCAAAACTCATAATTCAGCACTTTTTTTTTTTTTACACTCTGAGAGGCATACGTTTTTTACATTCAAACCACACATATTTTCTGATCCTCTCTCTGAGTGTTGCTACAAAATTAGGGTTTTTAAGTTTCAAAGAGAATTGAACAAATTTCTTTGAACCCTAAAACATCCTCTCAAGAACAAAGTGTACTTATGCAAGAGGTTGTTTCCTTCACCCTTCTCTTGTGATGTGATGATGCATATTATATCTCTTTTTTTTTCCAATATCTATGAATTGTTAATTGTCCTTTCGTTTAAAGCATGATATTTTCTATATGATTGTTATAATCTTTTTCTTGAATGTCAAAAAATTTGCATGTGAACAATTATTTTTCTTAAAACAAAACAGATCTGATCTTTATAAGAAGTAGATCTGAATTTTCCTTTAAACAAAACAGATCTGCATCTTTATAAGATGTAGATCTAAATTTTTTCTCAATACAAAAACTGATTTGCATCTTTCTTAAGATGTAGATCTATGTTTTCTCAAACAAAGAGAGATCTACATCTTTATGAGATGCAGATCCAAATTTTTCTCAAATCTGATTTTCTTAATACACGCAAATTGTTGAACTAAAGAAAGAGATTATGTAGTGTTGTGTTTGTGTTTATTTTAATTCATGATTGCATAATTTTAGATTATGAGTGAATTTTTCCTCTTAGAAAATCTTTTTTTAAAATGTATAATAAAACAAATCTGAATTTTTGTCATCACAAAACCTTTTTTTTTTTACATCCCACGAAGCAAATCTGATATTTTGACAAATCAAAATCTTTTTTTTTTACAATAAAAACAAATCTAATTTTTTTAACAAAAAGAAGAGATTTCATCCATACATAAATTTGTGTGATTTAATTTTTCATTCACATGTTCAACATATCATGCATGACATGCATAGTATAGCACATTGGTCATAAGTTTAAAAGACCAGACTTTGTCTG
Organism: Quercus variabilis; assembly: GCA_030445155.1. Classification (NCBI taxonomy): domain Eukaryota; kingdom Viridiplantae; phylum Streptophyta; class Magnoliopsida; order Fagales; family Fagaceae; genus Quercus; species Quercus variabilis. The sequence goes on along the minus strand of CP129445.1, from coordinate 51,164,896 downwards.
GGTAGAATGCGTGCCTAACACATTCCCATTCCGTAACCTAGGCTTCGGATTTAGGTTTTTGGTTTAGTAGATCTAGCCTTATCTTCATTTGTTTTGGGTAGAATGTAACTAAAACAACAAGCCATGTAAATATTTGGTAGATTGTAACTAGGACCCAAAACTATGTAACTTTTTAATTTTCTTTCAGATATGTAATTTTATTCAATCAATGAATGGAACTATTCAGTCACATCTTTTGTAATTAGTATTTTTTTTCTTATTTTTTTTTGTAAAGAAAAATAAGTGGCGACTTCATACCACTTACCCAAAGAGAGAGGTGCCCTAAAAAGGTACCCAAATCTCTTTTTTTAAGGGACACATCTCTCACTCATGTGAAAACCCTATCATACATCTAAAGCAAGGCTACAGCTTAATCATGGCATTCACAAGATCATGTATACATCCATACTAAAAACCAAACATCATACGCATACACATACTTCGAGCCTACGTGCACATACAAAAGTATGCGTACATAGACACACATGAACTCTAACCAAGAAACAGACAAGTAGAAAAATAGAGCAGAAAGGAAAACCCTAATTCTAACAACCTAACATGCATAAAACTAAACCAAACAAACATCTTATAACACAAACAAAGCAAGAAAAACATATTAAACACAAAAAGAAAAGCAAAAAATGAAAAGAAATGGTTGAAGCTTGATACCTCAAAAAGGAGTTCCCAAGCTTTGATTTTGATTGTTCCCCTCTGTCAAATCTATCACAAGTCAATAAACAAGCAATTAATAGCGTTAAACTAAAAGGATTGGGGCCAGAAAAGGTTCCAATGTATTTTATGAAAAACTCCCTTTTGATTCACTATTTTCATATGAATCTTAGGCTTTTCTCATGGGATTTTTGTGTCTATTTGAAATATACCATGTAAAGCTTTTTATAGTGGAAAAAATGAGGTTTGGAATGGTTCCTAGACAATGTGAGATTCATTCTAAACCTCAGCCATTATTACAGAAAACTTGCATTTTTTATGTCTCTAAAACCCTAGCTGCATACATAGAAGTGTGCCTACATACGCATGCTTTTGCCCCATTCGCAAGCTACTGCCCACGTACGTGGGCCGAGGGCCACTTTGGTCATTTTATTTCCAAAAATAGATTTTTGCTAATTTAAAAAGTGATATTTTTTATGTTAACACTTCTCAAGTCAATTTGATATATGATTGGGCTCTAAACTGGCATTAGGCCTTAGAGTTTGAGCATCATTGGGGAATGGGGGCTCAAGTCGTAAGGGATACACAATGCGGTGTCTACAAATGCCTCTCTTTTGATTCGTGAGCTTTGCTAATAGAATTAAAAGAATAAGAGATAAAACATTTTGTTTCGACATACAGCTCAGGCCCAACCCATACACACGACATACATCACTCATAAATGGGTCTAGGTGCAACTCAAAAGAATTGCATGGGATTCGTACGTCTAAAGTCCCACCTTTGTTGCTCAGGAAATAAGCAACGATAAGTTCACTATCCCAAAACCTATTTTGCCACTTGTTTCTTCATGCATTTCCTTTAGAATACCTTTCTTCTAACCTTGTGCCATTATAGGTTAACTAGACCCCATAGGCTGGCCAGCCTCTTCCTACTACTCGAGACTTGGAGCCTACCACCCTTATCGCTTTAGAGATCACCCGACTCCTTGAAGGAGGGGGCTTAAGGGTGCTATACTTGGTGGAAAGGGTGAGGTTCTAGTTGGTGGGTAGGGATGACCCACAGATTCTGATGGACCATCCTGAGTTCATACTTGCCCCACACTCCATGACTGATGTCGAGTACAACTCGTGGAGGAATGGCATTCCCTATGCTGGGTAGCTTCTTTTGGGGTTGGACTATGGGGAGTTCAACATCACTTGCCTCATGCCTTCCCTTACTGCTCAAGTATATGCTCAATCTCTTTTTCTTCTCCTTTTTTCCCTCTTCCTTGTTTGTTATGACTTCTAATGTGGGAAATTGTTCCAGGGGGGACCTACTGTCAGTGAGCCCATTAACCCTTCACATCTCCTTAGGACTGTTTATACTTATGATCCTAATGGCTTTGCTCAGGAGCATGTCGTGCCCCGTAATCCCAACATCATTAGCTATCCTTTCCCTCCTAACACTCAAGTGGTAAGTTCTTTTTCCTTTTGTCCTTCTCTTTTTGCCATCCCGCTCTTTTTGTTTCAGTCACTAACCTTTCTTTCTTTGAATTGTAGCCCACTATCCAAGAGCATAAGGAGTTAGTATGGCTGGCTAAGAATCTCAAGTTAGAGGTGACCAACTATTCAAGGGAACTATATGGTCCTAGAGGAGTAGCCCACCCAAGTAGTGGTGATGATGATGATGATTAAGATAGAGGTGATAAGGAGGATTCGGAGGTGACTCCTAGCTATCAACCAACAAAGAGGTGGCACCATTGATTACCTACAGTTCAAGACATATAGGCATACAACACATAGCTTTTATCATTTTTGCTTTTATGTTTTTTTTTCTTATTCCCCTTAGCAAAAATTTTGATTTAGTTTAAGACAAAGGATTGTATTTAAGAACATCTTTTTACATTTATGATTGGAACTTAGCACCTAATTTACAAGATATGTGATGAATTGTATGTTTCTATACAACTTTGCTTCTTTAATACTTGAATTCTTGTGCTTGGAATGTGTCTTGGATGATCCCTTAGGTTGTAGGAACACTAGGCATGCTTTGAAGTGAAAAACTCTACTCAAAATAGGGGAAAATGGGCCTTTGCCAAGCGCTATGCGTACGTGGAGATGAGCCTGCATATGCAGCTTTGACTTTGCGTACATGGGCCATGAATCAGAAGAACCCTAACTGACTTACTTAAGTATAAAAGTAGTTGTTTGAGTTTAAAACTCTTAGTAACGTATTTTCAACCCAGAGAACCCTTTTTCGAGGTCCTCCAATGGCAAAAAACTCTTCTCTTGATGTCTCTACTTGGATCAAAAGGCTTGGTCCTAATTTCAAAGATTCCATTGCCAACTATTGGGTTCCTTCTCGGCATATTTTTTGCTTTAATGGAATAGAACTATGCGCCACTATTGAAGAGTTCGGTGCCATCATAAGTGAACTGGAGATTGATTATCTCATCTTCCTTACCAGAGGTGGGATCTTCCTTTTTGCTACGAGTTATGTTGGGTGTCCCTACTGCTACGGCAAATAGGTGGCATGTTTTTGGTAAGCTTAACCTTAGGTTGGTCTTTGAGTATTTTTCTGGTTCGGTACTTCCCGAGGGTGAGAGGCCACACTCATACTTTTTTCATACCTTTTGTTTATGTGCTCTTACAAGGTATTTTTTGGTTCAAAACTCGTATTATGTGGACCTTTAGATGTGCATGGTAGCTTATAAGCTGAAGAGAGGTAACCTGGTGGGCTTGATCTTGGTGGAGATCCTCAATGTTTTGGATGCCTTTAATAGGAACCATGCAAGTTTCTTTGCGGGAAGTCCTCTTCTCCTTCAAGTATAATCCCTAACTTTCGTCTAGGTTCTTAACCTAGCAGGATCCCTCTAATTTTTGCATGGGTTACCTTCCAGTTTTCAACCCATCAAAGCACCTTATATCATCTTTCATCATTATTATTTTTTTCTCACTTATGCTCTCTTTCTTTTTTCTTTTTTTTCCTTTTTGTCCTCCCTTTTCTTTTTACTCCCTCCCCTTTCTCTCTCTTTTAGATATGGCTACAAGAGAGACTTAAGTTGCTTCAACCTCCCACCATTCCCTTCAACACCTACCTCCTTAGGCACCTTAAGAACCGCCGACTTCACCAGAATGACATGAGGTTTGAGGCGTACATGGAGCTTATGGGTCACCTCAAGGAGATCGACATTCAATGGGTAGTGGAGTGGTGGCACATCTCAACCATGGTCCATAGTTGTTGCAAGGACTATTGTGTGATTTTAGTTGGACTTCATTGTTATTGATACTACTCCACTTGTCATATCTCAAGGCAACTTGGAGAGCATCAAGAAGCTCCTCATAATGAAGACACCTTTCACACTGCAGTGTTTACCAATAGGATCTTGGGCAATATTAGTGAGACTTGGCCATGCCGTAGGGTGACGAAAGGCATTGTACCTCCTCGATACATCTATCCCACTGCTGGGTACAAGCAATGGTTAGAGGATGACATGAAGTGGATTTTGAGAGATGAGAACGCTTACATGAAGACTAGTAAGAAAGCAAGGAGGACTGAGTGACCACCTTGATATGCCCCATGTTTTTACTTTTTTGCACTTTTGTAATTCCCATGTTTTTTTTTTTTTTTGAATTTAATAAAGGATTGAAATGTGCCAAATCCCCTATGAAAACAATCTTATCATCTTTTAATTTAAGCAATAAGAGAATAACCTATTTATTATCTTTGCTTAATGTCATTTATTCTCTATTTCTTTTCTTTTTCATTTGCCATTTAATTTTTGCCCATGACATCCCTTCAGGAATTTTTGCCATGCCCGTGGTCTTTTCCCCTAATTTTTGCCTAGATCACCCTTTTGGGTTTTCAATCTAGCAAGGTTCTTGTGCCTTAATTTTTGCCTAGGCCGCCCTTTCGGGATTTCAACCTAGCAGGCTTTCTCCTTTCTCTTTGTTTAGATGTTGTATTTCCAGAGTCTATCCATGTTAATTGGGCGAAGCATCTCTTCCCCATCCAAATCTATAATTCTTGTTGCACCTCCAGATATGATCTTCTTATTGATAAATGACCCAAACCACCTTGGCTTCATCTTCCCTCTTGGGTCGAAAGTCTTATCTCTAAGCACCTTTAGGACCAAGTCCCCTTCTTTAAGGTTTCTCGGTTTAACCTTCTTATTGAATGTCCTAGCAATCCTTTTTTGGTATCCTTGTGCATAATATTGTGCCCTAGCCCTCTTCTCATATATCAAGGCCAATTATTCATATCTTGCCTTAGCCCAATCCTCTTCTAAGACCATGGCTTCCACCACTATCCTCAAAGATTGTGTCTCCACCTCAATAGAAAGCACCGCCTCACTTCCATAAACCCAGAGTAAGATGTCACCCCAATTGACATACGAATAGAAGTTCTATAACCCCATAAGGCAAACGAAAGCTTCTCAACCCAATCTTTGTATGTCACTACCATCTTGGCTAAGATGCTCATCACATTCTTATTAGCTGCTTCTACAACCCCATTAACTTGTGGTCGATACAATGAAGACTTGCAATGCTTAATGTTGTATAACTCCATGATCCTTTGAACCTCCCCCTCAAAGTGGGAACTATTATAAAAAATGATATCTTGGGGCACCCCAAACCGACATATGATGTTTTCTAAGAACCGAGCTACATGCTTAGCTGTCAATATAGAGTAGGAGGCTACCTCCAACCACTTGGTGAAATAGTCAATTGCTACCAAAATGTATTCATGCCCATTTGAAGCTGATAGGCCAAATATATATTGACTCCTTTGGCAAATTAATTAATTAATTGTCCAAGTTAATTAATTAAGTCAATTTAAGATGCAATAAGCGTGGTAGTACAAACAAATCACCAACTAAGTTAAATGCAGTGTAAAATAAATTTGACATAGATGATTTGTTTATAAATGGGGAAAATCACCAAGGAAAAACCCCACTAAGTGAATTTAAGATCACCACTCCTGAGAATCCACTATTATCAGAATAAATAATTACAAGTAAAAGGAATCTCAGTACCTAATACCAACCAACAATTGAACCTTTACCCCAATACCCAATTGGACTTGTATTGTAGCGGCAATCTCTTCTTTCAATGCACGAATCCCAATACGTGACTAACCAATGATACACGGATCCCAGTATGTGACTAACACACCAACTTAAGGAACATGTTGGCTGCAAAGTTCTTCAGTTAATCCAACAATGAAGATTAAGAAGCTCTTTGGTCACAAAACCCTTGGCGTAAAGATGCAGTATCTTCTACAGAAAGAAAGATGAACTAGGGCAATCTTTGTCTCTGGTCACACAATGCATGTATATTCACCTTGCATCATCTTTTGACGGCCCTTAAAATAATCCTTATATATGTCTACGGTTATGAGAAAAGAAACCCTACACAAATACTTAAGGATATGCATGTAATCAAATCTAGAATTTCTGATTCTGTAATTCTCAATAGATACAGCTTATGTCAAGTTTCAACATTAAACCTCGATAGGAATGTTTCTATTGAGACATCTATTGAGCTTTAATGAGCAGCACTTCTTCACTTATTGCTTGGTTAGATTTGCATGACTTCAATACTAATCCTGAACACTTGTTTCTTGAAGTACTAAACCCATCCTAGATCTACTCAATTACAAGTAAATTGTGTTTTGTCAAAAGATTAGCCAATTACATCAAAAATGTTAAACATCACAAATGTTAAAGCGTCACAATTTTGCTATGTCAAAGCACACAAATGTTATATATGATTGGCGGGCTTTAGTGGTGAGATGGTTATTTATACCTCTTTCTTAGGATTTTCTAGTCCTTCCCATCAAAAAGAGTGGTATGAGTGTTAAGTATATGAGATCACTTAATCGTACTTATCACAAACATGAGCCAAAAAACTCACTTACTTAGTTGTGCATTGAGATGCTCATCTAAGCTATAAGAGATACAAAATTTATAAAAACTAGTGTTTAACCCGCGCAATGCGCGGGATCATTTTATAATTTAGGCTTACCTTTACATCACTCACACCATTAAACTCCTTTGATAGGATTGAGCTTTGTGTTGCATGTAAGACATGCAAAAATAATACCCCATCTGTTGTTAACATTAACAATCTTGGCTTTGCATGTCACCAATTAATTTTATCTATATAAAATCATATATATGTTAACATTATGCTATTCCTTTTTATTTATTTAACAGATTAGTAGCTTTTTTAATACTTGAACAACTTGGACTTCAAAAAAGGAAAAAAGTAAGAGACCAAGAACATAGATTAATAGGTTTCCTAATATTTAGTTTTCCAAAAGTTGGCGATCTCCCGTAATGGTTTGCATTTTAATTTTCTCAACTCCAAATATTTGCCTTGTTTATAGCCTTTAGTTGTTATTTGTATAATATAAACCCAAAAGGTCAACAATCAAGCTCAGTACTTAAAATTAGGACTCAGATTCATTACTTGAAATTAGAAGCTTTTTAATGTAGCACCTATAAAAATGCACACTCATAGCATTCTCAATTTTCATCAATCTTGTATTCCCAAAATAAGGCTGCACTGAACAGTGCAGCAATCTAACAGAGGCAAATGAATTACAATCTGCAATTATAACTGAGTTCAAAATTAGAATCACATATATTATAAAACTTAAATTCATGTTGATATAAGAGTCTTAGGATGCTCAGATTACAAAACCACAGCCTAAATACAGAAAATTAAATTTCTCATAATTTGAAATAAAATAGAAAATTAAGTAAATAGGAAAAGGGTATGAAGAATAGAGCTTGGAGCATAATTCTTAAGCATTTTTTATGCATCCAAGTCTTCTATTTCAGCAACTATTTTTCTATTATGTAAGAAAGTTATCCATCTAGTCCTTTAGGAGGTCCTTTTGGCATAATTTCCTTTGTGACTTTTGGAATGTCAAAGTTGATGTAGAGCTTTGTTGCCCACGTGAATGACAGTCAATAGTTACCTACAAATTTTTTTAATCAGTTAGGCATTAACAATTGTCATGTTTTCATTTAAAGTATATGAGAATAATATCTAATAATATTTAAAAGAAACACCCAGACAATCAAATAGTTAAAACTTAGAGGTGAGAAAAACATAACTTTTATTTCACAGAAATGATATAACTCTCATGCTCAACACATATTGCAAAGATCAAAACCACATCTATAACACAAAACACAAAGTAGCAAGGCACAGATTAATTAAGTTTAAATATAACTTAAGAAACCAAAATGCTCTAAAACAAAAAATGTAGTGAGCTCAAGTATAAGCGAAATCTGGTTTTCAATTATACTTTACCCAAGGATTTCTATGGGTAATAGTGGTCTGTGCAATTATTCTCTTTGGACTCTATGATATATCTACACCCTTTAATTTAATTTAATTTGGCATGATGTTTCTATGGATAATAGTGATCTATGCAACATCTAGCTGAGCTGGTTTTTGGTTTGCACAGCATGTGAAACCAAAAAATGACATCTCTTAACCATTAGAATAGAGATTGCAAACTATTGTTCATGTTGCATCAAATGCTGTAACCTTACCTCCTACTTTTAAAGTCCTACAACAGAAGGTAAGATCCAATTCATGTCTAGTGGAATTTTAAGTGCATTGTATCATGCGTGTGATGTGTAACTGCTGTAACTTTTACTACTGCTTTGGTATCAGTTTATGGATTTTTGGTTTTCTTTATAGGCTGTGGTGAGCACTTTTGTATACCTAATTATTCTTAGTGAAACTGTAAAGAGGGCAATCCATATAATTGCAGCCATTCTTTCCAATTGCTCAAAAAAAAAAAAAAAAAACATAGCAACTTTAAATTGCAACAGAGAAAGATGAAAGAAATATTGCAAATGAAGCCTAAGAAAACATTGAAAATATGGGTTGAATTGTAAAAAGTAATGCAGCAGTTCAGTGAAAATTTTAATTTGAAAAATGAAGGTTTGGACCACGACCAATCAAACCTTGATTCTGCATTTGTTAGTGGTTCATGTACAGCCCAGAATTCAGATAGCTACAAAATCTATCAATAATTAAAATTATTTTAGTAATAGGAGGGGGTAAAAAAAGGTTGGTTCCAAAAAAAATTAGTGGAGTACAGAGCAAAAAATGATGATATAAATAGCAAGAAGTGTTTTGCCAGCAAACAAAGAAAACCACATCAAGTGTCAAATTCACTTTTTGGAAACTGGAAAAAAAACGAATGAAATGTTATTGTGCTAAAAACGCTAATGAAATGGTAAAATTAACAAATAAAATAGTAAATATATTGAAGTGGGTGATAGCTGGTGGCTAGAACACGTGAGCCACACATGTGGTAGGAGTTGGATCAATCCAGCAAATTGTAACGTGAAAAAAGAAACCTTCAACTTAGAGATTCATAAGTAAAAAACTGTAAAAGGGACAAAGAAGTAAGGACGAAGAAGAAGAAGAAAAAGAAGAAGAAGGAAAGAAAAACCAGACTAAATAGTGAGTCTGGATGCCAAATACTAAGGACTCAAAGAGAGAGACCAAGAAATGGGTCTCCTTTCATGGTCAATTCCAACTCTCCAATGTAAGTTTGTTCAAAAAAAATTTGTATACATCCTAGTTTTTTTGAATGCCCATTTAATTTTTATTTTTTTTATTTTTTTTGGTGTGGGATATACAAAGTTTATCACTATACAGGATGATAATCTTATCTTTAAAAAACATTATAGGGAGAGTTTGGGGGCCAAAATTGTTTATGTTCTTTTGAAAAGTTTTGCAGAACACTATCAGTAGAGACTGCAAAGTAGAAACGGGTAGTGAGAGAAAAAACTCTATTGGATACCACTAACAATGTAAAAACTCTATTCTAAAATGATCAAAATGGTAAAAAGGTGTTGTAAAATGAGAAGAGCAGACCTTTGAACTTGATTTGGCACTTGGCAAGAAGTCCCGGTTTTGAGATTGTTCAATATCATTCTTAAGGAACAAAACATGCAACCCACATGATTTTTTAAAACTGTGATGAGAATTTGTAAAGCATAAAACATGTTAGCCATGCAAGTTCTTCAACACCACATTATCTTAAAAGCGAAGTTTAAATTTGAGTCAATTGATGTTTTATAAAAACAAATGCCCTAAACAAAATTAAATCTAACACAAATACCCAAAATAAAATAAATCTCTTAAAGCAACTATTTGATTCTAACCAAAAGACTTTAGTTCAAACGGATTCCAAACCAAATTGTAGACTTTAAAGCTGAATTTGTTTTTTTTTTATTTAAAAGCTTTACCTGCCAATGGGTGTGAATACTCTGTTTCCTCTTTCTCGCTGTCCATCTCTTCGTTTTTGTGCGTGACTTACAGTTACCAACTTTCTCTTAATGTTGATTCTAAATGTTTTGGTTTCTTTATATGTAAACAGCAAGAGGTTGTCAATCATAAGGTTTAAGCAAAAAAAATCAAACCAAAATAATCAAAATACCTTAATCTCAGCCAAATACGTATAGCAAAAACAATCCCAAGCCTAAATAATATATAACGCCAATTTCTTTCTCAAAAAGTAAAAAATGTTTTGCAAAATTGAAACTTACTGATAGCAAGTCAGCAAGAGACCGGATGATTGCAGAAGGCCAGAATAGCGGTAATGGCAGTCCTCAAATGTTTCTCTCTCTGCCTTGTAATCTCTATCAATCTCTGTTTTTGGAATCTAAATATCTACCAAAACATTCAAAAACCTAAAATCAAAATTAAAAGTAGGATTGGAAAAATTAAGAACCAATTGGAATCCAAATATCTACCAAAACTAAAAACCCAAAGAGTGAGAGAGAAAAACCTGAATGGCCAGTGCTCCAAAAGAGAGAAAAAAAGAGAAAAGAAGTTACCTGTGAAAGAGGAGATTGGTGGTGAATCAACAGCAAAACTGGTTTTCCAAATCAAAACCCCAGGAAAAAAAAAAAAAAAAAAAAAAAAAAAACTTTGAACGCAGATATTAGAAAACAGGGAAAGGCTTAGTGATTTCTGTAATCCAAAATAGGGAAAAAAATATCAAAAAATTGAGAAAACAAACATTTTCATGGAGAACCCAAAAACCCAAAACAAAAAGGAATCAAAACCAAGATCAAATCTAAACGTATCCAACAAAAAAAAACTCAATAAAAAGTAATATTTCATACCCAAGTCTTAAAAAATGAAGAAAAACGTACCGGAGCCGGTTCTGATACCCGCAGATCTCTGATTGCGCCTTCATTGCGAAGACGAACTCGCGCTTGTGACCCGTTCGAACCCGACATAGCAACACGAACTCCTCCGAATCCGTACCGTTTGCCATACACACACACACAAAGATCGATTCAAATCTGATTTTTCAAAAAATTTTAAAAATTTGAGGAATTCAATAATATAGAGAGCAAGAAACAAATACGTGAATCTTGAATCAGAAAAAGATTGAATTAAAGAACAAACCTGTAGCCTGGATTGAAGGGATTGAATATTCTTGAAGAAAAAGATTAGGGTTCGTGAGAAGAGAGAGAGAGAGAGAGAGTTTGGGGATATTGGAAGAGACTGTACGGCTCTTCTTCATCTTGAATGGTGTCTGACGTTTTGGGTTTCGGTTTTTGATCTCTCGATCTCTCTCTCCTTCTCCATTCTACATTCTCTGTCTTTCATCGCTTCTCAATTTCTATTTGCGTGTATGCTTTAATTTTAACCGGTTATTTTTTTTGTTATTTATAATAACAGGCTTTTAAATGGTGTGTAACAATACCAAACAACTTAATTTATCGCTTCGCTTTTTTATTTAAACGTGTCACCTCCTCTTTAATTGGGTAAGATTATTTTGAAAACTATTTTTCCTTTCATGTTTTTTTCTGCTGGATCGCCTCTCAAACATTAACATCCTCCTTTTTAATCGCACTTGTCTTGCATTTTCCATTTTTTTTGAAAAGTCAAAAATGGGCTGCTACAAACTGAGATCCTATAAAACATGTGTTTGTGTGTTATATAATTAATTATAATTCTTTAAAATTCAGAAAATATGGCAGGTTTGTATAAATGAAATATTACAAATTTTGAATCAACACCAAACAAACACTGGTAGGGATAAATGCAAGAGGCCGAAATACATATATAAACAATGTTGTTCTAATTTGCAAGTATGTTTGATCATATCTAAAACAAATTAATAAAGTAATAATTACACAGAGATAGATTAGATTATACACTCATCCAAGTAATGGAATTCATGAAGCTTTTCGCCTACTATTATGTAATCTTCTATTTATAAAATAAATAAATAAAATAAAAGCATCTATAAGCACTCAATCCAAAACACTAAGATACGCACAGAATAAGTAGTACAAAAATTAAAAGAAACAAAGTCTAATAAGCATTCTAGAAAATCAGAGACATATATCAATAAGGAGATAATAGTAAAATTAAATATCAAGCAAAAAAACAACAAAGGCGATCAGAGAAAATGCATTTCAATCTGCAAAAACTCTATAATTAACATTAAAAACCAATAATTTTACTTACTAAAAATTACAAAATAACTTTACTCCAAAAAGCATTCAGATCTTAAACCATCCATCTTAAAAATATAGCTATTAACAAAACATAGAATACAAAACATTGGTGATTAGAGATAGATGATTAGAGATGGCATCACAAATATGACTCTAACAGCCATATACAAAAGAAAAGCCAATAGGAAATAACAAAACGCTATTCTAAAAGAGAACCAAGTAAAAGCATTGTTAAATATTAAGTAAGTATATGTATATAGGCAAAGATTCCCTTAAGAAAAAATTATTACAGCCCAACACAAAAAATCTTAAAAGAAAGCTATGACCTATTTAAAAAATCAACCCTTAATGGACACAAAGAAGAAGCTTCATCTTAACAGGGTTTGACCTTACAAATTGAATCAGTAATTATTATTGAAGTATAATAAATGGTCTTATTAGTGAGAGGACCATTTGTAGCATTAAGTAGTTGGATGTAAAATTTATTATTGGAAGCAGGGAGAGGTTTTATTTTGCCATTTTTAGTTTTACCAATTGCCTATCCCTACAAACGTAGATCATCTAATGACTTAGATTGTCCCTAATGACAGTAAAAACAGTAAATAATCAAAGATTATAATCTGAGGTCAAAACTTTGAAAGAGAGAGAATAAACATCCGGATTTTAATTCAAATTCAAATATAAAAAAAAAAAGCAGTGAGGATGTGAAATAAGTAGAAGGGAGAATTGGCTGAAGAAATTAATTTGTAAAGACAGAAGCTGGCTAAAACATGCAAATCAAAGCCAATTAAAACAGGATTACTATAAATGAACAAAATGTAATACTAAGTATGAGGTAAGTAAAAAGAAAATCAGCATTCAAGTAAACTGTATTAAACTGTTAAATGGTTTTATCTTTCAATTATCTTGTCAATGCTCCTTTTAAATGAAGAGTTCGGCCTGTTTTTTCAATAATCAGCATATGTAGAGGTTGATTTGATTTATAGATGGCCTTTCATGATTCTAGGATTCTGCCATTCTTGTCCATGCCGTAAGCATTAATATTCATAACAAATTAGTAAATAATAGAATACTAAAATTGTTTTTCCATGAAATCAAAAGACCAAAACCAACAAAAACCAAAAAAGAATAAATGCTGTAAAGGCCACAAACCAAATATAAAACCTGGTTTGAAACTGAAATTAATGATTACATAATCATCACTAATAGAAATTCAAATCCTTCAAAACCAACACAATGTAATCATTGAGCTACACCGCATAGCAAAATTGTACTAAAACAAATAAGCCAATTTAATTGCAAAGCCAAGCAAACATAATAACCAAGATCCATGGACTAATGTGAAACATTAATTGAAGACAATTAGTGAATTAGTGGATCAATAGAAGTACGCAGAATATTGTTGTTCTTCAGTCATTCAGGTGGAACCAAGAATTAAAGACATTTGCATAATATTTAATTGGCTTTAGAAATTTTTTAAAAAAAAAATTCTAAAGATTAACCAACTAATTGAAACATTAATGTGCACACCACATAACAATATTTAAAAAATAAATGGCAAACATGTTTTTCACTGCATATATTCAAAGGCAAAACCCCATAACGCCACTCACAAAGAAATTGGATTATGATAAATCAAGAAGAAAGCATCAAATGCAGGCCACTATGTAAAAATGGTGGAGGTACCAAATGCAGGTCACTAAAAGCATAGAATTTAAAAAAGCTCCTGACAATTTTACAATTCAGTAAAATACAAAATAAGAATTCATTGAATTTTTAAAAAATGAACAAAAAAACAGATTAAAATATGCAATTCAGAACCTAATCAAAAGCAAACATTGTAATATGGTTTGAGTTGCAAAAAGTATGAAAAATTGATTTAGTTTTTAACAATCTACTGGCTATTTCCCATATGATGTTGGCAAAAAATTTGGCTTCCATTAGCCAAGGATATATAAAATAAATACTTGAAGCAAAATTAACCTCAAACAGTAACACTATTTGGCACAAACTTGAACTGGAAAGTTTGTTTTCGTTGTATACATACAGATTACAAACACAAAACCCATCAATTTTCCCTTCTTTCTTAATTAATGTCAATCATTAAACCTGGGCATAAATCTGATTAGCTTTGGCCACAACCAATTAGTACAGACTCAAAAGTACTAATAAATTCTCAACCAATTTTGTATGATAATGCTTTTACCGTCAAATTTTTTGTAAGTAAAACATAATAGTTCAACGTCATATGACCAGCGACTTTTATGAATAAGTAAAGCTTTAACCTAATTCCATGAACTTACAGATAAATATAGTCGCTATTATACTAACAAAATAGCAATTAAACAATTAGGAAATAAATACATCAAAACATTAAAACAAAGCCATAAATTTTGCAAATGAAGAAGAATCCAACAAATTTAGACAATATTTATACATTTTGATGAAGATAGATTCAGCTCTTACAAAAGCTGATCTTAAACATTGAACAAACAATTATAATTATGAAAACAAAGAAAGTATTTTAACAATAAATAAACAAAAGATAGGTGAACAAACAAAACAAAATTGACAGATACAGACTAATACAAATTAAAATCATACCTTATTTTAAATAAAACTTACCAATTTAAAGAAGTAGGTTCACCCTCTCTCTCAAACCAGTTCTAAATCAGAATCAATCAAACCAAAATAACTACGTCTAAGTCATTTCCCTCAATAGACTAATAATGTAGTTTAAAAAACTGTCAGCTTTGACTATAATTAAATCATAATTAATATCAAACTTAAAAGGTTAACTACCATTCAGCAACATTGGCACCATATGACCTGGTATTGCCTCTGTTAGTAGAAGTGAGATCATAGAAAGATGCTAATACCAAATGCAAGAAGAGAGCAATTAACTAACAACACAAATATACGTAAGAATTGAATCTCGCATCAAATATTCATTCTTAAATTGCTACACTTCTTTATGCCTGCCTCTCATGAATTCCCTCCCAAAGACTGGAGTTGATCAATGGATGCTGCTCAACTCTTAGTCACTGGCCCTATTCTTATCTATTTCAGCCATCCAAATATTTATATTTATTGAAAACAAATAAATTGTATTTGTAAAGAACCTGTGATTGGCTGCAAGTATCTTCAAAGGGAGATTTCTAAATAGTAGAAGATGAACAGTTTGTTGCGATTCAACACCATTTTCAATTTCTTTTACCAAAAAAAAAAAAAAAATCTGAAAAAGAATCAAATCTTAACCAAATACCCAAAACAAAAACAATTCTAATCCAAAAACCTTAGCTAAAATAAAATCTAACCCATATAATCATGAACTGATATCAAAAAACCAACAGTAAAATATATATATATATATATATATTTATATATCCGCACATGAATCTATATATATTCATTTAATCTAAGGATATAAAAGCATACGAATGATGTCGAGCATATAATTCCATAGATATATCAGAATCATAACAAAAATTCTAGTGCTTCAATTATTACATGATAAAACAAAAAAAATATATCATATCTCAACAAACCTAGCAATCTCATTAGCGGTGTGCATCTGTAACCATAGCTTTTACGAATCAAATTTGCACCCATATAAAATCATATACATGCCAAGCCATAGTATCCGAAAAATGAATGAATATATCACATATATCAATCACAGCACACAGTTTTTTCGATAAATAATTCTAAAACAAAATTATGCAGGAAAATCACTGCAGTAATTTGAAGAACCAATATTCTAAGGTTCTGCATTCTTGTTCATGCCGTAAGAATCAATTTTCACAACAAAGCACCAAAAGAAGAAGAATGAACACAGAATTGATGCATACCTTTAGTCGGAACAGCGCCGATTTCTAACTCCGTATCTCAGAACCTCTCTGACGTTTGATTCAATTATTACATGACAAAACAAAAAAATTATATCATACCTCAACAAACCTAGCAATCCCATTAGCGGTGTGCATCTGTAACCATAGCTTTTACGAATCAAGTTTGTACCCATATAAAATTATATACATGCCAAGCCATAGTATCTGAAAATTGAATGAATATATCACATATATCAATCACAGCACACAGTTTTTTTGATAATTAATTCTAAAACAAAATTATGCAGTCAAATTACTGCAGTAATTTGAAGCACCAATATTCTAAGGTTCTGCATTCTTGTTCATGTCCGCAAATTCACTGAAACAGGGGAAACTTATCCCGAAATCTCAGAGAAGTTTTAAAACCGAAAGAAGAAGAATGAACACAGAATTGATGCGTACCTTTAGTCGGAATAGTGCCGATCTCTAACTCCGTATTTCAGAACCTCTCTAACATTTGATCGTATTTAGGTTTAACAAATGCCGATTGTGATGGTCTAAGTCCGGCAGGATATGGCGGCCTGAAGAGAAGAGATCCCTAGGGTTTTAATCGCAAAACAGATCTACAATATTCCGCAAATTCACGGAAACAGGGGAAACTTATCCCGAAATCTCAGAGAAGTTTAAAAACCGAATCCAAACAAAAAAAAAAAACTCATGGAGAGAAAGAGAGGGAGAGAGCGAAGAACGTACATGTAAAACTCAAAAAGGATGACGATGGCCGGTCAAACGAATCTCCAGGGCGGCGCAAGTTTTTTTTTTTTTTTTTTTTTTCTCCTTGAAGAGTTTGATGTGAACAGACCGATAAGTTTTTTTTTTCTCCTTCCTTTTTTTCTATCGCAGTATCGCTGGGGTTTTTTCAAGAGAGAGAAATTGGTAATAAGAATCTGATGAGAAGATGCTAGGGTTTTTTTAGTTGTGACGTTTTTTTTTTTTTTTTTAATATATACACCATCACTGTTAAACGGTATTACTCTTGCAAATCAACATAAAGTATCGCTTTTTAAAGTTCCGTCACTTTTCTGATTTGTCAACGCGGCCTTAATTGTAGGCACTCACTTTCTCTCAGCTTTTTCTATTATATATACACGGAAACAAGGGAAACTTATCCCGAAATCTCAGAGAAGTTTAAAAACCGAATCCAAACAACAAAAACTCATAGAGAGAAAGAGAGGGAGAGAGCGAAGAACGTACCTGTAAAACTCAAAAGGGATGACGATGGCCAGTCAAATGAATCTCCAGGGTGGCGCAAGTTTTTTTTTTTTTTTTTTTTTTTTTTTACCTCCTTGAAGATTTTGATGTGAAGAGACCAATAATTTTTTTCTCCTTCTTTTTTTTTTTTTTCTGTCGCAGTATCGCTGGGGTTTTTTTAAGAGAGAGAAATTGGTAATAAGAAGCTGATGAGAAGATGCTAGGGTTTTTTTAGTTGTGACATTTTTTTTTTTTTAATATATACACCATCACAGTTAAACGGTATTACTCTTGCAAATCAACATAAAGTATCGCTTTTTTAAGTGACGTCACTTTTCTGATTTGTCAACACGTCCTTAATTGTAGGCACTCACTTTCTCTCAGCTTTGTCTATTATATATATATAGATATAGATATAGATATAGATTTATTTCAATGGTCATCCAAGGTGCATAAGTACCAATATACACAAACACAGTTTTTGTATTTTTCTGATTTTTCAATTTTTTTTTTTTTATGAAAAGATTAAAAAAAAAAAAAAACTGAAAAACAACCAAACAAAAACATAAAGAAACACATAAAGCATAAAGCTAGACTGGCTCAAAAACTGGAAAGCAAAAACAAACAAGTAATGCATAACCAAAAGGAGAGAGAGAGAGAGAGAGAGAGAGAGATTAAATCACTTTAAGCCTTTTTCCTTCTACACCTTGGAAGAACCTTTCCTTTGAGCGAACCTTTGATCCAGTGATGAGGGAGAAGAATTAAAACCATTCAAGTTTGAAAGGAACATGAGGGCATTGAGAAGATCTCCAAGAGGAACAAGAGAGGAAGGAAACTGATTTTGGTTTCCGGACGAGAGCATACTATTGCTTTGTTGAGTAGCTAACCACTTGTAGCAATTTGGACGAGTATGCCTTGAAGCTCCACAGTGATGACAAAGATGAGGCTTCTTTTGTTGAGACTTTTTGTTTTTGTTCTTCTTATTCCTAGGGTTTCTAGTCTCTTTCTTTTCAACCTTAGGGGGTCCTCCTAAAATAGATTTGCCTTTATCTAAGTTCTCACTAGCTACTTCAATTTTAGTTTCATCATTCTTAGAATTAACATTATTAGCAGATGAGACAAACACAGTTGTACTAGATGAGGCAATATTAGGAAAAGAGAAATCATAATCCAAGCCATTTTTGTCAGAATTAACTTTCTGAAAGCTTAGCATCTCATCGAGCTTTGCACTGGAAGTCCTCTCCAGTTAAGCTCTAACCTGGAATCGCTCCGCTTCAAGTTTCTTGGTCCTTTCAGCCAATAAATTGTTCTCAAACTACAGTACTCCAATGGTTTGATTGGCTTCATCAACCTTGGTAGAGAGCTCCTCTTAATCTAGCTCAACATCACTCAACTTCTTGATGGCCAGCCTATACAGTTTCTCATACTTCTTGGAAACTTTGTACAACTTTGCATAGGCTGTATGGATGTCATCTTGTTCATCATTTTTCTCAAACTTAGATTCCACCAAGTCGTCTTCATCATCTACTGTTTTTGTAACCCCTTTAATAGGATCAATTATAGTAGTGAAGGCATTCAAAATTCCCTCGTCATCACTGTCATCTGACTCAATCTCAGGCTCAGTGTCACTCAAGGTAGCAACAAGAACCTTGCTTTTCCCAACTAACTTAAGACATGTTAGACATTCTTGTTTCATGTGTCCAAAACCTAGACAACCGAAGCACTTTGGTTAGGAGGGAATAGTGGACTGACCACCATCTTTAGCATCTTTCTTTCCTCTGTCTTGGCTTTTAAACTAAGTCAGACTGATTGCTTATGGTCCTTATCAAACTCTTTTGCATTAGCATTCTTCATGAACTTCTTGAACTGCCTAGTGATTTAGGATTTCATCTTGGAATCTTCATCATTAGAAGACTCATTAGTATCATTACTTTTGGCCTTTAGTGTCATGCTCTTACTTATGCTTCCTTTTCTAATTCTAGTTAAACCCAATTCATAAGTTTGCAAGTTGCCAACCAGCTCTGTCAAAGGAATAGAATCAATATCCTTTGATTCTTCAATGACAATGATCTTGGCATGAAATCTCTCAAGTAGAGACCTTAGCACCTTTCTTACAACCTTGGGTTTAGGAATGGTTTCCCCAAGATTAAAGGCTGAGTTGACTATATCCTTGAGTTTGGCATAAAACTCATCAAATAACTCATCGTCCTCCATCTTTATCTCCTCAAATCTACTGGTGAGCCTTTAGAGCTTTGAATCCTTGACAGCCTTGGTTCCTTCATAGGTTTTCTAGAGAATGGTCCACTCTTCCTTAGCAGTTTTAGTTGAGGATATCTTCTTGAACTCCTTATTGGTCACTGCACTGAATAATGCATTCAATGCTCTGCTATTGAAGTTTGCCGCTTTGATCTTGGCATCATTCCAATCAACTGGTGCTTCCTTTGGCTTAGTCAAGCCAATCTTCACAGCTTGCCATACCCTTTCAACTAAAGACTACAAGAAAGCTCTCATGCATACTTTCCAGTATGCATAGTTAGTGCCATCAAATAAAGGAAGTATAATAAGAGATTGTCTTCTATCCATGACAAACAGGGATCAATGGATCACACAGCAAAGATTAAAACCTAATCAGATTGTGCCCGCTCTGATACCACTTGATAGGCCAAAAATGTATTGACCCTTTTGGTAAATTAATCAATTAAGTCAATTTAATATGCAATAAGCGTGGTAGCACAAACAAATCACCAACTAAGTTAAATGTAACGAAAAATAAATTTGACACAAGTGATTTGTTTACAAATAGGGAAAACCACCTAGGCAAAACCCCACCAGGTGAATTTAAGGTCACCACTCCCAAGAATCCACTATTATCAAAACAAGCGGTTACAAGTAAAAGGAATCCTAGTACTTAATACCAACCTACAATTGAACCCTTACTCCAATACCCAATTGGACTTGTATTGTAGCGGCAATCTCTCCTTTCAATGCACATATCCTAGTACATGATTAACCAATAATACACGAATCCTAGTACGTGACTAACACACCAACTTGAGGAAGGTGTTGGCTACAAAGTTCTTTAGTTCATCCGACAATGAAGATCAGGAAGCTCTTTGGTCACAAAACCCTTGGCATAAAGACGCAATAGCTTCTACAGAAAGAAAGATGAACTAGGGCAATTTTTGTCTCCGATCACACAATGCATGTATATTCACCTCGCATCACCTTTTAATGGCCTTTAAATTAATCCTTATATATGTTTAAGGTTGTTAGAAAAGATATGCGTGTAATTAAATCTGGAATTTTTGATTTCGTAATTCTCGATAGATACAGCTTATGTCACTTCTGTTGAGCTTTAACATTAAACTTGGATAGAAATGTTTTTGTCGAGACATCTGTTGAGTTTTAATGAACAGCACTTCTTCACTTGTTTCTTGGTTAGATTTGTATGGTTTCAATACTAAACTTGAACACTTGTTTCTTGAAGTACTAAACCCATCCAGATCTACTCAATTACAAGTAAAATGTGTTTTGTCAAAGGATTAGCCAATTACATAAAAAATGTCCCTAATAGAAGCCTTAAGAGCTATCCTTCCGATCACATCTATGCCCTAAATTGAGAATGGCCATGGAGAAGTCATGCTATACAACTTACTAGGTGGTACATGGTTCAAGTTGGCATGTGTCTAACAATTGTGGCAACTCTTTACACAATCCACACAGTCGGTCTCCATAATATTCCAAAAGTACCTTATCCTTAGGATTTTCTTGGCTAGCATTGTTCCATTCATATGAGGGCCACAAATCCCTTGATGTACTTCTTCCATTACTGTCTCGGCTTCTTCCTTCTTCAAGCAATGAAAGTGTATGCCATAATAGGATCTTCTATAGAGTTTTCCTCCACATAGGATATATTGTGTTGCCATCATCGTAATGGAACAATGTTCTCTCTTGTCAACATCATCTGGATATGCCCCTAGTTCCAAGAACTTCACAATGTCATATTACCATGGAACTTCCTCTTCCTCTATGGTCATTACTGAAGCTTTGGTCTTCCTTTTGTGCACTTCCTCATAACTTCACTCAATCTCCAAAGGTCGTGTCCACACTCCCTCCGGTATCTCAACCATGGAGGATAAGGTAGCTAAGGCATCCACAAATTAATTTTAAGCTCTAAGGATGATTATGTATTCAATTTTGTTAAAGGTCTTGGTCAAGTCCTCCAAGTATTGTTGATAAGGCTTCAAATGTTCCTCCTTCACATTCCACAACTTCTGTGCTTGGGCTTTAACCAAAGTTGAATCTCTAAAGACTTTGACCTCCTTTACCCCCAATTCTCGAAGAGCTTCCATTCCAACAATACAAGCCTTATATTCAGCCATGCTATTAGTTGCTTCGAAGTACCTAATTGCTAAAGGTATGTGAGATCCCTCGGGAGTGATCAAGAGTATTCCTATCCCATTCCCATATTGGTTTACAGCTCCGTCAAAGTACATTTTCCATGTCCCTAACTCAACATCCAAAATGTCCTCATCTGAAATATCTTCTTTACCATCTTCCCTATTTATAGGATTCTCAGCACAGAAATTTGCCACATACCTCAAATCAAATTCTGCCAACAAGATCAACCATCTTGACAATCTTCTACTCAAAACAAGTTTCTCAAAGAGATACTTCAATGGGTCCAATCTTGCTACCACTCATATTTGGAAAGATAAGACGATATGTCTCAATTTCTATACAGCCTAAACAAGTGCAAATCATGACTTTTCTATGGGAGTGTACATAGTCTCATAATCATGGAACCTCTTGTACAAATAGTATATGGCCCTCTCATTCTTGTCATTCTCTTCTTATGCAAGCATACTTCCAACCACATCCCCTATGATGGAAAAGTATAGAGTAAGGGTTTTCCATGTTATGGAGGCATTAGGATAGGTAGGTGGAGGAGATATTCCTTGATAAGTTAAAATGCTTTTTGGCACTTATCATTTTCCTTAAGAGTTTGAAGATGGGCTAACAAGTAAAGATGTGCTTGGCAATTAATCGACTAATGTATTGTAATTGACCTAAGAAGCCCCTTATTTCTTTCTCACTTTTGGGTGAAGGCATCTCTAAAATGGCTTTGATCTTGGATGGGTCAACTTCTATCCCTTTATCACTCACTAGGAAGTCTAGCAATTTTCCAGCGATTACTCCGAATGTACACTTTTGTGAGTTCAAAATATATGGTGCCAAAACCAAAGGCTTATTCATCAAAGAAATATCAAAAATTGAGTTGTATTGATTAAAAAGTATGAAAAGTGGAAGGCAAATGAAAAGCTTTCAATCAATGTAAACACTTTGAGGGGGGGGTCATATATTTTCATTTCTACTAGTGAGATAAGTCACTTAACTTCATGCTAGTTGTGCATGACTTAATTGAAATAACCATTGATGCCTCATACTAGACATGGACCAAATTCCTGAATCCTATGGGTGATATGTATAAGTGCATTATTAGGGAGTTCTTTGCTAATGCATTAATGGAAGGTGACCACATCAATTGTTGGGTAAGGGGGTGAGAGTTCATAATTTCAAGGGAGTCAATCCAAGAGCTTTTGGAGATTTGACCAATGACTTTGGACACCTTTCTACACTATAATGAGAGGAAGAGAAACTTAAGCCTCTCATGCAAGTTCTTGGAGGTCAACTCAAGAAGAAGGCCTTGCACACGATTGGGTTCTCTTTGGAGATGAGAGACTTGGCCTACATCATGAACTTCAACCTTTATCTAGTGAAGAATTTGACAACCTTATCGACACCAAGGACTGTCTTCCTACATGATCTCTTTACAAACAAAGAGATTGATATTTGTGGTCATATCTACCATCTCTTCATCAAGTGCATCAAGAAGAGAAATTCAAGGCTAACTCTACCATTCCCATGCCTTGTCATGTCTCTAATATCAAGGGCAAGGGTGAAGATTCCAAGTGGTCTTTCAGTCATGCAAAGGAAAAACCTATAAGTGAGCAAACCATTATCTGGAGCAAAGCTCACATTCCCAGTCCAGGCACCAGTACATCTCAAATTCCAAGAGATGAAGCTGCAAAAGAAAGAGGCAACACTGATAAGGAAATTGAGCGATTTACTTATGTACCGAAGGATACTCCATAGCCTTCTTCTCAAGCTCAAGCTAGAGCACCCGACCACCTTGATTATATACTTGGAAGGGTAAAATAAATGCATGACATGCTGACTTCACATATCAACTTCTCCACAAGGTAGTTCACACACCTTCAAGGCCAAATCACTGCCCTCTCTTCTCAGATCCAAGACTTAGAGAAATTAGAATCGAAGTCTAATGCATTCTAGGACCTTTGGCCATTCAGATAAAAAATGAGGAGTAGATTAGCTTGAAGGGGAGTATAGCCTATGAGGAAGTAGTAACAACATTGGTTTATTTTGGTGGTTTTTGTTATGCTTTTCTAGTTTATGTTTATTTACAATGCTTTATTTAAAGCTTTCGAGTACTTTAGTTTAAAACATAGTTTTCTTTAGTACTTTATGTTCCTTGGTTTTTATAGCTGTTTCTTGATGCTTATATTTATCTTTTGCTTTTTGCCTTAGTCTCTTTAATGCATTATGTGGTATGTTGGACATGCAATTGATTTCAGTATTGCTCTTAATTGCATTGTGTGTCCGAATGATCATTTACTAGTTAAATGTTCATTGTGGTCATTTCCTAATGACTGTTCATGTTTGATCAAGTTATGCTTTATGTCTTATACTTCAATTGGTATCTTGATCGCATTTTACTTGTTCTTCATACATGCCCTGTGTTCTACTTATCTAGTGCTTAATGAATTTTATTTGTTATGTTCAAGTGTTTCAGGATACAAATGTATATGGTTCTAGTATATCACGAGTATTGACATTCTATAAGTACACCAGATAGAGAGAGTAGCCAACTGGACCACTCCAATTGTGTCTTATCTTAAAGATTGGCTCCTCTTAGAGGATAAGGAAGAAGTAAGGAAGCTAAGCGTGAAAGCGATGAGGTTTGTCCTTATGGACAAGGTGTTGAATAACAAAGGTTTTTCTCAACCCTATTTAAGATGTTTAACTCTGGACGAGTTTCATTACGTCTTGAGAGATGTTCACAAAGGAGCCTATAGAAAACCATGTTAGGTTCTAAGGTCTTAGGATTTTATGTATTTAAAACTCTAATTTGTAATGTTGGCAAACCATGATCAAAACATTGTATTTAGTCTTGTTTAGACTTGCTCAAAGTTGGTTTAATATTGTAAAGTTGGAATCGAGTGGCTGCAAAAATACTTGGGACTTTAAGCCTAGCTCGATCGATCGAAGAATAGACTCGATCGATCGAAAATCGCACAGGTTGAATTTTTTGCAGATTTTCCAACTCAGCCCTACTTCATTAAACATTTAGGGTTTTGTGTTTTTACCCTAGGTATATAAACTAAACCCTAGCCACGTTTTTGAGGGTTGTCCATATTGCTTTGTTGCTCATACATTGATGTTTTGTGTGAATCTCGTGTGAGATCTTTGAGGAGACTTCCTTTACACAAAACTTAGGGTTTTCAAGGTAGAGATGATTTCAACATCTTGAAGATCATTACTGTTGCAACCATTGGAACTTAAAAGAAAAGCAAGCGGGGAGCTTGTAGCTGATTGAAGAATTCAAGAAAGAAGTAGTTCGTGGATTCGAAGCCTGCGCGTGGTCGTGTCAGGAAGTTTTACTGGTGGGTAGCATTAAGAAGTCGAGCGGGGAGCTTATAGTCTTTCTGTAAGAACTTCAATTCTTTCATAGTGAATTCTGTTATGCCTTGAGGATCGGTGGGTCAAATCCTCCCCAAGTTTTTACCGAGTGGTTTCCTGGGTGATCATATCTTGTGTTTATTTATTTTCTGCTGCTTTATATCTTGATATGATTATTTGATTGTTTTAACCTAGTATTGCATAATTTGACTAAGTAACAACTTGGCTAATTAATTTAGGCTACGCAATCTGTGTGTTTAAGGGGTCTAAATTTCCATCAAACCACTTGGGGGCCAAGTCCCTCGTTCATAAGATAGTGCACATTGGATATTACTGGTCGTCCATTCAAGCAAATGCCAAAGCCTACATCAAAGCCTATGATAAGTGTTAGCACTATAACAATGTGCCTAGATGACCATCAGAATACCTCACTCCAATAGTGGCCCCTTGGCCCTTTGCCCAATGCGGACTCGATATCTTTAGACCCTTTTCCTACGGGGACAAGGCAAATGAAGTTTTTGGTGGTTAGGATTGATTATTTTACTAAATGGGTGGAAGCAGAGCCATTAGCAAAGATCACTGAGCAGAATGTCAAAAGCTTCATTTGGAAGATCATTATCTACCATTTTGGAATCCTTGGGGTGCTTGTCTCAAACAATGGACTCCAGTTTGACAACACACCTATTAGAGAGTTCTGCGAGTAGATAGAAGTTGCAAACCAATCCTTGTTGAAGATCATTAAGACTCAGCTTGAGGGGGCAAAAAGGATATGGCCAGATGAATTACCTAATGTCCTTTAGGCATATAGGACGACAGTAAGGACTCAAACTAGAGAAACTTCTTTTAAGTTAGCATATGGAAGTGATGTAGTGATACCCACAGAAGTTGGTCTAACTAGCTATAGGGTGGCCAACTATAACAATGAGGAGAATGAGATGCAGCTTCGTCTAAGCCTTGACCTTATTGATGAGGTAAGGATGGATGTAGAACAGAGGGTAGGGCGTTACAAGAACTTGATGACTAAGCACCATGACACATTGGTGAAGCCAAGGCAATTCAACATCAGAGATTTCGTCCTAAAAAGGGTGTCCTTGGCTACTAAGGACCCCGCTCATGGAAAGTTAGGACCTAACTAGGAAGGACCATACAGAGTTATCAATTCCAAAAGGCGAGATTCATATTACTTGGAAGCCCTGGATAGATGAAAGCTGGAACACCCGTGGAATGTGGAGTACTTGAGGAAGTACTACCAGTGAAGAAGACTCATTAAGAAGGTCATCGTAAACAAGACTAAAGATTACTAGTGATCACTAGTAATTTATTTATGTTATCTTTCAGCACTTATGTTTTTCAGCAATAGTTTATGTTTTTTAGCATTTGAATTCCCTAAAAAGCACTAGCTACTAGTGTGTGCTATGGACAATGTCATGAACAAAGTCCTTTTGTGTATAAAGTAATTTGAATTCCTTAAAAAAAGGACTAAGTACTAGCATGAATGATGTCTCTGGACAATGCTACGTACCAAGTTCTTTGATGTGTTATGGATAATGTTATGTACAGTTTTATCGTATATAAAGTAGCCTGAATTCTCTAATTTAAGTGTTGATGATTCTGTGAAATTAACATTCATATGAAATTAAAGACGTTTAAAATCTCTGGACGCAAAGATGTATCGTCATGAGTGATGACTTGCATAATTTGGCATAATTTATCACTTCTCAACTTTAAACTTTAGTTTAATTTTATTTATTTTTGTTGATTTTAGACTTCATTATTGTTATTTAAATTTTATTGCAGATTTAAAGAAAATGAAGATTTATTCAAATAAAAGAGACGAAGCAGCTAGAGAGAATATTGGGTCTTGGATGAGCGGAACTAAAGGAAGATTTTTTTTTTTGCCTTAGAAGTTGGCAAGAAAAGCGGGTCCCTCTGGGTTTTGATAGAGGCCAAAACTAAAAGGAGAGGCACACACAAAAATAGAGCAACGTTTTGGGCTAGAAAAGAGGAATGTTTTAGGCTAGAAAAGAGGAACGCATTTAGAGAAAAAATAGAGGGCACTAAAAGAAAAAAAGGGAGCACTAAAACTAAAAAGAAAAGTAGAGGTTGTAGCAGAAAAGTGGAGGCTGAAGTAGAAAAGAGGGGGCTAACGTTGAAAGAGAGGAGAACAAGCTGCGGAGGCTGAAGGAGATTTTTTGCGTTCATTTTTTCCTTCAAAACTTCTCAAAAACATTATGGTGAATTCATTTTTGTTGATTTTAATTTTTAGCATGAACTAAATTTTCATTATTCTAGGAAAACAATGCAATCTAGTTTCGAACTATGCTTACTTTTCTATGTTAATTTGAATTA